>OY728125.1:600773361-602023361 GCA_963277665.1 Viscum album
TGATGTGTATTTGAATTATACACTGAAAACATTGTTAAAAGAAAATTTATTTGAAATGTACAGTAAATGAAAATTCTGGTTGGATCAAGTAGAATTCCCAGGGATTTTTATCATCGAAAAAATAGATATGTGTGGACCCTTTAAAAAAATATGCAATTGAAGGATGACCGAGACCAACCTATATAAAATATATTTCTATTTTCCTTGGGTCAGTTAGTAGACTATATTCAATTTGTGAGAAACTTGTCATGTTTTTCAAGCATAATAACTAAGCATAATCGAAAGGGATTCATGTTTGAGTTGATTGATGAATGTGAATAATGTTCTAAAGAGATGATGAAGAGGCTAATCAGTACACATATGCTCATATTACCCACTAGTGGGGAAGAATTTGTGATCTAAAGTGATGCATCCAAAAAGGGAATGGGTTGTGTACTCATGAAAGATAACAAAGTGATAGATTATACCACCATACAACTAATGATCATTTAGAAAAACTACCAAAATCATGATATAGAATTGTCAGTAGTAATATTCAAATTGAAGATATTGAGACATTACCTTAACCAAGAAATGTTTTACATGGATATGGATCATAAAATCATCAAGTAATTATTCACACAAAAGGAGCATAATATGTTCCACTGATTTTGGTTAGAGATAATCTAGTATTTGGATTTTTCAATTCATTACCATATTGTGAATGTAAACAAAGTGGAATAATCTCTATGTAGAAAGGATCATAAAACTCTAGGAAAGATAAAGATTTCATGGGATTCAATATTCATGTATGTGTAGAGGATACACATGGGAATAAGAAAATAATATTCATCCTACAATACTCAAATAACAACACAATAATCCATTATTAAGAGGATCATGGAGGCTCCAAATGATTATGCGGTGCTATAGAATAAAGTTGTGAATATTATGGAGTTTAACATTGCTAAAGATAGAGTTATTAGGTTAAGAACCATTTTTTCTATCCCATAAAAACTATGACTGAAGAAGGAACTTCTAGATGATGTGGATATCTCATCATTCTCTATTAATCTTGGAATCATGATGATGTAAAAATATGTTAAGAAAAATTTCTTGTGGGATAACAAGTAGAGAGATATTTTGGTATTTATATCTCAATGGTTGGTATGACTACAATTCAAGTTTGATGGAAATAAGTATCAATGTACGATTAAATTGTTCCATACACCAATATTGAAATTAGAAAATATAACCATGTATTTAATCATAAGACCCTCCATGAAATCTAAAGGAAATAACTCCATCTATGTGATAGTCAATCACCTTATAAATTCAACAGTTTTTATTTATATTAGGTAAGATCTCTAATTTCACCATCTCACCATGATATACATAAGAGAATTGATAAAACTACATGGATTTCCTCTCCCAATTATATCATATCGAGATCTGAGGTTTACCATGATGTTTTGAAGAATCATTCAATAAGTGTTGAATATAGAACTATGATTCATCATAATTTATCACCATCAGATAGATGGTTAGACTGAAAGGACCATTCATACTCTAGAATATATTCTATGATAATTTTCAATGGATTTCCATGTATATTGTTATCAATACCGTCCTATTTTATTGTTCTCATATAATAACAGTATCTATTCTAGCATTCAAAAGGCACCTTAAGAATATATGTATGGGAATAGGTGTTATACTCTAATTATCTAGGAGATGTTATAGATTGAAAGATGATGTGACCTAATAATATCTAAAAGATGATAGAGAAATATCAAACCATTTATCATTATATGAAATACATAAAAATTAAGAAGAAAATATATACAGATAATTACTGATGAGACCTAGAGTTTAATGTTGGAGATAAAGTGTCCTTTTATATATCTCTATGGATAAAATTCATGATTATAGAGAAGAAGGGACATCTTAGTCCTAGAAACATCAACCCCTTTTAGATAATTAATCACATCAGAGTGGTGGAATGTCAACTAGCACTCCCACCTAACCTTTTTCATGTACCTTATGTGTTCTGTGTATCCCTATTGAATATAAAAGTGGTTTCATTGGAAAATTTTCTTTTAAATAAGGAGTTATAAGTGAAGATTTTATATTTATATATAAATTTATAAAAAAACAAGACAATTCACTTGGATGTAGGGGTATGGTGGAACCACTAGTTTGTGGAAGCGAAGTGGGATCTAAAATAGTTAATGAAGAAGTACCCTTAGTTTTTTAGTGAATAAAAAGAAAATTTTTAGGCAAAATTCCATAAGGTGTAAGAATTTAATGACCTAATATTTTGTAAATGAAATTACCTTTTTGAATAATTAAATTCCATATTAAGTATTGAATTTAAAGAATACAAATGCACTAAATTGTTTATTTTGGAGTGTCACATACTTTTTTATTAAAATTACCACTATGTATCATAAATGATGATAAAATATCCTTGAACAATGATAGTGCTACTAGTTTATATTAAGGGGTATGATAAAGTATAATTGATACTGATGAAAGGAGTGATAGAATTGATCATTAGGATTGTACCCAATAAATCCAATTTATCAAAGCTTGTGAGGGAGATAACATCATTAGGATTTTACGTTGGTCAATACCATGCTGATATTAAACAGATAAAGAACAAACAAAACCATTTATGAGATAATTTTATTTTTATCAGGATCATTTCCTAAACCATGTATGTCGAACCACCCTAAGAAAATCTTTCCATCATAGACCTTACTATTATGGCATTCTATGGTGTAATAACAGTTTTGTTATCCAGACCATAATTGTATGAATTTGTATAAGCATTTTTTTCTACTAAAATAAATATTATATTTATCCTTTTATTATGAATTTAATTTTATTAAATAATATTTTTGATAAAATTTAATTTAAAGGTGAAGAAACACAAATTATATTAATGGGAAATATATTGTTTCAATAAAGTCCCTCTTTTTAATGAATTCATTTTTTTTAAAATAAATGTTTTTTTACAAAATATTATTTTTTTAATTTTATTTATTAAATATAAATGATAATAAAATTTTACAGAGTAGATAATAATTTCTATAAATCTCAAAAACCTATTATTGTAAAAAAACCAATGTTTTTCAATAAATGTGGATTTTTTATTTAAAAGTGTAAATATACCTAAATAGATAATTATTCAGATAAAATATATGATATTTTTTAAATCAACACATTGAAATTAATCAATGGTGATTTTATCATAATTTTCAAATACCGTTGAATTTTTTTCTCAAAATTAAATACTGGGTTAATATACATTGTCTATTTTGACATAATAATGTCCCAAAAGTGATATAATCTATCCCATATAATGTATATACAACGAAATCTTTATTTCATCTTTAAGATAATGTGTTTTTGTGTTTGTTTGATTAATTTTATAAGGACTTATTGAATCATCCAAAATCTATATTATATTTTACAGTTTTCAAATCTATTTTTTTATAAGAATGACTCACTTATACATAAAAAAGTTTAATATTTTATTGGGATCAGTATTAAAAAATTTAAAATAATGAAATCATGTCCACATTGGTAGAAACCATGGGTAAAAAATAGGGTTTTTTTATTACTTTATCATAAAGAGTCCAAAACTAATGTTTAGAAATAAATAGAGAACACTCCTCTCTTTTGGTATATAATCTGACCCAAGTTCAAACTTAACTTTACTAAAAACACTTTGAACATGATAATACTATTACCTTAACTCTCTAGGTGCCTTAAATGCTTTCCCCAGTCTCTTATGAATTTCATCCCATGCTTTTAGAAACACCTTCTTATGGTAAGGGATCATCACCTTCTCATCTTTATTCAAGCACCTTCTTTGTCCTATGCCTTTAATTCCAAATTTTCCAAATTTTATTATGTTATTTATTATCTATATCACATCACATATAATTTCCATGTATTGAGATACCCCTTTAAATATCATTAATCCCACCCATGAATCTTTGAGTACCCACATTATATTGTTGAAATTAACCTATGATTGTCCAGATAAAATAGTTTTTTTGTGAATACTCATACCCATTAACATTCAAGGGTATTAAAATAAATTTAACTATAATTAATTGACTTCGGAAATACATTTATGTAAGTCACATTCCTTTATCATGTAGATATATGGGATGAAATATGTCTTTATGTTGAATGATCTATGTGGCACACATAAGTATACACATGTTATGATGTGTGTTCCCAAATAATCTTTATTGCATTGGGAAATATTGTATTATAATGAGATGACATGTACTGGATTAGAGAGCAAAAATAATCCATAATGTATCTTTTTCCACCATGTTGTGATGTCTTGGTGGTTATACATAACCAATTTTTATGATGTCACGTTTAATGTTGTCATTATGTTCACATGTTTCCTTTATGATATTATGTTTTATCATGTGTTATTATCCAAGATTATAATTATAACCCATCTTATGATACCTTTATATTCTTATTGGATCACATTTACTAATTATAATATGATATTCTTTGTTTATTCCATTAGTGGGATTTATATATCACCTTTTTATTTTGTATATCCCCAGGTTATCCCATGCATATTTAAAAGTGTGATAAAAATTTAGGAGAAAGTGAATGAAAAATTAAATAATGTGGTTTTATCCAAGTGTTAAGTTGATGTGATATGTAACTAACTTCTAAAATACATTATAATTCATGTTATTTAGAGATTTTACAATGTGTACCTTTATAAAATTAATCATAAAATAATTATTATTAATACATAGTAGTCATAAACAATATATTATAGCCATTAGGCCGCCAATGGACCAGTCTGTGGGTAATGCATTTTTGTAGTATCCACTAGTGAGTCGGTGGGTATCCACTGGCTAATTGGTGGTGTCATTGGTCATGACTTATGATAGGGTTTGTATGGAAATTTCACAACATATCCCCTATAATATTTACCCTTTTTCTCCCTTGAACCTAGGTTGAACCACATGCACCATGGGTGCCCTATTTTGATATCTTAGGATCTCTCAACATCATCTCTTGGTGGATCAAATTTCTAATTCATTTAGTGATCCTATTATTGTATAAATATCCCCTCATATCCTTTGATCTCTCTCATTTATATTAATTAATTCCTCCTAGAGGGTTTGATAGCCTTAGGATTCATTGTATCTAGAATGATAAATGTTTCTTGTTGATTCTAGGATATCTTTTTAATTATCTTGAGATATCTCCCAAGTGTTATTTTTTATTTTAAATAAATTCCACATTTCAGGAGTTTAGTGGGAAACCTAACAAAAAAACCTTACAGAAAACATTATACATGAAATGGAAAATTACTAAATTTAGATAAATCTATTTTTATCCAAACAGATCAAAAACCAACAAGAAATGGTAACCAAATTTAGCATCATTCATGATAAAGGGAAGATAATCCCTCAGTCTAAGACACACATTCAAAGGGAAAGGATATGAAATGAAATGACCATGATTTGGGACAATAAATCCTAGAAAGGTCATGGATCTCATAGTTTAGATGATGATTATAGAAATATATGTTCGTCATTACTCTTTAATATGGATAGGTCACTCATATATTTTGAAAATAGTTATCTCATATCATTTCCATTATGAAGTTGGATATTATCACCAAGGTCATATGTGATAAGATTCACAACTTCCAAGTCATATTCCATACGGATCTGGTCATGTTCATTATCCCAAAAATTTAATTAAGTTATAAAGAAACCACTTATCACATTGCTCATCTTATACCCAATTACATCACTCCTAAAAAATCAAACATAAACCACATTAGTCAGTTTGATGGTGATATGGTCTGTATCACATTCCGTGGGAGATGATATAGAAAATTTTAAACCTGAAGACTTTTTATATATAGAAAATCTAAGGAAATGGTTATCCCGTTATTTTTGATTCCATGGGTCCTTATTAATGGATTTGGGGCAAGAGATATTCTGGTCTGGTTAGAATTTCTGTTAATATATTGGAGATTTAGTGAATTCAAGTCCCATAATTATATGAGGGATACCTTTACTAGCTGATCTTATGAAAATAGGATCAGGAAAAGATAAGTAGTTTTTCCATACATGCATCCTCTTCACTATCTTTGTAATTCCAACTGAGTTGACCACTAATTAATTGGATATCTTGGAAGTGACCTGAAGAAAATATTCCACTTGAGCCTCTTCCTTTCTCTTACAATAACATGTGTGGGTGTAGAGTTCCTTATCAAAATGTAATGACCCAAGTTTTAGTAAATATAATATTTTTACATTTAAATTAATTTTTAGAGTTTAATGTTAATTAATTTATTTTTTTAATGATAAATATGATTTTTAATAAAAAAAGAAATAATTAATATATATAAGTATATCTATGGTTTGTAAGATGATATCTTTTTATATAAAAATATAAATAATATATTATAGAAAATATTTATTGAATTAAAATATACCATGAATTAGTTAGTTAATAAATTGGGTTTATGTGACTATTCAACAAATACTTATTTAAAATGTATTCACATGTATTTTCTGACTAATTAACATAATGAAAATAATAATAATAATAATAATAATAAAAATAATTACATATAATACAATTTACAATAATATATATATTTTATTAAGAAAATTTATGTATTATTTTTTTTAAGAAACATGAAAATTATATATAAAATTTTGAGGATATAAATACTATGAAATTTGAATAATCATTATAAATAATATTTTTTGGTAGTTATAAAATTATTAATATTCATGTATTATAATATATATATATATATATAAATTAGTCATATTTTTATATAATGTGTATATATTATAAAATTATTATTATTAAAAGTATGTTTATAAAATAAATATGAAAGTCAAAAAAATGAGATTAAAAAAATAAGAAGAAAACTTGTTGAATAAATGTGGAGATATGGATTGAAAATAAATGAATGATAAAACAAAAATGAAAAAATAATAATAAAATGTGGAATGATTGAAAACATAAAAAAATATTTAAAAAAGTTATACTAATAATAAAGGTAAAGGTATGGGTTCCTGTTTTGGGTATGATCAAACCCAATCCTCCCCTTTCCCCGTGACTTATTCCTCCTCACGACACCACATCCATTCTCCTGGATTGTATTCTTCAGCCGGGTAGGAGGTGACAATCGATGGTGATGAAAGGCACTCCACTACTGGTCATTGTGCTTTATCTAGTGTCCAATGTTTTTTCGAAAACCCATGACTCAATAGAGGCCACATGTATAGAAGCTGACACACCCTGCCGATAGTCGGTCGACATGCAATTTGTGCCGACAACCCGTGATGGATTCAAAGGACATCATACTCATGGATTCATCCTCCCATGAATCCTTTTCAGTAATAGTGAGTCAAATTTACGGAAACAGATGAACATCTGAGTTATGAATTATAATTTATGATTTAGTTTAGGTTCCACGTCAGTCCGAATTAGGGTTATTTAGTGGGAAATTATATATTCCTTTTTGGTAGGATGTCTTGACAGATTTGGCTGTGTGCTTATTTGGGTGTCCTGTTACCTGTATAAAACTAGTTTCTATGATATTTTTTTAATATTTTATTGATAATAAATTATATAATTTCCTCAAATTGTGTTAAATATGTTTACTAATAAAATATTTTGGATTAGATCATTATTTTGAAAATTTGATGGAAATTTCAGTTTTATCCTTTATAGTGCACAATAGTATTTCAGAGATAACTATTTTTATATTTATTATTTGAACTTTAATGTTTGTAAATATGTTCCTGACTTATTGGGTATAAGAACCAAGCCTTAAACATTACATAATATTGAATTAAATGAATAATTCATGTTGAGGATCTTTTCAGTTTTAGAGTTTTATTGAATTAGGCCATATCTATTACATTTCAAAAAAAATTACAAAGTAGACACTTCCACCCAGTATCCATTTTTTTACAAAACATGGACTATTGAAAAAAAAAGAGTCATGTCTAGTTCCATGTTTAAGACAACATGAATTTTACTTGATCGCATCCTTGACCCTATTCCAAATTATGTCCTATGAAAAACATTTAAAAAACTTGGGATGGGCATAAAAATCTTGGTAAGGGATACACAAAGAAGTAAAACTGTTTTTTTCAAAACAACAAGTAAACCATGAATACTTTAACATAAGTAATACTTTTCACCTTTATGAAGTAGTAAATACTCTTTACTGAATAAAATATCTTTAATTACCCTTTTGTAACCAAAATATTACCATAAAACCCATATAAAGAACACATACCATATAAAGGTAACTTGGGATATAAATATACTTAAATGGAATAACCATACGGTCGACTTCCACACAGAACAGTAAATGTAATATCAATACGGCCAACTTCCATACCCAATGCATTGGAGGTTATAACGTAACTACCCGTCCTGGAATTCACAGCACCACCTATCATATGGTTTATTATGTAACCACCAATCAAATGTCCAAGTACCATCATAACACATAAAATATTTCAAATATAAACATTTCACCAATAACATTTCATTTTCAATCACAAGAAGTAATTTTGAGATATTGAAATAATCAATCCATTTTCAAAACCCATTTAAAAAAAGATTTTTGAATCAAAGTGTCCCATACCACTTTGATTCTTTTAATGGAATTATAATTTTAAAACATTAATGTCCATATAAATAAATACTCAAAACCATTTTTAAAACATGGACATTAAAGATAAATATTTAGAATGATTAATCTTTAAAACATTTTAAAGTGATATTTTATATAGAGTTCCTAACCAAATGTGAGACACTTGAATACAAATAATTTAGGTAAAAACTTTTTAATATCACAAGAATAAAGGGATTCATCATATACTACGTAAAAGTACATTATATACACCATGTAAAAGATATTTGGTGTATAACAACAAAGGAGTCTCAATGGAATGTAATTTGAGATGAAACTTCTTATAAAGACCGTATCCCTAGGTTAAGGATAAATAAATGGCATAATTATGTGTGACAAATATAAATACACTCAATATGATTGGATATTCAGTGTAAATCAATCAGAGGACATTCACACATATTCTTGTAAAGACAACACCAATGAATTGGATATTTAACACAACAAATCGAGATTGAGTTAAAATTACTCTTATCAAGTTCATATAGATGACTTGAGAAATTATAAATGAAGTGATTTTGTATATCAAAGTATATCCATAGAAATGGGAGTGGAAATTATGACATAATAAAATGAATAGTGATTCCACACATAATATTGGAGTAAAATAATCAATGAAGTATGCGTAAAGCTGAATGAATGGAAATTGAAATTTCAAATTCCCTTATCGATTTGGTAACATATGAAACATACACCCATGAATGAAGGATCATACAATGATGATTTAGATATCAAAAAATTAAATTATATTACAAAATGAATACAATTATGGTCAGTACACACACCACATGCAATAAATAAGTGGTGAACAATGGAAATCTCCCGGAATTAAAAGTGAGATAAGAAAATCCCTTACAAAAAATTAGGCAGCCTAACAGCGCCACTTAAAAAATATTAAAATGAATTGATGAGAGTAAAAGGGGGTCTCTCATCATATGAAAAAAATTTACAGTATGGTTAATCTAAAAGAACTTACTTCAACATAAGTACATGGAGCATGAAAGAAATAATATAAAAGAGAGTACTTGAAAAGAAAGAGAGAGGTCAGATCCCTTACCTCATGTCCGACTTGAATCGACCGTTCTTTAATCTCCTAAATAATAACCTAAAGTTAATTTTTACCTGCTTAAGAACCTTTTCATGTTTATTATTCCTTTCATATCACTTATTACCATGTTATAATCATTATGTAATCATTTATGTTAATAACATCCATTTTTTCGATATTTGGTACCGGAGTCAAAAATAGACTTCTTATAATCACATGTTGTTCATGTGGTCAATGTTTCATTATATACAGAATGATATTCCTGAATTGGATCTCATATATATAACACATATCCAGTATATACATGTATTTATAATAGTACATAAAATTTAGAGGTAAGAAATGAAATGCACCGTTCATGGAGACAGTAAGTCGTACGTACGCATGAACGCTACTTTCACTTATATTTCTTATTTTAATGGAAATAAAACATAATGATACATAGTTATATTATAATTCCAGTATAATTTCATATATAATATCATTATCTCCATCCTTTATACATCCCACATAAGGCATTAACGAATCAAATCACTTTTAGGGGGCGGTAGTACGCACTTCCTCAAATGAGATTATCGTATTTACCCACTATGGAAACCATAAAGGAATTATATAAATATAAAATAAAGAAGCATAAAGAAAACATAAAAATAATATATATCATATATAAATACAATTCCATCATAATGGCCACCATTAGAGGTGGTTGGAGATATCTGAAAAGTCATCGTTTCGTAAGGCGTTTGTTTTCCATCCAGAGAAACATTATGTTCTTCATCCATTAGATGGAGTTTTGTGTAAGTGTAGTTCAAATAAATCTCATAAAAACAACATATTATATTTATTATACTGGTGTTGTTACAAAAAAAAGGAATAAAAAGAGTTTAGGGGTTGGAGAAGTTAAATAAAAGAAAATAATTTAAGAGAAACTGTTACATTTAATTTGGGTAACTTCCTTTGGTTTGAACCAAAAGGACTTCTTAAAGTGACTTCTGCCCAAGGTAAGCCTTATAGGGTGAGGAGAGGGATGTAGGGAGCTTAATGATTCAGAGTTTGGACGAGAAAAATGGCTTGAGAGGTGTGAGGAATTGATTAGAAGTGGTCCCCTTTTATAAGGGAGAGGAGGGGCTCTTTAGGAAAGTGTAGACATATTATTTTATAATATAATGATATTCGATTTATAATGATCAAAAAATCATTAAGGTAGAATATAAGATGACTCATATTCGAAATAAAATCATATAATAAAAATTGGACATGTTTTGGATAATAATTTAATCATTATAATCTTATTTATTTAAATCATTTATTAATGAGGTAAATACTGCATCATTATTGTGTCATAAATAATTTAATTAATTTTATGTCTAAAAATTATAAACAAAAAACCATGATGTAGAATATCTTTATATATTTCCAAATAATATTTTTAGTCGAAAATAGGACTTATATAACACCATATAAAAATTAATTACTAAAAGAGTTTTGTTAATGTCAATTTTGTCTTCACATTAAATTAATTAATCTAGATTGTCATTTTCACTCCCATGTGGCTAAATTGGGTCCCAAAAACAACCAAAAGATTCCCATGGTAGTTAATGACTCAAACAATAAGTTTTGGACAAGTTTTAAGGTAATTTGTAATTTTTGTAATATTCATTTTACTTGAATTACCCTATTTACCTTTAACCGCGACAAATAAAATTCAAAAGTTACAATTCACCAAAAATCATTTTCATCTTAATGAACCACATTTTACTTCTTGATAAAAACCATGTATATAGTATTTTTGAAATTAAATTCATAGAAGTGGTAAAATTTCATTGAAATGAAAAAGTCAGTTTTTTTTAACTGCCACTAAGTGGTTTCACTATTTATCAAAAATTGATGTTTTTCAGAAAAATACGAAAACCTGTGACTAAGCTATTTTTGATATTCTGAATTAAAAAATTATATATATTTTTACAAATTAAAAACATAGAAGTGTAATTAATTAATTTTAAAATTAATTCCCGTTATCAAAACAAATAGAATGTTTTTAAGAAACAATAACTATCAAAAGATTGATACTTGTTTATGTCAAATCTCAAAGTAAAATTTATTCCAATGACCAAAATTGGATTTAATGGTAAAAATATATTTTAGTTTCACTTTAAAACCAATTAAAAAGATAATCTAACCATATAAATAAATTATATTAAAAGGTACTTTTGAATTAAAATACAATATTTGTCACTATTCATTAAAAAATGAACTTTATCCGAAAAATTCCAAAAAAATTACACAAAGTAAATTTTGATGTCCCCATTCTAAATAAAGATTTTATTTGGTCATATAGAATGTCTTAAAGTGACCAAAACTAGATTTAAAAAGGGTTCTCCACTAAAAGGCGGTAAATCGACCTTTTAATGTAAATTATGCTTAAAATTAGATTTATTCACATTTTAAGCCTCCAGCATTTATTGGACAAAAGTAATTACATTTAACAAACATGTATAATCATATTGTATTTAGTTTTGTTCATTCCCACAAATATAATGTCTAGGAGTTAACGACCATTTAAAATAATAATATTATATTATTAGTGTGCAACGTAAGATTTCCAAGAAACATGTTGTTGTGTATCAAGTACGCTATCGAACATAGCATACCCTTTAATATTAAATTAATATTTGATTCAAAAATATTAATAAATATGAAAAGTGTCTTATTCTTTATTTATCTGAGATGTTACATCTTTCCCCGCTTTTGGGAATCTCGTCCTCACAATTTTAAAACTGGGCTTGGAAACTTCATTAAAAGCCCCACATCGGAAAAAAAGAGTCAATAAAACTATCACTTTAAAATAAAGAAAGAGAAGTAAAAAGGTTACCCAAGACAATAGATACTAGGATTCCATGAAAGCATGGATATGGAGGAGAAAACAAACCATCAAGTTCTGATGGAGAGTGATAGAAAACATGTTTAGGAGAAAGTTAACCACCAGAAAATCACAAACTTGTGATGGGTTAAACAGTATTTGATTTTACAGTAGGAATAGTTAACAGACAAGGTTTTTGTTTTAAGTTAATTTTCATTGAGAAATTTATTTATGAGCTTATCTAAAAACATAAGGAAACACAATTACTTTTCATGTAGACTTTTATCCTTAACAAGATTTCTAACACAAACTCATATTTCCTCCATATGATGAGTATTGAGGATGAATTGTTTACATTAAAAGTCCTACAATCAACTTCGAGAGAATAAAATAATCCAAAAATGATGAACTATATATTTCCCTTGTGTTTAGATATTAACTAAAACCAAAATGTTTCGTACAAGATCAGATAATCCCCAAAAAGGATAAAATTTTACATAAGGAGAAACTAATCTTAATCTCAAAAATTTATCTTAACAAAACCCAAAGTTCAACAAAGACTATTCAATAAACAATTGTCCCTAAGATTATTCAAAATTAATCCAAACATTTATTATAACCCAAATCTCATAAGGATTTAATTACATAGACTTCAAAGTTATATCTTATCATTTATCTCCAAGTAACACCAGTTACTCATAAAGTCTCATTTTGAAAAGTAATTAACCTAATCACATATTATCCATGATAGGTTAATAATTTTCATAAATAAATCAAATCATTATTTTTCCATAATAAAAACATAGATTCTTACAAACTAAAATTTCAACCATTATTCCACAATTGAAATCCCATAGTATTCTATCTTCCATAGTCATATAGTGTTTCCTCAAAAGAGAGAACGTATTCTACAACAACCTTTTATCACTTAATCACTAAATCATTTTTCAATACTAAGTATATCCATTTGATAAAACATAAGTTCCAAAAATCAACTTATTCTTGTTCCATAAAAACATTTTACTAAAATAATAAGTCATACTAACCAGGGAATTCAAGTAGGCTAGTGGTAGGCGATGCGCCCTTGTCTCCCTTTGATTGTGTGTTCGATTCCTGCAGCCTTGCCAGATGTGACGGGTTGTCACCCATCCTACAGGTTGTCCTTTTTATAAAACTAAAAAATAACCTGAACATGTTTTAACCTAAATGGTTTCCTTATACCTCTCATTTTAATCCAAATTCATTATGATCGCAAAATATTAATTCTTAAAGTCTTATTTCACCACCATATGATAAAATAATACAATCCCCAAAATGAAGAACATCATACCATGATCATGGTGTCCATTTGGTTTCATCTTCATCTTGTTCACGTAGGTAGAAGGTCCATGCATTTCAACAATGATTTAGAGATCCTTAAAAACCATTTGCTTCTTCCATCCAAATACACCTTGTACAACATGGGTCATATGGGTGTTCAAAGAAAAATAGTTTTTGAAAATAATCATGTATGACCTATAATTTCAAAACATCTGATAAAACACGATTTCTATAAAACTGTCGAATCGAATTTGAGTTGAAACTTTCAATTAACTGTCCTTTTTAAAATACCATAAGTATGTGCTGAGAGACTATATTTTTAAATCAAATATAAATAGGTTGCACAAGGGTCTCCTTGTTCAACACTTTTTTTAAAATCATAATATGCTTCAAATTATTTTGATAAGGTAAAATATTTGAAAATGTCTTGATAATATTTTCCTTTCTTGAAAATATGGGAATATTGTGAAAATAGGATTTTTCTAAATACAACCCATGACCCACAGTGATAACGAGGTATAGTGGAGGTGTTTTATATCTCAA
This sequence comes from Viscum album, assembly GCA_963277665.1. Taxonomy (NCBI): domain Eukaryota; kingdom Viridiplantae; phylum Streptophyta; class Magnoliopsida; order Santalales; family Viscaceae; genus Viscum; species Viscum album. The sequence goes on from OY728125.1 coordinate 600,787,852, forward strand.
ACAACTGCTTGCAAGTGAGTTGTATGATAGAAAATGTTTCACAATCATCTGAACATGAATTTTCAATAATTATTGCAAGCATGCCATCAGGAAGAGATAGGAATGTCGTTTGGGATCATCCTCCTTCCATTTTTAACTAAAATTCCTTGATCTGAAAAAATTATAAAACAACTATTTAACTGAAATATTAGATAGGGACTGACTATATTTCTAACAAAAATTCTTAATCCTTAAATTTTTCTAAACCGACCTCTCATACCAACTATAAGAACCCAACCTTAAACATTACATAATATTGAATTAAATGAATAATTCATGTTGAGGATCTTTTCAGGTTTATCGTTTTAGAGAATTAGGCCATAACTATTACCTTTCCAAAAAAATTACAAAGTAGACACTACCACCTAGTATCCATTTTTTTTACAAAACATGGACTCTTAAAAAAATATTCATGTTTAGTTCCATGTTTAAGACAACATGAATTTTTCATGATCCCATCCTTGAACCCATTCCACATTTTTTTCAATGAAAAACATTTCAAAAACATGGGGTGAGCATAAAAAGCTCAGTAAGGGATACACAAAGAAGTAAAACTATTAGTTTTTCAAAACAACAAGTAAACCATGAATACTTTAACATAAGTAATACTTTTCACCTTTATGAAGTAGTAAATACTCTTCACTGAATAAAAGATCATTACATACCCTTTTGTAAAGAAAATATTATCATAAAACCCATATAAATAACACATAACATATAAAGGTAACTTGGGACATAAACATACTTAAATGGAATAACCATACGGTCAACTTCCACACATATCACTAAATGGAATAGACATATGACCGACTTCCATAACCAATGCATTGGAGGTTATAACGTAACCACCTGTCATGGTATTCACGGCACCAACCATTATATGGTTTATTACATAACCACCCGTAAAATGTCCAAGTACCATCATAACACTTATTTTATTTCAAATATAAAATTTTCACCAATAACATTTCATTTTCAATCACAAGAAGTAATTTTGAGATATTAAAATAATCAATCCATTTTCAAAAACCATTTAAAAAAGGATTTTTGAATCAAAGTGTCCCACACCACTTTGAAGATTTTAATGGAATTATAATTTTAAAACATTAATGTCTATATAAATAAATACTCAAAACCATTTTTAAAATATGGTCATTAAAGATAAATATTTAAAATGATAAATCTTTAATATATTTTAAAATGATATTTTAGTTAGAGTTCCTAACCAAAAGAGAGACACTTGAATACAAGTAATTGAGGAAAAAACTTTTTAATATCATGAGAATAAAGGTATTCATGATATACTATGTCAAAGTACATTATATACACCATGTCAAAGAGATTTGGTGTATAACAACAAAGGAGTCTCAATGGAATGTAATTTGAGATGAAACTTATTATAAAGACCGCATCCTTAGGTTAAAGATAAATCAATGGCATAATTATGTGTGAAAAATATAAATACACTCAATAGGATTGGATATTCAGTGTAAATAAATTAGAGGAAATTCACACATATTCTTGTAAAGACAACACCAATGAATTGGATATTTAACACAACAAATGGAGATTGAGTTAAAATTACTCTTATCAAGTTCATATAGATAACTTGAGAAATTATAAATGGAGTGATTACGTGTATCAAAATTATATCCACAGAAAGGGGAGTGGAAATTATGACATAAGAAAATGAATAGTGATTCCAAACATAATCATGGAGTAAAATAATCAATGAAGTATGCGTAAATCCGAATGAATGGAAATTGAAATTTTAAATTCCCTTATTGATTTGGTAACATACGAAACATACACCCATGAAATAATAAACATACAATGATGATGTAGATATCCACAAATTAAATTATATTACACAATTAATACAATCATGGGTAGTACACACACCACATGCAATAAATAAGTGGTGAACAATGGAAATCTCACGGGATTAAAAGTGAGATAAGAAAACCCCTTACAAAAATTCGGCATCCTAAGGACGCCACTTAAAAATTCTTAAAATGATTTGATGAGAGTAATAAGGGGTCTCTCATCATATGAAAATAAGAATTATAGTATGATGAATATAAAATAACTTCTTTCAATATAATAACATGGAGAATAAATGAAATGACATAAAAGAGAGTACTTGAAAAGAAAGAGAGAGGTCAGATCCCTTACCTAGTGTCCGACTTGACTTGATCGTTCTTTAATCTCATGAATAATAAATTAAAGATAATTTATACTTTCTTAATAACGTTTTTCAAGTTTATTATTCCTTTTATATCACTTATTACCATGTTATAAATGTTATGTAATCATTTAAGTTAATAACGTCCATTTGTCAATATTTGGTACTGGAGTCAAAAATGGACTTCTTATAATCACATGTTGTTCTTGTGGTCAATGGTTCATTATATCCATAATGATATTCATGATTTGGATATAATATATATCGTATATATCCAGTATATACATGTATTTATAATATCACATAACATTTAGATGTAATTAATGAAATACACCGTTCATGGAGACGGTAAGCTGTACATACGCATGAACACTACCCTCACTTCTATTTCTTATTTTAATGGAAATAAAAAATAATTATACATAGGTATATTTTAATTCCAGTATAATATCATATATAATATTATTAACTCCATCCTTTATACATCCCACATAAGGCATTAACTAATCAAATCACTTTAAGGGGGTGGTAGTCCGCACTTCCTCAAATGAGATTATCGTATTTACCCACTATGAAAACCATAAAGGCATGTTATAAATGGAAAATACAGAAGCATAAAGAAAAAATAAACCTAATATATATCATATATAAATACAGTGCCATCATAATTACCACCATGAGAGGTGGTTGGATATATTTGAACAATCATCGTTTCGTGAGGCATTAGTTTGCCATCCACAGAAACGTTATGTTCTTCATCAATTATATAGAGTTGTGGGTAAGTGTAGTTTGAATAAATATCATAAAAACATCATAATATATTGATGATACTGATGTTGTTACAAAATAATGGAATAAAAAGAGTTTAGGGGTTGGAGAGGTAAAATAAAAGAAAACAATTTAAGAGAAACCGTTCCCTTTAATTTGGGTAACTTCCTTTGGTTTGAACCAAAAGGACTTTTTGAAATGCCTTCTGCATAAGGTAAGGCTTCTAGGCGGAGGATAGTGATATAGTTAGATCAATGGGGTAGAGATTGGAAGAGCCAAATTGCTTTATAGGTGTGAGGAATTGGATAGAAGTGGTCTCCTTTTATACGGGAGAGGAGGGGCTCTTTAGGAAAGTGTGAAAATATTATTTTATAATATAATGATATTCAGTATCTAATAGTCCACAAATAATTAAGGACTATGATAAGATGGCTCATATTAGAAATAAAATCATCAAATCAGAATTGGACATGTTTTAATTAATAATTTAATCATTATAATGTTATTTATTTATATCATTTATTAATGAGGTAAATACTGCATCATTATTGTGTTATAAATAATTTAATTTATTTGATGTCTAAAAATTATAAAAAAATACCATGATGTATAATATCTTTTTATATTTCCAAATAATATTTGTAGTCTTAAATACGACTTATATAAAACCATATAAAAATTAATTACTAAAAGATTTTTGTTAATGTCAATTTTGTCTTCACATGAAATTAATTAATCTAGATTGTCATTTTCACTCCCAAGTGGCTCAATGGGGTCCCAAAATAGACCCAAAGATGCCCATGGTCGTTAATGACTCAACAAATAATGTTTTGACACATGTTAAAGTAATTTGGAATTACCTTGAATTACCCTATTTACCTTTAACCGCGGTATATAAAATTCAAAAGTTACTATTCACAAAAATTAATTTCATCTTAATGAACCACATTTTTTTCTTCTTTATAACAACCATGTATGTCAGATTTTTGAAATTCAATTCACATAATTTGTAAAATTTCATTTAAATGAAAAAGTTGGTTTTTTAACTACCACTAAGTGGTTTCACTATTCATCAAAAATTGAAATTTTTCAAAAAAATACCAAAAATTCAGCCTAAGATATATTTGATATTATGAATTCAAAAATGATGTCTATTTTTACAAATTAAAAACATAGAATTGTAATTAATTAATTTTAAAATTAATTCCCGTTATCAAAACAAATAGCGTGTTTTTAAGAAACAGTAACTATCAAAAGATTGATACTTGTTTATGTCCAATTTCAAAGTAAAATTTTTTACAATGACCAAAATTGAATTAAATGGTAAAAATATATTTTAATTTCACTTTAAAAAAAATTAAAAATATAATCTAACCATATAAATAAATTAGAATAACAGGTAATTTTGAATTAAAATACAATATTTTTCAATATTCATTTAAAAATGAACATTATTTGAAAAATTACAAAAATTTACACAAAGTAAATTTTAATGTCTCCATTCTAAAGAAGGATTTTATTTGGTCATATATAATGAATTAAAGTGACCAAAACTAGATTTAAAAAGGGTTCGCCATTAAAAGGCAGTAAATCGACCTTTTAATGTAAATTATGCCTAAAATTAGATTCATTCACATTTTGAGCCTCTAACATTTATTGGATAAAAGTAATTACATTTAACAAACATGTATACTCATATTGTATTCAGTTTTGTTCATTCCCACCAATATAATGGACAAGAGTTAACGACCATTTAAAATAATAATATTATATTATTAGTGTGCAACATAAGATTTTCAAGAAACATGTTGTTGTGTATCAGGTATGCTATCGAAAATAGAATCCCCTTTAATATAAAATTAATATTTAATTCAAAAATATTAATAAATATCAAAAGTTTCTTATTCCTTATTTATCTGAGATGTTACATCCTTCCCCGCTTTTGGGAATTGCGTCCTCGCAATTTTAAAACTGGGCTTGGAAACATCATTAAAATCCCCACATTGAAAAAAAAGAGTAAATAAAACTATCTCTTTAAAATAAAGGAAGATAAGTAAAAATGTTACCCAAGACAATAGATACTAGGATTCCATGAAAACATGGATATGGAGGAGAAAACAGACCATCAAGTTCTGATGGAGAGTGATAGAAAACATGTTTAGGAGAAAGATAACCACCAGAAAATCCCGAACTCGTGATGGGTTAAACAATATTTGATTTTCCAGTAGAAAAGGTTAACAGACAAGGTTTTTGTTTTAAGTTAATTTTCATTGAGGAATTCATTTATGATATTATCTAAAAACATAAGGAAACACAATTACTTCTCATTTAGACTTTTATCCTTCACTAGATTTCTAACACAAACTCATATTTCCTCCATATGATGAGTATTCAGGATGACTTGTTTACATTAAAAGTGAAATAATCAACTTCGAGAGTATCAAATAATCCAAAAATGATGAACTATATTTTTCCCTTGTCTTTATATATTAAATATAACCAAAATGTTTCGTAAAATATTAGATAATCCCCAAAAAGGATAAACTTTTACATAAAGAGAAACTAATCTTAATCTCCAAAATTTTTCTTAACAAAACCCAAAGTTCAACAAAGACTATTCAATAAAACATTGCCCCTAAGATTATTCAAAAGTAATCCAAACTTTGATTGTAAGCCAAATCTCATAAGGATTTAATTACATAGACTTCCAAGATATATCTTATCATTTATCTCCAAGTAACACCAGTTACTCATAAAGTCTCATTTTGAAAAGTAATTAACCTAATCACATATTATCCATGATAGGTTAATAATTTTCATAAATAAATCAAATCATTATGTTTCCATAAAAAACATAGATTCTTCAAAACTAAAAATTCAACCATTATTCCACAATTGAAATCCCATAGTATTCTATCTTCTTTAGGCATAAAGTGTTTCTTCAAAAGATAGAACATCTTACACAACAACCTTTTATCACTTAATCACTAAATCATTTTTCAATACTAAGTATATCCATTTGATAAAACATAAGTTCCAAAAATAAACTAATTCTTGTTCCATAAAAACATTTTACTAAAATAATAAGTCATACTAACCAGGGACTTCAAGTAGGCTAGTGGTAGGCAATGCGCCCTTGTCTCCCTTCGGTTGTGGGTTCGATTCCTGCAGCATTGCCGGATGTGATAGGTTTTCACCCATCCTATGGGTTGTCCTTTTTATAAAACTCAAAAATAACTCTAAAATGTTTTAACATTAATGGTTTCCTTATACCTATCATTTTCATACAAATTAATTATGATCGCAACATCTTAATTCATGAAGTCTTATTTTCCCCACCATATTATAAAATAAAACAATACCCAAAATGAAGAACATCATACCTTGATCATGGTGTCTATTTGGTTTTATCGTCATCTTGTTCACGTAGGTAGAAGGTCCATGCATTGCATCAATGATTTAGAGATCCTTCAAAATCATTTGCTTGCTATATCTAAATACACCTTGTACAACATGGGTCATATGGGTGTTCACAGAAAAATAGTTTTGAAAAATAATCATGTATGTCATATAATTTCAAAACATCTGATAAAACACGATTTCTATAAAACAGTCAAAACGAATTTGAGTTGAAACATTCAATTAAAGGTTATTTTAAAATACCATAAGTATGTGCTGAGAGACTATATTTTTAAATCAAATATAAATAGGATGCGCAAGGGTCTCCTTCTTCAACACCTTTTTTAAAATCATAATATGCTTCAAAATATTGTGATAAGGTAAAATATTAAAAAATGACTTGATAATATTTACCTTTCTTGAAAATATGGGAATATTGTGAAAATATGATTTTTCTAAATACAACCCATGACCCACGATGATAACGAGGTATAGTGGAGGTGTTTGATATCTCAAACAACTTCTTTCAAGTGAGTTGTATGCAATAAAAAGTTTCACAATCATCTAAACATGAATTTGCAATAATTATTGCAAGCATGTCATCAGGAAGAGATAGGAATGTCGTTGGAGATCCACCTCCTTCCATTTTTAACTGATATTTCTTGATCTGAAAAAGTTATAAAACAAAAATTTAACTGAAATATTAGATAGGGACTAAACATATGTCTAACAAAAATTCATAATCCCTAAAGTTTTCTAAACTGACCTCTGATACCAACTATAAGAACCCTACCTTGAACATTACATAATATTGAATTAAATGAATAAGTCACGTTGAGGATCTTCTCAGGTTTAGAGTTTTAGAGAATTAGTCCATAACTGTTACATTTCCAAAAAAATTACAAAGTAGACACTTCCACCCAGTATCCATTTTTTTACAAAACATGGACTCTTGAAAAAAAAGAGTCGTGTCTAGTTCCATGTTTAAGACAACATGAATTTTCCCTGATCCCATCCATGACCCTATTCCACATTATGTCCTGTGACAAACATTTCAAAAACATGGGATGAGCATAAAAATCTCAAAAAGGGATACACAAAGAAGTAAAACATTTAGTTTTTCAAAACAACAAGTAAACCATGAATACTTTAACATAAGTAATACTTTTCACCTTTATGAATTAGTAAATACTCTTCACTGAATAAAAGATCATTACTAACCATTTTGTAAACAAAAGATTACCATAAAACCCATATAAAGAACACATAACATATAAAGGTAACTTGGGACATAAACATACTTAAATGGAATAACCATACGGTCGACTTCCACACAAATCACTAAATGGAATAGGCATACGACCGACTTCCATACCCAATGCATTGGAGGTTATAACGTAACCACCTATCATGGTATTCACAGCACCACCCGTTATATGGTTTATTAAGTAGCCACCCATAAAATTTCTAAGTAACTTCATAACACATAAATTATTTCAAATATAAACATTTCACTAATAACATTTCATTTGCAACCACAAGAAGTAATTTTGAGATATTAAAATAATCAATCCATTTTCAAAAACCATTTAAAAAAGGATTTTTGAATCAAAGTGTCCCACACCACTTTTATGCTTTTAATGGAATTATAATTTTAAAACATAATTGTCTATATAAATAAATACTCAAAACCATTTTTAAAATATGGACATTAAAGATAAATATTTAAAATGATAAATCTTTAATACATTTTATAATGATATTTTAGTTAGAGTTCCTAACCCAAAGAGAGACACTTGAATTCAAATAATTGAGGTCAAAACTTTTTAATATCATGAGAATAAAGGTATTCATGATATACTATGTCAAAGTACATTATATAACCATGTAAAAGAGATTTGGTGAATAAAAACAAAGAGTCTCAATGGAATGTAATTTGAGATGAAACTTCTTATAAAGACTGTATCCTTAGGTTAAGGATAAATCAATGGCATAATTATGTGTGAAAAATTTAAATACACTCAATATGATTGGATATTATGTGTAAATAAACCAGATGAAATTCACACATATTCTTCTAAATACAACACCAATGAATTGGATATTTAACACAACAAATGGAGATTGAGTTAAAATTACTCTTATCAAGTTCATGTAGATAACTTGAGAAATTATAAATGGAGTGATTATGTGTATAAAAAGTATATACACAGAAAGGGGAGTGGAAATTATGAAATAAGAAAATGAATAGTGATTACACACATAATCTTGGAGTAAAATAATCAATGATGTATGCATAAATCCGAATGAATGGAAATTGAAATTTCAAATTCCCTTATCGATTTGGTAACATATGAAACATACACCCATGAAAGAAGGATCATACAATGATGATGTAAATATCCAAAAATTAAATTATATTACACAATGAATACAATCATGGTTATTACACACACCACATTAAATAAATAAGTGGTGAACAATGGAAATCTCACGGAATTAAAAGTGAGATAAGAAAATCCCTTACAAAAATTCGGCAGCCTAACGACGCCACTTAAATATTCTTAAAATGAATTGATGAGAGTAAGAGGGGGTCTATCATCATATGAAAATAATAATTACAGTGTGTTGAATATAAAAGAACATCCTTCAACATAAGAACATGGAGCATAAAATAAATGACATAAAAGAGAGTACTTGAAAAGAAACAGAGAGGTCAGATCCCGTACCTCATGTCCGACTTGACCCGATCATTCTTTAATCTCATGAATAATAAACTAAAGTTAATTTATACTTGCTTAAGAAACTTTTTCAGGTTTATTATTCCTTTTATATAACTTATTACAATGTTATAAACGTTATGTAATCATTTAAGTTAATAATGTCCATTTTGTCGATATTTGGTTCTAGAGTCAAAAATGGAATTCTTATAGTCACATGTTGTTCATGTGGTCAATGGTTCATTATATATATAATGATATTCATGATTTGGATATAATATATATATCATATATATCTAGTATATACATGTATTTATAATAGTACATAACATTTATATGTAATAAATGAAATGCACCGTTCATGGAGACGGTAAGCCGTACATACACATGAACTCTACTTTCACTTCTATTTCTTATTTTAATGGAATTAAAACACAATGATACATAGGTATATTATAATTACAGTATAATATCATATATAATATCATTAAATTCATCCTTTATATGTCCCACATAATTCATTAACGAATCAAATCACTTTAAGGGGGTGGTAGTCCACACTTCCTCAAATGAGATTATCGTATTTACCCACTATGGAAACCAAAAAGGCGTGTTATAAATAGAAAATACAGAATCATAAATAAAAAATAAACATAATATATATCATATATAAATACAGTTTCACCATAATGGCCACCATGAGAGGCGGTTGGAGATATTTGAACAATCATCGTTTCGTGTGGCATTAGTTTTTCATCCACAGAAACTTCATGTTCTTCATCCATTAGATAGAGTTGTGTGTAAGTGTAGTTAGAATAAATCTCATAAAAACATCAAAGAATATTGAGGATACTTAAGTTGTTACAAAATAATGAAATAAAAAGAGTTTAGGGGTTGGAGAGGTAAAATAAAAGAAAACAATTTAAGAGAAACTGTTCCCTTTAATTTGGGTAACTTCTTTTGGTTTGGACCAAAATGACTTTTTGAAGTGCCTTATGCATAAGTTAAGGCTTATAGGGGGAGGATAGGGATGTAGGTAGCTTAATGGGGCAGAGTTTGGACGAGCCAAATGGCTTGAGAGGTGTGAGGAATTTGTTTGAAGTGGTCTCCTTTTATAAGGGAGAGGAGGGGCTCTTTAGGAAAGTGTGAAAATATTATTTTATAATATAATGATATTCGATTTATAATGATCCGAAAATCATTAAGGTCTAAGATAAGATGACTCATATTCGAAATAAAATATCCAATCATAATTGGACATGTTTTGAATAATAATTTAATCATTATAATGTTATTTATTTAAATCATTTATTATTGTGGTAAATACTACATCATTATTGTGTAATGAATAATTTAATTTATTTGATGTCTAAAAATTATAAAAAAAATACCATGATGTATAATATCTTTTTATATTTCCAATTAATATTTTTAGTCTAAAATAGGACTTATATAACACCATATAAAAATTAATTACTTAAAGATTTTTGTTAATGTCAATTTTGTCTTCACATGAAATTAATTAATCTAGATTGTCATTTTCACTCCCAAGTGGCTCAATGGGGTCCCAAAATCGACCCAAAGATGACCATGGTCCTTAATGACTCAACAAATAAGTTTTTCACAAGTGTTAATGTAATTTGGAATAATTATAATATTCTTTTTACCTTGAATTACCCAATTTACCTTTAACCATGGTAAATAAAATTTAAAAGTTACTATTTAGAAAAAATTATTTTCATCTTAATAATCCACATTTTACTTCTTGATAACAACCATGTATGTCAGATTTTTTAAATTCAATTCACATAAGTGGTAAAATTTCTTTTAAATGAAAAATTCGGTTTTTTTAACTACCACAAAGTGGTTTCACTATTCATAAAAATTGAAGTTTTTCAAAAAAATACCAAAAATTCAGCCTAAGCTATATTTTATATTCTGAATTCAAAAATGATGTCTATTTTTACAAATTCAAAACATAAAAGTGGCATTAATTAATTTTAAAATTAATTCCCATTATCAAAACAAATAGCGTGTTTTTTAGAAACAATAACTATCAAAAGATTGATACTTGTTTATGTCCAATTTCAAACTTTAATTTATTCCAATGACCAAAATTGAATTAAATGGTAAAAATATTTTTTAATTTCACTTTAAATCCAATTAAAAATATAATCTAACCATATAGATAAATTAGAGTAACAGGTAATTTTGAATTAAAATACAATATTTTTCACTATTCATTAAAAAATGAACATTATCCGAAAAATTCCAAAAAATTTCACAATGTAAATTCTGATGTCCCCATTCTAAAGAAGGATTTTTTTTGGTCATATAGAATGTATTAAAGTGACCAAAACTAGATTTAAAATGGGTTCGCCATTAAAAAGTGGTAAATTGACCTTTTAATGTAAATTATGCTTAAAATTAGATTCATTCACATTTTAAGCCTCTAACATTTATTGTATAAAAGTAATTACATTTAACAAACATGTATAATCATATTGTATTTAGTTTTTTTCATTCCCACCAATAAAATGGGTAGGAGTTAACGACCATTTAAAATAATAATATTATATTATTAATGTGCAACGTAAGATTTCCAAGAAACATGTTGTTGTGTATCAGGTATGCTATAGAACATAGCATACCCTTTAATATAAAACTAATATTTAATTCACAAATATTAATAAATATGAAAAGTGTCTTATTCCTTATTTATCTGAGATGTTACATCCTTCCCTGCTTTTCGGAATTGCGTCCTCGCAATTTTAAAACGGGCTTGGAAACTTCATTAATAGCCCCACATCGTAAAAAAAGAGTGAATAAAAATATCAATTTAAAATAAAGGAAGAGAAGGTAAAAGGTTACCCAAGACAACAGATACTAGGATTCCATGAAAACGTGGATATGGAGGAGAAAAAAAACCATCAAGTTCTGATGGAGAGTGATAGAAAACATGTTTAGGAGAAATTTAACCACCAGAAAATCACAAACTTATGATGGGTTAAACAGTATTTGATTTTCTAGTAGGAAAAGTTAACAGATAAGGTTTTTGTTTTAAGTTACTTTTAATTGAGGAATTTATTTATGAGCTTATCTAAAAACATAAGGAAACACAATTACTTTTCATGTTGACTTTTATCCTTCACTAGATTTCTAACACAAACTCATATTTCCTCCATATGATGAGTATTCAAGATGAGTTGTTTACATTAAAAGTGATATAATCAACTTCGAGAGAATCAAATAATCCAAAAATGATGAACGATATATCTCCCTTGTCTTTAGATATTAACTAAAACCAAAATGTTTCGTACAAGATCAGATAATCCCCAAAAAGGATAAACTTTTACATAAAGAGAAACTAATCTTAATCTCTAACATTTGTCTTAACAAATCCCAAAGTTCAACAAAGAATATTCAATAAACAATTGTCCCCAAGATTATTCAAAAGTAATCCAAACATTGATTGTAACCCAAATCTCATAAGGATTTAATTACATAGACTTCCAAGATATATCTTATCATTTATCTCCAAGTAACACCAGTTAATCATAAAGTCTCATTTTGAAAAGTAATTAACCTAATCACAAATTATCCATGATAGGTTAATAATTTTCATAAATAAATCAAATCATTATGTTTCCATAATAAAAACCTAGATTCTTCCAAACTAAAATTTCAACCATTATTCCACAATTGAAATCCCATAGTATTCTATCTTCCTTAGGCATATAGTGTTTCCTCAAAAGAGATAAAGTCTTCCACAACAACCTTTTATCACTTAATCAATAAATCATTTTTCAATACTAGGTATATCCATTTTATAAAACATAAGTTCCAAAAATCAACATATTCTTGTTCCATAAAAACATTTTACTAAAATAATAAGTCATACTAACCAGGGACTTCAAGTAGGCTAGTGGTATGCGTTGAGCCCTTGTCTCCCTTCGGTTGTGGGTTCGATTCTTGCAGCCTTGCCGGATGTGAAGGGTTTTCACCCATCCTACAGGTTGTCCTTTTTATAAAACTCAAAAATAACCCTAAATTTTTTTGACCTAAATGGTTTCCTTATACCTCTCATTTTCATCCAAATTCATTGTGATCGCAATATCTTATTTCTTAAAGTCTTATTTCACCACCATATGATAAAATAAAACAATACCTAAAATGAGTAACATCATACCTTGATCATGGTGTCATTTTGGTTTCATCATCATCTTGTTCACGTAGGTAGAAGGTCTATGCATTGCTACAATGATTTAGATATCCTTCAAAATCATTTGCTTCATCCATCCAAATACACCTTGTACAACATGGGTCATATGGGTGTTCACAGAAAAATAGTTTTGTAAAATAATCATGTATGACATATAATTTCAAAACATCTGATAAAACACGATTTCTATAAAACAGTCGAATCGAATTGGAGTTGGAACTTTCAATTGACGGTCCTTTTAAAATACCATAAGTATCTGCTGAGAGACTATATTTTTAAATCAAATATAAATAGGTTGTACAAGGGTCTCATTCTTCGACACCTTTTTTAAAATCATAATATGCTTCAAAATATTGTGAGAAGGTAAAATATTTGAAAATGACTTGATAATATTTACCTTTCTTGAAAATATGGGAACATTGTGAAAATAGGATTTCTCTAAATACAACCCATGACCCACAATGATAACGATGTATAGTGTAGGTGTTTGATATCTCAAAAAACTTCTTTCAAGTGAGTTTTATGCTAGAAAAAGTTTCACAATCATCTAAACATGACTATGAAATAATTATTGCAAGCATGTCATCAGGAAGAGATAGGAATGCCGTTTGAGATCCTCCTCCTTCCATTTTTAACTAACATTCCTTGATCTGACAAAGTTATAAAACAATGATTAACTGAAATATTAGATAGGAACTAACCATATTTCTAACAAAAATTTCTAATCCCTAAAGTTTTCTAAACCGACCTCCGATACCAACTATAAGAACCCTGCCTTAAACATGACATAATATTGAATTAAATGAATAATTCACGTTGTGGATCTTTTTAGGTTTAGAGTTTTAGAGAATTAGTCCATAACTATTATATTTACAAAAAAAATACAAATTAGACACTTCCACCCAGTATCCATTTTGTTTTACAAAACATGGACTCTTGAAAAAAAAAGATTCATGTATAGTTCCATGTTTAAGACAACATGAATTTTCCTTGATCCCATCCATGACCCTATTCCACATTATGTCCTGTGAAAAACATTTCAAAAAATTGGGGTGACCATAAAAAGCTCAGTAAGGGATACACAAAGAAGTAAAACTATCAGTTTTTCAAAACAACAAGTAAACCATGAATACTTTAACATAAGTAATACTTTTCACCTTTATGAAGTAGTAAATACTCTTCACTGAATAAAAGATAATTACTTACCCTTTTGTAAACAAAAGATTAACATAAAACCCCTATAAAGAACACATAACATATAAAGGTAACTTGGGACATAATCATACTTAAATGGAATAACCATACGGTCGACTTCCACACATTTCACTAAATGGAATAGCCATACGACCTACTTCCATACCCAATGCATTGTAGGTTATTACGTAACCACCTGTCATGGTATTCACGACACCACCTGTTATATGGTTTATTATGTAACCACATGTCAAATGTCCAAGTACCATCATAACACATAAATTATTTCAAATATAAAAATTTCCCCAATAACATTTCATTTTCAATCACAAGAAGTAATTTTGAGATATTAAAATAATCAATCCATTTTCAAAAACCATTTTAAAAAGGATTTTTGAATCAATGTGTCCCACACCACTTTGAAGATTTTAATGGAATTATAATTTGAAAACATTAATGTCTATATAAATAAATACTCAAAGCCATTTTTAAAACATGGACATTAAAGATAAATATTTAAAATTATAAATATTTAATACATTTTAAAATGAAATTTTAGTTAGAGTTCCTAACCAAATGAGAGACACTTGAATATAAATAATTGATGTAAAAACATTTTAATATCATGAGAATAAAGGTATTAATGATATATTATGTCAAAGTACATTATATAAACCATGTAAAAGAGATTTGGTGTATAACAACAAAGGAGTCTCAATGGAATGTAATTTGAGATGAAACTTCTTATAAAGGCCATATCCTTAGGTTAAGGATAAATCAATGGCATAATTATGTATGGAAAATATAAATACAATCAATAAGATTGGATATTCAGCGTAAATCAATCAGATAAAATTCACACATATTCTTGTAAAGACAACACCAATGAATTGGATATTTAACACAACAAATGGAGATTGAGTTAAAATTACTCCTATCAAGTTTATATAGATTTCTTGAGAAATTATAAATGGAGTGGTTATGTGTATCAAAAGTATATCCAAAGAAAGGGGAGAAGAAATTATGACATAAGAAAATGAATAGTTATTCAACACATAATCTTGGAGTAAAATAATCAATGAAGTATGCGTAAAGACGAATGAATGGAAATTGAAATTTTAAATTCCCTTATCGATTTGTTAACATACGAAACATACACCCATGAAAGAAGGATCATACAATTATGATGTAGATATACACAAATTAAATTACATTACACAATGAATAGAATCATGGGAAGCACACACACCACATGAAATAAATAAGTGGTGAACAATGTAAATCTCATGAAATTAAAAGTGAGATAAGAAAATCCCTTACAAAAAATTCGACAGCCTAATGGCACCACATAAATTTTCTTAAAATCAATTGATGAGAGTAAGAGGGGGTATCTCATAATATTAAAATACAAATTACAGTATGGTGAATAAAAAATAACATCCTTCAACATAATAACATGGAGAATAAAAGAAATGACATAAAAGAGAGTACTTGAAAAGAAAGAGAGAGGTCAGATTCCTTACCTCGTGTCTGACTTGACTCGATCGTTCTTTAATCTCATGAATAATAAACTAAAGCTAATTTATAGATGCTTAAGAATCTTTTCCATGTTTATTATTACTTTTATATCACTTATTACCATGTTATAAACATTATTTAATCATTTAAGTTAATAACATCTATTTTGTCGATATTTGGTACTGGAGTCAAAAATGTACTTCTTATAATAACATGTTGTTCATGTGGTCAATGGTTCATTATATCCAGAATGATATTGATGATTTGGATATCATATATATCATATATATCCAGTATATACAAGTATTTATAATAGTACATAACATTTAGAGGTAAGAAATGAAATGCACAGTTCATGGAGACGGTAAGCCGTACGTACGCATGAACGACACTTTCACTTCTATTTCTTATTTTAATGGAAATAAAACATAATGATACATAGGTATATTATAATTACAGTATAATATCATATATAATATCATTAATTTAATCCTTTATACACCCCACATAAGGGATTAACAAATCAAATCACTTTAAGGGGGCGGTAGTCCGCACTTCCTCAAATGAGATTATCGTATTTACCCACTCTGGAAACCATAAAGGTGTGATATAAATGGAAAATACAGAATCATAAAGAAAATATAAACATAATATATATATCATATATAAATACAGTTCCATCATAATGGCCACCATGAGTGGCTGTTGGAGATATTTTAACAATCATCGATTCGTGAGGCGTTAGTTTTCAATCCACAGAAACAATATGTTCTTCATCCATTAGATGGATTTGTGTGCAAGTGTAGTTAGAATAAATCTCATAAAAACATCATAGTATATTGAGGATACTGGTTTTGTTACAAAATAAAGGAATAAAAAGAGTTTAGGGGTTGGAGATGTAAAATAAAAGAAAACAATTTAAGAGAAACTATTGACTTTAATTTGGGTAACTTCTTTTGGTTTGAACCAAAAGAACTTCTTAAAGTGACTTCTACCTATAGTAAGGCTTCTAGGTGGAGTAGAGGGATGTAGGGAGCTTAATTGGGCAGAGGTTGGACGATCCAAATGGCTTGAGAGGTGTCAGAAATTGGTTATAAGTGGTCTCTTTTTATAAGGTAGAGGATGGGCTCTTTACGAAAGTGTGAAAATATTATTTTATAATATAATGATATTCAGTTTCTAATGGTCCCAAAATAATTAAGGTCGAAGATAAGATGAATAATATTCGAAATAAAATCATCCAATAATAATTGGACATGTTTTAGATAATAATGTAATAATTATTATCATATTTATTTAAATCATTTATTAATGAGGTAAATACTGCATCATTATTGTTTCATAAATAATATAATTTATTTGATGTCTAAAAATTATAAAAAAATACCATGATGTAGGATATATTTTTAAATTTCCAAATAATATTTTTAGTCGAAAATATGACATATATAACACTATATAAAAATTATTTACTAAAAGATTTTTGTTAATGTCAATTTTGTCTTCACATTAAATTAATTAATCTAGATTGTCATTTTCACTCCCAAGTGGCTCAATGGGCTCCCAAAATCGACCCAAATATTCCCATGGTCGTTAATGACTCAAACAATAAGGTTTGGACAAGTTTTAAGTTAATTTTGAATTATTATAATATTCTTTTTACCTTGAAATACCCTATTTACCTTTAACCGCAGTAAATAAAATTCAAAAGTTACTATTCACCAAAAATTATTTTCATCTTAATGAACAACATTTTACTTATTGATAACAACCATGTATGTCGGATTTTTGAAATTCAATTCACATAAGTGGTAAATATTCATTTAAATGAAAAATTTGGTTTTATAAACTACCACTAAGTTGTTTCACTATTCATGAAAAATTGATGTTTTTCAGAAAAATACCAAAAATTCAGCCTAATCTATATTTGATATACTAAATTCAAAAATAATTTCTATTTTTAAAAATTCAAAAAATAGAATCGGAATTAATTAATTTTAAAATTAATTCCTGTTATCAAAACAAATAACGCGTTTTTATGAAACAATAACTATTAAAAGATTGATACTTATTTATGTCCAATTTCAATGTGAAATTTATTCCAATGACCAACATTGAATTAAATGGTAAAAATATATTTTAATTTCACTTTAAAACCAATTAAAAAGATAATCTAATAATATAAATAAATTATATTAAAAGGTAATTTTGAATTAAAATACAATAGTTTTCACTATTCACTAAAAAATGAACATTATCCAAAAAATTCCAAAAATTTACACAAAGTAAATTTTGATGTCCCCATTATGAAGAAGGATTTTATTTGGTAATATAGAATGTATTAAAGTGACCAAAACTAGATTTAAAAAGGGTTCTCCATTAAAAGGAGGTAAATCGACCTTTTAATGTAAATTATGCTTAAAATTAGATTCATTCACATTTTAAGACTCTAAAATTTATTGGATAAAAGTAATTACATTTAACAAACATGTATAATAAAATTATATTTAGTTTTGTTAATTCCCACCAATACAATGGCTAGGAGTTGACGACCATTTAAAATAATAATATTATATTATTAGTGTGCAACGTAAGATTTCCAAGAAATATGTTGTTGTGTATCGATTATGCTATCGAAAATAGCATCCCCTTTAATATAAAATTAATAGTTAATTCAAAAATGTTATTAAATATGAAAAGTGTATTATTATTTATTTATCTAGGATGTTACATTGGGATACAACTTTTTTTAAGAAATATGAGTTAAACCGCAAATTTGGTTGGTGAAAATGGGCTATGAAGTCAAAGGTGGGCTAGACCCGCTAGATTAGAGATCAATTCTGTATTTGGGACATAATAACTTCATCCTTGATTGGATTAGGCCTAAATTTTGGGAGGAGTTTGAAGAATAATTTTCTCAGAAATCATCCTTCTGTAAGGATAGCTTATTCACGCATTTTGGTGGTCAAATGGGTGGTGAAAGTTAGCTTAACATATTTGGATGAGATTTCCCATTCACACTTGAACCCACTTTAAATATTTCCTCCCTTACACTCTATAAATTGGTTTTTTTATCATTTTGATGGGTGGGAACATACATTGGGATGTTTAGGGTAGAAGAGAAGTGGATCCACTCCAATTCTACAACCATTTTAATAAGGCTAGCTCTCAAAGCAAGGATCCCTTCGATGAAGCCTTCTTCTTCTTCTTCTTCTTCTTAGTGATGTAATATTTTTTTTGTAATAAACTCTATTTTCCTCTATTTATTTCATTTATCTTCCAAATTATTCTTCCTTGTTGGTCTGGAATTCAAGAGAAGAAATGATATTGGGATATACCCTTTCAAAACCTTTTCACATGAAAAATGTTTCTTGATGACTACAACGCCCATGGAAGCATAGTTATTTTTAATAATAAATATACCTCTAACCTTATTCATTCATTTATTTCCAATAAATAAGATTATTTAATTCAATTAATATTATGTAATAATAGAGTTTTTAATTTAATGGAAACTAAGAAAGAAATTGAACAATTAATACAAAACACGAGAGGTCGGGAATTGTGTGAATTGTGAGAGCACGATCTTAATCGGTAATACAAGAGCACACAAGATAAATTTTTAGAGTTAAAATATAATAACTAAACTCAAATATTCATAATTTAAAAAGTGGATATATTCTATAATTAACCATTTAACATAATCTATCCTAAGAACAACAATCAAAATAGGTTTCTTTCATTGCATGTTCTGAAGATAGCCTAGGGTTTAAGTAATTTCATCTTTGTGGTTAAGTTAATTCCCGTAGAGTTCGAGGGTTAACAAATTAGCGGATTATAATTAAGTTTATTTTAATTTAAATGATAATGATAAATAATTTTCTAAAGAGGTAGAGTTATATCGATTACTCCTTTTAAATATTTTTATAAAAAAACATCTTCTTGTTGTGTCATTTTAATATAACTTCATTTCAAAAATAAAAAGAAAAAAAATAAAATCTTTTTCCAGAAAACATCTTTTAGATTTATAAAAGATAAAATAACCCCACCCTTTTAATTAGTTTTCTTATTTAATTTTATTGTACTTTCAAAATACCTTTAATATGTTGTTGAATTGACTTCCTCCTTTGAGAGATGAACCTAGTCAGCCTCTCTGTTGCACCTAAGTATCCAACAATCACATATCATTTGAAAGCGCCCATGATAGAGCCATTAAAAATGACGTTTTTTCCAGGGCGTAAAGTAATTATTTCAACCAATAAGAGGTATTTTTTTATTTTACATTTTATTCTCTTATTCTATTCTTTTTTTCTTCTTTACCCAATCTGAATGTTTTCTTCTTCTTTTATTTTCTTCTTCTTATTTTTGGACCATCAACTCAAACATCTCAATTTTATTTTAATATGGTCAACATTCCTTTTATTTTCTTCTTCTTTTATTTTCTTCTTCTTATTTTTAGTCTATGAGAAGTTTCAACATTCAACAAGTTGAAGTATTCCTCGACTCCAAAAACATTGAAATTTGAAGAAATTAAAATTAAAACATAAAACAAGAACCAATGGCTGTATATAATGGAAATTAACTTAACAGAAACATTCAATAATTGGCTGTGCCTGATATTAATTATCAACCAAATTGAATTGCATACCCAAATCTCGAATCAGGCTTTGAATTGAAATCTGGGTTAATTCACCTGCTTCCAAAATTTCATGGCCTCTCTGCGAGGATCCCAATAAAAACCTTAAAGAATTTAATTTGGGTGTCTCAACCCTGAAACCAATAAATGAATATGAAGATAAAATCATACTAATAGCATTCCCATTTTTACTTGATGGAGCTGAAAAAGATTGGATGTATTATTTAATACTTGAAGATGTAACTTATTGGAAGGATTTGAAACATCTTTTCCTGAAGAGATTTTTTCCATAATCAAGGACCAAATCCATTCTAAAATAGATCTCAAGGAACAAGCAAGCCCAAGGGGAGTCAATGTATGACTATTGGGAGCGATTCAAGAAGTTGTGCGCAAGCTGCCCACATCACCAAATCAGTGAGAAAATCATCATCCGATACTTCTATGAAGTAATAAAACCTATGGAGAGAAGCATGGTAGATGTTGTGGCTAAAGAAGAATTTGTGGACAAGATACGAGTAGATGCATATGCATTTATTGAAAAAATGGCCCAAAACTTTGAACAATTTGGTGATCGAGGTACACCGCATGTCAGGGGAGTACATCGGGTATGTCTTTCTTATCTTGAGAGTCATTTAATTGATACCAAGTTGGAATTGTTGACCAATATGGTGAGGCATGTTTCTTTGGCTCAAAAAACATCCCAACCCCCTCCTTCATGGACTTGTGGCATTTTTACTAAGAAAAGTCACCCAACTGAATGTTTTCCCCAACTATAAGAAACAGTAGATTCTGTAATAGTGTTTCCTGGGAGACCATATCAGCAGTAATAACAACCATATCCCCAAAAGAAGATTGATTCCTTTTCTCCAACATACAAACAATGGTTTAAGTATCAATCAAACATGAGGTATGGATCTGAACAAAAACAAATCCCCCCTTTTCAATAAAACTTCCAGAAGCCTCCACCTTACTAGTAGGGTTTCCAACAAACCCAAAGAAGATTTGAAGCTGAAGAATCAACAAGAAAAAAATAAGGGAATCCCCCAACAAAGGTAGATTCTTACACTAAGGACCTTTTGTAGAAAATTGTTATTAATCAACATAATGTTCTGAATATTCAATGTTCATATTTGAGGGATTTTAAGACATAGATGAGCTAGAATGCCACCGCCCTCCATGAATTGGTATGTAAGAATTTTGAAAATATACCTTCCCAACCTACTCCAAATCCCATGGGGAATATCAGTGCCATCACATTAAGAAGTGGGAAGTAAACAAATTATACATCTACACCTATCGTTCCACTAGGATTCACCTCAACTCCAAAAAATCCCAATTCCCCGCCTACTAATGAACCAACCATGGAGAATGATAAAGGTAATAAACATATTGATGATATTCCTCTTAAATACCTTCCCTTTCCAAATAGATTTAAAAAAAAAGATGGCTGAAGATGTGATGCAAAAAAAAAGTTTTTGGATACATTCAAGAATGTGGAGATCAACATCACTTTACATGAATCCATTAAACAAATACCAAGGCATGCCAAATTTCTAAAAGAACTCTATACCACTCGAAAAGGTATTAAGGTAAATGAGAGGATCAATATTGGAAAGAATGTTTCAGCACTCATTACACCAACTCTAGAAATTCCAACAAAGTGAAAGGATCCATGGACATTCACCATCCCATGCACCATAGGGAAGTTGCACTTTTCTGATGATCTTTGTGATTTAAGAGCTTCCATAAATATAATTCCTTACTCTATATTTTCTTCTTTAAAAGTTGGTGAGTTGAAACCAACAAGATTAGTGGTGCAGTTGGTGAATAGAGCTACGCCATATCCAGCGGGAGTCCTTGAGGATGTACTTTTCCAGGTAAGAGACACAATCTTTCTAGCATATTTCTACGTTCTTAAAATAAATGAATATTAGGTAAGTTCATTTGCTCCCATTATCTTAGGTAGTCTCTTCATAAAAACATCAAAAACTATCATAAATGTCAACAAGGGTACACTTTATATGGAATTTGGATATGATGTTTCGACATTTAATGTTATGGAATGCATGAATTACCCCTCATAGGACTATTCTGATTTTGTTATCTCCCATTTTGAACCACTAAGTAAAAACCACATTGATTTTGATTGTACTGTGCTTAGGGAGATTAAGAGTATTGGTTCTAGTTTGATGTTTAAGAGTACTTCCATACCTATTCATAATGAACAAGACCCTCTTAGATTTTATTTTTAAATGGATTCATATTCTGATTTTGATCATGTGAACTTGGATTATGACATGGCTATTGAGTATGCTGATGGATTTGATGCTTTATTCTCTAATTTTGATTGTTTATATTCTGATACTGATACTCATTGTGCACATTTTTCAGTTCCTTCAATATCTCCATCCATACATCATCCCTCTTCATTGTAAATCAATACATTGCCACCAAATCTCAAATACTAATACTTGATAAGTGGCAAGATATTACCTATTATAATTGTTAATAATATTCATTTTTAACAAGAAGAAAATCTTCTGAATATTTTGAGGGAGAACATCATGGAAATCAGGTGGACCTTGGATGACATATCAGTTATTAGCCCCTCCATTTTAATGAATAGTATTCTTTCAGAGGATGGGAATAAACTAGTTAGGTATCCAAAAAGGAGACTCAATCCAACCCTTCTAGTAGTTGTTAAAAAAGAGGTCGAAAAATTTCTCCAGGCAGGTATAATATACACCATTTTAGATTCCTAGTGGGTAAGTCCTATTTAGGTTGTGCCTAAGAAAAATGGTGTTACATTTTTTAGAAATGAGAAAGATGAGTTAATTCCAATAAGGGTACAAAACAGTTGACATGTGTGTATGGATTATAGGAAACCGACTCAATATACTCGCAAGGACCATTTCCAACTTCCATTTATTGATCAGATGCTTGAGAGACTAGCTAGGAAGACACAATATTGTTTCTTAGATGGATTTTCGGGATATTTTTAGGTTTTTATTACTTTGGTGGATCAAGATAAGACAACATTAACCTATCTATTTAGTATGTTTTCCTACTGGTGGGTTCCATTTAGACTTTACAATGCCCCTGTACCTTCTAAAGATGCATGGTGAGTATTTTTTTCTGATTTTAATGAGACCTGTATGGAGGTATTTATGGATTATTTTACAGTGTATGGGTCTTCATTTGATGATTGTATCTAAAGTTTGAGAAAGTTTTTGAATCATTGTATTGAGAAGAATTTGGTCTTGAACTTTGAAAAGTGTCATTTCAGGGTAGAGCATGGAATTTTCTTAGGGAATGTAGTGTCAATACATAGGATAAAGGTTGATAGATATAAGGTAGATATTATTTTATGCTTACCATATATTTTATGTGTTCGGGATGTTAGATATTTTTTAGGGCATTCAAGATTTTATTGGAGAATCATCAATAATTTTAGTAAGAGTTCTCTTCCAAAGTCACAATTACTTCAAAAGGATTATGATTTTGTGTTTGATGTTTCTTGTAAGAATTCATTTGATGAGATAAAACATCTTCTGACCACTCCACCTATCATACAGCCTACACAGTGTGAGCTTCCTTTTGAGCTTATGTTTAATTCCTCCATCTTTGCAGATGGAGCTGTCTTATCTAATATGGTGGAGGGATTTTCACATGTGATTTCCTATGCATTGAGGACACTGGATTTATACCAATCAAACCAAACAACCATGTAAAAGGAGTTTCATGCCATCATATTTTCTTTATATAAATTCTATTCATATTTATTGGGCTCTAAAGTAGTTTTTTTTCTAACCATGCAGCTCTGAGGTACCTCTTAAAGAATCCAGATGCAAAGCCCATGCTTATCTGATGAATGCTCCTTTTACAAGAATTTGATATTTAGATAAAGGAAAAGAATGGGTCAGAAAACTTGGTGGTGGACCACATGAGCAGGCTTACTAACACACTTGGGGATAACACCATGGACTAGGTACCACATCAGGGCACTTTCCCCAATGATCATCTTTATTCCATCTTAGGTACGCGTCCTTGTTATGATGATTTAGTGAACTACCTTGTTGCATCTGAAAAACCTATAAATTTAATGAAACATCAAGCCCAAAAATTAAAAGGTGAGTCTCGGTATTATGTGTGGAATGATCCCTACCTTTGGCGCATGTGTAGTGATCATGTTATTGATAGGTGTGTTCCTGATAATGAGTTTTAATCTGTTTTACATTTTTTTAATACACATGATTGTGGTGGACACTTTATACCCCAACTTACAACTAGGAAAGTCTTAGACTCTAGATTATATTTTCCAAGCATATTCAATGATGCTCATGTGTTTTGTAATTCATGCCCTCGTTTCCAACACACTGGGAGCATTTCTAGTAGACATGAGATGCCCCAACAACCCATACTATTCTGTGAGATTTTTTGTGTATGTGGAATTGATTTTATGGGTGATTTTCCTTGTTAATTTGGTTTTTTGTATATTTTGGTTGTTGTTAATTATGTGAGTAAATAGGATGAGGATAAGGCCACCAAGACTGATGATTCTCATGTTGTAGTGGACTGTGTCAAGACATGGATATTTTGTAGGTTTGGAGTACTAGAGGCCATCATTAGTGACCAAGGGACACACTTCTACAATCGAAATTTGGCTTCCCTCCTTTGGAAGTATAGTGTGACACACAAAACCTCAACACCATACCAACCCCTAAAAAATGTTCAAGCTAAGGTTTCAAATAGGGTGTTGAAACAAATTTTGGAGAAAACTATAAAGCCAAATATGATTGATTGGAGTAAGCACTTGGATGATGTGCTATGGGTATATAAGAAATCATACAAAACTCCCATTTGTATGTCCCCATTTCGGATTGTTTTTGGGAAAGCCTGTAATCTATCGGTGGAGGTTGAGCATCGGGCTTATTGGGATATAACGAAATTCAACATGGATTTGGCCCAAGATAGAATCCAAAGAAAGATACCAATTCAAGATCTTGAGGAGATTCGATTGTCTTCATATGAGAACTCGAGGCTCTATGAGGACTGATCAAAATAATCTCATGATAGAATGATCCAACAAATGGAGTTTCAAGTTGGAGAGAATGTCCTTCTCTACAGTCCACGACTAAATTTTATATGCAGTAAGTTGCATTCTAGATGGTTCTGTCCTTATATTGTATCTAATGATTTTCCTTATGGTGCAGTGGAGATCACACAAGAGGACACAAGAAGGATCTTTACAGTAAATGGGAAACGTTTGAAGAAATACATTGAGGGAATTACAACTTATGTAGTGGATTTGATCACACTACATAACCCTATCATCACTTGATAATATCAGTCTGTTCCTAAACCTTTTACTTTTATATTCTTTTTCCTTTTTAAAATTATACATTTAATGTTCATATATCATCTCATAGGTTCACATTAATGACAATGCAATATTTTAAGTATGGGGGAGGGGAAAAAATTTTGTGGTTGATATTTTTTATTTTCATTTGTGTGTTTTGTGTGTATTTTCTATTAAGTTTATGGTTAAATGTTAAAAAAACAAAGCAAAAAAAACCCAAAAAACAAAAAAAAAACAAATATATCATGTAGCATTCTCATGTGAAACATATGGAAAATGCATGTTTTCAAACTTCATTGGTAGAATTATATGCATGTGTAAGATTTCATCATTAATGGTTGTTTTTTTATAAAAATTGAATTCATTGATGATATGAATGGTTGTGTCATTGCAAAAAAATTTATATTTTGACATCATTATTTGTGATATTTGTTGACGGTAAATTGTGTCACTTATTTCTACACACAATTTTTCACTCAACCATGACTTTTGAAAATTATCCTACTCAATTGAATGTATAGTAAAGTTAGGTAAAAAATATTCATTGGTTGATCCATATATTCGTTTCTCTTCCGATCAGTTTCATTACTGGGCTGAATTGACCGATGCGTGTATACCTATTATCCTACTGTTGTACACCCTCAAAACAATATGGGTTGTGTCTTGGAAAGGTCCAAAAATAATCTTCATTGACCTTTAATCTTGTTATAACTATTAAAATTAGTGTCATGAGGAGATCAAACATGGGTTGAGAGTTGAGTGTGAAATTTTTTTAAGTGAAAATTAAAAAAAAAACAATAATAATAATAAATGAGGGGAGTGATGAAATGTACCACATATGGGGATATCTAGGTCAGAATCTTAAGGGTTGAATTATAATAATTCTTAAGTGAGTGGGTCTTGAAATTCGATTACAAAGGAATATCAAACATGTTCTGTGAATTAAACCTGGTAAGAAAAATTGTTTTAATTGACCTAAATATACTGAATAATGGGTGGATTTATGAGCTTGGAATGGTTGGCGCATACACTCATGGAGAATTAGTGGCATGGTAGAACCATGAATTGTTTACTATGATTAGTGTTATAAATCTTACTAGATTTTGTTTTGACACAATTTACGAGACAATTTCATTAAAATTTATTGATATTTACTCTTTATGGGATTCTTACTTTTCCTACATTTACATTGTGGATTGATAAATTTGAATATGCACATCTTGTCACAATTTTTTCGAATACATGATATGAGGTTTTTCCCTGGATTTCAAAAGGGTAAGGGTGGGGTAGTTGATAAAACACAATGTTTTTAAAAAATTTATTGATAATAAATGATAAAATTTCCTTACATTTCGTTAAATATTTTTATTTATAAAATATTTGGGATTAGATCATTTATTTGAAAATTTGATGGAAATTCTGGTTTTAGCCTTTATAGTGCACTGTAGTATTTCAGAGATAAATATTTTTATTTTTATTATTTTAAATTTATATTATGTAAATTTGTTATTGAATTAATGGGATAAAACTTTTATGTTGGAAATTTGAGGAAAATCATGCATTTGGTTGGTTCTAATGGTCCATGAAGTTAAAGGTGGGTTGGACCCTCCAGATTAGACATATGTTTTGTATTTGGGCTACAATTTCTTCATCCTTGCTTAGATTAGGCACAAATTTTGAGAGGATCTCGAGGAATCATTTTCACACAAATCATCATACTGGAAGGATATCTGATTCACGAGTTGTTGTAGTCAAATGGGTGGTGCAATTTGGTTTAAAATATTTGTGCGAGATTCCCCATTCACACTTGATACCTCTTTAAACCTCGCCTCCCCTCCACTCTATAAATTGGTGTTTTTCTCATTTTTAGGGGTGGGGATGTGAATTGGGAAGTTTAGGGAAGATGAGAAGTGGATACAATCCAATTATACAACCATTTAAAAAAGGGTATATCTTGAATCAAGGATCCCTTTGACGAAGCCTTCTTCTTCTTCTTCTTCTTAGAATTGTAATAATTTTGTTTGTGTAATAAACTCCTTATTTCTTCTTTAATTTCATCTATTTTACTCTATTTGTTTTCATTTCTATTCCTCATTATTCTTCCTCTTTGGTATATAATTCAATAGTAGTAACGAGAGTGGGTTATACCCTTTCTAAACCTTTGGACAAGCAAAATGTTTCTATGATGGCTACACCACCCATGAAAGCATAGTTCTTTTTAGTAATCGGTCTACTTATAACCTTATTCATTCATTTATTTTGAATAAATGATATATTTTAATTCACTTAATATGATCTATGAATTGAGTTTTTAATTTAAATGAAACTAATCAAGTAATTGAACAATTAAAAAAACACACGAGGTCAGGAATTGTGTGAATTGTCAGAGCGCAATCTTAATCGGTAATACAAGACCACATTTGATAAATTTTTAGAGTTTAAAAATAATAACTAAACTAAATTAATCCTCATTTAAAGAGTGGATATTTCTCTAATTAACCACTTACAATAACCTAACCTAAGAACATGAATCAAAGTAGGGTTCTTGGATTGCATGTTCCGAAGCCAGCCTGGGGTTTAAGTAATTTCATCTTTATGGTTATGTTAACCCCCATAGGGTTCGAGGTTTAAACAATTAAGGTATTATAATTAAGTGGATGTTAATTTAAATGATAATGATAAATAATTGAGTGAATAGTTAGAGTTATATCGATTACTCATTTAAATTATTTTACAAAAAACATTTTTTTGTTGTGTCATTTTAATAGAAACTTATTTCAAAAAGAAAAAGAAAAAAATACAATATTCTTTTAGAAAGCTTATTATAGATTTATAAAAGATAAAAAAACTCCCATAATTTTAATTAATGTTCTTATTTCCTTTTATTTTACTTTCAAAATATCTTTAACATGTTATTACATTTACTTCCTCCTTTGACAGATGACCTTGGTCAGCCACACTGCTGTAAATAAGTACCCAACCATCATATATCATTTGAAATAACCCATGACTGCATCTTTTAGTCTATGATGATAAAATGATGGAAACTGAGGGGGGGAAATACCTTAGTGAACCAGCCCCTAGTGATTAGACTTGTTCTTTTTTCCTTTGAGACTGAGGAATAGCCTCATACAGCTTTGATTCCTACTATAATGGGGTTTTTTTTCATGAAACATTATTTAACCAATAAAATTGTTATTTCGATTTCAAATTGTTCAATAGTATTTAATATTTCAATAGTCAAAAAAATTTACAATTATTTATTTTCAAAACTTTCCAATTATGTTAATCTATTTCAGCTGAATTTATGTGTAAGGAAAACATCTTTGTTTCAACCGTTATCTGCGTTCCAAGTGTCCTGCATTAATTTATCTTTGTCAAATATTGTTATTTATTTTTTGATTTTCCAAATACATTTATAGTTATGTTCGCATTATATGAAGGAACTAATTACTTCCCATAAACTTATTTTTTTTAGAGTGAAGGTAGTTTATTTCAATACTATTTAAATTTTTGAATTATCTCCTTGAATGATTCGAGTAATTTGATGTGTTTTTAAATATTATATGTTTTATTTGATTACTAACATTTATTTTGATATCATTTTAATTTTCAATTATACTCTTTTGATAATAAGAGTTATTTTTCTTAAACATTTAAAAACTATATTGGAAGATATTATGATTTTTATACAAAAATTTGTTTTAGTTCACCGATATTTTAATGGTATTTTAAATGTTTATGCAATGGAAAGAGATATTACTTTTAGTTGAATAAAATGGTTCGGCCACAATGATACATGTTCGTTTATGTTTAAAAAATTTAAGCAAAAATTTCTAGGGTTCATTAGACATATTTTTCTTAAAATTATTTTCAGAAAAAATAAATAAATTAATTAAATTTCCTTAGTTATATATATTCAAGTGACGTTTTTAGATCTTTAAAAAGGTATTATTTTGATAATAATGTTTTATGAATATATACTTATACATATGTGTATATGTATATATCATTACATGTTATAAACTCTATCAACCCATGGATTTCACCTTAATATAAAATTTTATTTAATGCTTGTAGGGTTTTAATTAGGTATCTAGGAGTACAAGCGAGGGGATAGCACCCTAAAATTAATGTTTTTTTTCAAAACATGTATATATATAAATATGTTTATATATATATACAGACACAAACACACACACATCATTTCACATGAAACAAATTTATTTAATGAATGTGTATATATATACATTAATTTTTATTTAAATATAAAAATATACATGTATACATCGTTATTTTATGTATGCAATCACGTTTTATCAATGTAAATAAATGTATATACTTTATGTTAAACTGTTAAATACAAACAGATGAAATTATAATCATTCATTTTTAACAAGTAATCACTTTTATCATGATACGTATGATCAAGAAAGTTCATTACATGAAATGGTTTTCAAAACTCATGGATTAAAAGATATAACACAAATGCCATGTGCAATGAGGGTTACTCATAACAATTCATGTGCAATGAGGGTTTAATCCTGCCAATTCTTTTGAAATGAGGCTTTACTCATGCTCAATCATGTCCAATGGGGGTTTAATCATGCTAAATCATGTGTAATGAGGGTTTACCAATGATAATTCATGTGAAATTAGGGTTTACTAATTCTAAGTCATGTGCAATGAGGGTTTACTAATTTTTACCCAAGTGCAATGATCCATGACTCATGATCCTCCATGTGCAATGAGCCTTAACTCATTCTTATGTCATGTTCCATGTCTCGAGAGTGAACGAAGAATCCATGTCATGATTAAAGTTGCCTTTGAGAATTAATAATGAAATATTATAAGTGTTTTTAAGTAATGTTACTATTTCCTTACGAATGATCGAAGAATATTTTAGAAATGTTTTATAAATTAAAAGCCTCTTTCACTAATATGTTCTTTCTCTTCACATGTTTTCATAAGCTTTTATTCAATAATTTTGGTAGCATGATTTAATTTTTTTTTGAATTGAAAAACTATATATGAATCTCTTTTATTTTATTCCTTAAATAAAAATAACCATGTAATGATATATTATTGCCCACCCAATGTTTTCAAATACTGTTTTCAAAGGGCATAAGGACATATAGATAAAATAAAGTGGTCGAGGTCCTGTTGTAATGTTTAATCATTGTAAAGAATGGTTGAAGTATTTTCTTTATCGGTTGAGTAATCAGAAATTATCCAATATATCTAGACTCTCTAAAACACTATACCATTGTGATATCGGGTTTTGTTAAATAAAAAATTTAATTATTTAAAAAAAACTAATTATGTTTTCTGGGTCATCATACAAAATCATTAGCAACCATTTAACCATACTGCTTTATTTCCCCTTCTTTTCCTTCATATTTTTGGTCCACCCGTCCTCTAAATTATGTAAATCATTATCAGACACCATGAACATCTTCTGAGTTTCAATTCCATAGGTATTCTTTTGAATGAAGTTACTGGTCTGACCATTATCAAGCTCGATTATAATCAAAACCATAGATTTCATCTTCTACCATTTATCTTCATCATGTTCTGTGAGTTAATGTTCAAGACCCCCAAATATATTTGAGGTCTCCAATGTCACAAACCATCTAAGATGGGATCATGTTGTGACTCCCCAAGCCCTCCTCTAATAGGCTAGGGGATAGCGACTAGCACCGAGTAGGAATATAACTATTATGGGAGGCCTTATCATAAGTACATGTACCCACCCATACATCTCCAAGACCCTATAGTGCAGAAATGTAAAAAAACTAAATGACCATTCATGAATAAATATAAATCACATAACCACAATATAGAAGGAAGTAAATGTTAAAAGAACAAAAATAAAATTCCATAAAAGGAGTCTGAAAATCAAGTCAAACATGATTGTAAATTAGGGAATGATGCTAGAATACCAATGGAACTCACCTTAGTCTATCTAGCCTCACTAACCACCATATGATTCTGGTTTATCTGGGACCATTTCAAAAGGAAGACCATCTTCACAAGACATGACATGTGTGGGAAATCCTATAAAAGTGTGAGTATAACAATACCCAGTAGGACACCCTAAAACCAAAAGGCATACAATAAAGGAATAACAGTCAGCTTTAGACATGTATATATCTACAACACATAAAAAATAAACATATTTACTCAAAAAATAAACACAGTTTAATGTTAATGTCACAATAATAATACCAGACTAGTGTTCCCTCCTTAAGGTTCCACAAAGAACTTGTCTAGAATAACACACTCCCTGAGTTAGATAACACTGAAGACGTCCATCCAAGAGGTTGTTCTCGTCATGTCCCTCTATTATAATTACATGCTAAAAGTCCATATAAATATAATACATAGAGGAGGATCACCACCAAGTACAAGGGGTATACCAAAAAAAATATTTTTTTATTAACCTATGAAGTATAGAATTGACTCCCATGTAGTATTGGTCATGATGATACCATGAAATCCACCGAGGGTACGAAGATGAATAGAGGATATCACTTCAGGCCTCATGGAATGATTCCAAAAACTCTCTCTAAGAATTCCAACTAAAGGGATTGTTTTTCTGTTTGTAGCAGATGATTCCATACTAACCTTAAAGGAAGGGATATGTGAAAAAAGGGATCCAATCTAACATTTAAGGAGTACAGAACATGCATTAGGGGTACATGAAATGTACCTTCGACCCCAATTATTTCCTGTGTAAATTTCCCATCTCCGTGTATGTGTCCATTTCCATGTAGAAGTACACGATGTTTTGCTTCTCATATACTCCTACCCATGTACTAGTACATAGCTATACCCATGTAGCCTTGGACTAGCCATGTCTGGGTAGGAGTACATAGTGTACCCGTGGCTATGTACTCTTATCCCATTTCCATGTACACTCCTTTTTAAATGTTTATCTCATTAAAGGGGATAACATGCTTTGTGACAAGGTCACCTTTCATGTGATAATTATCTTCCTCCACACCCTATCCACCACCATAAGGGTCCCACACAGTGTGTAGCTTCAATGTACATGACGTATCAATTGGAAATTTATAAAAACACTCATTCATCCTTCCATGCACACTCATGAAAATACCAACACAAATTCTAGCCTCAATATCATTAAGAATCATGGATCCATCATCGATGAGCCTCACCATGGTTGTTCGGTAGAATCTGGCCTTCAAATCCATTCAAAAAATAGTTTTTATTCATATTGTCTTTTTTGTACGTTCTATAAAAACATAGAGGTCTCCAATCTGGTCTGATTTTTTCACTTCTAACATCATCAAAACTCTGTCATGTCATACTGAGCCATGATCTTCACTTTTTTACCATTGTTCCAAGAAATAGTTGTGCAACATTTGATTTTCCAGAATACATTAAATCGTGGCCCAAATAGAGAGCACCCATGATGAATAGAGAATCAGAGAACCAAATTACAAAGAAAAATCAAGATTAATGGAACTTGGTCTATGTTCTTGTTGATCTAGATTATTTTTATTATAATGACTAATTAATAGATAATCAAATAACCACAAAACAATTCCCCAATAAAACCTCAAAATAATCCCATAATGCATGACACAAAATGCATAGATTAATCTATTGGTTTATTGATCCATGTTTTTAATAGAAATATATATGATGAATGAAATACAAATCAAAAAATTTTCTACCTCTATTCAGGTTAATCATTTCTGAAGAATGAAATTTTGATGTGATTTTTGGCAAGATCCTCTGATTCTGTCTCTCAACGATCCTCGATCTTCGATGCGGTTGATGTTTGTATAGGAGAGATCCTCCAAAACTCTCTCCAATGGTTCTCCAATGGCTAAATGGTTATTCTTTTAACCCTAAAAATATTTTTATAACCATATAATTATAGAAAAAATAGGTCACTGCATTAGTGGATGAAATAAAATAATTTATTTATTTATTTTCCATGTCAGCGATGACTTCTCAACAAATGTTCCACACTAAAAAATGTTATGTCATACCTATGGTAAAACCCATTTTATGAACTCAATGATTCCCTCATATTTCCCATCCAGGCCCCCATTTAGAATTTATTCCATTTTATTGGAAAACTATTCACATGTGATATTTAGTATATTTAGTACAATTCAAACATTTATTTTAGGTACGTCGGGCCTCAGAATTTCATGTCGTCGCAGTTCATGGTCTAAAGAATAATCCATAAAATATCCAAACATATTACATGGAAAATATGAGTCATTAAATTATCCCCAATGAAGTATTTACATCCTAAAAGGACAAAACACTGGCTATAGAAAGAGATGTAGGCACTGAGCATGAATCTGAGTATCCCACTCCCATGTTCTCTCCTAGAGATTCCTATACTACACCAAACAAGAACTGAAGGAATCACTCACCCATGAAGAATCTTCTATTAGAAATCCTCAATCACTACCGAGTACCAAGAAAATGTAGCTCCATCCTCGATGTCCTTCTTTCCATAGTTGATAGTGTGCTATGTGTTTTGCACTTAACTCCTCAATCACAACACATGGAATATGTTGTGTACCTGGTCTAACTGTGAAAGTAGAGATAACTAGCATGTCACCTAAAAAACTCAATGCACTACCTAGAAAGGTCCAATGAATCTCTGAGTTATCTTACAACCCTAAACAATTCTCTATAATCCACATCAAGGTGATACCCATATAAACATATGATCTACCTCCTCAAACTCCATAGGCCTCCATTATCTATAAGAATAATATTTTTGATAGCTTTGTTAAGTCCTCATCTACTCTTGGATTGTCTACAACTTCTCAGAAGTAGCTCACAACAACTCTAGTCTCATAAGTGGTGACTCTCCTAGGCCAGTCCAACAAAGTGGTGACCTACAGGTCACCCGTACAAGGCCTGAAGTGGTGCTAGAGAAAAAGTGGAATTGTAGCTGATTTTGTTTGAAAACTATACTAGTGGTAGATGATCATCCCAATTATGGTCAAAGTCCAACATTTAATCCTAAAACATGTCATCCAAGACCAAAATGGTCTTCTTTATCTAGCCACTAGTCTTGGGGTGAAACATTGTGCTCAAGGGTAACTGAGTACCAAACATTTACTACAATACAATACATAACCAATATGTGAAGGGAGAATCAAGGTAAGAAATCATTATTGAGGGAACTCTATGGGGTTGGACTGTCTCCTGCATGTAGAGGAATCTCAAGCTCTCTACTTAACTCTACTCTCAAATAGTTAAGAAGTGGGATGACTTGGTGAGTCAGTCTACGATCACCCAGATGGCATCGTGTCCCTTAGATGTATATGGTAAGCCTATCAAAAAATATATGGATATCCCATCCCACTTACACTCTGTAAACTCATGGGGTTAAGTTAAAACCACTATAACATAGTGCTAAGCCTTCAATTTTTCAAAAGTAAGGCATCGAGAGACAAACTCTACAACTACATTCATCATAACTGGCCACAAAACCTGACATCAGATGTCCTGGTACAGATTTTACACACCTAGATGTACCACAAAAGGAGATGTATGAAATAATCATAGAACCCCCCCCCCCCCCTTAAATTCCACCAATACCATCATTCATCCTCTTAAAATAATGACAAACTCCCCACCTTCATAAAATCCACCAGGATCATGTCCATTGGATATATGAGAACATAGGGTGTCATAGTAGGTATTTCGAAGCTATGCCTCTATGAATCACTAACAAAGTGGAGGGGTAATAACCATATATTGGAGGTAAGATGATCCATCTCCATCAAAAAAAAATAACTACAATGAGTCCAACTGCTCTGACACCTCATTCAACAACTGGGAATAAAATCTCATCTTGAGTGCATCTTCTACCACATTCCCCTTCCCCAGATTATAGAAAATTTGAATGTCAAAATCATGGAGGAACTCTATCCATCACCTTTATATGAAGTTAAGATCCTTATAAGATAAGATATAATTGAGACTCTTATGATTAAAATATACAATAAAACTATCTCCTATCAGGTAGTGTCTCTATATCTTTAGTGTCAAGATGATCATTAGTAACTAAATATTGTGGTTCATGTAGTTATGCTCATGTGGTACCAACTAACATGAACCATATGAAATTAATACCTTACTCTACATCATAACATAACCAATCCCATTTATTGATTAATATGAAAACTCTACGTACTAAACACCATACTATGTAAATATCAAGGTGGGAGAATTATTCAATATCTAACTCAACTCCTAAAAAGCCTTATGGAACCTCTATATCCATAGGAAATACATCCCCTTTTGGATAAAAACTGTAATGGGTGTTGATATCCTATAGAATTTTGGTATGAATCTTTTGTAATAGCCTGCCAACCCAAGGAATCTTTGTACCTCTATCACGCTCTTGGGTGGATCCCTAGATAACACTACCTTGACCATGGCCAGTTCCACTGCCACTCTATTTTCTATGATAACATGTCCCCAAAAGTGGTCCTCCTAAATCCATAAATGACACTTCAAGAGATTCTTATAAATTTGGTGCTCTTGGAATACATCGAGAACCATCCTCAATTGTCTCATGTGTTCCTTAGACGTCGAGTGCACTAGGATATCATTGATGAAAAATACCATGAACCAGTCTGAGAATGGATGAAATATCTGGTTCACGAGTCCCATGTAAACTTATAGGGTGTTCTTTACAATAATGGTAATTACCAATTACTCATAGTGACTGTGTTGACATATGAATGTTGTATTCTGTATATACACATCCCACACTCACAACTAGTGAAATCCTGACCTATGATAAACCTTCAAGAGACATCATGACACCCCAAACTGATCGAAGAGGTCATCAATTATAATTAGTGGAAACTTATACTTCCTGATCACCTACTTCAAGCACTAGTAGTCTATACATAACCCCAACCTCCTGTCAACCTTCTTGGTGAAAAAAACTGGGGCTACCTTCAGCAAAACACTAGGTCTAAATAACCCCTTCCTAAGAAAGTATTCAAACTAAAGACTCATCTAACAAAGTTCAATGGGATCCATATGATACGCTGACATAGATAGTAGTTTTTTACTAAGGTGTAGATCAATATATAAGTCTATATCTCTATTAGGAGTTCAAATTGTAACATCCTTAGAGAATACGTCCCTGTACCCTACCACCACTGAAGAAACTGGTAACTCATAACATCCTCTACACCAAGGGTCAGGCTAGAAAACTAATGAGTAATCAACTACACCCTCATATGCACTAGTCCATCCTTCACTGCTTAGTTGTCCTATTCACCTGCAAAGGAAAAACTAGTCTCATCACTACTAACACAATGCATCATTTTCCAGTAATAATTAAATTGGGAAATAACTATAGATTTCCAGTACATGCCTAAAATAATGTTGCCAGGACTCGTCGATGCTATAAAATGATCCCAATAGAAACTATTACCTCCATGAGTTGGGTAACACTTTCTATATAAGTATGTGATCACTGAGTCATATCCGGAAGAAGTTTCCAAGTGCAAGGGTCGTTCAAAAGGATCAACAAGAATCTCAATGTATTGAACCATATAGGTAGTGATAAAGTAATTACTATCACATGTGTCTATCAATACTGCATATAAGGTATAAAAGACACATATATTACCTCGTATCATTCCTATAGAATCATGATTGTATTCCCTGACCCCCTACTATTGTCCATGCCCCTATACTCCACCTCCCTGAGACTTGTGTGGACCACATGGGGGTGGTGGTTGTAACATGTTAATGAGTATACCACCTAATGCTTCTCTACAAGATCCACTTCCTCAACTACCACCCTACAGGCCTAATTGCTCTTACCATTGCTTCTACCTCAATGGCCCATCCACAGTATCCCTATCAGCCATACGCTGGTTCAGACAATATCAAGAAAGATGTACCCTTCCATCGCATGAGTAGCATAACCTCTCCCTTGGATTACTAGACCCACCGTACATTCCTTGATCCATAGACCATCAATCCTATGAAATCCTCCTAAGATGTCTTAGAAGTCTAGGGCCCTGAGACTGATGTCAGTTGCTTACTTCTGAGGTCTCTACTCTTATGTGGACACTACTGAAAATCACTTGATGGGTCTAATCAGTTGAGAATCATTAAACCAAAAATATTGCTATAGCACCCCAACATAGGTAGAATTTCATATAGGGGTCCCATTTGATCATATGCCTCTATGCAGTTCTCTCTAAGAGGTATGAACCCGAAATAATTGATCACAAACACTATCACTTGAGTACCTATAGATGTTGGTGAACCTTAATGAATACTCAATTATTTTCATGCTTCCCATCTAAAGCTATAGAAGCTCTTGGATACATAAGTTCCTCAATGTAGATGGAGAAAACTTATATTTGAAAAAATTCCCAAAATATGATCATGATAGAGTCACCTCATTTTATGACATGGGAACTCAACTATCATCCTGATGAGACATGAAGAAGGCTCACTGCCAGGACCACCATCTATGCTACTGGTGCCCTGAAAAGAAGAGAAAATCATGTCACCACCTCAATCATGTCCTCAGCCACCTGTGGGGTTGGATTGCCTTGAAACCTAAGGGGTATCTATCACTAAAAATCTTTAAGTGCACTGAACTTGCACACCTCATCCACTAGTATTGTTGGTACCATATATTTCTCTATAGGTTGTGGTATAATTGGTGCACCAGCTAGAGGTAACATCTCTCAAATGGGTCCCTGTATCAATGCCTCGTCACTGAGTGGATCATCCTTGTGATATTGATACTAAATCCTAGATAGCATAAATTTTAGAGTAATCCTGAAGTAAATAAGTTGTACCACAGTCATTGAGTATATCTGGAGAGATAACTCAATAAGGACATGTAAACCACAATCCATTTATATATGATGCATGTACCATTTTTTCCCTATTACCATCATTCTCATGTACCAAGTTGAAAAGAAGGTGATCAGAGTCCTTGTGTATGGATACATCATCTATCGCACCAACAATAGAGTCACTGGTATGAAATCCAACTCAAAACAAATAACATTATCACCCAAATAAAATTCACAAACTATCGGTCCTAAGGATGGACATACTGCCTCTCTTACCACTATGTCATGAATGATCCCAAAGGGGACCATTCCATGACTCCCCAATCCCACATCCAATAGTAAAATTGATATTTTTTTTAAGGTTGGGGCCGAAGCCTCAATTTATTATTTAAAGCAAAGACCTCTTTAGACTGGGTAGAGGGTGACCCATTACATATCCCGAAGGCCCAAGGCCAAGTGGCCTGAATACAAGGCTTGAAAGCCCATGTTTTGGCCCAGAGGACCCCTCGGTGAACAGTACTACTACAGTACCCGCACTGCTACAGTACCTGCTATAGTAACCGCCGCCGCTACAGTACCTGCAACAGTCCCTCCGCCGCTACACTGTCACCGCTGCTACAGTTCCATGGCTGCTACAGTACTGCTACAATGCCCTGCTACAGTACCCCGGAAATACCCCTGCCCGGATATGATCTTGGGTCTTTTGGATGCCAAGCAGGAGCTTGTACCACTAGGGTACAAGCTCGTTGGCAATAGTAAAATTGATATTGACTAGTGTCGAGTAGGAATATCACTAACATGAGAGGCCTTAACCTAAGTACCTATACACATGAACACATCTCAATTCCCATACAATGATAAAATGTGAAAAAAACCATACAACCATAAATGGATACATATAAATTCCAAAAAAAATTGTTTGAAAGGAAGTAAAGGAATGTAAATAAGGCCAAATTAAATTCTACTATAAGAGTCTGAAAAATAAGTCCATCCTAAAAGTAAACTAGGTACTACTGTTAGAATACCATAAGAACACACCTCTGTCTATCCGATCTCAGTAATAACTGTCTAGTCTAGGTCCATCTAGGACTTTATCAAAAGGATAATAATCTACACAATACATGACATGTGAAAGTGAATATAGTGAATTTGTAAGTATAACAATACCCAATAGGACACCCAAAAACCAAAAACCATAAAACAATGGAATAACACTAAGTTATACATAGGTATATGTCTACAACACATAAAATAATAATGTCTTGATATTCTCAACAGAGAACCATAATCTAAAGGTAAATTCACTACCATAATACTAGACTAGGATTCTCGCTGAGAGGTTCCACAAAGCACTAATCTATGAGAACATGCTCCTTGATTATGATAATATTGATGATATCTTTTTGAGAGGTAGTGGTAGTCAGGTCTTTCCATTAAAAGTACATGTTGAATGTCCATAGAGATATGATACATAAATGATCATTACTATGAATTCTATAGGTTATACAATAAAATCAATATTAATTATCCTGATATGTATTGTATCAACACCAGCATAGTGTTTGTCATGAAGATACCAAGAAATACACCTAAGGAATGAAGATGAATAGAGGATCTGACTTTGGGCCACACTAAAATACTCCAACTACTCTATGCAGGAAGTTATGATTAATGGATATATATCCTATGTTTTAGAGAGGATTATGTAATAAACCTAAGGGAATTGATATGGGGAAAGTTACCTAATGAAACTTTTCTAAGATACAGGGGAGAAGATCTCCAATCCAACATTTAAGGAGTTCATGGTGTGTAGTAGGGAAACACACAGTGTCCCTTTAAAACTGAGAACTACACATGTAAAAAACCCATTTTCATGTCTCTTTCCATGTCCATGTATAAGTACACAGTGTGATGCTTCCCGTGTACTCTAGAACATGTATCCGTACATGAATATGCACATCTATCCTTGGTCTAACTGTGTTTATATAGAAGTACATAGCATGCCCATGGCTATACCCTCTTATCCCATTTCCATGTACCCTCCAAGGTACACAATGAACTCATTAGAGGGGACCAAATTCATTATGACTAGGTCAGAAACCATGTGATATTGATCTTCCTCTAGAGCCATAGAAATCACTGTAAGGGTCTCACATAATGTGTATTTCCAATGTACACACCGGGTAGATTATAAATTTATAGAAACACTATTTCTTACTTCTCTGCATTCAAACACCACCACCGCCTCAAAATCTGGCCCCAATGTTATTAGGAATCATGGATCCATCCTAAATAAGCCTCTCCATGGATTTTATCTAGAATATGGCCTCCAAATCCATTGGTAAAATTGTTTTTATTCTTCCCATTATCATTAGACACACCATATAAAACTGGATGTCTCTTGAAATGACCCAAGCTTTTATTAATGAAAATTCATCTTAATCTAATTAAATGTAATGTTATGTAATAAAGTTATATAAAATATGCACTTCCGTGGTTTTATGTTTTTGGATTTCAAAATATCATTAATAATTATTACCATTTCTAATATAGCCGTTGAACAATGATCACATGATTAGTATAAATGTTGGGCTTTGAAAAATCCGATTTAATCAGAAAAAGGAAGTAATGGCCTCATCTGGTATAATTGCTCCATACGAAGCCCATTTTTCAGAGTTTGGAAAGGAGGTAGATTCAATGGGCTTCGATATTGACCAATCTCAAGTCAAGAATTAACACATTAAGCTTGAATGGAACCACCTAGAAAAGAGGTGTAAGTTAATATAAATTACTACCCATGCGATGTTATTATAGCCTCCCAAAGTGTCTGTCACCATCGCACACCTTACCCTTAGGTCTTGTGAGTGTGTTATAA
Source organism: Viscum album (assembly GCA_963277665.1). Classification (NCBI taxonomy): domain Eukaryota; kingdom Viridiplantae; phylum Streptophyta; class Magnoliopsida; order Santalales; family Viscaceae; genus Viscum; species Viscum album. The sequence continues at coordinate 600,829,618 of OY728125.1, forward strand.
GGGGTTATGTAACAAGACCCTATCACTATGATTATGTGCATTATTTTTTATAGAATAATGAATATATATTCATTTTATTATTGTTACTTTATAAATAGTTTTTAAAGCACAAATAATATTTTTTAGTTAATATTCAATTAACAAATATATTTTGATGAATAAATAGATTTTTTAATTAAATAATATTTTAATAAAATATTATTACAAAATTAATTTTTATTAAATATAAATGATCATATAATTTTTAGGAATATAATTGTAATTTTTATTAAGGTTTGAAATCCGTTTTTTGTCAAAACACGTGAATTTTCAATAAATGATGGTTTTTATTTTAAAATAAAAAATTCACATATTTATAAAATTATTTATATAAAATGAATATTATTTTTTCAATCAGTACATCAAAATTATCCAATGGTGAATTTTTCATAATTTTCCAAGAGAGTCGAATTTTTGGGTAAAAATTAAATACCTTAAAAATATATAATGTGTTTTATGACATCATAATGACCAAATAGTAATATAATAAAATAATATAAAAGGTATTTTTGCCAATATATGTTTTAAATTTAAAATAATGTGATTTTAGGTTTGTTTGATTTATTTTACAAAGCCTTAGTGGACCCTCCAAGAATTATAAAACATTTTGACATTTTAAAATGATTTCCTTGAGAGTGTGACTGACCTCCACATATGAAATCCTAATATATAAATACTTTAGGCCCTTTAACATATAAAATAATGTTCTCTACTCCCCTTTGTAAAAACCCATGGTAAAAAACCATGGTATGGTTTGCGGTTTTGATTAGTTTAATGTGTAGTTTCCAAAACCTAAATAATAAAGAATTACCCCATTTTCCTATATAAACCAACCCATAATCCCACTTATCTACAATAAAAACCTTTTTAGCTCTACCGAAATCTTCCCACTCTCTCTATAATACAACCAAGGTTCCCCAATGTCCCAAAAATCCCCTCTCAAGCCTCTCCCAAGCCATTGGATCACACATCCAAGTAAGGGATTTCTTCCTTTCTAATTTTTTCCTAATTTCATTATGTTGTTATTACCTTTTATTTTCAATTAAATATGCTTGGTTATGTTATCACACCTCCCCTACACTGACCTTATTATTTTTTAATTATGGGATACCCCTTTCTCTCTCATTAATGACTCCCATGTACACCTATTACCATGATGAAATTCCGTACGGAATTTCTCTCTTCTCACTTACATTAAAACAATTATTTTATATTATGCATCTAAATTCCATTAAATATTTTGGGAGATGTATATATATGACCCCATTACTTTAAATTTCATGTACATATGATTATATACCCCTTTATTTCTCATCTACAATTTTTATGAATTCTTATGCCACACTGTTATCCTGCTTAAATTGCCCCATGATTTTCCAATCCAAAGTCATTGCGTATTGAATACCATGCCCATTTACCTATCAAGGGTATTCACCTTTACACACATTTACTTATTGATTATAGAGTTTCATTTATGTATTACACATTCCTTTATTGTGGGATAAATAGTGATGTTGAATTATTCCATGTTGTTTGATCCATTTGGCACACTTTTTCCTGAAATGAAATGATTAAGAAGGGTGTGCCCTAATAGTGCTCCAATGCATTGGGTAAAGATTAGTATCATGACACATCCAGTGCAATGAGGGTTTACCAATGATAATTCTAGTTCAATTATGGTTTAATCATGATAATTCAAGTACAATGAGTGTTTACTCATGCTTCATGTGCAATGAGACTTGGCTCATGCTAATATAATGTTAAATATTGTTGCCACAGTTCCATGTTATGATAGTCATGCTATATCATGTCATTATGTTCATGTTTCTCTTGCGATCCATTGATATTACTATTTATTAACCTGTACTATATTCTTCATTTATTGCCTTTCTTACTCAATTACTGGGCTTTATAGCTCAACCTTTTCTTATTCATGTCCTTAGGTTATCCCATGCAATGCTACGTACGAAGGAATGTATTGTTCATGTAAAAGAAGTTTTCAATAAAGTTATTTTATTTTATATCTTAATTCAACATGTAATGTTCCTAATTTCAAAAAACACTATAAATATCAATCCTCAGAGTCATCTTAAGATAAGTTTTATGTAATAAATCATGTTTATGTGTGTAATAAAGATAAGGGTTGTTATAGTTGGTATCAAAGGGAGGTTTAGTTGTTTTTTGGGATTAGGATTAGAAAACAATACTGAAAGCCTTAGGTATAAGACTAAGAATAATAAAAACATCAATAAATTTTGGTGAATATTTATTAAGTGGTTTATCAAATAAATACATCTCTCTCTAGAAATGAGAAGGTAGAGGAAGCTCTGGAACAGATATATCTAGTGGTAAAACTCAAAAACACTACTTTGAGCTATACTCGAATGGGAACTGGTGTATGAAAAGAGGCCTTGTTAACCTCTTGGTTACAAAAATCCTAGATAATTTTATTTGGTAAATTCATAAGCTTAGTATGAGCCATTATTACGAGAATAAAAAAATTCCCCTAAGAATATATGTTGGGAAGTAGATTATGGATAACATAGATTGAAGCCTATAAATTCATAAGTTAAGAAAATAAATGTAATTTATAAGTTATCACTTTTTTATTTGAATTTATCTTTATGTGTTACCCCTAAAATTCCTTTTATTCCAGCCAATGGCCCGTAATTTGAGGAATCAGGCTAATAATTGATGTGAAGAGCAATGTGATGATTGTTCTAATGAGATGCCCAATCTGATGGGAGTGGGAATCACAAGAATTGTCACAATACTCTCTACGTTAACACAAGTTTTGAATAAAAACATGGGTCAATAGGAACGTTCACCCCCCCAAAGAAAGAATGAGTCACAATCGAGAGCTTCATGAGAATAAGGCCTCCTACTTTTAATGGATCATCAGATCCCTCAATCTCCAAACAATGGATAAACTCCTTTGAAAAGATCTTCTCTATCCTTCAACATTCTGAAAAATAGAAGTTTCTTCTAGATAATTATTGTATGGAGGGTGAATCTGATCAATGGTGTACATAGATCAAAAATATGAGGCCTAAGGAGAAGATCGAGGTGTTGGAATGGAAGGATTTCTGGAAAAAAAAATTCAATAAATATTTTTCTCACACCCTTAAACTTAAGATGAAAAGGGACTTTATTTCCCTCAAGAAAAAGATGAAGAATCCATTTAAGATTATGATGAAATCTTCACAAGTCTTTCACAATATTCTTCCATCTTTGTTGTTACCTTTGAATGCAAGGTTGAATTCTTCTTTCCTAGGATAAAACCTAGCACACGAAATGCCCTAGTGATCTGTGACTTCGAGAGATATGAGGAAATTCTTCCATGTTCCATAAATGTAGAAATGAAGATCAGATAAACTTAGGGGTATCACGGGGATAATAATCATAAGGTGGAATTTAATTCTAGTAGTGTGAAGGATAAATCCAATAGTGTTATGAAAATCTATCACCCCACTTAAAAATGGTGTGGAAAGAAGAACTCATGAAATTGATTGAAGGGGTTGAAGAAATGCTTTAGGCATGGAAGATAAGGGAACCTAGACATTAACTATCAACTAAAAAACCTCCCGGCTACAACAGAGGATAGGAAGGCGAGGAAATGATTTAGGTATAGAAGATAAGGGAACCTAGCCATTAACTGCCGACAAGAAAAACCCGTGGCTACGACAGAGGAGAGCAAAGCTCTGTTCGAACCTCAAAGAATTGTTAATTTCTTCAACTACAAAGAACCATTAAACTTTACAAACCATTTCCCTAATCTGAGGGTTTTCAGAGGAAACCAACAACATCCAAGGTAGTAAGGGAGATATTTTCCCTTCACTACTACCAAAACCAACCCCGACAATGAAGTGGTGATGGGTAAAATTTTTATTTATTCAATAATAGAGAAATTAATTTTAGATTCTGGTTCTATTCATTCTTTTATATCCCTAATTTTTAGTAGAACAATCCCATAATCACCAAAAATCATGGAAGTAGAGATGTTGATGATAACTCAAAATGGATAAATCATTACACCCCATAAATATAACTCCTCCCCTGTCACAATTTGTGGATTAAACTTCCCAAATAACATTGTCATACTCTCTATGGTGGAATTTTATGTAATTCTTGGCATGGATTGGATTTCCCTATATAGAGCCAACATAAATTTCTATGAGAGGGAAATCACTCTCCATATAGTGATTCGGCCCCGATTCTGTACAAGTGCAAGGAGGAGGATGAATCTTCCTTAGCACCATCATCTCAAGCATGGATATTACTGCCTTATGAGAATTCATATCACGCTTAGATGATTGTGTCTAAGGAATCAACCATCCTTAAAGACATTCCTATTGTGAGGGAATTCGCTGAATGTTTCCCGATGAATTTCCTGGTCTTCCTCCTAGAAGAGATGTTGAATTCTTGATTGATCATATAATTGGGGCTTTGCCAATATTCAATAATCTTTATAGAATTGCTGTTGTGGAGATTGAGGAGCTGAAGAAACAACTACAGGAGAATATGTATAAAGTGTTTATACACCCAAGTGCTTCACCATGGGGTGCACCAATCCTCTTTGTCAAGATGAAGGATGGGTAAATGCACCTTTTCATTGATTATCGTGAGGGAAAAAAATCACGATAAATAACAAGTATCCTCTTCTAGGAATTGATGACTTGTTTGATCAGATACATGGAGCACAATAATTCTCCAAGGTGGATCTATGGATGGGATATTACCAAGTAAGGGTAAAGAAGAAGGATATCCCCAAGACTTCTTTTTATACAAGATATAGGAACTATGAATTCATATAATTTCCTTTTAGACTCACTAATTCTCCATCAATGTTTATGGACATGATTAATAGAGTCATTAGAAACTACCTAAACAAATTTGAGGTAGTATTTATAGATGATATTCAAATATACTCCAAAACTAAGAAGGAGCATGGGGAGTATCTAAGAACTGTACTAGAGACCACGTGATAGGATACGCTCTTTTCAATGTACAAAAAGTGTGAGTTATGGTTTAAGTAAGTCTCATTCATGGGTCATATTATCACAAGAAATGTAATATCTTTGGATCCTTCTAAGACAACTATAATTGAGGGATGGTTGAGGCCAACATCAGGGACGAATATCCGTAGCTTCCTTGGGTTAGCTGGATATTATCGATGAATTGTTAGAAATTTCTGACAAGTGTCCAACACTCTTACTAAGGTAAATCTGAAGGGAGTAATGTTTTCTTGGAGTTATGAATGAGAATATAGATTCACGGATTTGAAATGGGGGCTTATAACTATGCCCATGCTCACATTACCCAAAAGTAGAGATTTTTTTGTCGTATTTAGTGATGCTTCAAAGAAGGTCTTGGGATGTGTGTTGATGAAAAATAAAAAATCAATTTCATATGATTCAAGAAAATTTAATATACATGATAAAAACTATCCAACACATGATCTAGAGTTAGATGTAGTAATCTTCGCTTTGAAAATTCGGTGGCATTACCTCTTTGGGGAAAATTTTGAAATATATACAGATCAAGAAATCCTCAAGTATATATCCACATAGAAAGAGTTGAATATGCACCAACAAAGATGGGTGGAGCTAATCAAAACTATGATTGGTCAATCCATTACCACCCTAGAAAAGTGAACAAGGTGTTAGATGCTCTAAGTAGAAAGGATCCAACGATCATATCTTTGATGAGAATTGAAAAGGATACAATCTTATTAGATTTGATGAAGATGGACATGGGAATCATAAAGAAGGGAACATCATCAATCATTTCACAAATGATTGCTCAACCATCTCTTTTGGAAAGGTTAAAGGATGCTCAAAAGGATGATGTGGGAATTCAAAAGAATGTGGAAACTATCAGAAAAGGGAAATCCTCATACTTCAATGTTAATGAAGAAGGAATTGTGAGATTTGAGAAAAGAAAATGTGTTCCATAAAATCTGAAGTTAAAGAATGAACTTTTGTATGATGCACATAGTTTAAATTTCTCCATTTACCCAGGAAACACAAAGATATATCAAGATCTATGAGAGAATTATTGGTGGGATAACGTGGAGAAAGATATCACTGAGTATAAATCAATGTGTCTAGTATGTCATCATTTAAAGGGTGAGAGACAAAAGTCTAAGGGGATGATGAAAACATTACCCATACTAGCATGGAAACAGGAGAAAATCCCCATGGAAATTATCACTGGAATTCCGAATAAATCCAAAGGAAACAATTCTATACGGGTTGTTCTGGATCATCTTACAAAGTCATCACACTTCATTTCAATTCGGGAGGATTTCTCATTGGATCAACTGAGAAAGATATAAATCAGAGAAGTGGTAAGGATTCATGGAGTACCACTATCTACTATATCTAGTTAGGATCCATGATTCACCTCTATGTTCTGGAAGAGTCTCCAACACACTTTGAATACTAAGCTAAACTTTAGTACAAATTATCATCCTTCCACTGATGGACAATCTGAGCGGACTATCCAAAAACCTGAGGACAGGTTGAGAGCATGCTCAATAGAAATCAAATGAGGATGAGATCAACATCTTCATATGGTTGAGTTCTCTCAAAATAATTGTTTCCAATCAAGAATCCAAATGGATCCTTATGAGAACCTTTATGGGAAGAGGTGAAGAACATTGACATGTTAGGATGAATTTGGGGAGCAAAAACTCCTAGGTTCAAAAATGGTCAAGGAAACAGTGGAGAAGGTTAAGACTATTCAACAACATATTAAAGCTATTCAGATTCGACACAGTAGATATGCTGATAATCTTCGACAAGACCTAGAGTTTTATGTTGGAGACATGGTATTCCTCCACATATCAGTATGGAAGAGATTTATTAGATTTGGGAAGAATATAAAGCATAATCCAAGGTATATCAACCATTTCTAGATCCTTGATCACATTGTAGCAGTGGCCCATCGACTAGAACTCCCATCGAACCTATCTAAAGTACATGATGTATTCCATGTATCACTCTTGATGAAGTACATCCCTGACCCATTACATGTACTCAATCCATAAGTGGTACCATTGGAGAATGACCTCTCTTATGAAGAGAAGACGGTGAATATCATAGATCATAGAGAAAAAGTTCTACCAAATTAGACAATGCCCCTCATTAAGGTGTTGTGGAGAAACTACAAGTTTGAGGATGCAATGTGGGAATCAGTGGAAGTGATGAGGAAGAGTTAACCTCATTTGTTTTAGTGTCGGAAAAGGAAAATTTGAGGGAGAAATTTCTTAAGGGGGGAAGATTGTATTGACCCAAACATTTATTAATGAAAATTAATTTTGATCTAATTAAATGTATTATTACATATATAAGATATGCACTTCTTTGATTTTATGTTTTTGGATTTTAAAATATCATTAAGAATTTTTACTGTTGCAAATATATCCGTTGAATAGTGATCACATGATTAGTATAAATATAGTGATTTACCAAATCCAATTTACTCAGACAAAGGAATCGATGGCCTCATCTAGTAGAATTTCTCCAAACGAAGCCCATTTTTCAAAGATCATAAAGGAGGTGGTATCACTGGGCTTCACTCTTGACAAATCCCAAGCTGAGCATCAACACGTTAATCTTGAATGAAACCACCAATGGTAGAAGTGGAAGTTAATAGATATTACCACCCGAGCAATGTTATCTGAGCCTCCCAAAGTGTCTGTCACCATTGCACACCTTACCCTTAGGTCTTATGTGAGTGCTATAAGGGGTTATGTAACAAGACCCTAGCACTATGATTATGTGCATTATTTTTGTATAGAATAAATAATATACATTCATTTTATTATTGTTACTTTGTAAATAGTTTTTAAAGCACAAATAATATTTTTTAGTTAATATTCAATTCAGAACTCTATTTTGAAGAATTAATGGATTTATTAATTAAATAATATTTTAATAAAAAATTATTTCTAAAAAAAATTTATTCAATATAAATTATCATATAATTTTTATGAATACAATTAATTTTATAGAGTTTTGAAAGCCTTTTTTGTCGAAACCAATTAATTTTTGATAAATGTCGGTTTTTATTTTAAAATAAAAAATTCACATATTTATTAAATTATTTAGATATAATGAATATTATTTTTTGAGTCTTGATGAAAAAATTTTCCAATGGTGAATTTTTCATAATTTTCCGAAATAGTTAATTTTTGATGAAACATTAAACACCATTTAAATATATAATGTGTTTTATGACATCATAATGTCCTAATAGTGTTATAAAAAATACTACAAAAATGATGTTTGACCAATATTTTTTTTCCTTTACGATAATGAGATTTTATGATTGTTTGATTTATTTTACAAAGCCTTAGTGGACCCCAAGGCATATAAAACATTTTAACATTTTAAAATGATTTCCTTGAGAGCGACTCACTGCCACATAATAAAGCCTAATATTTTTATAAGATAGGTCATTGGACATATAAAATAATTTTTTTACTCCCCTTTAGAAAAAACCATGGGTTGGTTTGTGTTTTTGATTAGTTTAATGTACAGTGTCAAAAACCTAAATAATAAATAATTACATCCCTTTTTCTATATAAACCCACCCAAGATCCCACTTCTCTTTACTAAAAACAATTTGTGCTTGAGAAACTGCTTCCCTCTTCTCTCTAGAATCCCCCGAAGGTGCCCCAAGCTCCCAGTAATCCTCTCTCAAGCCTCTCCTAAGCCTTTGGATCACACTTCCAAGTAAGGGATTTATTCCATTCTCATTTTTCCCAAATTTCCTTATGTTTTTATTCCCATCTAAATTCAATTAAAAATGTTGGGGTATAAATTTCACCTCCCCTATACTTCCCTCCTTATGTTTTAATTATTATTGTCCCCTTTATCTCTCATTAAGTCCTCCCATGTACACCCGTTACCATGCTGAAATTTTGTATGGAATTTCCCTCTTCTCATTTGCATTCAAACAATTATTTTATATTATGCATCTAAATTCCAGTACCTATGTTGGGACAAGTATCTATACGACCCACTTACTATCCATTTCATGTAAATATGATGAGATACCCATTTCTCTCTAATCAACCATTTTTTTGAATTCTTATGTCATGTCGTTATGCTGTCGAAATTGCACAGCCATTTTCAAATCCAAAGTCATTGTGTAGTGAATACAATACCAATATACCTATCAATGGTATTAACCATTACACATATCCACTTATTGATTATAAAGTGTCATGTATGTATTCCAAATTTCTTTACCATGGGATAAATGATTATTTTTAATGATTCCATGTTGTATGATCCATGTGAAACACTTATGCAAGAAATTAAATGATTAAGAAGGGTGCACCCTAATAGTGCTCCAATGCATTGGGTAAAGATTAGTATCATGATACATATAGTTCAATGAGGGGTTAATCATGATAATTCATGTTTAATTAGGGGTTTCTCATTCTATTTCATGTTCAATGAGGGTTTACTCATGATCCATGTGGAATGAGCCTTGGCTCATGCTAATATCATGTTAAATATTGTTGTCACATTTCCATGGTATGATAGTTTTTCTATATCATGTCTCTATGTTCATGTTTCTATTGCACTCCATTGATATGCACATTTCGCAACATGTACTATATTATTCATGTTATTCCTTTCTTACTTCCTGATTGAGATTTATAGAACACTGTTTTCTTATGTTTGTCCTCAGGTTATCCAATGCAATGCTAAGTACAAATGAATGTTTTGGTCATGTAAAATACATTTTCAATAAAATTACAATATTTTATGTCTTATGTTGTTATGTAATGTTCTGAATTTCTCAAGACACTATACCGCGTGATCCTTAGAGTTGTCACGTGTGAATTTTTATATAATAAATCATGTTTATGTGTGTAATACTGAGAAGGGATGTTATATATCCAGTCTACTCTAATCAGTTCCCTTCTACCATTGTCTCACCCCCATCACATCATTGTTGACACTCCATTCAATCAAATATTATAATAAATGAAAAAGGGTATCTGCCTAGAAAAAAAGGGAAAATACATGAAGAAAAATCAAGATTTGAAAAAGCATGAATTTTGAATCACCTTAGTCAAGACAAAACACTAGCAGCGCACATCCTACTTGCGTGCCCACATATGTCACAGAACATACTTGAGCACTCCTATATGGCATGCAAGTCACTTGTGCACCCAACTCATTTCTCCCAAGCTCACTTATTTGACTATAAATAGACCCTTGGGGGCCCATTTTACGGATGAATTTCCTTGAATCCCAATTGCTGCTCTCATTGCCCTAGTACTTCACCCCAGTCTTCCAAATCTTTAAAGGTAGTTCTTCAACACCTTGAGTAGAGGATTTAAGGGAGGATCATTGGACTTAAGTCGTTTTAGTGTTTGAAAACCGTAACACTTGTGTGCCTAAAGATCTCAACCACCCTAAGTCATAAACACTTACACACCTCCCATTCCTCTCATAGAAACATGAGAGCCCCACTTCTTGGAACACGTGTGAATACTCTTGAAGGCTTGAGCAAGGTGTCGCCCAAGTATTACCACAGAGGTTGTTCATCACATAAGTGAACATCAGGTCGCCCAAGTGTGTTTGCGCGACCATACTTGCACGCCCTTCTATACTTAGGTTCCCCTATTTGATTCACTTATTCTCTTCACTCACTTCATTATACAAGCTATATAGACTTCCTCAGCCATTCATTAAAAGGATTCTTCTTCATTGGATCCCTTGTCTAAAAGGGATTCTTTTGAGACCTCACCCAAAACCTCATGACTAATCAAATATTTGGGAAAGGCACATCATCATGTCTCTTATTTTGGTTTTTATTTCCAAAGTCAGAGGTTTCTCACATTTGTTTGATAATGGGGTTAGGATACATAAAGTATCTGTGAGTTTGTATATCCACAGTCACATGGACCTTTCTCCTAGAAATAGTGCTGGGAAGTTCCTGATTTTGAGAATGACGGTTTGGGTTCTGTCCTCCCCTTCTCATCTCAAAGACTCAAAACCTCAGGTCTCTGGTAGGGAAAGTGCAGTTCATACTTAATTTTATGTACAAGAAAAGGAGAAGTCTCCCTTTGCTACTAGGATCAATTTTATGGCAGCCATCCTGGTATAAGACCCTCACCTTCATCCCTTCCTCATTAAATTGGACCTCTGTCCAATGTAAATAGAATAGAGGGAAGGCTCGTCGCCTCACCCTCTTCTATGGTCGATGTGCCCTATTCCATCAACAGAGGAGGAAAAGTGTGAAGTTTCATTGTTGAAACTTTCACATCCTCTTGTTTATCACTCCGATCATGACTCACGTGGGATTAGAGATACGTGATGGTTACAACATGTACACGAACACTCATTGGAAGGAACTACGAGAACTCTTATTCCCACCATATTTGGGATACATAAAAATCTTTCTCACAACACGAGCTCATTGGAAATCCTCTTCAAAAATCCAAACCTAATTCTCCTAATCCAGGCATCCTCATCAGTAATAAGCCCCAAATTAAACCTCGTAGGTCATCAAGGCATCCTTTTTCAAGAAGTAAGTCCAAACTCATCTCTCTCAAATGATTATACACTCCTATGAAACTTATCGAACTACGTGGGTTTGATTCCCATCCATATGGGATACGTAGGAAACCTCTTTGAGGTTCAAACCGAACACTTCAAATCAACCCTATTCTCTTTAGGATATATTCCCAACAGGGTCTGATCTTACTTTGAAACTCATATCCTTTCCATGTTCCTTGGGCTGCTTCAGCATAAGTCCCACACTAAGTTTTTACCAAGTGCCTTTATCATAGAGGTCCTTATCACATGACCTTAAATGGTATGATATTTCCTATTAAGAGGCACCGAACTACGAGGGTTCTAATTCCTTTTACAAAGATACATAGGTAGCTCATTTTATGCGAACAATGCCAAGATCAAAACCAAACCTTTGTCTCCCTGGTTGACAATAAGATTCCAGCGTGCCCCACTGAGCGGCTTAAAAACCAGATTAATCACAAACGATGAGTAAAAGAATATTTAAGCAGTATATTAGAGGACACCATCAATGGAAAACCTCAAATACATATGGATATTTCCATTAATTAAGAAACTTTAATGCATACTGATGATTCTAAATTTTACACATGTTAAATTAGTGATTATAAATTCAAACGGATACTTATGATATACTTGGTGAATTAATAAGGATTCATGAAAATATTTTAAATTTACAAAGAGAGTCCCAGAGTAGACAATAATTCCCCCCAAAAGGGTGTGATGAGTCTGACCTCCCATCCTCTCGACCAATGCACATTCTTAAGTATCGTAATGTTCAAAACTTAATGAATGCATGCCTTTGGAAAGTAGGTCCCCTTTGGATAAAGAACTATTGGATGTTTCTGGTTCCATTAATAAATCCAATAGAAACCGCCTGAAGAAAATGATTCTTAAATTGAGAACACACGTTTCATGGAACTGCGAAACAAAAACGGTGAACCAAGCGTGAATCATTAACCACATTATTAATGATACCCGCATGTTAGGCCCCTATCGATTGATAAAGGAAGATGATACAAAGGAATTAATCACGCATGTATCCATCTAAAAAGATGTTATTTTAATAGAGATTTTTGTTTTATTCATGTTTTCAATAGAACTCCCTTCAATCAAAAGAATGGATTTCTCTAAGACATCATCTGCGAACTTCCCAACCACTGCTCCAGTTGGATCTCCATCCAAAATAAGGATGTCATCACTAACCCAACATCTTCAACACTGGATATCTAATGTGCTGGTAAGGAATATCACCATCACGGTACAATCCCAAATTTGGAGGCTGCTCGAGAGGCCCTCCAAGTCAACAACAATCCTCGATCATCAAGACAACAACAACCAATGATCAAGAAGCAAACAATTCCAACCGCCATCACTAACCGTTTCAGGTATTTATACCCAAAACAGATTAATCAATTACTCCCATACTATAGGGAGGTGAATCAAGAGGTCACTCAATGCCTCAATTCAAAAATACATGAGTCCTTCCTGAAGAATCCCACCGATAATCGTCGCTAGCATCATGTGGTAGTGTACCCCAAACATGATGGGGGTGTTTCCTATGAACGTTTGGACTAGGTCTCTCAGACCCAGGCATGCAAGATGAACCACCAGGGACAACGTTTGGTCAATAGTGAGCAGGTTCTCACCTCTTCCCCCTCTGGAGAAGTCCATCAATTTAACTTCATTGAAAACAATGACTAGGAACATACACCCATCCGTCCTAATTTTGCTTCTCAGCAGACTCATCTGACTGCAACTCACCAATCCCACTAGATAAACCTATTGGAGCATTGTGAACAAGAACATACACCTGCTTAAAAGTCATCAACTAGTTATAAGGCTTGTCTGACTACATTTAAATGAGCCCGCCAATCTAATGTGGTGGCAACTGGTAAACAGAAACATACACCTGTTTACAATCACCAATTCTTTCTGTATTCTCATCTCCCAGTATTGAAGGATGTATGTCAACCATACATGACGAAAAACATCCATTGGGCATATACAACTACCAATATTCATCAAGCCTGCCAACAGTCTTGTTTGGTAGCACCCAGAGAAGTCAGTCGTAAAGTTCTGACAAAACATTTGGGGCAGACCTAACTCTCTACCCACATTCATGACTACTGTAAATATCGATTGATAGGAAAAGGATGAAAGAAGCAGGCACATACACCTACTCCAGATACAAAATAGACATATATTCCCGTTTCGGCTACTGATGTCACCAAACACATCTTATCAGTAGTGAAAGGGCAGACGCATATCCCTACCCATATTCTGGAAGCATGACAAGATATTTTAACAACTACTTTAGTAATATCAGAGGAATAGACACATAAATCTATCCCCACACATTGGATGACACATCGACATGCCATCCTGTAGCAGATACATACCTCTGTTCCAGTCTAAGAGGGTCATGGGGCATATTCCCCCATATCATACAGACAACAACATCGGAAACATACACCCTTTCTAATTGGAGGTATTTGGTTCATTATGGTAACCACTCCAAGGTAGGCATAAATACTTTCCAATTATAACCACTTTTCCCAGAAAGTGGACCCAACTAAGTATAGGAGAACATACAAGAAAAAGTATCTCCAAGAATTGTTGGAAAATCAAGAGTTAAGTTGCGATGTGGCTCCTCTTAATGTTGGAGTTCTTGAAGCCCTCAGAAATTTATCCATTGCCGCTCAAGATCCCATCCACTCATTAGCAAATTATGGGAGTGGTCATTCTAATTATGAAGTTCCTCGTCAGACACTTCATCATGAAGGATTTATTCATGAACATTTGGTCAATCTAGTGTTCCTATCTCTGGATGAGAGCCATGGAAACCCTACGTGTGGCCAGAAGACCAAGGACCAAGAATATTTTTCCCTTGCTGTAATCCATCGTGGTCATCCTCCCCATGATGGAATTCACTGTGAAAGTATTCTCCATAGTAGTATTTCACATTGTTAAGAAAATTCTATAATTGACAATGTAGTGATGAGAAAGCCCTCCTATCTCGAGGCACTTGAAAACAAAAAGCCAGTCATATCTGACACCTTGTCATTTATAGGTGAAACACTTTCTCAACCAGAAGACATCTTAAGGGAATGGTCATTCTCCAAACCTCCTTTAGGTCATTTAACTTCTAATACAGAGCATCCACTCTGATTAGATCAAGTGGAGAAACCTCTTTTGAAAGGTGATGAAGATGTGTTAAACATGAGGAAACAATTATCTAAAGGAGAAATCTCAATCATGTTCTGGCCTTTGGAAAATTATCAGTATAACATTCCAGAATTGGTAATAGAATATGGCATTCATGACATTCGTCTAAAATTATGGAAAACTCTTCATCAATTGAAAACCAATGTCTTACCATTTGATAAATATCAAAATCATGTGAAGGTAATAGACTGGTTGTAGTGCCAAATTAACTTGGCATATCTCTCAGTTTCTCGACATCCAAAGGATGAAAAATTGCAGAGAACCATTCAGCGTGCATGTATCAATGCTCTAAAGAGGCTACGCCTGTTAATTTTTTATTCCCCATCGAATGTTCGTATCAGAGGATGGGGTGCATATGAAGCATTGCATTTATCTAAACTCCTAAATCTAAAAAGTCCGTCAAAAGTGGTTTCATGCAATATTATTTCTCACGGTCGGCCATAATCAATAGGTTTTGTATGTAATCAAATTTACACTCAAAAATAGGCCTCAACCAGTTCTCATTAGAAGCATGCCCAAAGAAAAGAAGTTGTTGAGATACTTTTACATCAAGCATATGATAATCTTGAACAGAAATCCCATTTAAAGGATTTCAGGCGTCAGAGGATGAAAATGTCTGAAATAACACAACAACATTCTAAAACAGGTGATTTAAGTGATTGTCTGATGATGCACCCAGCTATTGTCTGAACCATTATTCGCAAAATCTAAAGATAAGTTGCATGAATTTCTGCCATTTCAGTTCAAGAATCACCCTAGCTTGAAAGGATGTGAGATCATTTAATTCAACCTTCAAATTCATTAAACTATGTTCAAATATTTGAAGAAGAAGAATAGGGACAACCCCGGTCTGCAGGGATGGGGGATTTTTCACATCTGCAATCCCCTCCTCAATGGAAATCAATTTTCTCCTGATTAGGGAATAAGTCACTAGAAAACCGTACAACTGAACTCTCTAAGGATTCTCTTTGGGTTACTATCCCCCAAATAGTTCCAGATAATTCTTCATATAGGATAACGAAGTATCATGGAAGACACAAAGGTAGAAGATCTAGCAGAAGAAATAACAGAATTCCATCAATGCATTATGCGTTAGTGAAGGTTATTAACACCATTGCGGAAAATACTCTAGAAAATAAATTCATTTCAAAGGAATTAAAGGATGAATTTATTTTCTATAATACATTACACAATGAGGAAAATGAAGAAGGTGTGCGTACCTGAAATTATAGGCTTACCCAGAATCTAGGTATGCCTTCAAATAACTAACTCCCCCCTCTCTGAAAGGCGTCTAACAAAGAGAAAGGAAAAAAGTCATATTGCATCTCACTTTTCCATTGGATAAGGTAAATATCAATATCTTGAAGAGAGATTTTCACATCAAGAAGAGGAAAAGAAGGAGTTGAAAAGACTCAACATAGAGTTACTTTGAAACAACATTTCTGTAAGATGATATCCCTAGGAAAGTCCTCAACTTGAAAATCCTATAGGATCTCCTCAGTAAAGAGGATTTGTAGTGACTAAAAATTTGGATAATGAATTCCCTTCATTGGGTATAAAACCAAGGAAGGTATCAACACCACTATAAGTGGTTTTACCAGTCACTGCAACAAATAAAGCTCCAATTTCTATACCTGCACAGGTTCCATCTCATTCGGATGTTCCCCAAATGCTTATGAACACAATTGAGACATTAATGGCTCGATTGGAAGCTATAGAGGAATGAAATTCACCAATTAAGCTTGAAAATAGAGCTTACCCTGAATGGGTGGATGCAATTCCTCCCCCACCAAATTTTGTGATTACCACATTCCCAATCTTTAATGCTTTGGGAGATCTGGAACAACACCTAACACATTTTGTTTCTCATTGTGATCCCATGATGGGAAATTCTCAATAACAAGAAGAAGTTAAGATTTGGTGTTTTGTGCATTCATTACAAGAACCATATTTTATCTGTTATAAAAGTTTGAAATCTCGATAAATTACTAGATAGAAAGATCTCCATCAAAAATTTATTCTCAAATTTAGATCAACGCTACCAAAGAAGATAGTTTTTGATCTTAATAATTGAAAAAAGGGAGAATAAAAGAGTTTCAGATTTCATTACACGATGGAAATGATTAATATATTCCTTAAGTCTAGCACTCCCTCAAGAAGATTTTTTGCCAATATGTGTGGAAAATATGCGTGATTAATTACGCACACCATTGATCCCTGTGAAATACACAGGAGGGTTTCGAGACCTTACTTAAATTTCTCAACAGATAAAAGATTCTATTATAGAAACTAAGGCTAAAACTTGTGTAATTCCATCACCTATGGGGACGAGGATATGAAAAGTAGATGCTGCTACAATCACCCTCATATAGGCACATATACCTACTTCTACTTCAAGACCCTCATCATACTGAAGGGATCCACCTCCCGAGCATCAGCATCAACAACTACCTCACCAAGATGATCAAAGAGATCAAAGGCATAAAAATTTATAATAATTAAAGAATAAATTTTATTCTTTCAAGAATGAAAAAGTTTTTGGTTACTTCATCTCAGCCATAGAAAACAATTTGGTTCTGTTTCCAATGTTGAAGAAGAAAAATGAATATGGATATTAAGATCATCCAAATTATTTTCCCTTTCATAAGATTTTGGGACACCCCATTCAGGGGTGTTTTGTTTTCAAATACCTTCTAAAAAGATGGTAGACTCTGAACAAGTGAAATTGAAAAGTTCATCATCTCAAGTAGCATGTGCTACTGCTACCAATACATAGGAAGAGGGAGAATAGAAAGAGGTTAAAAATAAAAATGTGAAAAAATATTATGATTGGATGATCAGGAAAATGATCAACCAGACTCATGCTATTTTACTAAAATAGTTAAAATAACCAATTGTGTATTATACCACTCCTGCCACAGTAAAAACATATTCATTAAAAGGTCATTAATTAAAGAAGCAAAGTGATCATAAGGACAAAGATCAATCAAAGAAAGATAAGCTCGTTTCAAGGTCAAAGTTGTCCTTGACCCTAGAAAATTTTATGCCACCTGTTTCAAAAGCACGGGCACCGCCCCACCAAACGATGCAACCAGAATTGACTTGTCAAGAAAAATCTTCATCAGATGAAGAATTGATCTTTGGTTCTATTAATGTTATCAATTTAACGGATCCTTATGCCAATGATGATTCTGATTATAGTGAGCTATAATTCGTTGTATCTAATTGGGGAACAAGAGGAAGGGGCCATGTTTGAGGATACTGAGGAAGAAGTTGGAATTCTAGAAACCACCATTTTAAATCTACCCCTACTCAAACCATATATACGTTAAAAACTCACGGAAGAGCCCTTCATCCAGCTCAATAAGAACAAGGAGTTTCTTTCCTGAAAGACAAGTTCGGTTTTGACACAATTATTTTAGAAGACCAATAGAAGCCACTCCATCTACTTATCAGAAAAGGAATAGACTTAGTTAGTCTAATTTACCAAAGCCAGCAGTACTTCCAACTTCTACTCTGACACAGAGTACATCTACATCATAATAATCAACTTCCAAAACACATGTAAAACCACATCTCCATACTGGAAAACACAGAACTTTGTACCAAAAGTATGATGTATTGAAACAATTGGCCCAAGTACCAGCCATGTTATCTATTTTGGATTCTTTGAATCTATAAAAAGATCTTTGAGAAGAAATCATTGAGGCTTTGTTACGTCTTTAAGAATTTGAAAACAAAGTTGTTGCTGCTGAGGTTTACCATATAGAGAATGATCCTGCATAATGTCATGCAGTCATATATTTTATGGATGAAGATGAAGATGATGTTGTGAATAGGCATATCAGACCTTTTTATTTTTCTGGAAAGGTAAATGACATAGATATCCAATGATACTTTATTGATAATGGCTCTAGTGTCAACCTCATCCCCATTCTTACACTTCGTCGATTGGGACTAACCGAATCTGACATATCTCCTTCAACTTTAATATTGCAAGGATATGACAAGAATGAACAAGATCATCTGGGAAAGATTACACTCAGAACTCAGTTTGGAGATCTTGTGTGTAATTTAAATTTCATGGTTGTTCATCAGGACACAACCTTCAATATTATGCTAGGAATTCCTTGGTTACATCAACGTACAACCATACCTTCATCATACCACCAATGTCTGAAATACTGTTTGAATGGTCAAATCAGGAAATTGTATGGTGACAGGGCTCCATTCAAAACATGTGAATATCAATACAGTGAGGCAGAGTTTTATCACACAAAAGGAATGAAGCCCATGATAACAAAGATAACCAGAGTTAATGCTCCAAATAAACTTGAAAAGATACCATCAAATCCATTCATACATTAGAGTACATATTATGTGTAACCCATCAATCAAATTGAAAGGGTGAAACCAAACCTAAAGACTCATCCAATAACTTCCATAATGTCAATTATAAAAATTGATCATCACAACATAGAAGAAATTATTGATACACCAAGGAATGATGAAATCCCAAATAGAGATGTTTTCATCTCATCCACTGAACTGCA
This sequence comes from Viscum album, assembly GCA_963277665.1. Taxonomy (NCBI): domain Eukaryota; kingdom Viridiplantae; phylum Streptophyta; class Magnoliopsida; order Santalales; family Viscaceae; genus Viscum; species Viscum album. Next base: position 600,849,002 of record OY728125.1, read on the forward strand.
ACAAGCCTCTACTTTTTCAACCAGAGTAGAATAGATAGTGGTAATTCTAGAGTCAGTCAAATATGTTGATTCTCAATCCATCAATCTGTCTTTATTACCATAGGAAGACCCTTCGTCATCAGTAGGGTCATATATGGTGGCCTTTTCTTCAGGATGTTCAAATACTAATTTCTCCCCTAACACTGATGTTTTTGCCTCATAATATACAATGAAAGTGGAAACAGAAAAGGTAATACATAATGAAGAAGAAGAGGAAGATCTTGGGAATGCTCCTCCAGCATTTGAAGAAGGAGTCTCTACCACCATGGATGAAGTCAGAGAAATAAATCTGGGTACATAAGAAGATCCACACCCCACTCTAATTAGTGCGGACATGACCACTGAAAAACAAGAGGTGTATAATTAATTTATAAAGAAACATCAAGATATATTTTCTTGGAATTATATAGAAATTCCAGGTCTTAATATTGATATTTCCACCCATCATTTGGGTTTTCCAGAATAACATCGTGGATACAAGAAAGCAGTAAGGAGAACACACCCAACTCATGCCTCTAAAATTGAAGTGAAAGTTGATAAGATTATAAAGGCTAAATTTGTCAGGGATGTTCAGTATCCTAAATGGCTGGCCAATATTGTCCCATTGAAAATGAAGAATGGGAAAATTAGAGTCTGCATTGATTTCAGAGATCTTAACCGGCATTGGCCTATAGATGATTTTCCTGTCCCAATTACAAAACTTTTAGTTGATGCAACGGCTAGCTATGAAGCTCTTTCCTTCATGGATGGATACTCTGGATATAATCAGATATTAATGGACCTAGAGGATTAATAATCTACAATCATTAAATCCCTTCAAAGTGTGTTTTGCTATTGGGTAATGCCCTTTGGCTTAAAGAATGCAGGTGCAACATACCAACATTCCATGCACCATATCTTCAAACCCTTCTTAGGAAAATTTGTTGAATGTTTTGTGGATGATTTGGTGGTCAAATCCAGACAATGTTTCAATCACTTGGATGATTTGGGAACCATATTGAATAAACTTCACCAACATAGTTTGAAGATGAACCCCTTGAAATGTGATTTCGGGGTAACCTCAGGAAAATTCCTTGGATTCTTTGTATGCCATTGTGGTATTGAAGTTGATCCTGAGAAAACAAAATCAATCCTTGGGATGCCACCTCCTCAAAATTTGAAATAATTAAGAGGACTCCAAGGACACTTGGCCTATATTCAGCGCTTTATCGCGGATTTGGCACGCTAGTGTTTACCCTTCACCAGATTAATGAAGAAGGTAGTCACCCACCAATGGACTAAAGATTTCCAAGAAGAATTTAATACCTTCAAGAAATATCTCTTGAGTCACTAGTATTAATGCCAACTATTAAAGGAAAACCACTTATTCTCCATGTGACGACTTTAGAGAGATCACTAGGTGCGTTCCTTACCTAATAGAATTATGCTGGGAATTAAAACAGCCTTTACTATCTCATTCAAACTATATTTGATGCAGAAACTCATTATTCAAGTATTGAAAAGTGATGCATGAAATTAATCTTTCAAATTCAGAAATTGAGGAACTAATTGCAACATCATGAGGTCCAATTGGTGTCTCGTAATAATCTACTCAAATTTATCCTCAGGCATCCTATGCTTATTGGATGTCTGGCACGGTGGGTGGTTATTTTGCAACAATTTGATATCCAGTTTGTACCTCAAAAGGCAATAAAAATCCAAGCTATGGTCGAATTCCTTACTGAGCATCCATCTACAGAAGATACATCATTTAATATAGAGCTTCCTAATGATTTGATCTTCTCTATTCAAGATAATTCCCAAACATAGGAAATGTATTTTGATGGTGCTTCCAGAAGTCCAACAGGAAAGAGAACGGAAAACCCTAAACTCAATAAGGATGGATTAGGAATTGTCCTTATTTCCCTAGAAAAGGAAGTGTTGCCTTATTCTTTCCTATTATCGGAAGGTGGAATCATCAATGAAGTAGGATATCATGCTCTCATCGCAGGTTTGGAATAGGCCCTTCAGGTGGAAATGGATCATTTAAAGGTAAAAGGTGATTCATAATTGGTAATCAAACAAATTAATGGGGAATATTATATCAGAAAATAAGAATTAATTCATTTGTGTGATTATGTCAGAGGGTTAATGGCAAAAATTCCCTCAGATCTGACATTGTCTTATGTACCTCAATAATAAAATTCTCAAGTAGATGCATTGGCTAACAAGGCTATAGCCTTTGCAGATCCAAATTGGGATGAGAAAGTTATCAGAATAACCCATCTCCATGTGATATCACCTTTTCTTCAAACCATAATGGAGGAAATTAATGAAATTTTACCTATTTCTGAACCATATGGTCATACCACAGGATGGAGAATATCCATCATGGAATATCTTAAAAATGGGGTACTTCCACTAGATAGGGCTAAGAAAGAACAAATTCGTCAACGAGCAGCCAATTTTACTCTTTATGATAGTCCAGATCACCAAAAGATCCTTTACAAGGGAGGATTTGAGGGAATTATCTTCAGATGTATTGATGGAGAAGAGAATGCATTTATCATGAAATATATACATTCAGGAACTTGTTCTGACCACCAATCTGGGCACAGACTCTCTGATCAGATCCGAAGGCTTGGATACTTTTGGCCTCCAATGATGCAGGATTGTACAGATTTCACTAAAAAATGTCGTCCCTATCAAGTGCATGCCAACTTCATTCACCGACCCCCAAAGTTTCTACATACATCTAAATAATCTTGGCCATTTTCCACATGGGGAATGGATGTATTAGGACCTTATCCTCTTGCCACGGATAAGTAGTTCAAGTATATTCTCACTGCTACTGAATTCTTCTCAAAATGGGAGGAGGCAATACCTCTCAAGGAATCAGAGCCAAAATCATTGTTAGTTTTGTCAAAAATAATATCATCAACAAATTTGGAATACCTCATACTATTAAAACGGACAATGGAACAATTTTTTGTTCTGTTGAAGTAAAAAAGTTGTATCAGGAACATAATATTAAGTCCAACCATTAATCTTACTATCATGCGGTGGCCAATTTACAGATATAGGCCTTCAATAATACCCTATTGAATATACTCAAGAATATGATGGATAAAGATAAGAAATCATAGCCTAATAAAATTTTGAATGCTTTATGGGCTTATCAGGAAACTGCCTGTACTGCTACCCAAGAAACTCCTTATTCATTGGTATATGGAACCAAAGTAGTTTTTTCAATTGAAATACAATTTCCTTCACTTATATTTTCAATATGTGATCAGTTGTCTACAAGTGAAAGATCTCAGAAATATTTCGACAAGTTGGAAAGATTAGATGAGAAAATATTGAGTACTTTTCATCATTTAGAAGCCTATCAATATAAAATAGTGTGAGCTTTTAATAAGAATGATCTCCTTCATTCATTCCTTCAAGAAGAATTGGTATTGTTCCTTAGGGCTCCAATGATACAAGGAAAGAAACCTCAAAAAATTAAACCAAAGTGGTAAGGACCTTATTCCATACATAAGGTCTATTCAAATGGAGCCTAAGCTCAATGGATGGAGAGCTTATCACAACTCTAACCAATGCAAGATTTTTCAAGAAATACATTGTACAGTTTTGTACAAATATTCCCCACTGTATGACTTTAAACTGCATAGTACCATGTCCTTGCTACAAGAAATAAAACCATACAGCCCTCATGTCCTAGTTACTAGACATTAAACTTCATAAAAACCATCAGAATCCATGTTGCATGACGTTAAAATGCATAGCATCTTCATCCTTGTCACATGACGTTAAACTGCATGACATCATTTGTACAACTAAATTCCTCTATATTTGACATTAGAATATTCCATAAACAAACATAATTGACATCATCACTACCCCTTAGTAGTAAATGCGTCCCTCTCTCTCCTATGTCTGAGTCAGATCTGCATAGAGACCATGTTTCAAGAACTACATATGGATTGATTCTCATTTTTAATGAGATACGTAGAGATGCCTAAATATATAATTTTGGGTGAATCCACAATAAAAAATATTCTTATTTTATTTTCTCCTCCTGTATATGAATCATATCTATACAGAGTGTTTCCTTAAGATATATGACTTGGTCCTTACACCATTTTATGTCTTAAGATTTACAGTTCTCTCAGAATGTGTCAAAATCCCCCATTCTTCATGTCAAACTCGATTAGCGTGAGTAATGATTGTTTAAAGAACTACTTACGACTTGATTATAATCTATTTAGAGATATGTAGAGATGACTAGATCTCTAATCTTGGGCCCAGTTGCGATAAAGAACCCCTTTATTTCTTTTATAAGAATCAAATCTTCATAGGAAATGTTTTATGAATTATATATGACTTTATCCTTTCCCCAGAAATACATATAGTGAAACTTGGGTGTTATCCCTTAACCTAGTTACAATATGTCTTTTCCTTTTATATCAGTTCATTGTTGTCCTTACTGCATGACGTTAAACTTTATGGAAATCTGATGCCCCCATTCTTCATTTTTGTCACCTTTGTATTATAAAAGAGACCCTTATCACTCCTTGTTTCTCACACCGATCATAGCTCAAGTGATAATAGGAATTGGATAAGTTACTTATTTATATAATTAAGGTGTTTTAATTCCTTATGGGGGTGAAAATGTCATCATTTCATGACTTTAAACATCACATCATAATATTAATTCAGAAGAAACAAAGAAAGTCTCCATTTTACATATGAGTCAGATCTATGTAAAGGATGTCAAACTCATGGCCAATATTGGTTCAAATATTTCTCATACGCATTAAACATAAACCCTTTCCATATTTCATACTCTTAATTTTGAATGATTTTCAGATCTTTAAAATTTTTCTTATGGGTTTTTGGTGACAGAGTTTCTAATACCTGAGAGGTCTTTTGCTGGACTATGCAGAACGTGCCCTTAGGCGGCCTTCCATAAGTTTCCTACATAACAGGAATGTCAATAAAAATATTCCACTATTTGGATATGAAGCATATTCCCCAGTTAGATGTACATAACTCATCCCCCCATAAAGGGATTGCCAAGTAATGGAAACTTTGTTCTTGGTTATCGTATCTATGTCCCCTTTAATATCTAATGACAATATAAAATAATCTATATTTTAAAATATTCATTCAAGAATAATTGTCCCATAATCTTTCCCACAATCTGAAAGTCTTCAAGACCATGGTTTACACATTTCCCTGACCATGTGTTTAATACAATATGAAATAACCTTGAAATCACTTGGCCACATATTATATATTGTTTCCATTTCTGGTCCAAGTTGTATGAACTAAAACTATAGACACCATAACTATTACGTTTGGGTCAGACCTTCATAAAAGTTATATTCCTCCGATTCGTTGGACATCTTGGTTGGAAATACACTTTTCATATTCAGGTACCTTTCTCCATAAAACAAACTCTATGCTTCGGAAAACTTGAATCTCCATAAACATTATTCGACTTTTGGCAATAGATCGTTAAAATTATAAGATATCTTTTTCCCGAATATACAGCATGTGCCCTTATGCAGTCTTGCATAAGTTTCCCACATAACAGGCCTGTCAGTCAAAAGATGACTCTATTTGGATATGCATCATATACCCTAGTTGGCTCTAGATAATACAGCCCCCATAATGGGTTTCTCAAGTTATGGTAACTTTGTTCTTATAAAGGACATCCTATAATGCTTTTATCCCTCTTTCCCATATCATTCCTCGGTTCCAAAAACTCCAAAATCACAGTTTACAATTCTCCCTTCCATACCTAAATATGATAGTGCATTTCCAAAAAAATTATCAAGAAATTGGGAGAGTTTTCTCATACCATTGATCAAATCTAAAGACCTTAAATTAAATCCACACAACATCCTCACTACAAGACTTTAAACTGAATAGTACAACATCCTCACTACAAGACATTAAACTGCACAGTACAAAATCCTCACTATAAAACTTTAAACTATACAGTACAACATCTTCAATGCAAGCCTTTAAACTGTATAGTATAGCATCCTCACTACAAGAATTTAAATTTCAAAGTACAACATCCTCACTACAAGACTTTAAACTGCACAACATGATGTCAGAAATTCCACTTTCAGATAAATTTTAACCATTACTCATACACCAAATGTGCATAGAAAGGGTTTTCCTATTCCTGACTTATGTGGGTCAAAATATCCCTTTTTCATTCTTAAAATAACCTTCCATGGAAAAACCACTCACTATGGTCTTTTGTTACCCAAATCATATTCCCCTATCTATCAAAAACAAAATGTTAAACTTCAAAGAACTCTTTTTTCATGACTATGTAACATGTGCCCTTAGGCGGCCCTGCATAAGCTGCCCACATAACAGGTCAGTCAGTCAAAAGATGCCACTATTTGGCTATGCAGTATGTGCCCTAGTTGGCTATGCATAATACATCCCCCATAATGGTTTTGTCAAGCAATGGTAACTTTTTTCTTTGAAGAGACTCCCCTTATTTTGATACAGGTTTTAGATTTGGTGACCATAAAAATTGTGACTCAAGATTCCCCTTGGAAATATTTAATGAATATTAAAGAACTTCTTAGCCAGAGAGTGTTTTTTGGGATCTAATTCAAAGTTTATGGTAAAAGCTATTTTAACCCCAAATATTAGCTAATTATGATTACTGGGCCCAATGGCCTAGGTAAAACAAAACCAATCAATTAATGTGGAAACCTAAATGATTAAAGAAAAAATACCTTTCATTTATGAAAATATTTTACGGAGAAGCATCCACAAATTGGAATCTCTCTCTTAAAAGTTTTTTAAAAAATTATTTCTACGTAGTTCCTCATTTGTTTAATAGCTTCCTAAGTCCCATAAATTTATTATTGGAGTTTATTTATCTGACCAACCTCACTCTCTGCACCATGATGAAGTACTTATTTAGCATCTGTGATGGATTTTTCACCTTCCTTATAGACTTCTCCTAATGAGATTTGAAGCTGTTCAAGCTCCCCTGTAATGATATCTATCTCTTGTTGAAGGCGTAGTTACTGAAAAATATTTTCTTTAATTGTTTGCGTCATTCCCTTCAACTTTTCATTATGATTAGCCTCATCTTGGGATAGTGCTTCTTCAAACTCTTCAATTTTGATAGACAGTTTGGCTTCTATCAAGTCAAGTTAAAGAATTTGTTCTTGATCCCTCCTATGGATAATCTCTTTCAGCATAGTATGAATTTCACGGTATTTAAAACCGCCAAATCATATCATGAAAAATAGAGATGAAAGTCATGGAATTAGTGAAGGAAATTCCTCAATGGGCATCTCAAATATTCTTTTCCAGATATTTTTACATGTTTTACGATGACCAAGACGAAGATATTTCTACAGTTCTAGGTTCAATTCAGAATCACTAGCATAAGGAGGGGTATATTCTTGGACTAATGCACTTAAAGAAGTTCCCTGCTCTGTTCCTTCTTGGAAAATGGTTTCTCCACCTTCAAATGTTGTTTGGGTAGGTGTAGAGGCTTCACCTCCAAACCTAACCATTGAAGTTAATAGCCCTGTATGGTAAATCCAGAATCATGGTTATATTTAAGAGATAATAAAAGTTAATGTAATCACAATATCAGTATCTCTTACCTAGTAGTAGGTTAGCATCTTGAGAAGAATCCTCCCCAATGTTCTCAGTTTCAACAATTTTATTTGATATATCTGGTTGAGGAGTAATATATTTAATACACTCAGGATTTTATGAGTGAGTCTTAGGAAGACCTGCTACATCAAGATTCACCTGATCCAATGTATCCATGATGGTAGGGTTAACATTAATTTCAACCCTTCCTTCAGGTACTTTTACAGTAGCATTTTCTTTAGATAGATTGGCATATTTCAATCAACCATGGTTAGCAGGTTAATCATAAGATTATTAATATGAAAAATAATGAGAACTCACTTCCAGTTGATTCTATATAAGGAACTCAAAAATCTTCTAAAGCATTTGATATTTTAAAATGTTCTAATATTTCTTAAAAATACATGATAAGGTTCATCATTTCATCTAATGATATCTCAGATCCCAGGTTAGTCTCACCCGTGGGAACACTTGGCATGTTTACTTCACAACCTTCCTCCAAAAACCTATAACCTTAAGTAGATTCTTCAACAACAATTGTGGGGTCAACATCAGTTGTTGCCATATGTTCTGGAGCATGTGATGAACCTAAAAGTGTCACATAATGGAAGTAATCTATTGTTTCATTGGATGCTTTATGAAATATTTTTGATTTACCAGTAGCTTCCTCTCTTATGATAGTAGGGATTAGAGTAGTACTGGGAACAAATGTTAGTTCTTTTGGCTTCAATGCCTCTTCAGGAACCACTGGATTTATAGGAATTTTTGTTTGCTCAGCATCACCTTCTATGGATCTGTGAGTCTTATCAGTGATTTCTTTCAAATAAGAAAAAAAATAATCCCATTTAATATTAAAAAGTTTAAAAACCCTTTCATGAATAAAACTAAAATTCGTGATTATTAGGGAGACTTACCACTGCTAAGAAAGCAGTTAACCATGGTTTTCTTTCTTCAATGATTTTTATTCTTCATCTTTTTAGGAGGTGTTGCATTATTATCTATAAATATAGGTATCAAAGATCCATGTACCCTATCTATTTCCTCCTCTAAGGCCTGTTAGTCCAGAGATATTTCTCCCAATTCATGAGGTGATCCTATAGCTCCAAGAGCTGTTCCACCATGACGATATTATGGTGAAGGAATTTCAGTTGTCATTCCTTTACCCAAATATAATTTAAGACAAAATTTATCCTAAGTAATAATGTTTTTATTAAAATTCAAGTTGCAAAATAGAGGAAGATACAAAAGAAAGGGAACATACATACTCATGATCAACAAAGTCACACCATTCTTAATCTAATGAAGGATTAATCCCTTCGGTGGTACCAAGATCTATCATTTCCTTTACCCTCTTTGTGGTAGGTATTGAGTAATTAGTAGAATATATGAGAATTTACTACTATCAAATGTAGGTCCTTACCTCATTGGGATTATCCTTAAAAAGAATGTTAGAAGAAGCCCACAAATCCCCTACTTCTAGAATATGCAGTCCTTCGCACAGATCCATCCACATGGTCTCAGAATCATAGTATAGACTCTGCCATGTTTGAACAACCTCTGGTCTTATATATTTAGAATGTATGTTTAAGGTTTGTGACAAGGATCTTATAACTTTGGATTTGATTTTCTTCCCGGCACCTGCAGTCACAGATAAAGGATGGGAAAATGGAACTCACCACTCTTTATAATGATGGTGACTAGATCACCTTGATATGACTTCAGTAGGGATTGATGGAGTGGCTATTTTAATTCTAATAAGAGGATTATATCTAGTGCAAAGTCTCTTTGGTGGATGTGGAGCATCATCACCTCCAATCTCTAATTCATGTATGTCGGCCTCTGATAATGAAGAATTATCTTCCAAGCGACGGGGTTCCTTCCTGCTACTTCTCTTTATCCCCACTCAGGGGGAAAAAATGATTTAATACCCCTTCAGGTTATGATAAAACCCAGTTTTCCGCATACCAGATTGGTGATCTGCTTACTTCATTCGAAACGGGTAAATTAAAAACTGCCCCAGTCTTCTCTACAGATGTCAAGAACCATAGTTGTCCGGAAACCATTGGGTGTTTCTCTAATTTGACATGCACGGGAGAGGATATAGTATTCTGTTGTATAAATGTGAATTTATATGCAAATATATAATGATCATAGGCCTCATATATGATTTCTCCGTCAATTCTAGTGGCCAACACACCATCTCTGCAAGCTATCATATATTCTCATAGTTCCAAACTAGCAGTACAATCATCAACAAATCTCCCTGTAGGAGGATTCCAATAAGACAATAAATGAAATTACTTATGCATGAACAATCTAGCCTTGTTTTCATAGGCATTTAAAAACAAGGGTGAAATATCAGAAAAGGCTTGAACAGACGGTTGAAAAGAACTTCCAAAAACCTATACTCCACTTTGTACAACATAATTTCTAAATTGAGTAGAAATACATCTCCACAACACTTGGAACGACCCCAATATTATAAAGGGTGATTTTATTTTGTAAATATGCAGAAAAATCCTATGAATATTGGCTAAAATTGGAGTATCCAACCCTACCATCATTTTCTCTTCCAGTTCCACTGTAATAACAAAGGTTCTTGGAATCACACCTCCTTTGGAGTCTTGGACTGGTAATAAATATGCATTGATCCACATGGATAAGAAACCTGACAGACGTGTCTTTGCTGGAATTTTTTGGGTTGATATCATATCCCCATATTTTAAATTCTTTCTTCTCTAATGTTGGCCAAAAGGTGTCAGGAGTGCCTATCTTCTCTTCCCTTGGATAGCTAGTTGGATGGGTGTAAGTGGTCCCCTTTTCCTTCTTCTCTATCAAAAATATTTCCATCCATTCCTTTGGATTAATGTCCCTCCTGGTTTGAGTTTTCATGGTGATTGAATTCTTGAGTTATTAAATATTTTCTTCATCTCAGGAGCCAATTATGGTGTCTTCTCCGAGTCATTCCATGTCACCTTCGGAAGAATAAACTCATCGTACATGTCTCCAAAGTTTGGAGATCCAGAAATTTTGTAAATGTCCCAAAAACTGATACCTGCCTCTCCATGTGTTAAATGGAAGGAATTAGTCTCTAGGATCCACCAACTTAATAACTCTGGCACAAAACCATCATTCCTATACACATAGGTTTTCCCAACCCAGACTGCTTCGTAAATCTTGACGATTCTCAAATCATCTACAAATTATGCGCATGTCTTTCACAACTAGTATTCCCACAAATATGTGGGTTTTACACCTCCTCTTTGGCAGAAATCCCAAATTTTATTCCAACCCTTGAACTGATCTGTCTGAGAATCTCGAAAGATGGTTGAATAATAGTGTGGCTGCAGCTTAGGTTTGTGTACCTTCAAATCTAGAGCACATGGGCTATGATGCATAATATGAGCTTTCTCTAATGTCCCAACACTGGAAAATGATCCCCCAATAGAAACATTGGCCGTTGAGAAGTTGGAATAATCATGAAACCAAGAATGTGGGACATAGTTCATTGGATCTGGATTGTTAGTATCCTGTAAATGGAATTAACTATACAAAAGAAAAATAGGTGCTCTGAGGAAAGTTGAAATGATACTTCTTCAAATAGTTTTCTATGTTTGGAAGATTGGTTTTGTAATCATCGAATTAATCATGAATAACAACAATCATCATGTCATCAATCCTCTTACAGGTGAGCTCATCAGCAGTTCCAATTCATTTGGGAGCCATTGAACCTGCAAAATGATAGAGATTATTTTTAAAAGTAAGTTCATTTTTTTCTTTTACAAAATAATGGCAAAGGCACTAAGGCACGCTAGTTTTAAACATAGAGCACAAGTATCTGTTGGCGTGCAAGTATGGCACCCCACTTATGGAGCACAGCTAAAAAGAAGTACAGAGGAAGCACGATGAAACAGGAGAATCTAAATAGAAGACTTGTGCACCGAGAGATGAGAATTCAGAAGTTGTAAAAAATTTCACGAAAGTGAAGCTATAATATATAAGAAAAATATATCACCCTGCGTTCCAGAAATATTACGCATTGCACACTTGAGTTCTCAAGTCTACTTGAAGTCAGAAATACTTGCGCGCCACATTTCCCTTATCTTTCTTCTTCATTACCTTACCTCTGTATTGGATTCAATTTTCATTTTCGGATCCAATTCTTAGGGGGAGGGTATTTTTTTGGAACTTCATTCTTTCAAAGATTCTAAAAAATGAAAAAGGGTACCCCCTTAGAAAAAATTTTGAAAATAAATGAAGAAAAATCTAGACTTGCAAAAGAATGAATTTTTAATTGCCTTAGTCAAGACAAAACACCAGCAGCGCGCAGCCTACTTGCGCACCCAAATATGTCATGTGACCTACTTGAACACTCCTATCTAGCATGAAAGTCACTTCCATTCCCAACACATTTCGACCAAGGTCACTTATTATCATATAAATAGACCCTTGGGCCCCCCATTTGTACAGAAGAATTTCCTTGAAGCCCAATTGCTGCTCTTGTCACCCTAGTACTTCGCCCAAATCTTCTGAAACATTCAAGGTAGTTCTTGAACACCTTAAGCAGATGATTTAAGGGAGGATCAATGGAATTAAGTTCTTTTAGTGTTTGAAAACCATAACACTTGAAGGACTAAAGTGCTCAACCTCCCTAAGTCAGAAATACTTGCTCACCTCCTATTCCTCTTATAGGAACATGAGCACCCCACTTCTTGGATCACCTGTGAATACTCTTGAAGGATTGATCAAGGTCTCGCCCAAGTACTACTATACAGTTTGATAATCAATTAAGAAAATATTAGGTCTCTCAAGTGTACTTGCGTGACCATACTTGTGCGCCCTTCTCTACTTGGGCGCCCTTCTTTGATTCACTTATTCTCTTCAATCTATTCAGTATACAAGACATCTAGCCTTCCTCATCCATTCATTGAAAAACATCTTCTTCATTGGATCCCTTGTATGAAAGGGATTATGTTGAGACCTCCACCAAAACCTCCTAACTTATCAAATCTTTGGGAAAGGAACATCAGTGTGTCTCTTATTTGGGTTTGTATTTCCAGAGTTAGAGGTTTCCCACATTTGTTTGATAACGAGGTTAGGATTAATAAAGTGTCTGTGAGTTTTTATATCCAAAGTCACATGGATCATTATCCCAGAAACTGTACTGGGAAGTTCTCGATTTTGAGAATGAGGGTTTGGGTTCTGTCCTCCCCTTCTCATCTCTAAGACTAAGAACCTCAGGTCTTTGGTAGGGAAGGTATAGTTCACACTTACTTTTCCGTGCAAGCAAAGGGGAAGTCTATCTTTCCTACCAGGATAAATTTTAGGGTAGCCATCCTGATATAATCCCCTCACCTTCATCACTTTCTCCTTATATTGGACCTTTGTCAAATGTAAATAGAACAGAGGGAAGTGTCATTGCCTTGCCCTCTTCCATAGTCGATGCACCCTCTTCCATCAACAAAGGAGGAAAAGTGTAAAGTGTCATTGTGTAAAATTTTAAATCCTTGTATTTATCACACCGATCATGACTCACGTGGGATTATAGATACGTGATGGTTACAACATGTTCAAAAACAGTCATTGGAAGGAATTATGAGAACTCTGATTCCAACCATAACCGGGATACGCGGGAAGCCATCTCACGGCCTGAGCTCATTGGGCATTCTCCTCAGGAATCCAACCCTAATTATCTTAATCTGGGAATCCTATTCAAGAAGAAACCCAAAATTAAACCCCCCAAGTCATCATGGAGTCATTTTTTAGGGAATAAGTCCAAACTCATCTCTCTCAAAGGACCATACTCTCCTATGAGACTTATCGAACTATGTGGGCTTTGATTCCCATCTATATGGGATACGTAGGAAGCCTCCATAAGGTTCAAACCCAACCATTCAAATTAACCATGTTCTCCTTGGGCTATATTTCCAACAGGGTCTGATCTTACTTGGAAACCCATATCCTTTCCAAGTTACTTTGGCTGCTTCAGCATAACTCCCACACTATGTTTTGACCAAGAACCTTTCACTTAGAGGTCCTTATCACATGACCTTAAAATGTATGATGTGTCCTATTAAGTGGCACTAAACTAAGAGGGTTATGATTCCTTTCACAAGGATACATAGTTATCTCATTTTATGGGAACAATCCCAAGATCAAAACCAAACCTTCATCTCCCTGGATGAAAATAAAATTACAAAGTGCCCCACAGAGTGGCTTAAAAACCAGTATCATCACAAACGATGAGTAAAAGAATCTCTAAGCAGTATATTATAGGATACCATTGATGGAAATCCTTAAATATATATGGATATTTCCATTAATGAAGAAACTTGAATGAATACTGATGATTCTAAATTTTACACATGTTAAATAAGTGATTATAAATTCTAAGGAATACTAATGATATAAATGGTGAATTAATAAGTATTCATGAAAATATTTTAAATTTATAAAGAGAGTCCCGGAGTAAACAATAATCCCCCCCAAAAGGGTTTGATGAGTCCGACCTCCCATACTCTCAAGAAATGCATGCTCTTAAGAATCTTAAAGTTCAAAACATAATTAATGCCTACCTCTGGACAGTAGGTTCCGTTTTTATAAAGAACTATTGGAAGTTTCTGGTTCCATGAATAAATCCAATGGAAACCACCTAGAGACAATGATTCATAAATCTAGAACACACGTTTCAAGGAACTACAAAAAAATCATGCTAATCCTGAATATATTATTTCTAACTATTGTGCCAAGAAACTAGTGGAAAATGAATTATTTTTTAGAATATGTGGAACCATGGGTGAAATGATGAATGATTATAATGAATGGATAATCAGGAAAGAAATACTCAAAGAAAAATCATGAGTAATGGAAATTTGCTGTTGTTTATGTCAACCATGATTCAGGGATAATGGAACAAAAAATGAATAGAAAATCAATTAAAAAAAATTAATTTCCCAATAAATCCCCACAATAACCCCGTCCCATAATAGACACAATCCATGAGTCAATATATTGGTTGATTGATCCATTTTTTTCATCGAAATAAAAATATAGAAAAATAAAAATCAAACAATTTCCTATGTTAATTCTAGTCGATTTTTGATAAATAATGGAGTTGTGCCATGATTGTTGGTGATATACTATGATTTTGTCTCACATAGGTCATCAATTTACCATCTGGTTGATGTAAATTTGAGAGATACCCTCCCTCACTATCTCCAATGATTCTCCAATAGTTCCACGGTTATAAGGATAAACCTAATGATTTGAAATAAAAATATAATTATATATGAACTTGGGTCATAGTGTCAATGGATAAAATATATTTTTTCATTTTACGCCCATGATGACTTTTTTCCAAACTCCCCACAATGAAAAATGTTATGTTGCACCAAATGAGAGACCCATGTTCTAAAATCAAAAGTGCCCTTAGATTTTGGATATGGGCACCCATTCAGGGGTTATTCCACTTTTTTAGGAAAACATCACATGTTTTGTATTTGATATATTTAATATATTTCAATCATTTATTTTGGGAACACTATGTCTTGGAATCACACACAGTCTTAGAACATGGTCTCAGAAAAATCTATACAATATCCAAAACCAACACATAGAAAATTAGGGTCATTATATCTAAAACATGATGATTATTCTTGTATAATATATTCAATGTGGTAGTAGTAAATGGAACATATCTTGGACCTATCTTTAGAGTTGCAAAATTCTGATCAAGACTAATGTTGAGTATTGAAGAAAAAGTCAATCAATCCATATTACCATCCTTGGAATCATACTAGAGAATATTATGGTTTTCATGATCCTACCTTATGCACATACCATTAAAAACATTTCTAGAACCAGTTATTGGATGAGTATCATTCACCCTAGGAGTAAAAATTGGAACTAGTGAAGGATTCACAACCTTCCCCTATGATGGCCATGAACCCGAAGTACCTTCCTTGAATGAAGGACCTACAATAACTAATTTATTTTCCATCCACATACCCAAGGAGGATGCAGAAACCTCTAAAGAAACTCTTATTTCTATGAGAGATAACTAAACATCAATAGAAAACTCGTCACTACCTTTGATACATGAATTAAATACATGGAAATTAGATAATACAACATGTTTATTGGAAGATCGATGGTATTTTTGGTGGAGGTTGCCTAGCCTCTTAGGAGAAGAAAATAAACCAGACAATGATTCAATGTGCACCATATGAATACATCAATTTTAAATTTTAACCTCAATATATAGAGAATAAATCTAATATTTGGATACATCAACAACTTCACAGATGAATAGATAAATGGGATGACATCTGAATTTTGTGTTTTCATCAACGAATAATAATCGACTAACTAAATGGAAAATCATACTTAGAATACTATGATTTTTAAAATATAGTAGTAAAATATAAAAACTTACATAAATCAAAATAGTTTAGGGGTATTTCATTATATAGATATCGTAGAACCATTAGAGAGTAAAAAACCAAAATCCATAAAAATTTATTTTTCTTTGGACGATTCTAGAGGATGGTCATCATCATTTGAAAGCCTAATAAAAAAATCATTGGGTTAAGAAAACCTACCATCATGTGATATGTTAATCCACAGATGGAATTGATGAATTTGTTAAAAGAATCTGTAGATGGCTATCGAATAATGGACCTTGACACCAAAGGGAAGTGATGAAATTTAGAGGCTTCCTTGAATTGCATCCTATATAATGGAATTAATGTTACTCTATTTTTAATACCAGGGAACTTTGAACTCAATGAGATTTGAGAAAAAATAAAAGTAATTCAGGAAGGGTGAAATGTACAAGAACCCCATGATAAGTAGGAGGAAGTGTAGTTGGGGATCTACCCTCCCCTTGTGTGTGGGGGGGGGAGACCAAAAATCCAGACATTGTAATTAGTGTAGAATTCACGAGGAGATAATTAGAAGTGCTCCAATTATCTTAAGAAATATCTTCCTTGATTAGGTGTTCACCATCATAGGCGTTGTATCTCAAGTTTTTTTGGGTTGAATCTAGATATTTCATGTAGGTTTTTTTATTCCATTTCTCTTCTTATGATTCACGTATTTCTTGAATTTATGTTTGTTCTATTTGAAAATTTTTAATCATGGTTTGCATGTCTTGAATCTTAAAGTTACCATTTTTTGTGAAAATGGAATTTTACATGAATGGTTTCATAATATGAATTGGTCCCTTTTTATGAAACAAAATTATTGTGTTTCTAATATTATTTGTTTATGTTTATGAAATTAAATCCTTGTTTTGATGAAAAGGTTTTGATCCATTAGGATTGTGCTATATGTTTTGAATTTTTTTTGTTAAAACAGATTTTGGAATTATTTGTTGATATTTTTAATGGATTTTTTTGAAATAAATTTTTTAATTATATTTAAAAACATTAAATGGATTTATTGGATTCCTAGTGTTGTCTACTCAAAGGCCCGTTTGGAACATTAAGGTGGATTTTTAAAGGCACATAGGTCTATGGAACTTTTTAATGGATGATTCAAATGGATGTTTTGTTAAATAAATAAATGATTGGTATATCACTTTTATTTTACTTAATTTCATATTTGGAACTTTAAAAATAATTTTTTCTTGTGGTAAAAATTATTGATTAACTCCAAATAAATATTTTTCCTTATTGAATAGTGCTCAAAAACATGATTAAGAGTGTTGAAATAGGGGATATACTATTTGGGTAAGATTATAGGTGATGGTGAGGTGTGAACCTTATATGTTATGGAATATTGATTAGGCATATTGATGTAGTCATTGATCCATGATGTGATCCTCATTTCTTATTGTCTCACTCACCTCTTTGACAGGTCATGGGAAACATGGGTATCTAGATGAGAGGCTTTAGATATATTCTATGATTTCTAAGACTCATACCCAAATATAATCTTCCTAGAAAATGTAGATTTAGGAAAGGGATATGTTATTAGGAGGTGTGTGTGTGCTGAGTCAGTAATTTTTTTGTACATTATATATTCGAGAATTTTTTACATTCATTCAAGGTTTGATTTCTTATCTTTGTTGGCCTCAATAATATATCATTGACTATTGCATGAAATATGACTTAAACACTGGAAATTAGAACTTGGTATATGACTATGTTCTCTCAATCATCACTCAACACAAGAATTTCCATGTTGGACATCAATTATTACTTCTATTGATTATTACAAGGTAACTTATTTGACTATATATCTTCATTTGTTATGTTGCATTATTTTTTTACACATGGTACCTACTCATAGATTCCATATAAATTTCTAAACTTGTAATATGTAACTTAATGTTTTTTAAAAACTAGTTTATTTAGATAAAATGTATTTTGAAGTGTTTTCCTCTTGAGATATATTAAATGAATTTTGGAATGAAAAAATGTTGTTTTCAAAAATATTTTCTCACAACCATAATTTTTTTGAGTCAATAAGGTTTCCTTATGACTTTTCCATTCATTCTTGTTTTGAAAATCAAAAACACCTTATCTTAAGGAAAATTTTATTATCCCTAAGGTTCATTTTGATAAGGAAAATTTCCTTCCCCAAGGAAATTTATCCTTACCAAGTTTTTCATTGTTCAAATAATTATCTAGTTTATTTTATGTCTAAGTATAAAATTTTGTTTCATATCTAAAACCTCAGAATCTTATAAATACATTGATATAGAGAATTCTATTTTCAGAATTTGAATTCAGACTCTGAATTCTTCTAAATTCAGACTCCAAACTTTCTGAGTTCAGAATCCGAATTCCCTGAATTCAGACTCTGAACTTTCTGAGTTCAGACACCGAAATCTTCTAAATTCAGATTCCCATCTTTCTAAGTTCAAGTTCTAAATTCTTCTGAATTTAGACTCTGAGCTTTCTAAATTCATGTTACAAATTCTTCTAAATTCAGACTCAGAATTTTCTGAATTCAAACTTCAGAATTCTATGAAGTCAGACTCCAAATTCTTATGAATTTAGACTCCAAATTTCTTTGAAATTCAGACTCCAGAATTCTATAGAATTTCGTTTCCGAATTCTTTTGAAGACAGAATCCAAATATCTATTTTTTGTAGACACCGAATGTGTTTTTGGTTAGTCTCTGAACTTTTATTTTTCCTTACACTCTAAAAAATGGTTTTTGTTAAGCAACCATATTTTTTCTTACTCATGTTTTGGTTATAAAATTATGTCTTGCATTCAGTTACTAACTAACCATTGTTTGAGTGAAACATGTACAGGTCACTCTTAAATTTATGGATAAATATGACTGTTGGAGGAGTGAGCTGACCATTGAAGTTGTACCTATAAATAGGAGCTCATTTGAATGAGCTCAATACTGTTCTATGACTCTAGAGATTACATGCTGTTGAAGTTATTTCTATAGAGAGACTTTCATTATTTGTGTGTAATGAACATATTGTTCAAAATTTCTTTGTGCAACTCTGAATGTTGCTGAGTACATTCGAGGGCTTCCAGGGATATGAAGATAGAGGTGCTAACTACCTTGAAGTTGATGGATTCTGGGGATGGGAAGATAGAGGTGCCGACTACCTTGACATTCGACGACTTGTGGGGATAGAAATATAGACTCTGATATTCTTATCGAGGGATTACCCTGGTGTGGGTAAGACAGACTATATTGAAATTATAAATCAAGGGACCTTTATCCAAGGTTGTTGGATACCCTTCTCTTTGGGTTAAAATATTTACTACTTGTTACTTGTATTGTTTTAAGTTTTCTGCTGCAATTTTGGTTGTTGAGGAAAGTATAACTATCTTATACTTTCTTATAATTTTATACTCTGATAGTGAGATTCTATACGCTTTAAGGTAGAATCATTTTTCTTGTAAACTTTTGTTCAGTGTCATTTCCAGAACCACATCTCCAGAATCAAAAAGTTTGTATAACTTATTGATTTTTTGAATTTATCTTGTTTAACTTTGTTAAACATCTTCATATTTAAAAGTTCCAAAGGAATTTTTTAAAGTGTAAAATTCACCCCCCCCCCCCTCTTGTATATTGATCATCTACATCATTAGATACTACAATCAGTATCATTTTGATCCTACAATTGGTATTAGAGGAGGTATCTGAAATACTTATATTCAAATATAAGTTTTATTTCTCAATTTTATCATTGTTCTATATTTTCCTTGCTTTGTATATTTTTATCCTTGTTTACAAACTTTTAGTACTAACATGTTTGTGTGGAAAGATATTTTCCTCGAGATGGTAGGAATTAAAGTTGATTCCATAAACAATCTAAATCCTACTAGACCACCTATTTTTGATAGGAATGATTATGGAGAGATCGTATAGAGACATTTGTTAATCACAATGGAGTGGACAACTTTGTTATTCTTACTAGAGATTTCAAGATTCCTGATAAGGAAGTCCGAACTTTTACCATCCAAGCGAAGTCATAATATAAACTAAACTACAAGGTACACAATACTTTGTTGTGTTCAATGACCAGGAAAATATATATCCAGATTTCATCTTGTGAAGTAGCAAATTTTATTTGGAATAAGCTTGACGTTAAACATTTTTGTACTTCGAATGTTATTGAAACTATAAGAGCTATGCTTAGATCCGAGTACCATGGTTTTTTATTTCCTCATAGGGAACCTATATGTAAGGTGTAGTAGATATTTATGACTATGGTGAATAGCTTACAATCTATGGGTGTAAAAGGTTTGGATTATGAGGCACTTGTAGACAAGATTATAGACATCATTCCTAATGAGTGGGAATCTAAAAGAACCACCACATATAGGAATAAGAAAGTTTCACATATCAATCTTGATGAAATTTTTGGAACTCTACTTCAACATAAGACTAGAATGAAGAGAGATTCTGAGATTGTTAAGAAGAATAATGGGAATGGACGTGTTGATTTTACAACAACTTCAAATCACTTGAAAGCCAAGACTCCTGAGAGAGTTACAAGATCTAAATCTAATAAGGTTGTTATTCAATCTAAAGCAAGTGGAAGTGAATCCTTATAAAATGAATTAGTTAATCTTGCTCAAAGGATGAACATGATAGTTGGGAAGAAAGAATTTCAGTTTAGATACATGAAGAAAGAAAGAAAGCATAAGAAAGACTCTGAAGTCACTTTTTATGAATGAAAAAGAGATGGACATATAAGGCCATATTGTCTTATTCCTAAGATAAATGATATAAAGGAAAAGAATTCTGAGAGAAATATAAAGAAGTATTAGAAAGGTAAAGCTAAGAAAGTTTTGAAATCTAATGACACATGGAGTTCCAGTAGTGGATACTCTTCTGATGAATCCTCAAATTGAGAATCTTCTAGACAGAAGAATCTTGGTCTATTTTCCAAGTTACCTATTGAAAATAATTGCTTAATGGATAAGGTACCCAATTTTGAATCCATCACCAATGTATCCTTGAATGGTAATTATATTTATAGTAAATATTATGAATCCTCAGATGAAGAATCTTCTTCTGATGAAGATAATACTTTACCTACCTATGAAGAAGTTTCTAGGTTTTCTATGATTCTTGAGAATGAAAATTCTAAATTTAAGAAAAAGATTGATAAGGAAAACTCTAGGATTTCTATACATACTAAGGATATATCATATCTTTCTAAATATCCTGACAAGAAAACCCTTGATTTTAAACGTATTTCAAAAAACCATGAGAAAGTAAATTCTGAGAAGAATAAACTATCTTAGGATATAGAAAAAGAAATTTCTAAGAAAAATGTTTTAGAGCCTAACTCTAGTGCTAAAACTAATTTTTTTGAAGACAAGAACATAGTTATTAGACTAAAGTCAGAAATATTTTCCTTAAGGAAGTGTTTTTCACACTTTACCTTAGGTAAAGAAAACATTGATAAGATGTATTCTCAAATTCTACCTCTAAAAAATAATTCTGGATTTTATTATACTAGTTCAAAACCGATTTTTAGTAATAATTATTTTGTTCCTCAAAGTGCTCCTTTCTGCACTAAGTGTTAGTGTGGTGGGTATTGGGAAAAAATTGTTCCTTAAACAAAACTATGTCCTTAGGTTTTCATAAAGATTATTTTTCAAAGAAAATGTCGATACCTAAAATTTAGGTTTCTGAAGTTTCCAGATCCAAGAAAGTTTGGGTTCCAAAATTCTAACTCTATTATTTTCAGGAAAATAAATATAGTACTAATATCAATACATGA
Organism: Viscum album; assembly: GCA_963277665.1. Lineage (NCBI taxonomy): Eukaryota > Viridiplantae > Streptophyta > Magnoliopsida > Santalales > Viscaceae > Viscum > Viscum album. Next base: position 600,870,888 of record OY728125.1, read on the forward strand.
TACATGGATAGTGGATGTTCCCAGCACATGACTGGTAAAATAAACTTCATTGAAAAGATTATCAAGACGAAAGGAGGAAAAATATATTTCAGAGATAATGCTAAGAGAAAAATTATTGGTAGGTAAAATTGTTATTCTTGGAAAAACTTTGATTTCAAATGTTTTATTTATTAAGGGTCTTAAAAAAAACCTCATTAGCATAAGTAAATTATGTGATGAAGGTTACCTTGTGAATTTTAGGAATGAAAAATGCTTAGTTCACAATTCCAAGGAAGAGTTTATTCTTTCTGCCAATAGGCAAGAGAATGTTTACACACTAAACATAGAAGACTTTAGAAGCCAAGACCTACCTTGACATAGTGTAATGGAAGATAATTCATGGTTGTGGAATAGAAGGTTAAGACACTCTAGACTGAGGAACCTATGCAAACTCTCTAAGAAAATATTAGTTAAGGATCTACCGGAGCTTAGATTTGATTATTCAAAAGTTTCTGATCCTTGTCAATATAGAAAGAAACATAAATCACGTTTTAAATAAATTGGTGAAGTCTCAACTACTTATGCATTACAATTAGTGTATATGGATTTTTTTGGTCATATACAAACTGGAATAATTGGAAGAAAATATTTTGTATTTGTCTTAGTTTATGATTACACTAGATTTACGTGGGTCTATTTTCTAGCAAATAAATCTGAAGCTTTTTCTTATTTAAAAAGTTTTTGAGTCCAAGTTAAATATGAGAAAAAGCTTCCTCTGATAACTATTCATAGTGATCATGGGAGAGAGTTTTAAAATTCTGATTTTGAAACTTTTTGAAGCACAAAAGGCATTACTCATAACTTCTAAGCACCCTGAACACCTCAACAAAATGGTGTTATTGAAACAAGAAATATTATTCTTTAAGAAATAAAAAGAAGCATGTTGAGTGAATATTCAGTAGTCAAAAATTTTTGGGCTAAATCTTTAAGTACTACTTGTTATACTATAAATCGTATTTTGATTAGACATTTTCTTAATGAAACTTTTTATGAGTTATGGAATGGTAGAAAACCTAGACTTTCCTACTTCAATGTTTTTGGTTGCAAGGTATTCATTCTGAATACTAAATATAATCTACAAAAATTCACACCAAAATATGATAAAGGAATTTTCTTAGGCTAATCCACAACTTCAAAGGCCTATAGAGTTTTCAATAAAAATAAATGTACTTTTGAAGAAACAGTACATGTAAAATTTGATGAAATTGGTCTTTTTTTAAACAATATAAACCTACATCTTCAGATTTTTTTAAAAAAACTGAATATCAACCCTTGTTAGAAGATCCTTCTGATAAAGAAAATGTTCAAGAAAATGTTTCTGAATCATTTACTCCAGAATATTTCCTACCCTATATTGATGAACAGGTTTTACAAAACCCAAATCAGTTGTTTCTTAAGAATCATCCAAGTGATAGTATCATTGCTGGTGTGAAGCAACCTATAAGGACTAGAAATTCCTTGAGAAATGAAGTAAAATATGTAGGATCGAAATAACGATGTAGATTCTCAATATATAAGAGAGGGGGGGTGAATTGTATACTTTAAAAATTTCCTTAAACAAGGAATGATCTATGTTTAACAAAGTTAAACTAAGAAAATTCACAACAACTCCAACACCAATGAAAGATTGGAACAACGTATGAAGTTACAAAATTTTAGTTCTATGCACTTTCTTAAATCTGGAAAGTGATTCCACATAACTGGTTCTGGAAATATGGATCCAAAAATTGAAACTTAACCAAATTTTACAATATGAGATTCTACCTTAAAGCATATAGAATATAACTTAATCAGAGTACACGTGTAAGGAAATATAAGAAGGTTATACTTTCCCTACAATACAAAATTGCAATGAAAAAACAAGTAGTAAAACTACAAGTAATAAGATATAAATCTTTTAACCCAAAGATAAGGGTATCCAACAACGTTGGATAAAGGTCCCTTGATTTATACTTTCAAGCAAGTCTATCTTACCCACACCCGGGTAAGCCCTCGATACAAAGATCGGAGTCTCTGTCTTGCTATCCCTGCAAGCCCTCAACTTCATGGTAGTTAGAACCTCTGTCTTCCTTAGCAAAGATACCCTTAATATTAAGGTAGTCGGTACCCTTGTCTTCATATCCCCGGAATCCCTTGATTGTTATCACCAACAATCAGAGTTGCACTAAGCAAGTCTGCACAAGGAAAAGTTTGAACAAGTCATTCAAACTTTCTGCATGAAGCTTGAGAGTTGATAAGAGTCTATCTCTCTAGAAATAACTTCAACAACATATAATCACTGATGTTAAAGTTTATTTCAGTGTATTGAGATCGTTCAAATAAGCTATTATTTATAGGAAAATTTCCAACGGTCGGCTCCCTCCTCCAACAGTCTTTTTTCTTCTTGAATTTTGGAGGGACCTGTATATGTGTCACTTAACCAATGGTTAGTTAGAAATATGGAGTCTGAATTTCTAAGGAAATTTGGATTCTGGTTTCACCAGAGTTCAGAATCTGAACTTATAGAGTTCGGAGTCAAACTTGTAGAAGTTCGGAGTCGAACTAGTAAAAGTTCAGAGTCGAACTCATAGAAGTTTGGAGTCGAACTCATAGAAGTTTGGAGTCCAAAATTTGGAGTTGAACTTTGTTAGAGTTCATGTCCAGAATTCATAATGGAACTTTATTAGAATTCTTATCCTGAATTCGAAGTGGAACATTATTACAGTTCTTATCCAGAATTTGGAGTCTTAAAACAGAATGCTTCATATCCAAGAATTATATGATTCTGAGGTTTTGGGTATAAATCCGATTATTATACTTAAGAAAAATATTGATATGTATAAGGAGATCTAGGTTAGGGTAAATTTCCTTAAGGAAGGAAATTTTCCTTAGAGAAGTAAAATATAGATTTTCTTAAGTATAAGGTGTTTGTGATTTTCAAAATAAGAAGGAATGGAAAAGTCATAAGGAAAACCTTATTGACTCAGCAATCTCCCCCTTTTTGGAATGAACAAAAAACCTTACGAAAAAAGAATATAAGGAATTTGAAAAATTTCATTAGACTTTGAAATTAAAACTTATCTCCCTTTGTTCAGGGATGTTAGTGAATACAACTAACTCCCCCTTAGGCATTGAAACTCTAAGGATTGTATTCTGAATTTCTGAAGTGGTGTTTTAATTATCATTGGAAATAAAGAACTTCATAATGAGAAACTCCCCCTTACTTTAAGTATATTTCACTTAGAAATTTTTCCTTCTCCATTTTAAAATTTTCCTTCTCCCATTTTGAAGAGTTCTTTTTCCTTCTCCCCATTTGTGATTTTCAAAAATAATTTAAGGGAATGGAAAAGAAATAGAGTACCCAAAACATTAGTACATAACAACACAAGATACAACCAACAAAAATTTCATTAATGTTGATAAGAATTTTTACAAGGAAAGACAAATGAAACAAAAGATCGGATTGAGTCTATTTGTCTTCCTTTTCCTTAGTGATTAGCTTCTTTAACAAGGTTTTCAGTTACTTCAAATCTTTTTGATCCTCCTCATCTTGCTTCTCCAAAGCTTTTATTCTCTCATCTTGAGCTTTCAAAACTTCTGCCTGAGCCTTCACGGCCTCTTTTGCATCTTCACTAACTCATCTTGCTTTACAAGTTTTTCTTGGAGCTCAATCCAAAGATCTCTATCCCTTTTAAAATTTTGAACAAGGGAGTTAACCTAATCCGTTAAGTCCTTCACTTATTGACTCCAAGAACTTTTCTCAATGATTAGCTCATCCTGAAGATTCATAATCTTTGAGTCCTCAGTGTTAAAGGTATATTTAATATCATTCTGAAAACGATCAAACTCATCCATGTATTCTTCAACTTTCTTAGACCACAAAGTGATTTTGCTACATGATTTCCCGTGTACATCATAATTGATAAGGAAATTTCTATGGTCAGCTTCAAATTTCACACACTTATCCATCACCAGGGTTAAGGATTCCGATTTCTGATTTAGACTATGTTTTAGCATCCGACATCTGGAGTCAATAGTGGGGAAAATCAGAATGGTGTCCACCAACTTTTTCAAAGACTCGACAATAAAGTCATGACCGTGTGTTGATGAATCCAAATCCGATAACTTGCTTTGGGATTGGTCTTCTTCAATTTGTACCAATTTCTTTTTAGAAGAACCACCAACCTCCTTCTTTCTTATAATATCTTTTGTTGGTGTATCCATGAGCACTTGGTTTCCATTATCAGCTTTCAGAATGAGTTCTTCATTAGGATATTCTTCCTCACTCTCTAATAGTTGAACAATTTTGTCTTCATAAATTTTCTCATTCTTTGTTCCTTCTTCAAGATAATGCTTCTCAGAACTTACTTCCTCATCAGATAAATCATTATCTTTATCTTCTTCCTCAACTTCATCTCTCTGACCTTCTTTCTCAACACCCTTTCCCAGAGTGACTAATTTTTCGGATTCATCCTTTTCTTGATAATATTCTACTTGTCTGATCAAGTCATCCAGATCATCACTTCCTTCTTCTTCTTATTCTTCTTCAAAAACCTCTTCTTATACTTCTTCACCAGCTGTTTTCTCTACTTCTTCAACAATATTTTTTCCTTTGGATGTTTCTGGAGTGGAGTAATTCTTCCCAGGAGTCTCTGGTAATGGTTGGACATCAAAGGTTTTCGGAATGGGAATCATCTCAGAGGCTACTTCAGCATCTCTCAATAGATACTGTACAAGCTCAGCTTCAGACATCTTTTTCTTCATCTTCTTCCCTTTTGCTTGTTTTTCTAACTCATCCGCAGCTTTTTCTCTTAAGGCCTTAGCCTCAGCAGGGTCCAATCCAAACTGTGGATCCCCTTCTTTTATCTTCTCCTTATCTTCTATCCACTTAGCATCCACCTCATCTAAATATGCCTTCTGTTTTTTCTGTTTGGGAGGTGCGGACTGGGTTTCCTTAGCTTTGGGGGTTTTGTCTTCAGAAACCACTTCCTTAAGCTTCCTCTTCTTAGTAACATTCTTCACTGGCTCAGCTTTTTCCACATTTTCCGGAATGGTCTCATCCACTGCCTGTGGAAAATTATTAAACTCTCTTGTTTCTTTTGAAAAATCCATATTGATTCTTTTCAGCGTGTCATCACTAAAAAGCATAAGCTTGCAATTCCGATAATTGGACATACATGCAATCTTGAAAGTATCTAAACACCGAACTATTAGCTTTGATAGTAAGGCAGAGAATATAATGATTTGAGTTCTTAAGTTTCCTTCCTTGATGTTCTTGATCGTCACAATGAAATGCCTCATCAGATTTATTTTTCTAAGACTCACCATGAAGTCTAAGAAATATATGTCACTTTTCTTCAGGGTATCTTTATCACTTTTTCTCAGAACCATGAATCCTTGTACACAAAGCTGAAGAATCTGATTATAATAAGATAGGTGAGATATCTTTGTTGTCTTGAAATCAACAAGTCCAAGACATTGTAGGTCCTTAACATTAACAAAACTACCTTGAGAATTCGGGAGTTTGTGTGAACAGAATTTAACCTCTCCTTCGTATGCTAGCCCTAACAATCTTGCCGCCTTGGTGTAAGTAAGTTGGTATGTATTTACATAAGACTTCAAAGAAAACATTTCTCATCCATCTTCCTCATAAAAACTTTCTCATTTATAGAATTCTACAAGTAACTCTGGATAGACAGGATCTTGATCACTTGTCTTGCATACACATGCATCTTCCCAACCATTCAGCCTGATATTCTTGGAGATGATAGAATATACATGTAAAAGTTCAGATGGACTAGTCTTTCTCTGTACACTTGCCATTTTGAAATTGGATTTGAGGTAGACATATATTGGGAAGTATCTTCAATAGACATTCGGAATGGAGGAGCTCTGAAGGATTCAGAATGACCTTTAACAACTGATGCAGAGATTCGACATGCAAGAGCTTGAAATCGATGTGGGAAAACAAATGGGGTCCCCTTTATATAGGGAATGGAGTTGACCTTTGAACTTCCAAAAACCATCTAACGGTTGAAAAATCCTTTGATCTGATCTGATGGTTGAAAACATACCCGCAAGGAAATCTTGAATCCGATCTTTTGAGGTTTTAAGAAAAACAATCGGATATAAGAAAACTAGAATCCGAGAAATTTTAAAACTCATAGGAAAATAATAGCAAGAAAAATATGACTATGAAAACTTAAGTAAGGAAATCATACCTTTCAAATTGGATAGGAAGTTTATTCGTAATAGGTGATATTCTTTTTGATGAAAAATATGACTTTGAAAAACTAACTATGAAAAACTTAATGTTGAAAAGATTTTGAGTACCAAAAACTCCAGTACGAAAACTATGAGTATGAAAATTTTCATTATGAAAAGTTTGAGTACGAAAATTCTCCTTATGAAAATTCTCATTACGAAAATTTTCATTACAAAAATTCTTAGTATGAAAATTCTCAGTATGAAATCTACATTACAAAAATTCCCAATACAAAAACTTCATTATGAAAGTTCCAGTATAAAAATTTCATTATGAAAATTTCCAGTACGAAAATTTCATTAAGAAAATTTCCACTACGAAAACATCATTACGAAAATTTCAAGTACAAAAATTTCATTACGAAAGTTCCAGTATGAAGATTTCATTATAAAAATTTCCAGTATGAAAATTTCATTACGAAAATTTCCAGTACGAAAACATCATTACGAAAGATGAAAATTTCATTAATAAAATTTCCAGTATGAAAACTTCATTAAGAAAATTTATATTACGAAAATTTCTTTATGAAAGTTCCAGTTCCGAAAATTTCCATTATAAAAATATCAGTTTTGAATACTTCATTACAAAAATTTTAGTTTCAAAAGTTTGAAAAATTGACTACGAAAATTTTGATTATGCTAATAAGAATATGTACTCCCCCTTATGAAAAAGATTTTATTACTGTAAAGAGAATTATTTAAAAAAAAGTTAATGAAGAAGGATTACATTACGGTTATCATTACTAACTTCTGTTTAATGTATTCAAATCTATCAGAGGGAAAGATTTTGTGAAAATGTCAGCAAGTTGATCTTTCTTTCCGATAAACTGAAGAATTTTATCTCCTTTAAGTGTGTTATCCCTAAGAAAGTGATGCCTAATATCTATGTGTTTTGAACGAGAGTGATGTGCGAGGTTTTTAATAAGGCAAATGGCCCTTGTGTTATCACACAAAATTTGAGTCTTAGTAAAACTCAACCCATAATCTGTGAGGGTGTGTTGCATCCATAACACATGAGCACAACAACTTAGAGATGATACATATTCAGCTTCAGCAGTGGAGAGTGCTACTGAGTGCTGCTTCTTGCATGACCAAGAAACTAACGAATCTCTTAAGAAAAGACAAGTTTCGGATGTACTTTTTCTATCCATTCTACATCCAGCAAAATCAGCATCCAAAAAACTCTTTAAAACAAAATCATTTCCAGAAGTATAAAATGGTCCTAGATCCATTGTTCCCTTTAAGTATCGAAAATTCTTTTTACAGCCTTTAAATGAGATTTCTTAGGATTGGATTGATATCTTTCACATGAGCATACTAAAAACATCAAGTCTGGTCGACTAGCTATCAAGTATGGTAGGCTTCCTATCATACCTATAAAAGATGTTTGATCAACTGGTTTCCCAGCTTCATCAAGATCAAGTGTGTTAAAGGTACTAATAGGAGTACTTACACTCTTAGTATTTTCATAACCATACTTTTTAAGAAGATCTTTAATATACTTATGTTGGGATATGTAGATTCCTTTTGGTTTTTGAGAAATTTGAAGACCAAGGAAAAATGTTAACTTACCCATCATACTCATTTCAAACTCAGATTTCATTATATACACAAAGAAATCAGTTAAAGATTGCAGTGTTGGACCAAATATTATGTCATCAACATATATTTGAACAATCAAAACATTTTTATTATCTTTCTTTATAAAAATGGTTGGATCTGCATTTCCCTTAACATAGTTATTTTGAAGCAAAAATCCTGTAAGTCTATCATACCAAGCTCTTGGGGCTTATTTAATACCATTCAAAGCATTGGTAAGTCTAAAAACATGATTAGGATGTTTTATATCTTCAAATCCAGGAGGTTGTTCAAAAACAACTTCTTCTTGGACATAACCATTAAAAAAATCACATTTCACATCCATTTAAAAATGTTTAAAATTAAATAATGCTGCAAAGGCAAGTAGAATACGAATAGATTCAAGTCTAGCTTCCGGAAAATATGTTTCTTCATAGTCTATTACTTATTTTTGATTATAACCTTTAGCAACCAGTATAGATTTATTTCTAACGATGACTCCATTTTCATCACACTTATTTCTGAAGACCCATTTTACTCTAATAATAGAAGTTTCCTTAGGTCTTTCAACTATGGTCCAGAATTTATTCCTTTCGAATTCTTTTATCTCATCTTTCATGGATTTGATCCAATCATTATCACCTAAAGCTTCATCAGTGTTTTTTGGTTCTAATTGGGAAAGAAATGCTAGATGTTATACTTCATTCCTTAAGGAACTTCTAGTCCTTACAGGTTGATTTACATCACCAATGAAACTATCACTGGGATGATTCTTAAGAAATACCTGATTAGGATTTTGTAAAACGTGTACATCAACATAGGGTAGAAAGTATTATGGGGTAAATGTTTCAGAAGCATCTTCTGGAACATTTTCCTTATCATAAGGATGTTCTATCAAAGGTTGATAATCAGTTTTTGAAAACACATCTGAGGATGTATGTTGGGATGGTTTAAAAACAAAAGGATCAGTCTCAGCAAATTTTACATGTACTGTTTCCTCAATAGTACATGTTTTTTTATTGAAAACTCTATATGCCTTAGAAGTTGTGGAGTAACCTAAGAAAATTCCTTCATTATATTTAGGTGAAAATTTGTGTAGATTTTCTTTATTATTCAGGATGAATACCTTGCAACCAAAAACTTTGAAGTAGGAAAGTCTTGGTTTTCTACCATTCCATAACTCATAAGGAGGTTTATTAAGAAAAGGACTTATCAAAACTCGATTTATAGTGTAACAAGAAATACTTACAGCTTCAACCCAAAAATGTCTAGCTATAGAATATTCACTCAACATGGTTCTAGTTATCTCTTGAAGAATTCTATTTCTTCTTTCAACTACACCATTTTTTTGAGGAGTTCTTGGTGCTGAAAAATTGTGAGTAATGCCTTTTCTACTACAAAAAGCTTCAAAATCCAAATTTAGAATTTCTCCTCCATGATCAATATGAATAGTTTTCAGTGGAAGTTTTTTCTCATTTTTAACTTGGGCACTAAAATTTTAAAATAATAAAAAGATTTAGAATTATTTTCTAGAAAATAGACCCATGTAAATACTGTGTAATCATCAAATAGAACAAACACATAATATTTGCCTCCAATGCTTCCAGTTTGTGTTGGACCAAGAAGATCCATGTGTACCAACTGTAATTCATCAGTTGTTGAGACTTCTCCGATTGATTTAAAACTAGATTTATGTTGATTTCCATATTTACAAGGATCACAAACTTTAGAAGAATCAAATCTATGCTCCGGTAGATCCTTAACTAGTTTCTTCTTAGAAATTTTACATAAGTTTCTAAGGTTACAGTGACCAAGTCTTCTATTCCATAACCAATAATGATCTTCCATTGCACTTAGGAGAGGTAAGTCTTAGATCTTAAGGTCTTCTAATTTCAAAGTGTAAACATTCTCTTGCCTAGGGCAGAGATAATAAACTCTTCCTTGGAATTGTTTACTAAGCACTTATCATTCCTAAAATTTACAAGGTATCCTTCATCACATAATTTACTTATACTAATGAGGTTGTGCTTAATAACCTTTACAAACAAAACATTTGAAATAAAAGTTTTACCAAGACGAACAATATTACCTATACTAACAATTTCTCCCTGAGCATTATCTCTGAAAGTTACTTTTCCTCCTTTCGTCTTGATAATCTTTTCAAAATAGTTTTTTTACCAGTCATATTCCAAGAACATCCACTATCCATGTTCCATTTATTGTTATTGGTACATACTTTATCTTCTTGAAAATAAAAAAAAGAATTAGACTTTCAGAATCCAAAGTTGTTTGGATCCGAGATTTCCCGATAACAATGTTTTGGGTATACACATTTGTTTAGAGAAACATTCTTTATGAAACCCAAGATATTGAACTTTATTCAAATAAAAAATTTTCTTCCAATGCCCACCACTTTGACACTTAGTGAAAAAATGGGATCTAGAAGGAACAAAATAGTTGTTTTTGAAAACTGATTTTAGGTGAGTATAACCTACTCCAGTAGTGTTTCCTTTAGGTTTAATTTGAGAATACATCTTGTCAAAATATTCCTTCCCAGAAGTAAATTTTTCAAGAAGCTTCTTAAGAGATATTTTTTTGAATTTTAGTCTAATGACTAAATTCTTATCCTCAGGAATCATTTCCTTAGAGTTAGATTTTTCCTCAAAAACTTTTATTTTTGAAATAGCATTTCTAAGATCTTTAGAAAGTTCATCCTTATCAGAATTTTCTTTCTCAAGGTCTTTAGAAAGTATTTCTAAAAGCTATTATTTATCTTTAAGATCTGAAGAAATATCTGAAATCTCTTTTTTCAGAACTTCTTCCCTAGTATTTTCCTTGTCTAATTTCTTAGAAATTTTACAATTTTTTGCTTCAAGTAACTTAAAAAATATAGATACTTATTAATATGAAGGTTCTACATTTTCTGAAAATGAAGTATCTTCATTAGAAGTACTATTTTCGGAATAGTAATTCTTATCAAGAGATAAATATTTTAAATCCTCGGCAGTGAGTACCTTGGCCATAAGGCATGTATGTGGAAAATAATTATTAACATTGAATCCCATATTCTTATGAGCTGATGAATCATATTCTAAAGATTCACTTTTTGAAGAGTCTCCACAGCTAGCACTCCATGTAGTATTATCTTTCAGACTTTTAATAGATTTAGCTTTGTAAAACTTCTTCATGTTCCTTTCATAATGCATCTCTTTTCTTTCTTTCTTTTTAAGCATAGGGAAATCAGGTCGTATGTGTCCACTTCTCTTTAGTTCATAGCATGCGACCTATGAATCTTTCTTATCTTTCCTTTCTTTCTTTTTATACTTGGATTGGAAATTTCTTTGACCAACTATCTTGTTCATTCTTCAAGAAGGATTAGCTAACTCATTTTCTGAGACATCACTCTCACTAGATTCAGATTGGATAGTAACCTTCTTTGACTTGGATATAGTTACTCTCTCAGGAGTCTATGATTTCATGTGATTTGATGCTGTAGTAAAAGCAACAGTACCATTCCCATTCTTCTTTTTGATGTTGTCAGCAGCTCTCTTCCTTCTTGTTTCATGTTGGAGAAGAGTTCCAAATAGCTTATCTAAGGAAATTTGAGTAACCTTCCTATTCTCATCAATAACTGTTCTCTTTTATTCCCCCTCATTAGGCATAATATCAATGATCTTATCCATAAGAGATTTCTCATCCAGAACTTTCTCTCCCATAGATTTTATGCTATTCACGATATTCATAAACATTTTCTATACTTTGTCTATAGGTTCACTATATGGAAAGTTAAAACCATGATACTCAGCTCTGAACATAGCTCTTCTTGTATCTATGACTTTGGATGTACCAAAATGCGTAACATCAAGTTTCTTCCATATAAAGTTAGTTATTTCACAAGAATAAATTTGGCTATATATGTTCCTAGTCATTGAACATAGTAGTGTATTTCATACCTTATAGTTTAATTGATAATCAGGATTCTCTTGTTTTGTGAAAGCACTAACTTCCTTATCAAGAATTTTATAACTTCCAGTAAGTATAAAAACGTTGTCTTCCCCAGTGTTGATAATGAAAGTATTCATTCGATCTCTATAGTATTCATAATCATTGCCATAAAAAATTGGTGGTCTTTTAGGATTTAGGTGGTCGATGGAACCAACATTTAAACTTTCCATATTTAAGAAAATCTTTCTACACAAAAACTTGTTAATAACAAAAGTTTGGATTCAAGGAAAATATTCCTAAGAAAGAAAAATATAGAACAATAAAAAAATGGGCAAGAAAAACTTATATGTGAGTATAAGTATCTCAAAGACCTCCTCTGATTCCAATTGTAGGATTGGAACAGGGTATGAGGTTTCCTTCCTCTGATACCAATTGTAAGATCGAAATAATGATAGAGATGCTCAATATACAAGAGGGGGGGGGGGGTGCATTGTACACTTTAAAATTTTCCTTAAACAAGGAATGATCTAAGTTTAACAAATTTAAACTAAGAAATTTCACAACACCTCTAACACCAATGAAAGATTGGAACAAAGTATGAAGTTACCAACTTCTAGTTCTATGCACTTGCATAAATCTGGAAAGCGATTCCGAAAAACTGGTTCCAGAAATATGGATCCGGAAATTGAAAATTAACCAATGTTTACAATTTAAGATTCTACCTTAAAGCATATAGAATCTAAATTAATCAGAGTTTGAGTTTAAGGAAATATAAGAAGGTTATACTTTCCTTACAATACAAAAGTGCAGTGAAAAAAAAGTAGTAAAACTACAAGTAACAAGATATAAATCTTTTATCCCAAAGAGAAGGGTATCCAACACCCTTGGATAAAGGTCCCTTGATTTATACTTTCAAGCAAGTCTTTCTTACCCACACCAAGGTAAGCCCTCGATACGAAGATCGGAGTCTCTGTCTTTCTATCCACGAAATCCCTCAACTTCAAGGTAGTTGGAACCTATGACTTCCTCAGCAAGGAAGCCCTCAACTTTAAGGTAGTCGGCACCCCTGTCTTCCTATACCCCGAAGCCCACGATTTTTATCACCAACAATTGGAGTCTCCCTAAGAAAGTCTGCACAAGGAAAAGTTTGAACAAGTTGTTCAAACTTTCTGCACGATACTTGAGAGTTGATAAGAGCCTCTCTCTCTAGAAATCACTTCAACAACATATAAGCACTGATTTCAAAGTTCATTTCAGTGTATTGAGCTCGTTCAAATGAGCTCCAATTTATAGGAAAATTTATAACAGTCGGCTCCCTCCTACAACAGTCATTTGTCTCCTTGAATTTTGGAGGGACCTGTATACGTGTCACTTAAACAATGGTTAGTTAGAAACAGAATGGATGACATCGTTTTATAACAAACATGTGTAACTGAATGCATGACATCATTTTTTAATGAAACAAGTGTAAGTATAAGTAAAACTGAAGTTCGTAATGTAAGAAAATAATAATTTGGAGTCTAACAAAAAGAAATTCTGAGTCTATAATAAAGAGATATTCAGATTCTGTTTTATAGGAATTTGGAACCTGAATTCTGTAGAAATACGGAGTCTAAATTTATAAGGAAATTTGGATTCTAGTTTCACCAGAGTTCAGAATATGAACCTACAGAGTTTAGTGTCAAACTTATAGAATTTCATAGTCAAAATAGTAAAAGTTCGTAGTCAAACTCATAGAAGTTTGGAGTCGAACTCATAGAAGTTCGGAGTGCAGAATTTGGAGTTGAACTTTGTTAGAGTTCATGTCCAGAATTCGGGATGGAACTTTATTAGAGTTCGTATCCTGAATTCGGAGTGTAATTTTATTACAGTTCTTATCCAGAATTCAGAGTCTTAAAACAGAATGTTTCATATCTAATCATTATATGATTCTGAGGTTTTGGGTATGAATCCGATTTTTATACTTAAGAAAAATATTGATATGTATTAGGAGATCTAGGTTAGGGTAAATTTCTTTAAGGAAGGAAATTCTTCTTAGAGATGTAAAATATAGATTTTCTTAAGTATAAGGTGTTTTTGATATTCAAAACTAGAAGGAATGGAAAATTCATAAGGAAAACCTTATTGACTCAATTGAAGATCTATCATTCCTTTCCCAATTAGAACCAAAAAGTAACAATGAAGCTTTAGGTGATGATGATTGGATAAAATCTATTCAAGATGAGATAAATGAATTCCAATGAAATAAAGTCAGGACCTTGGTTGAAAGAACTAAGGAAACTTCTATGATTGGAGTAAAATGGGTATTTAGAAATAAGTGTGATGAAAATGGAATCATAGTAATAAATAAAGCTAGATTGGTTGCTAAAAGAAATAATCAACAAGAAGGAATAGACTATGAATAAACATATGCTCTAGTAGATATACTTGAAAATATTCATATTCTACTTGCCTTTGGAACATTCTTTAATTTCAAACTTTTTTCAAATGGATGTTAATTGTTATTTCCATAATGGTTTTGTACAAGAGGAAGTTTTTGTTGAACAAAATCCTGGTTTTGAAGATACAAAACATCTTGAACAAGTTTAAAAACTTACCAAAGCTATGTATGGACTTAAGCATGCCCCTCAAGCTTGGTACGATAGACTTACAGAATTTTTGATTCAAAATAATTATTTTAAGGGAAATGATGATCCAAACCTTTTTATAAATAAGGATAAGAAATTTTTTTTTATTGTTGAAATTTATGTTTATGACATTATACTTGGTTCAACTAAGCAATCTTTAACTGATTCCTTTTCAGATCTAATGAAATCTGAGTTTGAAATGAGTATGATGGGTGAGTTAACATTTTTCCTTGTTTTTAAAATTTCTCAAAAACTAGAAGGAATCTATATATCCCAACATTAGTATATTAATGATCTTCTTAAATAGTATGGATATGACAACACTAAGAGTATAAGTACTCCCATTGGTACCTCAAATTCACTTGATCATGATGAAGCTGGGAAACCAGTAGATCAAACATCTTTTAGAGGTATGATATGAAGTCAATTTACTTGACATCCAGTCATCCAAAATTATTGTTTTAAGTATTCTTATCTACAAGATATCAATCCAATCATATGGAATCTCATTTAAAGGCAGTGAAAATGATTTTTCGCTACTTAAAGGGAACCAAGGATCTAGGACTCTTTTATACTTCTAGATATTATTTTGTTTTAAATTTTTTTTCCAGATGCTGACTTTAGTAAATGTAGAATGGGTAGGAAAAGTATATCCAAAAATTTTCATTTCTTAGGAGATTCACTAGTTTCTTGGTCATGAAAAAAATCAATACTCAGTAGCACTTTCTACTGCTGAAGCTGAATATGTAGCTGCAGGAAGTTGTTGTGCTCAAGTGTTGTGGATACAACACACACTAACAGACTATGGTATGAGTTTTACCAAAACAAAAATGTTGTGTGATAATACTAGTTCAATTTCCTGAAGAAAAAACTCTGCACATAATTCTTGTAAAAAACACATAGATATTAGGCATCACTTTGTTAGAGATCACAAACAAAAGAAGAGGTATCATTCTTCAATTTATCAGAACGTAAGATCAACATGTTGATATTTTCACAAAATCTTTACCCTATGATAGATTTGAATACATTAAATAGAAGTTAGGAATGATAAACGTAAGGTAATATTCCATGTTAAATTCCTATTGAAACCAATCTCCTTACAGTAAGAATCTCTTTTTCATAGGGGGAGTACATCTGCTTGTTTGTTAGATTTCTAAAAATTTTCATAGTCTAGAATTTTTTTCTAAATATTTGTAATGAAGATTTTCTAAATTTTCATAAAGAAGATTTCTAAATTTTCTTAATTAATATTTTCTAAATTTTCATAATGAATATTTTCTTAATTGCCGCAATGAATATTTTCTAAATTTTAAAAATGAAGATTTTTCTAAATTTTCGTAATGAAGATTTTTTAAAATTTTCATAATTAATATTTTCGTACATAAATTTTTCTTAATGAAGATTTTATTTCTTAAAATTTTTGTAGTTTAAAATTTTTCGTAGTCTAAAATTTTTTCGTAGTCAAACTTTTTCGTAATGAATTTTTCATAGCTAGGTTTTTTAGTAGTTAAAAGTTTTTCGTAATTAAAATTTTCGGAATCTAAAGTTCTTCAAGAATTTTTTTCCTCATTACGAATAATCTTTCTAGCAATCTGAAATGTATGTTTCCTTTCTTACATTTTTGTAATAATATTTTACTTGTTGGTAATTTCATTAGTTTTAAAAAATTTCTTATTTTTTTCTTGAATTTGAATGTTTCAAATTAAAAATATAAAAAGATCAGATTCTATCAAAATTTCCTTCCAGCTATCATCTCAACCATCAGATTAGATCAGAAGGTTTTTCAATAGTTGGATTGATTATGGAAGCTGAATCGTCACCCCAAACACCTATATAAAGACCCCCAATGGTTGTCCCACATCAAAACTCAAGCTTGTGCGTGCTGAAGCTCTGACTTCCTACATAATCCAGTTCCAAATTTCTCAGATTTTTCTTACATCCAAATGTTTGCCGAAGTCTCCTCTCAGAAATATATGTCAACTATCAAACCAATCTCATAATGGAAGATATACAGAGAAAGTTTAGTTGATCCGTTGTTTTTCAGAAAGTATGACTCCATTATTTCCAAGAATATAAAGTTGAATAGATGGGAAAGCGTTTGACTTTCAAAAGCAAAAGCTTAGGATTTGTTATATTTGGAGTTTTTGATAGAATTAGATGAGTCAGTAACTTTATTTAAGGAAGAAGGAAGATGAAATTTTTCTTTCAAGAGCTATGGGAAGACATATTCACTTTCTTACACCAAGGTTGCAAGCTTAGTTAGAATCCCCTATTAAGGAGAAGCTGAGTTTTGTGCTCATAAGATGCTGCAGGTTCAAGGAATTTTTTATAAGGTAAAGACTATGACTTGTCTTGGTCTTTCAAAATTGAAGACTCCAATGATTCTTTACCTGACTAAAAATTACCTGATTCTTGAATTGTGCGTTCAAGGTTTCATCATACAGAGAAAAGGAGACGAGGATACTTTGAATAAAAGTGACATGTACGTTCTGGATTTCTTGGTAAACCATATGGAGATTAACTTGGTTAAGCATATTTTGGTTACGATTGAGATCATAAAGAATGGAAATCTGAAGGCTCAAATTATCATGTATACAACCATTCTTTCGACGTTGATTGTTCGGTGTCTAAAATCCTTCAAAATTTCTTGCAAATCCATGTCGAGAAATTGTAAGATATTTTGTTGAGTGATGACACCCTGAGAAGAATGAAAGTTGGTTTTTCCATAAAATCCAAAGAATTCTATGACCTACCCAAAGATGAATTTGATGCTATTTCAAAGAAATCGGAGGTGGCTGAGACCTCTAAAAAGGGTCTAAGAAAGAGGAAGCTCAAGGAAGTAGAAGAGAAAGGAAAAACCCCAATGGTTAAGGGAACCCAATCCGCACCACCAGAGAATAAAAACAAAAATCCTATCTGGATGAAGTTGTAGAAAAGTGGAGAGAAGACAAGAAAAATCAGAAAGAAGGTGATCCTACGTTAGGGTTGGACCCTGCTGAGGAAAAGGCTTTCAAAGAAAAGGAATCTGAAGAGCTTGTAAACCAAGATAAAGAAAAGACGCAAAAGAAGATGTTGTATGAGGCTGAAATAGTCCAATCACTTTAGAAGGTTGCTGAGAAAGTTTCTAAGAATATTCCAGTACCAGAATCCTTCCTGATAGAAACTTTATCGGAGACTCTGGGAAATAATTTTTTGACTCTGGAAAAAGTACAATAAAAATTAGAAGAAGAAAAATAAGTAGTAGTATAAAAAGAATAAGGTATTGGTGATACCGAAGATATGATAAAGCAAGTTAAATATTTTCATGAGAAGTAAAGCTCTTCTGAGAAACTATCATTCTGAACCTCTCAATACAAATAATCAAAGCTTTCTGCTCCTGGAAAGGATGAAGAGAAAGATGAATATGAAGTTTACAAACCATCTAAATAAGAAAGCATCAATAAAGATTTCATTCACCCAAAGGATGTTGAGATAGGATCTGAAAAGGAAGAGGTAGATGAAGAAAAAATTATTCAGCTATCTGATAGTGAACATAAATCTCATAATCAATAGAAATCCATTCTGAAGGTTGATAAGAGAAAACATGTAGTATTTGATACACCTACCAAAGATGTGGTGAAGAAGAAAGAAAAAGAGGAAACTGACTGAGTTAGAAAAAGAAACCTCACCAAGAAAAATATCTGATTCGGAATCATCCTCCCTTGGAAATGATTTTGTAGTCCAATATTTGATGAATCTTGTTGGAACTATACCAATATTTTCCAGTATAGACTTGAGATGCCAGATGATTCAACAAACATTAAATCCTAAATTGGATTTAGTATCCACGATGATGGATAAGTGTGTCAATCTTGAAGATGATTTCAAAAACTTTTTCAAAAACTACAAAGCCCACAAAAAATCTTCCAAGAAGATGACCAGCTGGTCAAAGAGAACTATAGAAGACATGAGAATCATTGAAGAATTCCAAGAAAGTGTCAAGGAGGCATTTGATGCCAAATATGTGAAGATAAAGGATCTCACAAATAGTATATGAGGAAAATCTATCTCTGGAACAGAATTCCTAGATGTAAGAAGTGAAAGACCTAAATGGGAAGTTGTGTTCAGTTACTTAGAGTTGGAAGAGAGAAAGAGATCATAGAATCAAACATGAAGAAAAATTTTCTATGTTAAAAGAAGTCTTGAAAGGTTAGGAATAATCTCTGAAGTCTCAAGAAGAAAATATCAAAGCCTTAGAGAAGAAAATAGAAGATCAGGATCAAATTCACAAACAAGCATAGAAAGATCACAAGGATCTCAAGAAGCTCAAAATAATAGTAAAGAAGTTGATGCCGAAGGAGAAGGAAGGATAATCTTGTTCAATTCTGATATTTTATTTTGCATTCCTTCCTTGTATAAATTCTTCCAATCCTAATGAAATGTTTGGTTGCTCTTTATATATTTTTGGTTGTCTTGTCTAATATTTTAGGTACCATATTTACTTTTCCATTCCCATTATTCCTTTTTGAAAATCACAAAAGGGGTAGAAAGGAAAAAATAATTCTAAGTAAAGAAGAAATTCCTATAAGTAAGGTGGAGTTCATATCCAAGAAAATTTTTGTATGTTATAAAATGCTAATTCTCATTCCAAAAATCTAGAATACGATCTTTAGTGTTTCCAATGCCTAAGGGAGAGTTAGTTGTATTTATAATTTCCCATGTGTTAAGGGAGATACGTTTTATTTTCTAAGTCCTTATATTCTTTTTTGTAAGGTTGTTTGTGCTTTCCAAAAAGGGGGAGATTGTTTAGTCAATAAGGTATCCTTATGAATTTTCCATTCCTTTTTGTTTTTAAAATCACAAACACCTTATATTAAGGAAAATTTCATTTTACCTAAGCTTTATTATGATAAGGAAAATTTTCTTCCCCAATGAAATTTATCCTTACCAAATTTTTCATTGTTCATATCTTTATCTAGTTCATTATATGTCTATGTATAAAATTCAGTTTCATATCTAAAACCTCAGAATCTTATAAATACATAGATGTAGAGAATTCTATTTTTAGGATCCGAATTCAAACTTTGAATTCTTCTGAATTCAGACTCCGAACTTTCTAAGTTCATATTCCGAATTCTCAGAATTCAGACTCTAAAATTTCTAGGTTCAGACTCCGAATTCTTCTGAATTCAGACTTAGAATTTTCTGAATTCAGACTCCAAAATTATATGAATTCAGACTCCTCATTCTTATGAATTTAGACTCTGAATTTCTTTGAAATTCAGACTCATAAATTCTATAGAATTCAGGTTCTGAAATCTTTTGAAGACAAAATCTGAATATCCATGTATTTTAGACACCAAATGTGTTTTTGGTTAGACTCCGAACTTTTATTTTTCCTTACTCTCTAAAAAATGGTTTTTGTTAAGCAACCATATTATTGTTTACTCATGTTTTGGTTATAAAATGATTTCATGCATTAAATTACTAAATAACCGTTGTTTGAGTGACAGATGTATAGGTCCCTCTGAAATTCAAGGAAAAAATGACCGTTGGAGGAGGGAGTTGACCGTTGAAGTTGTGCCTATAAATAAGAGCTCATTTGAACGAGCTCAATAATATTCTACGACTCTAGAGATTACATGTTGTTGAAGTGATTTCTAGAGATTGAATTTCATGCTTTATGCATACTGAACATCTTGTTCAGAATTGCCTTGTGTGACTCCGAATGTTGCTGAGTACATTCAAGGGCTTCCGGGGATAGGAAGATAGAGGTTCTGACTACCTTGATGTTGAGGGATTCCAGGGATAGGAAGACAGAGGTGCTGACTACCTTGATGTTTGAGGGTTTGTGGGGATAGCAAGACAAAATCTGATCTTCCCATAGAGGGATTACCCTGGTGTGGGTACGACAGACTTTCTTGAAATTAATAATAAAGGGAACTTTATCCAAGGTTGATGGATACCCTTATCTTTGGTTTAAAAGATTTACTACTTGTTACTTGTATTGTTTCAAGTTTTTTTGCTACAATTTTTGTGGTTGAGGAAAGTATAACTATATTATAATTTCTTATACTTTTATACTCTGATAGTGTGATTCTATACGCTTTAAGGTAGAATATTTGTTCTTGTAAACTTTTGTTAAGTTTCATTTCTGGAACCACATTTTCCGAATCAAGAAATTTTGTAGAAATTAGTTGTTTTTTGAATTTATCTTTTTGAAATTTATTAAACATATTCATCATTAAAAGTTACAAAGGAATTTTTTAAAGTGTACAATTCACCCCCCCCCCCTCTTTTATATTGAGCATCTACATCATCAGATACAACAATCAGTATCATTTCGATCCTAAAAATTTATGGAACATAATATACATTTTTAAAAAATGCAATGTTTTACTACCATTCATTATATTTAAAACACATGTTTCTTACTTTTCCTGTTTACAAACTAGAATAGCTAAATTGATTAGTAGAGAAATTTTGTAGACTACTTTGTGGTATCCTAACAAGTTCTATTTACTCATACCCAGTCTATACCTCTTATTTTATTTAGCTTTCAATTTTCTATAGTAAATAGTCATATTAACTTAATATTATTTTTTGGATTGATTATTTCTTAGATGAGGTCAGTTTCCTTGAGACATAGTGGGTGGTCAAGGACCACCAAGAGATTGGTGGTCATAGTTGTGTTTTATTTTTATATCCCAAGGCTGTTTTTATATTTTTTATTAGTTGTATCTGGATGACTTGATTATTAATTTTTTATGTTTCTATTGTATTCCTTGATTTATGTCATCTTATTATTGGGAAAATAATTCCTAAATGTTGTTTCTCAGTGCCCACACACTTATCAGCATTCTATGAGGATCATGGACTCCCTTTGGGCCAATGGATATTGTTTTGTATTCCTGTTCAGATGGCAATATGAGTAGGTTCATTATATTTGGTATAAAAGTAGTTTCTTCATAAAATAATCTTTATTTTAAATCCATTATGTTATTTAATTGGAGTGATTCATGGTATGAAAGAGACCAGAGACATGTTTGGACTCATGGGATAGTTCATGAATAGGTGCATTATTGTCACCATTGATATTGAGACTTGATTTACCAGGGAAAGTGGGGAATTGGTTATTTATTTTGACTTATTCATTTCATAATGATAATGATTTTTACATTATTTATGAGACTATATTTGATTTTGGGTATATCTTTTTTGTTTTGGGTTTGATCAGTGAGATGACCAGAGTCATAGAATGCCTTTACAATCAGGTAAAATACGATGAATTAGTGTGGTTGATATAGAATTAAAAATAAGAACTATTATAAGGTTAGTGTTTGGTTTAACAGACCATTATAATAAGACATATGTAGTTTTACTTTAACCCTAAATATGTTTCATTGTACATTTTCTTTCAAAATGACTTCATTTATGTGAGGCTAGATAGAAATGTTATTATTTTTGAATGAATGTTAATGGGTGTGATTTATTTTATGTTCTTTTTTGGTTTTATTAATTTAATCCCAATGGTGTTGATTTTAAATCCCAATTTTTTTGTTAATTTAATACATGTTCAATTATGGTTCTTTGAAAAAGTGTTTTCAATTACCAAATTGATTGTTTTATGAATGTTTCGGTTTTGAAATACATTTAAAACTGTTATGATTATGAAATTGGAATTTGGGAATAATGTTTTGAAACCATGGGCGGAGTTCCATGAGATGGTAAGGATTTTAATTTATTTTGGATTTATATCGAGGATTCTTGTTTTGCAATAAATGTTAATTGTTTTATAAATATGTACTAACACGAGGGTATAAATATGTGGTGTTTTAATAAATGTTTCTTAGGGGTTTCATTAAAAATAATAGATTTTTGTGTGTGTTTTATCTTGTATTTGTCCATATTCTTTAGTGGTTGTGTTGGTGTTTCGTGTTCCCTATAAATGTAACCATGAAATTTTCCCCTAAAATAATATAGGTCTATTGAAAAGTTAAGTCTTACATCTTTTCCATCACATTTTCCTAATGTGGTATTCAAGTTAATGATTATACCCAGACACCAAGTAGAGTGGTGGAACTAGATTCATTCTTACTTTTTGGCCACAATAAAAACTACTTGAATCATTTTCATCATTTATTTGGATGTTGGAAGGGATATCATGAGTAAACAAGGTGGATAGAATAACTTAAAGGAATATTTGAGCCTCTAAAGACTCCAAATGTGCTATAAATCAATTTTATCTCCACTTTATTTGATGGACCAAGCCAAGAGTGTTGGGAAGTCATGATTCTTCCCCACAAACACGAAATAATTTCTTATGAATTCATAAAGTCAACATTAATCTAGTAGAAATATGAACTGTAAGTATAGGAGGATAAATTTTATACGCACAAGGGTCCTAGTCAAGGTGATAATTCGAATGAGGAGGATTCCAAAGATTTATGATGTTTAATATGTTTCTTAACTGAGCCTGTCAGTGATTAATCCCTTAAGGTTTTATGTTTCGTAGGATGTATTTTCCCAAACCTTGGTATAATTGATTAGTTGGTATGTATAACCTATTATCGAATGGTATGTGAAGGGTAATAATTATTTGGCTCATAACTAAACAGTTAATGGAAGTGGAGAAAAAAAACCATTCTTTGTTGGATCTGGTGATGATTCCCCTTCCATAGAATTTTAGAATTTGGTTGGGTGGGGAAAATCTTTTCATATAAAAAAGACATATCTAATGTTATTCCACTGTGGGGAATGTGATCCTTCCAAAAGGCCCTTCATGAATTCTCTAAGATTGTGTGATATGTGTGGCCTTTTAAGGAACCATAACAGGTTTTCAAAGTTGGGTTAACATGGATGGATGTTTTAGGTGTATATTTTTACAGGGTGACCATCTTCATTTGGAGGTTCTATCAATTTTTTTATAACTAGAATTAGTAGGGGATTATTAACTCCCTGGGTAACAATGTTGCAACAAATTCTTCAAGATAATTGGGCTTCATCGATTAACTTTAGAGTGAAGTGTTTTCACATAATAGAGGATATAATGGTATATGTTGACATTGGTCATTGTTTTAAATGGTTTTTTCACCTTTAGATTTTTATTCTCTTTTGGATTGAATGAAATCATGTTTTAGGAACCAGTTTGTGTTTTGGGTTGATGATTTTAAAATCCCTGTTGTTTGCAACCAAGTGGATCTCTCTATGATCAATGTTTCATATATTTTGGATTTATTTTTTTTCTTTTGGAATTATCCTATTTTATACCTTTATATTAGCGATTTTTTTGTTCAGTCGTTAAAAGTTTTAAGATCTTATTGTCCTATTTTTGCATTGAATTGGTTGTTTTGGGGTATATCAGGTTGTACCTAGATAGAACTTGGGGACATAATCATGTAACATGGATTGTGTGATATATTAATTGACTAGAAACCCATAGGTATTAGTGTTTGTATTAATGATCTCATTGAGGGGTGAGGGTTAATGCTCTAAATACTAGGTTTCTATCGATTAATTTCTTATTGAAGAAATCCTTGATGGTATTGTTTCATGATTTAAGATGGTTGAATCACTATTGGATCAAAAGAAATTTGTATATTTTGGAATTGTTTGAAAGTTTTGGTTGTTCCATCCATTCAAGGTTTCTATTTCTACTCTTGTTGGTTCTTCATGGTGAGTGATTCAGTTATCTTATTTGTTTTATGGGGCATTTTATTGGAAGGTTTCCTTACCATATTACACCATTTAAGTAAATATTTTAATGGCGGGGATACCAATGTTATTTCTCTAGCCTGTAACTATTTTTTGTTTTCTCAATGATGTTTGTGTTCTTTTTAGAAACATGTAATGCTCTTAGAATATATTTTCTAAGGAATTTATGGAATATTGGTTATCCATTACTTTTTATTTGTTCCTAGTGGTTCTCTTTTTGGGTGAGTCATCATCAATTACATGAATCATACACCTCACATGTTGGGTGAAGAATATCTTTTTTTCTTTTAGTATCTATCTTTTGGAATGGTTTATTTTTTGGGGATAGAAAGTGATATGGTGTGAAGAATGTTAATGTCCCAATATGAATTTCACTAACAAAACACACTTTTTGTTTGTCTGTTCTGGTGTCTCTAGGGGCTAGAGGACAACCATGACCTCGGTAGCATGTTTGGACCTGATATTATAGATTTTAATGTTATATGCAGCCCATTGGTTGGCCATTGAGTGACATCAGTTATTTAGTGGGATGTGAGGATCCAAAAACAATATTCTATGGACACTATCTAGTTTATGGGTCTGCACCTACTCACTAGTTAGATAGGCAGTCGAAAGTACATTTCTACAATAGCCACATGCTGGCCAATGGGACTCTATTAGATTGATAGTGGTGTCACTAGGAATTACTTATGGTATAGGTGGTATTCTAATTACCCCATGGAATCCCCTTTTTATTTTTCTTTTCTTCTACCTCAAACCTTAGTCAACAGATATGAAACTTGGGAGCTATCTTTGACATATTTGTATCTCCCAACCTCAATTATTAGTGTATCCAAATTATAATTGAAGTAATTACACTCTTCTTGTATGCATTTCTGCTCTTGAAATTTGATCTATATTCCTTATATTTATTTATTATTCCTAGAGGATTTGTAGTCCTTAGAATTCATTGGATATAGAATGATCAATGATGATTGATGATTCTATGATCTCTTCTTATAACTCTCAAGATAGTGTTTCCTTGATTCAATGTTTTACATAAATGTATAAACTTATTATATTCATTATGGTTTGATTTAAGATATTCCAAGTATGTGTTTCTATGATGTTTCCTCTTCTTATGATTATTATTTTTATTGAATTCATGTTTTTTATGTTTAAAATTTTTAAAGAACTATTTTATCACCTTAGTGGTTAAAGTGATCCTCTTTTTTGGTGAAAATAGTATTTGGTATGAATGTTTTCATAATAATAATTGACCCATTTTTTAGAAATTAAACTGGCATATTGTTAATCTCGATAGTTTCCATTTATAAAATATAAATCCTTATTTTAATTAAAATGATTTTATCCATTAGGATTCTTCGAAATGGTTTAAAATGTCTCTTTTACCTGAAATTTATTTAGGAATAATTTAAAGAAAAATGTTTAATGGTTCTTTTGACAGGTAAGTTATAATGGTAATTTTGAAACATTAAATGGATTGGTTTTTTTTCTTGTGTGGTTTTTTGAGAGGCCCATTTATACAATTAAAGAGGTTTTTAAAGAAAATAGATATGTATGACTTTTTTTAATAGATGATTCATAGTGATGATTTTTGAAGTTAATAAAGGTTCAGTTAATCAATTTTATTTTCCTTAATGGATCATTCCCAACATTATAAAGGATATTCTATTGTTATGTAAATTCATTATTTACCATTTATGTACACTCTTCAATGATGAATTTTACTTGAAGAACATGATGATGGTTGTTGAAACAAGGGTTGTACTCTTTATGGGATATTTGGTTTGAGGGTGAGATGGGAACCCTGTATGTTATGGAATATTGTTTGTGCATGTTAATTATACTGTGGAACCCCATTATGAACCTTGTTTCTTTCTATCACTCCCTTGTTTGAGTATTCATAAGAAACCAACATAGCTAGTTGAAATAGCTTTATGTTATAATGATATTTTATGAACTCACACCCCAATTAATGTACCTCTATAACGTGTGGATTTAGGATAAATATTTCCTCTATGGAGGTGGGTATGCAACGAGTTAGTAAAATTATATATTTTATAGATTCAATTGTTACATATTTCTAGGAATGGTTTTATTTTATTTCTTTAGTGGACTCACTAACACTTTTAGGACATTTCAATGATATATAACCTAAAAAATTGAAGGTTTTACTTGATATATAACTATGATAAATGAATAATTAATCAGAATTATAGTTTCTAGTTTTAAAATCCTTTATTACATTCATTTATTTGTGTGACGTACATTATTTATCTATGTTTCTTTTGTTGTTATGTTTCATTATTCTGTGATAAATAGTGCCACATCATAGCATCCGTAAGAAATTTTATCCTTATATTGTGTAACTATTATCAATGTTATTTAATAGGATTTATCTTTATAAAATTGTATTTGACATGTTTTCCTATTGATGTTTACTATGTGTTTGTAGGAATAGAAAATATGCATGTTTGGTTACTATTATTCACATAACTAGACAATTTGGAATGTTATTTACTTTTTAAAAATGTGAAATGTTTTTACATAATTATTTATAACATAAAAACTATATTTTTACTATCTGAATTTTCAACCTATGTTATAAAAATTTCTTCATAGGTAAATTTTTTAAAATTATTTGTGGGATTATACTAGGAAATGCTTTCTTACACCCGGAATATACCCATTAGTTTATAAAACTTTCATGTTTTATATAGCATGTGATCATGATATATTTTTGTTTCTTTGTGGGGTGGTGCTTGGTTGGAAGAGGGATGTTTACTTGGTACTTTTTTGGTGGTTGAGGACCACTAATATATGGGTGATTATGGTTTACATTAATTTTATGTCCCTCTATTGTTTGTATCTTTTCTGTTGGCTATGTTTGGATGGTTTATTTGTTATGATTTATTCTATGTTTCCACCGTATTAATTGATTTAGGTATATTATTATATAGATAATTCATTCCCAAATGGTGTTTCTTGTTTTCCAGACACTGTCTTCCAGCCTATGGGGATAGGTAAAACTCTTTAAGCTGATGAAAAATGTTTTAGATATCAAATCATTTGGGAATATGGATCAGTTCAGTACATAGATAGGGAATGACCAAATTATTTTATATATATTACTGGATGAGATAAATTGAGAACCATTTTAAGAGAGTCATTCGAGTTACGGTTTAGGTGATATAGGTATTGGACTGAGAGTTTTATGGGAAATTTTGGTTGATCCAAGATTTTTTGTTAGAGTTAAACTGTGGAAGAGAATTTTTTGTTCATAGAAGGAATCTATAAATTATATGTGAATTGATGACTGAATATGGTTTGGGATAGTTCTGGATGACTAAAAGATGATTATTGAGGATGTGAATCACTATAATTGAGTGTTTGCGACTATCCATAAATTTCATGGTCATTATTTTGGAAAGGAATTTGAATTTTTGATATGGTGAATGATTTTTTTATATTTAGGAATTATATTTGTAATCATAGAACTTAAAAATTGATAAGATCTATTTATGGAGGTGTTTTGAGGATATTTTGGTCGTATGGGTTTTTTAGTGGATTCAGGGAAAGGTTTGGAAGGAATAAGATATGAAATTCTACAGGTTAAAACCATTCATGCTACTAACAATGGTGTACCCTATGAGTTAGTCTAGATAAGAGGAGGACCCCACTACCTAATCATTTCATTCCATTAGATAAGGGTTCATTCCATGAAAATGTATGGTTGTGATTCATAACCCTCTTCAAAAAAAATCAACTATTTAAACCACATGTCTATACCTTGAGTGATACTACGGTGGGGCTTTTAGAAAAATAAATGGGGGATATAACCCCCCCATTTTTTATTATATTGGAATTAATGTGGAGATATGTTATTCTAGAAACTACCCTTTTATCCCCTCTCTTCAAACCCCCATGATAGTGGATTAATTTTGTGGTGATTTTGAGTAAGCCTCCCCCATAGTTTCACATTTTTCTATGTTGCCATAGAAAACCGTAATTATGAATTGATCTTTGTTAGGGATTTCCCTTACATAGAATATTAGATTTAGATGATATCAATGGTATTTTAAGGTACGGTGGCTAGAGGAGGATTTGGAAAGTTGATCACTCATTCTATCATTATTTTAGTTTTGGTAAGATGAAAACCTATTTTATTTTGATATTTTTAGAAATATTATATGGAATTGACTATTCTTCAGGTATCGATGGTTAAATAATTTTGAAAAGATTATGATGATGGTGTGCTACAAACAGTTTTCATGTATTTTTTTTCACAATTTCATAGTTATGATGGTGATCATTGATTTTTCCATTTCTTTTTCACTGGTTTAATTTAAATAACAAAATGTAAAATTTTCAAATTTATTATTTATATTATATGATGTGATCCATGAGTTCAAGATTTGACACAATATTAAAAGAAGAAAACATATATGCAGTTGAATACTGATATATCTTGGTGTATATGGTAACTAAATTTGGGATGTTGGTGATCCATTTAATATAGGTTCATATGCATGTTTATACATGCTTTTTTGGATTCATGAATGATGTATTAGTTTGGGTAGAGATGAAATGGAATGGGGGTGGTTGAGATAAAAAGTTGTGATAATGTTGGGTCTCTTATTAACTAGATAAGTGGTCTTTAACAATTAGATTATTTGGTATTTCCTAAAGAATATTCCTCCAATGTTATAGGGATTTGGTTTACCAAACGAGAGACCTTTAAGAGGTTTGAGGACGTGATATGTGATGTGTATATAATTTGATGGGTTTTTAGGGATAACATGATAGGTGAGTGGATTAAGATAACTTAAAATGGGAATGATTTCATGAAATCTCTTGTGTGATAAGAAAAACATTTTGTTTAGTGGAACAAGATCATGTAGAGTGACATATGTAGAACAAGACCTATAGGGCCATGCATTGGTGACGGAGGGCCAGTTAAGATGGGTTATGGGTTGAGTAGTCTTCCCTAGGAGACATGAGATAGGACCCCAGTTCATGTCAAGGAAATTTTTGGGACTTATAATCATCATGCCAAGGAGGTATTGGTTAGGAAGTGGACCTCACCTTATGATGCGAGGGTGGGGATGAGCCTATGAAAGGTGACTTCACTATCAGGTGACGTGTGTGAGATATGATCAATGACCAAATACCACGGTAGGTCTGGATGAATCTAGTAGGAAAAATGTTGGGTGAGATAATACATTCCTGAGATAATAGATTAGTTCCAAATGGCTATCACCCTATTATGAGTTGAGACATTTGTGATTGGGTTTAGACCATTTTTAATATTTCATTCAGGTGTTTACAATCATGATAGGTGATGGATTCCATGAAGGTGATGGATCCCGGGGTCTATCTCCACTACGAGTGAGATATAGCTGCCTAGACTACTATAAATAAGATTTAGTCCTCATCATTCATGAATTTTGGGTCGACCATGATTGAGATAGTGTGACTCGAGACCAATTGAAATTTTATGAGTGAGATATAACAGTCGGTCTATACCACTAGTGAGATGGTAGTGGTAATAGAACCATGATTGAGTTGAGGCCTAGGATGTCACATGATAAGAGGCTAGGTCATCCAAGAGTGGGAGTGTTGCCTTTAGTGTGTTGGTCCTACTATAAGTAAGATAGCTGGGCCTAAGGAGTTGATAACTGGACTACCATGAGTGAGATGTGGTATGAGTTTTTTTTGTTGACCAATATTGAATAATGAGACTTCCATAAGTGAGATGGGGCCCAAATTCTATACATGATCAGATAGATGGACCCTATCATGAGTGATATAGTATAGGTTGATCAATTTATCTGAGACCATCCTAAAAATATAGCGTGGTTAGGATACTTGGTATGAGGCATTTATATTATGGAGTAAAGGTTGGGACTTGGATGATTACCTACATTGGGTCTATAATTAGGGGCCAAGGTGTGTGGTATGAGGTAATGATGATGAGAATTACAAAATGGCAGTAAAGAATTTATGATAAGGTGTTATGGTGGACTTTCTATAAAACAATTACCAGACTCATGAGGTGTCATGGTGGCCTGGTTAGAACAAGAAGTCCAAGGTGTTTCTGTGACATATGTATTTATCTTCCTGTGTATACACATATATGATGGTGTATACTAATAGAAAATAGTGAGAACCTACATTGAAGTATTTCTATTCCATGAATAGTAACCCTAGAATACTTATAGAATGTAAGTATTATTTTTTGTTAAGAAATTGATGTGTAGTGGATAGATTTAGAGCACAATAATGACCCAAACAATTATAAATGATATTACATTTTTGAATGAATTAATGAATTATTAAGTAATATAGATATATAAAACACATGAAATACCTTGGTTATTTTAGATCATTGTATATTATATCCTATCATAAATAATATAACATTAATCAGCATAATCATTGATAACATAGCCATTGTATAGTAACCATTAATATTAGCATATTATGGGTTACGAAAAAGTCTAACTGACATTGATGGACGAAGTGATGGACATGACTAGTAGGATTATAACCTATGAAACTTATTTATCAGATCATTTGAGGAAGATATCATACCTAAGACTTTCCATTTATAAATCCCATTTTAATGTTCAAAAACTAAATCATTAGAGAAACTCTTCATAAGAGATGTCCAAGATCATCGAGATCATAACCCAAACCATGTTCATCGAACCAACCCATGCAAATATCACAATATCACCCCTTACCCTTAGAGAATCCAATAATGTAGTAAAATTTCATGTATATAGACCTTAATGTTATAAATTTTCTTTCTTTTTAAAAATCCAAAAACAATATTTAATATTACATTATAAATGTTTAAATAATGTGTTTTGTAAAAAATAGATTTTGATATGATGAAACAAAAATTTTATTTTTGGAAAATTTATAATTTCAATATAGGTAATTGTTTTTATGAATTCCAGAATTATTGAAATAAAATGTATTTTGGAAAACTTTTTTTATCAAATATAAATTATAATAAAATTATAAGAAGTTAGTTGAATTTTTTTAAGGGTCAAAAAACATTTTTTTCAAAAAACCACTTTTTTTCAGTAAATGGGGATTTTTATTCAAAAGTGAAGTTCCCGTAATTTTAAAATTATTTCGATAAGATAATATTATTTTTTTAAATCATTACATCAAACTTATAAAATAGTTAATTTTTCATCATTTTATGAGAAAAAAATTTTTGGTTATGAATTGAATACTGTATAACTATACGGTATACATTATGACATCAAAAAATCCCAACAGTGATTCAATAAATAAAATTAAAATCATATATGACCAAAATCATGTATCCCCTTTAAAATAATATTTTTTAATTTATTTTGTTAGTTTTATAGACCTTTAATAAATAATTCAAAACATATATTATATTGTATAGTTTTAAAATCAATTATTTATAAACATTACTCCCTTCTAAGAGACCCGAGATCAAATCCGGGTGGAGGAATATTTTTGGGAACTGTAGTAGTACTATAGCAGACACTGTTTGGTACTGTAGTAGCAAGAAATATTCATCCATCTGGGCCTTCAGGCCACCGGTTTGGTCCTCGGGTCCTGTAAGGCTTTCGGGCCACCGAAGGCCTTCAGTCCAGTTGATTCTCAAGGCCTTCGGGCCACCTTAAGGCATTCAGACCACCCCAAAGCCTTTGGGCTACATGAATGCAGGCCCCAGACATACTATAAAAAAAGGAGCAGCCCCAGATGAGGATCCAGAGCAGGTGGACTCACCAGAGCAGAGCCAAATGGACTTTCAGAATGAGAGGGTATGGGTATGCCATCGGTACCAGCCTGTGCTTGCATGGGGATCCTAGCGAGACAGTCATGAAAAGGTGGATATCTGCTATCAAGATACAGATGCTGGGGAGGGGCAGTTCCATGTAGATAGTCTGGTTGAATTCCCTAAGACCCTCTGGTCATGTAATCCCCTAAGCCTACAGGCCAAGTAATCTCTGAGCCTACAGGCCTTGTAAGGGTTCCCCCTCATCCCTTTAAAGGGGTGTTATCAAAAATCAATAAAAAATGAAGGCCTTCGGGCCATATAGGTATGATCTATGGGGCACAATTATACATGTAAATGATATAAAAGTGACTTGTGGGCCAAAAATTATAATGTACTCTAATGAATTTTGTAATGTTTTAATCTTGTGAGATTCCATGTATGATTCATGTGTGATTGTCCTAATCACATTATGATATGATTTATTGGATGTTAGCCTTTATATATGTTTATAATTTTTTGTTTTATTTTGTTTCCACATTCCCATATTTATTTTATGCTATTATGTTATATCATTCCCCATTGTTTGGGAATATGATTGTCACCCCTATAATGATACCTTAATATGCCTCTTTGATCACATGTAATGCTTTAACTTATGATATTATTTGTTGTTACCTTACTAGGATTTTCTCTCACACCTTTATTATGTATGTCCTTAAGTTATCTCATGAAGTTCTAGATGGTCGAAAGATTTAAGAGCATGTTGTGATTTTTTTTAATAATGTTGTTATACCCATGGTTCATGTTTATTTTATATGTGTCTAATTACAGAAAGAAACTGTGCCTCACAATATTTTAGGTTGTTTTTAATTGCAATAGAATACAATAGATCATGAATTAAATTGTATTAAAGATATGCATTAGAATAGTTGGAATTAGAGATAAGTATAGTTATTATTGGGGATTATGAAATGAATAAAATATTGAAAGTCTTTAGGATATGACAAAACATAGGAAGAAATCCCTAATTTTCATTAAATTATTGAGTACATGGTTTAAAAAAAATACATCCATGTATTGATGCTACAAGTAGATGTGGCTCTAGAATAGTTGTTCCTTGGGGTAATAACCTCAAAAAATGGAACACTGAACTAGACTCGATCATCACCTGGTGCATGATAATGGGACTTAATGCACACTTATTTTGACACTTCCAGGCTATTTTCATTATTAAATCCATAATCCCCTTACTATACATTCTTAATGGAAAAAAAATTCAAAAATGATTTTATGTTATTATATAGATAATAGATAAATTATATTGAAACCAATACATTCTTGTTTAAGGAATATATTCAATTTATGATTTCCCATAAATGTTCATAGATTACCATTATTTGTTTTATAAAGTAAAAATTCAAATCCATAAGTATATTTTGGATGAATTTAAATTTTAAAACATAATAAAATAGTAAAAGTAATTCTTATCTTTCATAGTTCTATGAATTCACTAATATAATTCATGTCAAGTAGAACTATTCAATCCCCACCTCAAAACGCAGAATTCATGTTATTAGTGAATTTTTTGAATGGCTAAATTGTTGCATCCCAATCATATAACCAACCCCCTATGCATATTTTTGGGATGGGATTACTAGAAAAACATGAGATAATCCCCATAGTGGAATTATATATTACTATTGGAATGGATTGTATTTACTTGTATAGAGCCAACATAAATTACTTATAGAAGGAAACCACCATCCGTATCACAAATCACCCTCCAATTCAATATAAGTAAAAAGAGTAGGATGAATGTTATTTGGTACCAAAATATAAAGAATTGATATTTTTTCCTTCCAAGAAATTATATCTAGCTCAAATGATTGAGGATAAATAAAATTTCAACATTGATGACAAGTATGTTGTAAGAGAATTCACTTTTATGTTTCCCAAAGAATTGCATAGTCTTCCACCCAGTCATGAGGATGATTTCTCAATAGAATGAATAACTATATATTTTCCAATATCAAATAATTCATATATAATGTCCACTACTCAACTTGAGGAGCTGAAGAACCAGCTACATTAGAATCTAGATAAAGGGTTTATATGACCACGTGCTTCACTATGGTGTGCACTGGCCCCCTTCATCAATAAGAATGATGGTTCAATGCACCTCTTGTTGAAATAATGGTTGCCCTAAACACAATTATTCATTGATTTTGATTACTGTAGCATGTATACAATTAGTTATACATGATGTTTTCTTACCATTTTAGTGTATAATTTCTGGAATCCACTATAGAAATGTTAATTTACATAGATTAATTGTTGTATCGAAAGGTTATAGTTGATCCCTGGATATAATGAGATCTTTTAGATAGCATGGCATTAATCTTAAATAAAATTACAAAGGTAGATATAAATTTTACTAATTGCACACTTTAGATGTTTCAATATTAGGTGTTGGGGCTCATAATCATTGATAAATCTTCCCATGAATTTCACACATGGTGATATCTAGTAGTGTGATCATGAGGACAAACCCGCCAATAGGATCACCAAATTTTTTGGTTGTCATTGGATGTTCTTATATACAATCATGTGTAATGTTCTCTTGACTTTAGTTTAATAGAAATGTATTCTAGTTTATTACATACTTTGATGCATGAAAAAAAACTATTATATTGAAATCTTGGTGAGGTAGTTTGTGTTGGGTGTGTCATTGGTGGCACAAAAATGGATGAATTTTCAAGAAATGATTTTTTGATTCCAGGTTATGGAAGTAATATATCTCGATCCATGTTGATAATGATGGTAGTAATTTCATAAGACCATGGAAAATGAATTCTAAGCTAAATATGTCTAATTAGATCATCAAAAAACAAACGAATAAATTGATAATGACATATGTGTGATTCTTTCTTTATGAGATATTAAAGACAAAGAGATTATATTACACCATGCGTGTTCATAAGTTAGTTTTCATTACTGTGAATATCCTTATCTCTTTAGGGTTCATGATTGTGAAAGGGTGAGCGATTGTTGTCTATTGACCAGTCAAGGTTCCAGTGCTCTGCTAATGTGTATAGAAGCACTCAGGTCGAATCCTTGGAAATGATACTTTTTAAATAGTCAATTGTTTTTAGTTGATTGTATTTTGATTAGGGGAGTTTGTTTGCAGATCTTAATTAAAATGATTGATTGATTTAACAATTTAATAAATATTGGTGTGAGTTCATCATTAGGTAGTTATGCTTTTGAAATCATTGGGCCTTGCTTTATATTGCAATAAATTAACACGCACTTTACAAGATAACGTTGATTGGAATTCCTAAGTGTTAAGTATTTAATACAATCCTTAACTTAATTAAGTTTCTAATATCAATTAGATATTGTTTATGGTGGTGTATTTATGGTTCTAATAATCTATGTAAATCACATTTTAAACAAAACAATTCATTAATCCATGACATGTTATGTCCAACATACACAATGTTAAGTCAAAGAATATTCATTGAGAAAAAGATCTCAATCACTTAACACACCTAACTTATAACTCCACCCAATGAGAGATTTACTCAGCAATTTGGGTGTTTAATAATCTGGTTATAATGATTATGATTATAATTTACGAAGTGAAGAAAAATAAAGGGATAAGAAAAGAGTGGTGCATTGAAAACACAAACACAAACAATGATGAGAATTAAAAACAGACAATCAATTGAATTAGGAAGAACAAAAAGGGAAGGGGATTCAAATATATTCAAAATATTTTAAGAAAATTAATATAAAACTACATAATTTGGATGAGAATAAGAGATATTGAGGAAGAAACTTTCATTAAAATAGAATTACAAAAAAATACTTACAAGATTAGAATAACGAAGAACACAAAAGTAAAAGGAATAAAAGAGAAGAGGAAAGGTCTATCAAGCAAAAACTTGTGTATGGAAGGTCCTCCCAAGACATTGTAAAGACTTTGGTCGTTCCAATTGATGATCTTGTCTTCTAAAATGCCAACCCCTTTGAAGGAGAGGAGGGTGATGTATTTATAGCCCATGGAAGTGGACTATTGTCATTCTCAATCTGTACCTCCACGTGGATCGATGATTTGGACATCCAAACAACTGAATCTAGAGATATCTCCTTATATACAGTTTTAGATAATAAATTTTGCCTACTTCTCTAAAAATTTGGAGTCATTTGGACCTATAGAGCCAATGTTATGTCAGTTTGATTAAACAAAGTTAGAAACATTTCATTTCAATCCATTTTTTTTCGATGGAAAAAATGTTAATGGATTTTGGAATAGTAATATTCCTTTAAATCCAAATTCTTTTTTCAACAAAGTAGGACTCCTATATCTCCTCTTTTACACTAAAAGAGATCAGCTTGATTGGATGATATATCAGGATGAATGTCATCAATACTCTATTGATTTTAATTCCCATACTAATTGGTGGGATGAGTTTAAATTAATTTGTTGGGCCCTTTTATTTAGATTTGGGCCCTGAATGTTTTATACAAGTCTTGTTACATTGGCCCCCGAACATTTTAGGAGAATGGAGGAATTTTAATTTCTAGATTGATCCCAGTAATTCAATCTTAATGGCTGGTCCAGTTTCTTCACAGATTATATAGGCCTGCTTGTATGGTCCATATGAGCCTTCAAATGGAAGATTTTTCCCATGATCCCTTATAATGAAATGTTATATATTGATGTAGGAAACCTAAAAAACAAGAACCCTTCAATTTTGATCAGTAGGGGGAGAGTTATAAATAAAATAGCAAACTGACTCAATTGGACTACTTCTAAAAATGCTTAAAAATTAAACTTAGTATTAAAACATTAATATTTCATAAAAATTATGCACATTTAATATAAAATAAGTAAAGGGAGTATATAATAAGTCATGAAAATATTAATAACATCAACTCCCATACAATTATTCCTGTACATGTTCTCATCTGCAACAAATATAAAAACATGACAAAATTATTTTCACTCACCAACAAATATTAAAATTTTGTTTTCTCCAATCAAGGGAGGTTTATAATATTTCACTCTCCATATTTAATTACACCTCAAATTTCTACAAAAACAATGTTCCAAAAACAACTCTTTTTTCATGCTCAAATATAGAAATGGAAAATGTGGACACTCAAAATGCACACCTCTCAAGATGATAAAATTCATTTGTGGAGGTTCACTCTTTCACCAACCAAAAGTGAAAATCTTAGGGTTTGAAAGAGCTATCAGCTTCCAATCCCTATCCAAAGTGCACAATAATCAAGAGGCTTTTTGAAGTAGTTTTTATGTGGCTATGGGATGATAGGAATATAATTTCCAAGAGAGAGAAGAAGAGGGGTAAACCACCAACATGGAAAAAGAAATGCACATTTTTTTGAAATTCGACATGAAAGGAAATGGAAACACATATTTATGAGGGAATGAAAATGTGAAATAAGACATAAAAGTGTAAGGAAATATGAAGGGA
This sequence comes from Viscum album, assembly GCA_963277665.1. NCBI lineage: Eukaryota > Viridiplantae > Streptophyta > Magnoliopsida > Santalales > Viscaceae > Viscum > Viscum album. The sequence goes on from OY728125.1 coordinate 600,908,294, forward strand.
ATGAGAAGATGTAATATTTACAGAACACAAAACTTCTCCCAATGACATAAGAAGATAATGCAAGTGTTTTTTTCTTTTTCTTTTCTTTTTTTAAAAAGTTGAAATTCAAATAGATCTCATGATCATATACCAATCAATGATTTATCTCCTCACGAAACTAAGTGTAATAGTTATAACAAGATCAAAGGATAATAAATAGTATTTTTGACCTACCCAAGACACAACCCAATTTTTATTTTTATTTTAATTTTTTTGTAAAAATTTATTTCTTGAACACTTTTCAAATTTTTTTGAACAATATGTAATAAGATTATAAACCTTCCCAAACCCCATTGAAGGAAAACCTCTCCCCTACCACTGTAATGTATTCTTTCCCTCAAACAAATGATAAATGGTGAAATCAAGAAAGGGTACCCAAAATGATATCTATTCCCACCATAATTAAATTTCAAAAAAATAATGCAATGAAAAATCTATGTTGATATTGGGTGGGATAAGTTATTGGGCTTGTAATGTGCCTAACAAAGAAACGGTTTTCATAGGCTAGAAGGGGCTCTTAAAAGGAGTATTAATGTAAGGTAAATGGGAGATTTTTTTTCCATTGTGATTCTCATGTGGTTCAAAAAATGCCTCTATCATATTAATGCACACTAAAGTAAGAAATTCATCTAGAAGGTCCAAAAACTAAAGACTCACAAATGGGTGTGAAAAACACACATTTTGAAAATATGGTCATAGGTATTCTTGGTATGAAAGCAAATGGTTTTCCTCATAGGTGAGGAAAATCATTTTCCAAATCAAAAGTGAGCATTAAAAATTTATTGGTTTTGACATAATATTCATTATCCAAATATATGAAGAAACAACAAAATTTTTGAGATGAAATCAGGTCTTTTGACTCCCAAATATGGTACGAAAAAATTTGAAAATTGGAAGGTGAGTAAGTATAACTCTTGGTTTTTTATATTTTTCTTTCAATGATTTTTTGTATTTTTTATGTTTCTTAGATTTTCTTTTGTTTTTTATAAACACACACCAACAAAAAAGAGAAATACTAGATAAAAACTATGATTAGGAAAGTGGTAAAAAATGAAATATAGGGGAAGTATAAGATAGAGAGAGAGATAGAGAGAGAGGAGTTAAAGGGAAAGAGGTGCCCCTGGTTTGGATTTGGTGGGTTTCCATTTCCATCCAATGGTTGGTCAACTGTAGATTTTGGAGACCCGATGGAAGTCAAGGTGGTTATTATGATGTGGTTCCTTTCATGGTGATTCTTTAACCGATGTCCGTTAACCGTGAATGTTATTTTTTAAGAGGGGTCTTGGACTTGCACTGCACCAAATGGGTAAACATGAGAAACAATAAAAGGACATTCCCAATGAGAAATAAGCTTACCTGGGTGAATCTGAAATTGAGAATTGAAGACCATTACCATTTCACCTTCATGAAATACCTTTATTAGGATGTTTTTATCATGTATTTCCTTGGAATTTTTTTAGAGATTATAATTCTCATAAGAATCAAGTCTATGCTCTTCCAGTACGTACAATTGCCGCAATCTTTCTTCACCAGATTTTTAAAGATCAAAATTATAAGTTTTCACAGCCCAAAATGACTTATGTTGGATTTCAACAAGAAAATGACATGCTTTACAAAAAAATAGCCTAAAAAGATACATAACAAGGGGTCTTTTATAGGCAGTTTTATAAGCCCAAAGTGCTTCACCAAGTCTTTCAGGCCAGTCTTTTCTGGTGGGTTTTACAATTCTCTCAAGCACTCTTTTTCACTTCTCTATTTGAAAGTGAATCCATGCCATTTGTTTGGGGGTGATATGCAGTTGAAGTTTTATGTACAAACCTATTCTTTTTCAAAAGAGATTCCATGGTTCTATTACAGAAATGGGTTCCTAAGTCACATATCAAGGAATGTGGTGTGCCAAATCGGTGGAAGATGTGTGTCTTTAGGAACTCACTAAAAGTATGTGAATCATCCTTTCTAGTGGGTTTGGCATCGACCCACCTAGAAACATAATCAACTACAAGAAGGATGTATGAGAATCCATTGGAAGGGGGAAATGGTCCCATGAAATCGATTCCCCAAACATTGAAGATCTAAATAAAATTAAAGGCTTTTGGGGCATTTCATTTCTCTTTGAAATTGTGCCAAACTTGTGGCAAGTGGGACATGTTTGAAAGAACTCATGTGAGTATTTGAAGAGTGAAATCTAGAAGAATCTAGAGTCTAGTACCTTTTAGGAGGTCCTTTTGTGGTCCAAAATGTCCACCACCAGGCATTGAGTGATATAATTCTAAGATGGAGTAATGTTCATCTTCATTGACACATCACTTTATTACCATGTCAGCCCCAATTTTCCAAAGATTATTTTCTTCCCAAAAATAGTATTTTGAATCAATTTCCAACTTCATTTTTTGTTCTTTTGAAAAAATTTCAGGAAAAACACCAGAAACCATGTAATTTACAATTGGGGCATACCATGGTATTTTTGGAGTGAGATATGAAAGGTGCTCGGTTGGAAATTCCGGATAAATTATTTTAGAATGAGATGAATTAAAAATTCTCTGAATTGATCAGCCATAGGGTTCTCCTTTCTTGGCCTATATTTGATTTCAATGTCAAACTCTTGGAGCATTAGGATCCATCTTATTAGCCTCAGTTTGGAATCACTTTTCTTGAGTCAGAACTTTATAGAAGAATCTTATGTGAAGATGATGATTTTGTAACCTAAGAGATAGGGTCAAAATTTATCTAAGGAAAAAACCACTGCTAAAAGATCCTTTTCAGTCACAGTGTAGTAAGATTGAGTTTCATCGAGCGTTTTTGAGGCATAATAGAAAACATGAGGAATTGTTTCTCTTCTTTGACCATGAACAGCTCCAACAGCTCTATCAGAAGCATCACACATCAACTTAAAGGGTAAGGACCAATATGGGGGTTGGATTATCGGGGAAGATGTAAGATTAGTTTTGATTTCAACAAAGGATCTCTCTAAAACCTCATCAAAAATGAAAATTGGCATCATTTTGGAGAAATCGAGTGAGTGGGAGGGAAATCCTACTAAAGTTATGGATGAATCGTCCATAGAAACTAGCATGACCGAGGAATGGATGGATGTCTCAAACAGAAGTGGGTTCAGGAAGTGATTGCATCACTTCAATTTTGGCAGGATTGACTTCAATACCATATTTTGAAACTATGTGCCCTAGAAAAATCCCATTTGCAACCACGAAGTTAAATTTTTCAAAATTTTAGACAATGTTACACTTGACACCATTTTGAAGGACTAGAGAGAGTGAATTTAAGCAAGATTCAAATGACTCACCATAAATGGTAAATTAATCCATGAATACTTTCATGGAGTGTTCAATGAATTCAGAAAAGATACTCATCATACACCTCTGGAATGTTGTAGGGGCATTTAAAAGGCCAAAGGACATTCTTCTATATGAATATGTTCCAAAGGGGTATGTTCAAGTAGTCTTTTCTTAGTCCTGAGGTGTGATTGGGATTTGTAAGTAGCCAGTGTATCCATCAAGAAATCAATAGTGTGACTTTTCGGCAAATCATTCTAGAATTTTATCAAGGAATGGAAGAGGGTAGTTATCTTTTCGTGTTTCAACATTCAATTTCCTATAGTCGATGCACACACGCCATTTGTTCTTCACTCGAATTGTGACTACCTCACCATGTTCATTTGTGAAACTAGTTATCCCACCATTCTTAGGAACAACTTGAATTTGACAAACCCATTCACTATCAGAAATTGGGTAGATAATACCAGCTTGAAGAAGCTTGGTAATCTCTTCCCTAACTACCTCAAGGATGAGTGGATTGAGTCTTCTTTGTGGTTTCCCAATTGCTTTGGATGATTCCTCAAGATGGATGTGATGCATGAAAATATTAGGGTTGATTTCAGGTATGTCATATAGGGTCCACCCTAAGGCCTTTTTGTTTTCCTCTAACACTTGATCAATTTTGGACTCCATAGTTTCAGTAAGTGAAGTAGAAATAATGACAGGATAAGAGTGATCATGGAAAAGGAATGCATATTTTAGGTGTTCAGGAAGAGGTTTCAGATCATTCTCATATTTTATTTTTGGTTTAGACAACTCAGGAATGGAGGAAGGGAATTCAGTTGCTTCATATTAATTTTCCTTAATACTGTCCAAGGTGGAGTAGTAGAGATCATAGTTGATGTTGGATTCAAGAGAGTTTTCAAGATCCTCTTGATTAATAGAGTCTACAAATGAGAGGTCAACATCAACTTCACCATTTATGACTTGGTTAATCATGGGGCATATTTCACAAGATCCTTTATCATTTGAACATGAAGAACACGATGGATTGGGTTTCAATTGACTCTTAGAAGTGTACTAAGAAGAATGGATTGAGAATGCAGAGTGATCCTCATATGGGTATCGCATGGCTTGGAAAATGTTGAACTTGACCAGCTGGTCACCAAATTCCATTGATAAGATTCCTGAATGGACATCAATCTTAGTTCTAGAAGTCATGAGGAACGGTCTTCCTAGAATTAGGGGAGATCATGAAGAGTTCGTCTCACATTCCATGTCAAGGTCATAGAAATCAGCAGGGAAGATAAGAACATTCACACGAACAAGGAAATCCTCAATTATTCCCTTAGTACTAGCTATGCTTCGATTGGATAATTTAATGACAACACCCGTTGGATTTAAGGGACCTAGACCAAGGTTGTAGAATATGGATTTTGGCATGATGTTAACTGAGGCTCCTAGGTCTATGAGTGCATCATCGAAGTTATAACTTCCAATTTTCCATGGAACCGTAAAGGTCCCTTGATCTTTGATCTTTATGGGAATACACTGCTGGGAGGAAACATTTTTGAATGTATTATGTTTCCTCTTATGGGTGCACAATTCCTTAAGAAACTTGGCATATTTTGGAATTTGTTTTCGGGCATCTAAGAGGGTAATTTTGACTACAATACTTCTAAACATGTCGAGAATTTCAGGATCAGGTTCAAAGGACTTATTTGGATTAGAAACGACTTGAGGAAAAGGAATTGTATTCTTATGTGGAAGGGAAGGAGGTGAGGGAATGGATTCAGGATCCTTTTCATGTTTCTATTTCTTTTCATTTTCTCGGTCAACATTTAAAGGTGGTTTAGATGACTTATCTTGAGTCATAGAAATTTTCTTTCCCGATATAATTAAAATTGCACTTACATTACCCTTGGGGTTGGGTAATGGTTGAGCTGGGAGTTGGGAAGAATTGGATGGTTTTTGTACACTAAGGTGGGATGCAAGTTGACCGATTTGGATTTTAATTTTTTTATGGCTAGAATGAGTGAAGGAGGAAAGATATTTCACTGCACTTTCCCAAGGGTTCTTGGAAGAAGAGGCTTGTCCCTAATTGGGATTTCCTTGATTATAGTTCTTAAGAAATCAATTGTATTGGTTTGGGAATTGATAAGGATCAATAGGATATTGGAATCTTGGAGGAGGAGGGGGAGGATGAGTATTTCACATTTTTTGGTGAGGAAAAAATGGATAAGGTTGTTGGAAGTTACCAACAACTTGACCATATTGGAACTGGTTTGGGTTTTGAGGAGGAAATTGAGGGACGAGGTTTCCATACCATTAGCCTTGGTAATAAGAATAAGAGAAGGGCTCAAAGTGAGGTTGGTTTGAGGTTCTAATTAACTGACCTGATAGTCGAGTCTTGCTGTTCTGCTAAGCATAGGCTGCATTGACCTCCATTGGACTAGATGAATCGGATGGATCATCTTGAAGTTGTGGGCAGGTGTCTGTTTGATGAGCTGGATAGTTACAGATTCTAATGTATTTGATAGGTCTAGGAAACATTGATTGTGGATAAGATGAGGTTGGAGCTTTGAAAGCCAGAGTTAGTTGTCTCACAAGACCTGTATGTTCACTCATACACTCAGTCATCTTTTTCGGCTCTATGGATTTATTTTTTGGGAAATGTTTTACTTAAGCACATGCTCGAGTATGGAATTATTGTGTGTTTGCATCCAAGTTACTTATGAGATATCTTGCAGCTGCAGGAGTTTTATCAACAAGAGTACCACCACTTTCAGCATCAATGAGAGTTCTCTCCATCGCCAATAATCCCTCATAGAAGTATTGGATCAAGATTTGGTCAGGGATTTGGTGGTGTGGGAAGGTTTCAACAAGATTTTTGAACCTCTCCCAGTACTCATGGAGAGATTCACTTGGGAATTGATGAATACCACTTATTTCCTTTCAGATAGAAGATGTATGAGAAGTAGAAAATAATTTATCTAAGAAGAGTTTCTTCATGTCATTCCATGTGTTTATGGAACTAGGAGGAAGGTAATAGAGCCATGACTTGGCAGAGTCAGCTAGGGAGAAAGGGAATACTTGGAGTTTGATTTGTTCCTCAGAAAACCCTTGAGGCTTCATGGTTGAGCACAGCACTTGGAACTATTTAAGGTGGATATGTGGATCCTCACCAGCTAGACCGTGTAAATAAGGAAGAAGATGAATCAAACACGATTTGAGTTCTATGTCAGCCTCTATATTTGGATATTTAATACCAAGAGGTTGGTAATTCATATCAGGGGAATCATGTTCTTTAAGTGTTTGTTCCCTAGGATTATCCATATCTAATTCAACTGGATGGACAAGGACTGGTTCTTGAATAAGTTGATTATCTCTTAAGTTCCTCCTATGTTGGTGAACAGTTCGCTCAATTTTAGGGTCAAAAAAATCTGATGGATTGTTTGGGATCCTACTAGGCATTCAGATAGCTTTTGGAAAAAAGAGAAAGGTGGGTTTTTCTTTGTGTTTTTTTTTTTAATTTGTTTTTTTAAATTTTGTGTTTTATATTTGTTTTTTTACAATAACCAGAAACTAATTAATACTTAAATAACCATCCCCGAAAACAATTCCATTTGAAAGTGTGGCTGATTGTCGCCTATCGATCAATCAAGGTTTCAGTGCTTTGCTAATGTGTATAGCAACACTCAGGTCGAATCCTCGATGATGATACTTTTTAAATATTCGATTGTTTTTAGTTGATTGTATTTTAATTAGGGGGTTTGTTTTCAGATATTAATTGAAATTATTGATTGATTTTACAATTTAATAAAGATTGGGATGAGTTCATCATTAGTTAGTTAATCTTGTGAAATTATTGTGCTATGCTTTATATTGCATTAAATTAACACCCACTTCACAAGATAATGTTGATTGGAATTCCTAAGTGTTAAGGCATTAATCCAATCCATAACATAACTTAAGGTTATAATATCAATCATAGTTTGCTTATGGTGGTGTATTTATGGTTCCAATAATACATGGAAACCAAATATTAAACAAAACAAGTCATTAATCCACGACATGTTAAGTCCAACATACACAATGTTAATTCAAAGAATATTCATCTATCAAAAGCTTTCAATCACTTAACAGACCTAAATTAAAACTCACCACAATGAGAGATTTACTCAACCATTTGGGTGTTAAATAATATGGTTATAATTATTATAATGATAATTTAAGAAGAGAAGAAAAAGTAAGGGATAATAAAATAGTGGTGCGTCGAACACACACACACGAACAACGATGAGAATTAAAAACAAACAATCAATTGAATGAGGAAGAAACACAAGGGAAGGGGATTCAACTGTATTTAAAATATTTTAAGAAAATTAATATTAAACTACATAATTTGGATGAGAATAAGAGATATTTAATAAAAACTTGATTTAAAACAGAATTACAAAAAAAGGCTTACATGATTACAATAATGTAGAACATGAAAGTAAACGGACAAAAATAGCGGAGGAAAGGTCTATCAAGTACAAAATAGAGTATTTAAGGTCATCCCAAGCCTTTTTCAAGGCTTAGGTCGTTCTTATTTATGCTCCACTCTTCTAAAATTCCAACTCCTTTGAAGGAGAGGAGGGGGATGTATTTATAGTCCAATGAAGTGGACTGTTGTAATTCCCAATCTATCACTCTACTTGGAACGACAATTTGGACATCCATACAGCCGAATCTAGAGATAGATTCTTCTTCAAAGTTTTTTATAACTATGTTTTCTGAATTATCTCAAAATTTGGAGTCATTTGGACCTATAGAGCCAATGTATTGGTGGTATTATTAAACAAAGTTGAACTGTCCATTTCAATCCATACGTTTTTTATTGCCAAAATGTGAATGTATTTTGGAATAGAAATATGCATTCAAATCCGAATTCTTCTTCATCAAACTCAGCCACCAATATCTTCTCTATCACACTGAAAAATCTCAGCTTGATTTTATGAATAGATCCGGAGAAATTTTATGAATACTGTACTTATTTTAATTCCCGTCCAGAATGGTGGGATGAGTTTAAATGATTTAGTTGGGCCCCTTGTATTTGTATTTGGGCCTTGAAATTTTTATCCCAGACTAATTACATTGACCCCAGAACTTTTGAGTAGAATGGAGGAATTTTAACTTCTATATTGAGCCCAGTAATTCAATCTTCATGGCTGGTCCAGTTTCTTCACAAATTATGTAGTCCCACTTGTGTGGTCTATATGAGCCATCAAATGGAATAAATGTCCCATGATTCCTTGTAACGAAATGTTTTATATTGAATTAGGAATCCTAAAAAACAAGAACCACACAATTTGGATCAGTAGGGGGAGAGGTGTAAATAAAATAGTAAACTAACTCAATTGGAATACTTCTAAAAATTCTCAAAAATTATACTTAGTATTAAAACATTAATATTTCACAGAAATTATGCACATTTCATATAAAATAAGTAAAGGGAGTATATAATAAATCATGAAAATATTAATAACATCTAATGGGTTGCTATATCATGCTCTTGGTCTATGAATAGTTTTCACTACTATCAAGATAAGGGTCTAGAGGGTCACATACAATACTGTATTCAATAATCTGCCTTATTTAGTTGAATACGAGTTTTGGACATGGTGGTCCCAACCAATAGGGTCCGATATTTTTCCAAAGAGATACGATCACCAATTAAATAGATAAATTTATATAATTAAAGTTAAGAACAATGAGAATTTAATTAATTTATTAAATGTATTTACATGTTTTATGTAAATGCATGAAAAATATTATTTGAATGAATATTAAAAATATTCATGGTTCAATTAAAATTTGCGAGAAAGACGAGTAGAATTAAAAACTCATTTATTATCACATAATATATTAAATATAATACAAGAAAGTGATAATAATAATTATGAATCAATTTAGTAGTCATAACATGTCATTCATAGCATGCTAATTATTCAGGGGCTGGGAGGCAGTTCCATGTAATTCAAAAACACTTAATAAATAGAGAAGAATAAGAATTGTTTAGTGACTATTCATGGGAATTATCTCCCTCAATCTCTCTCCCAAAATCTTGAGAGAGAGACTCTAGATCTTGTATCTTGGATGAAGCTCTCTCTCAGACATCATAAGAAAGGTGATGCGTTGATCATCAAAGCATTGATAGTGTCATCAGAATATCGCGCTAGCACCCAGATTTCAATGACCAACGATCCTACAGATTTTTGAAGCATGTGTGGATAAACTATAGTAATTTAACTTTATATTATTCATGCAGTGACTGCTAATGATGAGTAGACATTGTGCGTGGCTTCATATCTAAACCAGGTATTTTACGGTTTATTTTTTAGATTAAAACTTTTCACACGAGATACTTGGCTGAAACCGGTCAATGATTCATCGACGTCAAAGAGTTTCTGTTGTATTTTAGTGAAAAATTATAAAATACCATTTTTGGGTCTTTCGTTGTGTGCCCAGTACATTCAATTGGTATTAGAGGCTTGTATGAAACTTTTTAATGCAGAACCAATTAAATTTTCAATAAAACATATAGAGGGTATCAATGGTCCTAACTCTGTAGATAGATTTCCCATTCGACATAAGATGGCCAATATATGTTTAGTTATTCAAAGATTCAAATACATATGGAAAAATCATTTTACAGGTTAAACTGAAAGTTTTATCGGTGAAGTCTATCATCGAACGAAGTTCCCATGGCCGAAATAGGGTTCTCCGACATGGGTATATTAATATAATTAATTTTATTAATTAGTTAATTAATTATTTAATTAATTAATTTAATTAAATTAATTATTAAATTAATATATTTTAAATATTTTTTTAATAGAGTGGATGAATTTACACCCAATTGGGTATAGAAATTGTTTGGGCAGTTTCCTTTTTGGTTTTTGGACAAAAGACACCAATCAGGATTTTTTTGAAACATTTGTTGGTAGGTTTGTCTTATCTAATAACCCAACGGGAAAAAACCAATCTCCTTTTGGAGATTTTACACAATGTAGGTTATAGTTGACCCCTCCTGCCTCTATATATACCTCACCGCCTCACCAGACACCCACACTCTAGAATTCTTGTTTCCAACCCTTTCATCGGGGTGCACGTGTCCGTCATGTTCGGGGGACATCAACGCTGTTCTGTTGCCCTGCATTCCCACTATCCAAAGGCGGGTGGCATCCGCCTCCTCAAAACGGGATGATGGGATATCGGTTCTTCCTTCCATAGATTCCTCATCGAAATTCATCACCTAGTCCGAGGTTCCCTTATAGATTAAGATGTAGTTCATGAAACTCTTCCAAGTGCCTTGTCTTCATGGACGCCAGTTAATTACACTGCTTCTATCAGGACATTCCAAGGGCTCCAGTCAGGCCACCAACCTTCAGTTGGGGGAGTAGTCATGTTGAGGCATCGTTGGCGTGTCTGGGTGCTGGAACACTAGAGCGTATGATTTTATTCCCCTTATTATAGGGCTTCTTGAGGGCGCGGAAGCCTGAGACAACCCATGTCGAATACAGGAAATCCTATGCCATATGCATGTCTTTGATATTTTCCCCAGCTTCCCATGTTTAACACAGGGTGTTCCGTGAGTTTAACATCCATCAGGGATGGATCGGACTGATCAGAACACTGATTGGAGTGGATCAGATGGGTGTATCCTCTTGAGGGAACACTGATGTTGGGTCTAAAGAATGGTTCTTTTCCCGACCACTACCTGGAACAGTGGGGAGGTGAATTGGCACGATCATACCAGGATGTGGCAGCCTGGGTAAGAATCAAGATGGATGATGGAGGGTTGAATGAAGTGGAGGGTGGATGAGATGGAGCCGATGTAAGGATGTCGGTGATGTTGGTCTTGATCCTTGAAGAGACTTCCTACATATCCATGTGGTAGGGAATCAAAGTTCGCATAGTTCGGTGGTCGGGGAGGCTTCTATGTACCCTGCCTTAACAAGGATCAAAGACCATGTAGTTCAGAAGTCAGAGGTGAACTGATGTGAAGGTGGACCTGGGGTGCAATGAGTGGTGGGATTGAACCTTGTGAGTCTTCCTACATACTACGCCTTAACATGAATCAACGTCCTCATTGTTTAGAAATGGATGCCGGTGAACTGGCGTGTAGGAGGTCAGAACGACCGGATGGTGGGATTGAACCTCGTGGAGCCTTCCTACATACCATGCCTTGACATGGATCAAAGTCCCTGTAGTTTGGGAATGGATTTTGGTGAACAGACTTGAAGGAGGTCAGAATGACCAGATGGTGGGATTGAACCTCATGGAGGATTCCTACGTATCATGCCTTGACATGGATCAAAGTCCCCGTAGTTCAGGATAGGGTGTGTGGGGATTACAATCTAGGAAACCCAGGTGTTGATGAACTGATGTGAAATAGAACCTTAGTCCATGTGGATGATAGGGATTGAACCTCAGGGAGGCTTCCTACGTACCATGTCTTGACGTGGATCAATGTACACGTAGTTCGGGAATGGATGACGGTGAACCGACGTGAAGGAGGTCGGAACGACCGAGTGGTGGGCTTGAACCTCATGGAGGCTACCTACGTAACATGCCTTGACATGGATCAAAGTCCCCGTTGTTCAGGAAAGGAAGTGTGGGGCTTACACTATAGGCTTCCTAGGTGGGATGCCATGGTCGATGCTTTCTCTACGCCCATGTGATTCATACTCGGTGTGAGAAATAAGAGGCAGCAAAGACCTGACGATCACGTCACAAAAGGTGAGTCTGTGGAAGGTGGAGTTGGGATTACGCATGGAGCGGCCTAGGGAGAGGGGACTTACTCCAGGATGGAGGCTCGGGTGCGACAAAGTGCAGCAGGAGAGGGATTTGGGACCGAAGAAAAGGATCACCGTTCCCTATCACACCCTTCGCTAGCCTTGGCACCAAGGATGTGTGGAGGAGCATGAATGCTACCTCATGCAAGAAAGATTAGGGGCTTACACCAAGGTGTCTACCCTATCCCGTAGACAAATTCCACTCCGATATGAAGGATATCATCCCCTGTGAGTGGTGATCCCATCCTCATAGAGATGAGTGGGCGTGGAGAATTTCCAAAGCGGGGGACCATGCGTGCGAGGCACGGGGCTAGGTCACAGTTTAACATCCTGTGCTGAGGACGATGACGCTCGGTAGTTTAACGTCTTTTAGCTCAGAGGATATGGGTGCACTTCAAACCCCTAGGACTTACATAACCAATACTTTCCCACCCTTGAGGGAAGGAAGGCATTGACAATGCCTTGATTGGGGGGTGTTATGGAGCTATCCATTGAGTGGTCCACGTTAGTGTGGCTATGCGAAGAAGCAATAGTCGTTAGTGTGACTATGTGAAGGAGCATGAGGCGAAGCAACGCAATGGGCGATGTCATCCAGGGGACTTTGAAATCACATCGTGCAGACCTGGAGGGTTGCATAGAAAGAGGAATTGCAAAGAAAAGGGGTTCACAGGCAGGGGCCTTGTGAAGCTCTGCCACTCCGCATGGTAGAAATCATTTGAGAAGGGGTGTGCTTCATGAAGTGGTTTGCCTCAACCTTAGCATAGGGTAGAGGTTTATATGGAGGTTCTTCACAAAGTGGAAAGGCATTCATGGAGCACTTCCTCATGGAACACATGCGCCTCGAGAAGCAAAGTGTCGTGAAACGATGTGCTTCGCGAATTACAGTGACCCTGCCTTTGCATGTGGATCACATGTACATGAGGGGTGTTTCGCGAATCATAAATGCTCCACAACGACCCGGGTCCCCTTGGGGATCCCCTTCCTCTGCGGAGGCCCTTGGGATTCGCGAAAGGCATCCCCCTCAGAAGAGGGGATTAAAACAAGGCAAGGGAGAGGCACTTCACAGAGCAAAAGTACCTCACATAGCTTATGATTCGCAAAGCAAAGGGTGCTCCGCGATTTGAGAGCTAAGAAGTTGAAAGGTCGGATTATACATCCGTTGGTCTTGGGGGGAGCCCGATATTTATTGGCAAGAGGCGCCGCGAAGCAGAGCTTATGCGGTGTGAAGAGGTCTTTGGTTGCTTCACGGTGGGTTGCGAATGTCAAATGCATTCGAGGAGGGCTCTGCCTTCTTGCTTCGCGGTAGGTTGTGAATGTAAAATGTGTTCGTGGAGGGGTCCGCATCCTTGCTTCGCGATGGGTCACAAATGTCAAATGTATTCATGGACGGGTCCGCCTCTTTGCTTCACGGCGGGCTCGCGGTGCCCCAGGGGCTCTGCGGAAGAGATTTAAGAGGCAGTTCATGGGGCCCCACATCATCTTTTTCTTCCCTCATTTTGGCGCCAAAAAATGCCCCCCTCAGACTTGGAGATGTAGAGAAATCAAGGTTCAAAGTATAAGGGTCAATCGATAAAATATTCGGCCGTTCACAGAGATGGATCATGTAGAAGGCTCACGAGGTGGACATCCGATGCACAGGCCAAGCGCGCCGTGAAGCTCAGCATGATCCGGATGCGCCGTGAAGTTTTGAAGGCCACCGCCTATAAATATGGGAGGATGAACTCCCTTTTTCCCTTTACCTTCCCTGCGAATTTTTCCTTCTGCACTCTCGATTCACGAAGATCTGCGTACTCCGCGACTGCTCTCCATGAATCGGGCTTCACAGCGAACCTCAAGTCTTTGACTCTACGACAATGCTATGCGAGCGTGTGCTTGCATGCCGAGGCAAGGCTCTGCGAATCGGCTTTGCAAACGAGCTTTGAGAATGAGCTCCGTGAACAGGCTTCATGATCCGACCTGAAAATTGTTTGATTCTTAAAACCAAATGACCAATGAAGAAGCTGCCCAGGGGGTGCTTGCAGACGCCACCCAGAGGGATGAGATGGAAAATTGTCTGGGTCTAGGTGATTTGGTCTGTAGCCACTCGGACCATAATTTATTTTTGGAGATGCTATCGGAGAGCTAGAAACACTATCTGTTGTGCATGAGACTTCCCTTGTATGGCTCTGGGCTGATGGATGACGTCTTCATTCCTGAGGTAATTAAATACAAACCAGCTTGTTGGTTCAGGAGCATGCCATGCTCGTGCCAATGGTCTAGGGCAGCTAATGGTCAGGCACAGGAGGACATCACACCCATCGTTGCTGACTGCCTGTACAACCATCTGAATAACATCGATGGGCAGACATTATAGCTGGAGAAGTCTCTTCCTCTGTACCATTCAAGACATAAGGAATCCTTGAGGGATCCAAATAAGGGGTGGTCCGAGGAGTGGGACCTATTCCAGGGTGGAAGCTTCACAAACGATTGTGCATGGGCCTACTGGGTAGGCGCCTCATGTGAGGAGTTTGGAGCAGAGTTGAGGAGAGTAGGTTTGTATGAGGAGACTTGGGCCTCCTAATTTCACATATATCAACCAAAACAGCTGATGCCAGAGCTGTTGAGAAGATGGTCTTATAGGACCAACACGTTTCACCTGCACCATGGGGAGGTCAGCATCAGTCTGTGGGATGTCCATCAGATTTCAGGGGTCCCGATATTAGGGGCTATGTATGATGATTTCCTCCCCTTCATGAGTTTTTGGGAGGATCCAGAGCAGATGTCGCAGATGGAGATGGCACTGAAGGGGCTGGTGCCCGAGGAAGACAAAGAAGCAGTGAGAGACGTCCACTTTAGGCAGTGGTTCAAGCAGTTTCTGAACATCCTGGTGGATCGGCAGTTTTTCATGAGGCCTCAAACTTGACCGAAGGGGGCTCAACAGGGAAATGAGTACTCGTATTGTCAACTCTTGGAGGACATACAGTGGAATACCTGGGGTTTCAGTGTCAATACTTATAGCATCCTACCTTTTATCACATAAACTTTCATTACATTTTACAAAACTGAGGATATTTATGGTTTAGTGTCTTGGAAACCAGAATCTTTAAACATGAAAATATAAAAGATTATTCTTAAACTCTTGAAAGGCTTATCCTCATGTTCATCCTAGGTTCATTACTACATCTCATAACCTGGGGACATACATAAAAAGAAAGGGCGATCATGAGGCCCAGTAAGGGAAACAAGAGAAACATTTTACATGTGAACTTGAGATACATCAATAAGGTCATGAAAAGAACATTAAGGCATGAGAAGAAATCATGAGGCATATCATAATAAAAATAACATTTTTCATAACTTGAAAATGTGGCTGCAACATTTAATATAGAAAATCATGAACATATCACCAAGGTCCATCCCCAAGGTGTCATTTGAAAATTACCAAGGTTATTCACCAAGATATCATGAAAATTGTAATCTCTAGTGGTAACATCATTACCCAATGCATTGGAGCGCTATCAGGGTGCACCCTTAAATTTGCCTTTATTATCATGTGAGCCACATATATCATCATCAAAAATTTCATAAATAACACATATAGCATAAAATAAATGGGTATCGTTTCATAATCATAACGTTTTCAAAACTTCATTAAAGACATGATCTTTACGTCACTTTAAACCCACAGAAGGGGAGAGCGGGTTTCATGTATGTAAATCCCAGAATTTAAAATAGAAAATTTTGGTATATATTTGAATACCACTATAGAAATAATAGCTTTGATTATTCAATTTATAACATAAAATAATTTTGATAAAAGAGAGATGCATTTTGAGAAGGAAATTCTGCAGCATAACGGCTATGTTTCGAGGTTTTAGAAAACATTGAAAAGAGAGGGGACATGGGTCAAAAATTCATAAATGACCCATAAAATTATAGAGGGAAAGAATAAGAAGGATATATGGACATGGTAATGAAATTTGAAAATACACCATATGAAACGAAGAACTTGAAAGGAAGACACAAAAAATATGATTTCTCTTATGAGAATTCGGTAGCCTAATGGCGTCACTTAAAACTTCCAAAAACTGAATTGAAGAGATCAAATGGGGTCTCTCATCATATGGTAATAAAAGATCATTATGATAGATATAGAGATCATACCACAACATAACAAAATAGAACTTGAAAGAATTGACATGAAAGTAGAACTTCAAAACGAGAAGGGTAAAGAACCACTTAAAAATTCGACAGCCTAACGGCGCCACTTAAAACTTCAAAATACTGAATTGAAGAGATCAAATGGGGTCTCTCATAATATGGTCATAAAAGATAAGTATGATAGATATAGATATCATACCCCAACACAAAAAAAAGGAACTTGAAATACTTTACATGAAAATAGATCTTGAAAAAAGAGAAGGGAGAAAGAATCTGTTACAAAAATTTCAGCAGCATAATGGCGCCACTTAAAACTTCATAAAACGAAATAATGAGAGTAAGAGAGGATCTCTCATTATGTGAAAATGAAAAGGGCAGTAAGAGGAGTATAAAATAAGACCATTTAACATAATAACATGGAGTATAAAAGAAATTACATAAAAAATATTTCTTGAAAAGAAAGAGAGAGATCAGATCCCTTACCTTAAAACGTAACTCTTAAAACTCAACGGTTGGGACCTTGAGGGCTTGGGGGCACCTTGGGAGGACTCCTTGGAAGTAAATGAGAACATAACTTCGTTGGGGGAGAGTGGGGAGTCGAATGGAGGAGAGGATGGCTTGGTATTTATAGGGAAAGTGAGGGGACAAGGCATTATTGGCCAAGGGACACCTCATTAGTGGTTTTGGAAAAACCATGGGCTTGACCATGGTATCTTCCCATGGTATTGACCACATGGGACACCTCATACCTTATATTACTATTAATAGGTCGACCATATTGATTACATACTTAATACATCATTTAATGATGTCATTAAACACTCGTAACTTAAAAACTGTATTTTCACTATTCATCGAAAATTCAAGTTTCTCAGAATAATCCCAAAATTTAACCATAACCAAATATCAATGCTCTGATTTCAAAAATGATCTCCATTTTATAAAAATAAATTTCTAAATATTTTTAATTTATTTTTTTAAATAAATACACTATTCACGAAAAATTCATTTTTTCAGAAAAAACCCCAAAAATTACCATAACATAATATTAGTGCTCTGAGTTCAAAAATGAAATCCATTTTATAATAATAATTTTTTAAATATTTTTAATTTAATTTTTAATTAAAAAAACACTATTCCCTAAAAAAACTAATACTTGAATAATAATTTATGAAATCGTTATTTAACTATTTTATTGAATCACATTACTTAATCAAGGCGCCTAGATTATATTAATACTTTCTTTAAGTGAGATTACTAATCCATTTGGACACATTACTAATCCTAATCATAAAATCACTATTCATAATTTACTATTCATCAAAAATTACGTTGATCTTATTAGACTCTAAATTTCGTACTGAGCATAATTGTAGAAGACCATTTTTTGAATATCATTAAACATTTTTAATTATTTAAGGGTTACATAAACATTTTTAAAATATCTTTTTTTCTAAAATTCATCAAAAATATGCATACTATATTTATCCGGTCATTTGAAAATTACTAAACTTCATCATAAGAAGAAATCCAAATTCTTATTTTAAAAAAAGGATTACACAAGGCAGTTACGGTCTCCTTACATAGCCCCTTATCACACCAGTATAGGATCTAAGTGTAAGATGTGCTAAGGTGAGAGAATCTGAGGGAGGCTCGGCTAACATCGCACGAGTAGTAATTTCTATTAGTTTGAACTTCTCGCAAAGACGATTCCGTTCTAGCTTCACACGATAAATTTCGGCTTGGGTTTGGTCCAGAGAAAAGCCCAGTGGTGATACCTCCTTCCCAAGTTCTGTTAGATGGGCTTCGATCAGTCCAACACTACTGGGTGAGGCCATCAAATCTTCTTTCTATAATAATTAACCAAGATTACTTGTATTTAGATACAATAATCAAAATGTTTAGTTTCCAGGGGTTATATTGACCAATGGTCATATAACAGTCAAAACACAACGGTATCATTTTAATTATACTCATGTTATCAAATGAAACATTTTTGTTGAGTATAAAAAACAAAATAAAATAACACATAAAATTAGGAAACAAGATTTATTCAAAATTTCAGGTCATTACAATCTTCCCCCCTTAAGAAATTGCATCCTCGCAATTTTTAAAATTGGGTTTTGAAATTTCATTGAAAGTCACACATCAGAAAAGGAGTCAGTAAAACTATTACTTTAAAAGAAAAAAGGGTAAGTACAAAGGTCACCCGAGTTAGCCCACACTAGGATTCCATGTACGAAAACAAGGATATGGAGGAGAAAACAAAGGGTCAAGTTCTGAGGGAGAGTGATATAAAACATGATTAGGAGAAAGTTAACCATAAGAAAATCCCAAACTTATGATGTGTGTAAACGGACTATGATTACCCAGTAGGAAATGTAAACCAATAACGTTTTTGTTTTACGTTCCTTTTCATAATTTTGAGGAATTCATTTACATCATAAAACAGAAACATAAGAAAATATACATATCTTCATGTAGAGTTTCATACTTTATTAATTTTCTACCCAAAACTAATCTTTTCTCCAAAATATGAGAATTCAAAACTACTTAGTCTCATCAAAACACAAGGATCATCTTCTAGAGAATCACATAATCCACAAAAGATTAAATATCTATTTCTTATATCTTTAAACATTATCCCAAAAATAGAAATGGTAAGGTAAAACAACTCTTCAAAAAGAAATAATCCCATAGGAATGGAAACTATTTTTAAATCTTCAATGTTCCATGGTACTACCCAAAGTTCATCATAGTCCATTCCATAAATAATGGTCCTTAAAATTCCTCAAAATAAACCAAACTAAGATTGAAACCCAAATACAAGAAGGATTTGATAACATAGTCTTCCAAAATAAACATCATTGTTCATCTCCAAACAACATCAACCACTCCAAACATCTTATAACAAAAGTATCTAACCTAAACATATTTTACCCAAGATAGGTTAATCATTCCCATAAGTAACCTAAATTACTATAATCCCACCTTAAATTCATCAATTCTTCAAAATATAAGTCAACCTTACTCCTAAATGAAAATACCATAGTAATCTATTTACCTCGATCATATAGGGTCCCCAAAATAGTGAACGTCTTCCAAAATAATAATCATATTTTAATCCCCTAATTATCAATGTCATATTAATATGACAATCATCGCATTTCCTATCACATTGGTTGTTGGGACATGTTCTTCCATTTCCCACCATTAACAAAGAAGATAAAGCATAATTAGGGGCTTAAGTACTTAGCCAATAATCATGAAAAGGAACTGAAAGCATATAACGATAACTTGTAGAAGAAAAGTATACCCTAACTTGTGATCCCCTAGGTTCCCATATAGGTTATCCATGATCATATATTCTTATGTGAATATTTATTTTATTTTATCTTTGTTCCTTTAACAATGATTCATACTAAGATTATGAATTTACCAAAGCATATCCCCCGGGAGTGTCGTAACCAAGAGTGCAGCAAGGCCCGTTGTCGTGTACCAGTTCCCGTTCGAGTCTAGCTCAAAGCGGTGTTTTTGGGTTTTACCCCTATGTACATCTCTGCCAGATCCACCTCTACCTGCTCGTATCCAGACAGGGATGTATTTGCTTGGCAACCCCTTACTCAATACTCACCAAAATACCAGGAATATTTCCTATATCTAAACTTTTCTATAGGGTTCTTCATAGAGTTTTCATATCCTAATTTCCACAAATAAATAAACCATCCTTTTATACCAACTATAGCATCCCTCCTTTTATCACATAAACTTTCATTACATTTTACAAAACCGAGGATCTTTAAGGTATAATGTCTTGGAAACCAGGAACTTTAAACATGAAAACATAAAAGATTCTTCTTAAACACTTGAAAGGCTTCTCCTGATGTTCATCCAAGGTTCATTACTGCATCTCATAACCTAGGGACATACATCAAAAGAATGGGTGAGCATAAGGCCCAGTAAGGGAAACAAGAGAAATATTTTACATGTGAACTTGAGATACATCAATAAGGTCATGAATAGAACAATAAGGCATGAGAAGAAATCATGAGGCATATCATAATAAAAATAACATTTTTCATAACTTGAAGATGTGGCTGCAACATTTAATATATACAATCAAGAACATATCACCAAGGTCCATCCCCAAGGTGTCATTTGAAAATTACCAAGGTTATTCACCAAGATATCGTGAAAATTGTAATCTCTAGTGGTTACATCATTACCCAATGCATTGGAGCGCTATCAAGGCGAACCCTTAAATTTGACTTTATTATCATGTGAGAAACATATATCATCATCAAACATTTCATAAATAACCCATATATCATAAAATAAATGGGTTTTATTTCATAATCATAACGTTTTAAAAACTGCTTTAAAGACATGATCTTTACGTCACTTTAAACCCACGGAAGGGGAGAGCGGGTTTCATGTATGTAAATCACAGAATTTAAAACAGAATAGTTTTTTATATATTTTAATACCCCTATAGAAATAAGATCTTTGAGTATTTACTTTATAACATAAAATAATTTTGAGAAAAGAGAGAGGCATTTTGAGATGAAAATTCTGCAGCATAATGGCTATGTTTCGAGGTTTTAGAAAACATTGAAAAGAGAGGGGACATGGGTCAAACATTCATAAATGACCCATAAAATAGTATAGGGGAAGAATAAGAATGATATATGAAGATGGTAATGAAATTTGAAAATATACCATATGAAATGAAGAACTTGAAAGGATGACAAAAAAATAAGATTTCTTTTATGAGAATTCGGTAGCCTAACAGCGTCACTTAAAACTTCCAAAAACTGAATTGAAAAGATCAAATGGGGTCTCTCATCATATGACCATAAAAGTTCAGTATGAAAGATATAGAGATCATACCCCAACATAACAAAAAGGAACTTGAAAGAATTGACATGAAAATAGAACTTCAAAACGAGAAGGGTGAAGAACCACTTAAAAATTCGGCAGCCTAATGGCGCCACTTAAAAACTCAAAATACTGAATTGAAGAGATCAAACGGGGTATCTCATCATATGGTCATAAACTATATGTGTGATAGATATAGAGATCATACCCCAACATAAAAAAAGGAACTTGAAATACTTTATATGAAAATAGATCTTGAAAAAAGAGAAGGGAGAAAGAATCCGTTACAAAAATTTCGGCAGCCTAACGACGCCACTTAAAACTTCATAAAACGAAATAATGAGAGTAAGAGGGGATATCTCATTATGTGAACATTAAAAGGGAAGTAATAGGAGTATAAAAGAAGACTCTTTAACATAAGAACATGGAGCATAAAAGAAATTACATAAAAGATATTTCCTGAAAAGAAAGAGAGAGATCAGATCCCTAACCTTAAAACGTAACTCTTAAAACTCAAAGGTTGGGACCTTGAGGGCTTGGGGGCACCTTGGGAGGACTCCTTGGGAGGTAATGATACTAGAACATCGTTGGGGGAGAGTGGGGAGTCGAATGGATGAGAGGATGGGTTGGTATTTATAGGGAAAGTGAGGGGACAAGGCATTATTGGCCAAGGGACACCTCATTAGTGGTTTTCGCAAAACCATGGGCTTGCCCATGGTATTTAACCATGGTATTGGCCACTTGGGACACCTCATACCTTATCTTACTATTCATAGGTCTAAAATATTGATTACATACTTAATACATCATTTAATGATGTCATTAAACACACGTAACTTAAAAACTATATTTTCACTATTCCTCGAAAATTCAACTTTCTCAGAATAATCCCAAAATTTTACCTTAACCAAATATCAATGCTCTGATTTCAGAAATGAACTCCATTTTATAAAAATAAATTTCTAAATATTTTTAATTTATTTTTTTAAATAAATACACTATTCACCGAAAATTCATTTTTTCAGAAAAAACCCCAAAAATTACCATAACATAATATCGGTACTCTAAGTTCAAAAATGAAATCCAATTTAAAATAATAATTTTTTTAAATATTTTTAATTTAATTTTTAATTAAAAAAAACCATTCCCTCGAAAAAAACCAATACTTGAATAATAATTTATGAAATAGTTATTTAACCATTTTATTGAATCACATTACTTAATCAAGGTGCGTAGATTATATTAATACTTTCTTTAAGTGAGATTACTAATCTATTTGGACACATTACTAATCCTAATCATAAAATCACTATTCATAATTTACTATTCATCAAAAATTAAGTTGATCTTATTAGAATCTAAATTTCGTACTGAGCATAATTGTAGAAGACAATTTTTTGAATATCATTACACATTTTTAATTATTTAAGGTTTACATAAACATTTTTAAAATATCATTTTTCTAAAATTCATCAAAAATATCCATACTATATTTATCCGGTAATTTGAAAATTCATAAACTTCATCATAAGAAGAAATCCCAATTCTTATTTAAAAAAAGGATTACACAAGGCAGTTACGGTCTCCTTACATAGCCCCTTATCACACCAGCATAGGACCTAAATGTTAGGTGTGCTAAGGTGAGAGAATCTGAGGGAGGCTCGGCTAACATTGCACGAGTAGTAATTTCTATCAGTTTGAACTTCTCGCAAAGGTGATTCTGTTCTAGATCCACACGATGAAGTTCGTCTTGGGTTTGGTCCAGAGCAAAGCTCTGTGGTGCTACCTCCTTCCCAAGTTCTGTTAGATGGGCTTCGATCAGTCCAAGACTACTGGGTGAGGCCATCGAATTTTCATTCTATAATAATTAACCAAGATTACTTGTATTTAGAGACAATAATCAAAACGTTTAGTTTCCAGGGGTCATATTGACCAATGATCATATAACAGTCAAAACCCAATGGTCTCATTTTAATTATACTCATGTTATCAAATGAAACATTTTTATTGAGTATAAAAAACTAAATAAAATAACACATAAAATTAGGAAACAAGATTTATTCAAAAGTTCGGGTCGTTACAATACTGAACATCAGCCGATAGTCAAACTGGAGGTATTTATCATGGACCTCATATGTGGTTGGATCCTACCAATGAGGGATACCAACATGGGGTTATGACCTAGCATATTTATCATGGCATCCATGCTGTCCACAGGAGGGCAGGTCAATCTAGGGATTCCAATGCTCGCCAAATTATACAAGATTCTATGGCATGTTAGCGAGGGGAAGAGGCCGCAGAGGATATGTGGGCCCTTCCATATTTTGTATGGGTGGATCACGATGCACATCAGGGGGATTTATGAGTATCCAAACCCCATCTCACCTCCAGGGTCAAACTTCCGCCCATCCATCCTAAATGCTACTGGGAGCTTTCCAGCCAAATTGTCCGTACCGTTGGTGCTAAACTGGGTATGGAAGGTGGATGAGTTTTATTTTTACCCATTACTATTGCCAACGGGGGCATTCACCGATGATGGCCGGGGTACGGAAGAGCACTGGGCCTATCTCCTGGCCTTTTGAGGTGAAGTCTTGGTGGTAAGGGTGGACCGTGAGCCTCTCTGCGAGCCGTACACCCCACACCGATTTGCAAGGCAATTCTAGTGCATGTAGAGACTAACTACACGGGTCTATAGGGAGATGCGACACAAGGAGAACCCATTTGTGATGAGGTAATTATGGCTCATGTTCACATGGGAAGACAAGAAAATGCGGAATGAATTTCCTCCGCCTACTGCTGCCTTCGGACTGGTGAAGGAGTACGGTATAAGCTGGGAGGCAGCTTATCCAGGGGAAATGCCGAAGCATCCAACTGTTTGAGCTAGTGATGGTGGGACTTCCCTATCTCGAGGTCTGGGTCGGAAGGCATCAAGGGCCTCTTGCGGTGGCAGGGCTACCATGGCGGTGATACCTACACCAGTTGAGGGTGAGGCCGCAACGACGAATCCAAAAGAGGTAGCGGATCCGGTGGTCTCAGGAGAGCAGAACCATCCAGAGGGGCAGCCACGTAGGGGATTCCCCAAGATATCTACTCAGGCCCTGGGGAAACGGTTGTGCCATATCGACATGCCAGAGAATGATGTTTTCCCAGAGGCCTAGGACATTTGAGATGTCAACCGGCAATTCCTCATCCCACCTGAGATGTGGCAACACCTGAACTGTCTCAGGATGGATATATCGGGTATAGGCCCTGTCCAGGCCTGTTTTGCAGTATCCCCAGTATAGGTGGAGAAATATATAGCTGAACTAGAGGAATTCGTGCATTCCAGGGGTGACCCATGTCCAATGATAGACCGGGTGAGGGTACTACTGGATCAGACGGTTCCCCCACACTTGTAGGCCGCTGAGATGAGAGAGCAATTCCCTCTACTGGAAGAATCAGATGAATCATCTTGGGGGGACGAGGCCAGTGGAGGGAGCCCGTTAGAGTATGGTGAAGTCGGCGATCAAGGCTCAGGTCTTGACAATTTCGCAGACGCTCTTGAGGTAACATTCCAAGTTTCTTTCCTCAGGGTATTCTCAGAGGTCATTATGGACTTATTACCAACATCAGAACCATTCAGGAGGACCTTGTGCATAGAACTCATTCTCGCCCCTCGGTGGGTGCTGATGCATGACCCTCAGAACCCGTACCTGTGGCCACATCCAGTTCTGTGTCTGGCAGGGCTAGGACACCCGAGGTGGCTCCTCTAGAATCTCCGGACCTTTCAAAAATATACGGAGGGCCACACTTCAAGGTCCCATCTACATTAACTCAGGAGTGGAACCCGGAGTTCGATCTCTGTAAGTCCTCTCTACTAATCTCATTACTGCCACACATTGATCGTGCCTACTGATGTTCATGCCCTTCTCTGTTACGTATAGTTATTCGACTAGCATGGGCCACTGCGGCAAGGTTGGTCGAGATTTCTGGCGGTTCCCCTCCCAGGGGCATGCTAGTTATTGTGGAGATAGATACCCAGTCCACCCGATTTGCAACACTCCTTATCATTGGTGGGACCGCCAGCGGGGTCGTTCCTGAGGTTATTGAGGTGGGGTCCGAAAATGAGGATCGATCGGTCGACCCAAGTCCCACCACACCTGATCCAATTCCAGATGTTGCACCTGATCCAATGCCAGAAGCAGATCCCACTGATGATTTCCTGAGGGCGTACCCCACATATGAGCATGCCAACCTCGTGGACTGGGACGAGACGACCTCTGACAAAGAGGACAGTGAGATATTCTGTCATCGATCATGGAAGATGATCATGCGCTTTATCGAAAAGACCCCCAAGCATTATGGCTGGACGAGATGGATAGAATTCGCTCGTGGCCACGCGAACTGTGTGCTGGGGGTGTGGATGCCCAGTGCCCTCACCTGCTCTTCTGAGATCTTATGGCGGAGAATATCTGAGAGTATGATCGGGGCCTCAGTGTGGGCTGGTAGTAAAGGAATGCGATGAACATCAAGAAGCTCCGGGAGGCTGAAAATGAGATCCAATAGCTATAGATCTGGGTAGGTGAGCACTCAGCCTCTATTAGTGCACAATCAGAGCTGATCTTGTGATTTAAGGCCCAGTTGGTAGAGGTATAATAGCGTAAGAGGCAAGCTTCCAAAGTAATGGTCGTTATTCAGGTTGACGTAGAGTGGGCCCAAACTAAGGCTGATGAATTTCACCCCATCGCTACTGAGGAGGTATGAGAGTTGAACCGGCGGCGACTACTCCTAGATGCCACAAGTCAGTGGGTGGTGGAACTGCAACTCTCTTTTGATGGGGTCAACACGTCCATGGGAGAGATATACCCCAGAGTGCTGTAAGGATTACAAACTCTCAAAAGTACTTTCATGTTTTGATTTATTTGATTCCATATCATACGTGAGTTTCATTATCGAGGTTGGATTTATATGCCTCTGTTATATTCGTGAAATTTCTAGTGGTCCGTCCCTAAGAACACGCGGGTCAAGCCCAATGTGAGAATCAATGGGTGATCAACATGTTATTCCATCTGAACATAATGTGTTGACCAATCTTCATGAATTCGGGGTTTATAAAACCAATTTGGATCTTCTAGAAAGATATGGGAGAGACCCGACCGGAGGATTAGGACCTTAGAACAATCGAAGAGCCATTCTTCCAGTGTGATCTAGTGCACGAGGAGGGTAACACTAGGGGCGTTATGATTAGTCTGAACATAAGGAAGTGGAAGGTGTGAATTATGATACCAAAAATCTAGAACACTATGGGTGTGGCATGAACATGAAGGATAACTATTGACCATGTTTGAAACAAAATATCCTTGTCACGTTTTCATGTAATGGGGATGACACATGTGGGTCGACCACTGACCATGTTCAAAACACGGGGCCTGACTCGAAATGCCATCCATTTGTCTTCCAAAACGTTGAACCAGGAAAGTAGGCGAGCCATAGGCCGAGCGTCCATACTATTAGGGGGTTTCTTTAGACATGAAAAAGGACTAGGGTCCCAATAAAGGGCATGAAAATCATGAAGGGTTGAGTGATGGTTCGTTTGAATAGAATCAAACACTCTTGAAATTATGCCATCATGGTGGAAGCACACTAGATGGCACATCGATTTGATCATGGATCATTACTTCTTTTAGAAAGGACCTCTCTGTCGAGGGAGCCGCTGCTTTCAAATGTCTTCTTGGGACATCCTGAACTTTTTCAGGGAATAGTTACTATTGTACGGTTCCCCACAAGGGGTCAGGCCAGGGGGCCAAAAACGAGGAAGAATAGGATTTATGATTCCTGGGGCTAGACCCTGGGTGAAATATTGGGGTGTCTCTATGTATCCCGTAAGGATGGGAATCAATCCATACATAGTTCTAGAAGCATAGTTTAACGTCTTGCGGGACGATGAGAAGCCTAGCTGCGCCGGTGTACATCCTACCAAAACTACTAAGCCCATGTGAGTTATGCTCGATGTGGGAAACAAGAAGTAATGGTGGAATTTCCTGACCTAGGAAGGAATATGTTAGGGTGAAGGGAAACTCGGTGAATACCAGCCCAATGATGCTAACACATCTATGTATCCCACCTAGTCACGTGAAGAGGTAAAGTTGAGTATGTCAGAATTCCACTAGAACATGAGGTAGTAGAAATGTGTGAATTATGAAGGTCAAAATTTGGACCACAATGATGACAGTGTGACGATGGAGGATAGCTATTGACTATGGTGGAAACACAGCATCCACATTGCATTAGCTTAGAATGGGGATAGAAAAATGAGGGTCGACCATTGACCATGTTTGAAATACGGGACCTGTCACAAATGTAGTCCGAAATACTTAAGGGCGTTGGGATAGGACGGTAGGTGAGTCGAGGCAGCATGGGACTAGGCCGTTAGGGGGTCCCTTCGGATGTGGAAGAGGATGAGGATCCAAATAGTGGGCTCATGAATATTGGTCATGGAACGAGGGGAATGTCCCCATGAAAATCCCACACTTCGGGCTCTTTGTCAAAACACATATAAATATAACAACGAGACGTATTAAATAGAGGGAGTCATGTCCCTTCCCATGGGGAGATCTTAGTTTAGGGTCTTAGAACTCAGACCATAGATGGTAGGAAACACGGGAGACACATGGTGGGGTAACTACAAAAAACCCAACGTGAATGGGAACCAGGGGTTCCAACCACCACGTGTTCCTTGGAGAGGTTTTAGGTCGAGGGACCAAAAACGAGATTTGAGTTGGGTCTGAGACAAAGTGCACAGACATTCCTATGTACCCCATGAGGATGGGGATTCTGCTGCATGTAGTTCTTAAGGGGGAATGGTATTGTACCAATTCCAGTAAAATGGGGCGTGCGGACATGGCCCTCTCACAAAAAGAAGATGTATTTGATAAATCTCATTTGTCCTTTAAGGTATGTGGTTTTTCTTTTGTAAGGAAACATGCCTAGGGTAGCAAGCCCTGGAATCTCCACAAGAATAAAGCTGTATCAGGCATTGAAAAATGTTATGGCATATGACCAATACCAAACATGGTGTACCCTTGAGTGAGGACATCACGATGCAGTGCCATTTTTCGTTGTGCGACCAGGACGATAATGTCACAGTTTAGGGTCATGTGATAGGACTGGGCATGCATTTTAATGTCATGCAGCGTAGTCATGGTATATACGATTCTATGTGGGGAATGTGTACGGTGAAATAAAACATACCTGATGTGAATGGGGAAATGATCCCACATCACACCGTATGCAATTCCGAGAGGGGAACCTCGGGCCAGGGGGCCCAAATAGGGGTGATAGTGAATGGGCCTAGAGAAACTAGCTCCCAACTGATGTAGACCTGAAAACGAGATGTCAGAGTGGTCCTATATATCCCATATGGATGGGAATCAATCCACACGTAGTTCTAGAGGGCCCCTTTTAATGTCGTGCGGGACAACATACCGTTTAATGTCCTGTGGGACAGAAAACATGAGGGATACTTCTTAGAACGGTGTGCACGTGGTGCGACTATTGAAAACCCAACGTCAATGAGGAGGTAATCCCATACCACACCACACAGTCCTATAGTCAAAAGTCCAAAAGGCGGGATAGAAAATAAAAATTAGATGGAATCAAGCTAGACCCAAAGACAAGAGGTCTGGGCGCTCTTACGTATCCCATGAGGATGAGAATCAAGTCATACGTAGTTCTAAGGAGATCTTAGTTTATGGTTTTAGAGCTTAGACAATAGATGGTAGGGAACATGAGAGACACATGGTGGGGTAACTACAAAAAACCCGATGTGAATGGGAACCAGTGAATCTAACCCCCACGTGTTCCTTGGAGAGGATTTAGGTCGAGGGACCGAAAATGTGATTTGAGCTGGGCCTAAGACAAAGTGCACAAGCATTCCAACGTACACCATGAGGATGGGGATCAAGATGCACGTAGTTCTTGAGGAGATCTTAGTTTATGGTCTTAGAGCTCAGGCCAGAGATGGTATGGAAACCTTCCATGTAATCATAGAACTCGACTCAATCCCTAAGCCCACCTGAGTCAAACTCAATGTGGGAAACAAGGGAGGAAGATATTTATTGCAATACCAGGAATTCCCATCAAATGGAAATCAGTGTAGAGACCCAAATGATGCCCTTACTGCGGCTTTGTTCTCCTAACATGTAGATGCACACTAAGGAATAGTTTCAAGAGTGTTGGAGATTTACTTGGACATGATGAGGTGGATAAGGATGTGAATCATGTAACTGATATATTGGGCTTAATGAGTTTGGCATGATTATTGAGGATAACTTTTTACCATGGCATAAATGCAGTATCCCTATCATGTTACCTGAAATGGGAACAATAAACAAGCATCAACCACTGACCGTATTTGCAACGCGGGACTTGTATCAGTTCGTTGTTCGAAACCCTCAAGGACATTGGCCCATGATGGTAGGAGGGCCCTTGGGCCAAGCATCCATGCCATTCGGGGGGCCCTTTGGATGTGAATGGTGATGGAAACCCTAGTGAAGGGGAACACGAAGCCTGTGAAATAGGTGGAAGCATGTCCGAGTAGAACCCAACATTCGAGGTACTAAAACAGAGTACCCTTTAGACACATTGGTTAATCGCCGAAGAGGGTCGATGAGGGTGATCAACTTGAGAGTAACTAATTTGAAGGGATGATTATAGAATAGGGGAGTGAGAGATCCCACGAAGGAGATGTACGTGGCATGGTCATTACAAACCCAATGTGAATGAAGACATCATCGCATACCACACCATATACTCCCCTCCGGGAAAATGGTAGGCCATGGGGCCAAGGTGAAAGGGAGATTTCTGAGAGATGGGGCTGGACCCAGAGTCAAGACATTCAGGCGGTCCAACATAACCCATGAGGATGGGAATTAAGCCATACGTAGTTCTTGATGGCGCATAGGAGTAAGATACCCTAACGAGGGGGGTGTATTGTACGATGAGTAACCTAACATGAATGAGGACATAATCCCATATCACACCTTACACTCTAGGTAAGAACTTGGGATATGGCTCGAGAAGGCCATGGGGCCTGAGGCTAGGCCTCAGTTAGGAAGCCCCGACCAGTTTGCAGTTTAACCTCTTGCAGTGAGGACGAAAGAGAGGAGGAAGACCCCCCAAACAAGGAAGGTGTACAACAAAAATAATAACTCGACGTGAATGAGGACATAATCCCACACCACACCGTACACTCTAGGTAAGAACTTGGGCTAGGGCCCGAGAAGAGAAAGGGGCCTGAGGCTGGGCCTCAGTCCGGATGGCCTGACCAGTTTGCAGTTTAATGTCTTGCAGTGAGGATTAAAGAGAGGATAAGGTGTCTCATCTAGGGATGTGTACAAAATGGCGAGTAACTCGACGTGAATGGGGATATAATCCCATACCACAACTTACAATCCCATAAGAGAGAACCTGGTTCGGGGGCCCAAAAATGCCAAGGGGCCTGAGGCTGGGCCTCAAATGGATGACCATATGCCCTCTTGTATGGTTACCACCTCATCATAACTCCTAATCCCACGTGAGCAGTGCTCAGTTTGGGAAACAAGGAGTTGGTCTCATCTCTCCCGGTCATATGGGGAACTAAAACCTGGCTTTGCCCGAAGGGAGTTCATCACTTGGAGATACAACGGGGTATAATGAGCCACTACACTCAATGTTTGGGACATCTTGGTGTGGTTCTAAGGTCGCAGGACAACTATTGATCATGTTCGAATCATAGTGTTCCTATAGTGACTTAAAATGGGAGAAACAAATGAGCATCGACCACTGAACATATTCGTAACGCGGGACTTGTATCGGCTTGTTGCTCAAAATCCTCGAGGGAATTGGCCCGAAGTGGTAAAAGAGACCTTAGGCCTAGCATCCATTCCATTCGGGGGCCCTTCTGAACGGGGAAGATGATGGACTCCCAATCAAAGGAGTGGGTAAATCATAGTTGTACCCATCTATGAAAGAGGCGAACATTTCCAAGGAGCGGTATGTATGGCCGGATCAAGGTTAGATCAATGTGAATTGGGGAAAAAGTTTGCACCCCTGCCATATGTCTTGACCTGAGGGGAAGATTCTGGCGTTTGGGCTGGGCCGGCAGATGAAATGTCCAGGCATTCCTACGTATCCCATAAGGATGGGAATCAAGCTGTACGTAGTTCTTGAAGGCCATGCAGTTTAACGTCCCGTGGTGAGGATGTTGGAGAATAGGAGAACTGGAGTGGGAACATGGTGTGACCATTATAATCCTGGTATGAGTGGGGCTAATGAAGCCTACACCATATAATGCAAGGATCCTCCAAGAGAACTATGCCCAGGGGGGATAGTCAAAAAGAAGATTTTGAGGTTGGGTTCAACATGAGGCGTCTGTGCATTCTTACGTATCCCATGAGGATAGGAATCAAGCCACACATAGTTCTAAAGATGCAGTTTAATGAAATGCAGGACGATGCACAATTTAAAGTCGTGTAGGACCGGATTGTTTAAGGTCATGTGGGACCATCATGCAGTTTAGGGTCACGTGGGACCATCCAGTTTAAGGTCGTGCAGGACCGTGAGGCTCAGGAAAAATATTTCTTGAGGAACTTGGCATTGCTGGGAGGTGTTATATTCTCACCATCCATAGTAACCAGGGAGTACGCACCATTGGAGTAAACCTTGTGAATGATGTATGGTCCTTCCCATTTGGGCTCCAGCTTGGGGTGGCTTCATGCCGAGTATCATTGGTGTCCTGAGGGCCAATACCAGGTCCCCTTGTATGAAGGAGAGGAGGTGAACTTTCTTTTTAAAGGCTCTGGCGATCTTGTTCTGGTGCCTCTCCATATTATGCAGGTCATGAAGCCTATTCTCATCATGTGCTTCCAATTCATCCAGACGGATATTAGCAACTTTATTTGATTCCTGCGGGTCATAGACTGTTGTGAACAGTGAGGACAACTGAATATCAATGGGCAGGATAACCTCAGTTCCCTACACCTAGGAATATGGGGTAACCTGGGTAGAATTATGAGTCATTGTCCGATAGGCCCAGAGGGCATTGGGGAGCCTGTCCATCCAACCTTTCTTGTTCAAACCAACCATTTTTTTGAAAAATGTTAGAGAGGGTCTTGTTGAATGCCTCGATCTATCCATTTACCTGTGCATGATAGCAAGAGGTGTGGTTAGAACAGATATTGTACTTGGTGTGAAATTTCTTCAACTCAGCTTCCCGGATGTTTGGGCCGTGATCAATGAGCACGACGTGAGGGAATCTAAATAGGTAGATGATGTTGGAGCTCACAAAATTGACAATGTATTGAGCCTTAACTACCTTGAGTGGAACTGCCTATTCCCACTTCGAGAAGAAATCCATAGTGGTCATGATGAATTGGTACTGGAGAGCTATCGTCAGTGGATACAGTCCCACGACATCGAGTCCCCACACAGCAAAGGACCAAGCGTAATTGGTAGTGTGAAGGGGCTCTAGTGGACAATGTATGAAGTTGGCATGAACATGACATGCATAATTTTTTTTAGAAAACTCGATGCAGTCATGGATCATGGAGGGGAAAAAATACCCCAATCTCCGGATCTGGTGAGATAGTTTCAGCCCAGCCTGGTGGGCACCGCAAGAACCACCATGAACCTCTTGCATGACTTGTGGAATCTCGACTCATTGAATGAAACAGAGGAGAATACTATCAAACTCATGATTTTAGTGGATCTTCTCAAGGCTGGGACTGTCCTGGAGAGTAAACTGTAACGCGCGGCATCAGATTCGCTCGCGCACGGTCCAATCGACTGGGAGGTAACCATTTTGTAGGTACTCGAAAAAAGGGGACCTCCAGTCGGGAATCACTTCAACCACTACATATTGGGGACCCAAGGGTCCTAACATGGAGGTGCCTGGGGTTAGGTGACCTACCTATGGGTTGTCTCCATTATTCGGAGAGATAGGAGAAACCACCCTCTGATGCGCCACGTGGATAAACAGGTCATCCTGCTCGGGCTCTGCAAGTGACGTAGCCAGGCCAGCCAGGGCATTAGCTTGACCATTCTGAGATCAGGGGACGTGATCCACTTCCGACCGAGAAGAGAACTATGCCATTAGATGGAGAGTGCACTCCAATAATGGTACAAGTTCTGCCTTCCTAACAACATAGTCACCGTTGACCTACTTAATTACTAGATCAGAGTCCCCTTTCACATGAAAATGGGGCACGTTGATCTTGAGGGATAGCTCTAGGCTAGCAATGAGGGCCTGATACTCTACCTCATTATTGGTACAGCCTTTCGACAGTAGGAATGAGTATGGAAAAATGGCCTGTGCCAGGGTAATGAAGACAATACCCATGTCTACCTTGTAAAGCTTGGGATCATTTAACCTTCAGTCGGCGGGGCTTCAGGCAGCACCATGGAAATGCATCTGCCAACACGGTGTGACATGATCCACCGAGAGGATTGCCTCATCGGGGAAATCGAGGTCTAGGGACTGGTCAGTAGGAGCCGGATGGGCAGCTAGGAAGTCTTCCAACACTTGTCCCTTAATGGAATTCTACGGGAAAACTTTATGTCAAACTGCTAGAGGATCACCGCCCACCATGCTAGTCAACCAGTAAAATTAGGACAACTCATAATGTACATCAGCAGGTCTACCCGAGAGACCAGTTGTACCTCATGGTGCTGTAGGTAATGCCATAGTTTCTACACATCAAATAAGAGTGAAATCCAGCTTTTCTCGATGGGGGAGTATCTGGTCTCAGTATCAAGGAGTATACGACTGAGGTAGTAGAGGCTGTTCTCTATCCCCTCATTGTTCTTCTGGGTGATAAGGGCACCAAGGGACCATTTTCAGGCGGTGACATAGAGAATCAGCGGCTTCCCGAAGACGGGTGTCATCAAGACCAGAGGCTGGAGAAAATATTTCTTGATTTCCTCGAAAGAGGTTTGGCACTCCTCATTCCACTCAAAATCGGTTCCCTTCTTCATGAGCCGAGAAAAGGGCTTACACTTTCCGGATAGGTTCATGATGAATCATTGTATGTAGGTTAAGTGGACTTAAAATCCTTGAATCTCCCAAATATTGCTCGGGGGGGACATCTGGATAATGGCCTTGATCTTCTCTAGGTTGATCTCAATGCCCCAGTATCTGACGACGAAGCCGATAAACTTTCCGGAGGTTACCCCTAGGGAACATTTAAGCGGGTTCATCTTCAGGTGGCGGGAATGGAGGAAACAAAACACTTTCTCAAGGTCATTGAGATGGTCCGGGAGCTTGTGATATTTGACCACAAGATCATCCACATAGCATTCCACCAATGTTCTGAGAATTGGCTTGAATATGAGGTGCATGGCCCGATGATAAGTGGCACCTACATTCTTTAGGCTGAAGGGCATAACCTGGTAACAGAAAGTACCTCAGGGAACCCTGAAAGCGGTAGACTCCTCGTCTTCATTTGACATCCGGATCTGGTTGTACCCAGAATACCCATCCATTAAAGAGAGGGTTTGGAAACCGGTTGTTGCATCAATCAACAATTCTATCCCTGGAAGGGGAAAATCGTCCTTCAGACAGTGGCGGTTAAGATCATGAAAGACGATACAGACTCTGATCTGCCCATTCTTCTTCCTGACTGGCACAATGTTGGCTATCCACTTGGGGTACTCGACTTTCTTAATGAATTTGTCCCAGATGAGCTTGTCAACCTCAGTCTTGACCATGGAACCGTGAGAGGTGTTCATATTTCTGGGAGGCTGCTTGAACCCATGATGATTTACTGGGAGACCGAGGCTGTGGACGACCACCTGAGGATCTAGTCCTAGAATCTCGTCATAACTCTAGGAAAACACGTCACGGTGCTGTTTCAGGAAGTCTATGTACCGATGCTGCTCCTCGAGGGGCATGGAGGCAATGATCAACGTGGGCCTCGAGTCCACCTCGCTACTAAGATTCACCTGTACCAACTCATCGTCTGTGGCATCGACTCCCTCTTAAAAGGAGGGGGGAGCGTCATCTAAATCCTCTTCATCAACTGCAAAGGGATCCCCAGCAGGGGAAGCTTCACCTGGATTGACAAATACCGATGGGAGGCTAGTGCCAGCATGGGCGGTACTGGACAACATATCGTGAGATTCACGTGCTACTGAGACCGTGGTAATGAAGGCAGTTGATCTGATCCCATATGGTCTTCAAACCAAGGGGCCACGCTTGATGATATCAAAACAATAGTGGTGTGTCGGCTTGAGTCGGTCAATCCCAGCCCGACCAAATAGACACGTATGATGTAATTACATTTCCATGGGGTGGACATCCTGATACCGTACAGGGGTAGGAGGTTCCAGGATCACCTAAGCCTGGTTTGTGTAGGAGTATGTGGCGATTTTCTACCATCGCTTGGAATTGGGAATTTGCCTTCCTGTTGTACCAGAGACAACAAAGAATTGCCCCATGTCGAGGGTCATGGCCTCCAACCAATGGATCGGGAAGAAGTAGACACCATCCAGACCTGCCCAAGGGTTAGTTGTGACCGTGGAGGGCTCAATATCACTTTCCAGAATCTTCTTATCCTTACTCATGTAATAGTCAGCGTCCAGATAGAGGACTTCACAAGAGGAAAAAGGAGATGCATCTCCTTGGAGCACACCTACTCGACCATTGATGGAGTATTTGAGGCATTGGTGATATGATGAAGGGAACGCTGCATGATGGTGGATCTATGGCCTGCCGATCAATGTGTTGTATGCGGTGTCTTGAGAGACAACCATGAATTCAGTACTAGAAACTAGGCCCCCGAACTTGGTCTTCAAATGAATCTTTCCTACCGGGGTCTGCTCAGTCCTGTCATACCCTTAGATTCTTAGGTCGGAGAGAGTTAAATTATCCTCAGATAACCCCAGCTTCTGCAGTGTCCGAGTCGAGATTAAGTTAATCCTAGAGCCTATGTCAACAAGACAGCGGCGGACTTCCACACCATTGAACTAGCCAGTGATGTAAAATGGATGAATGTTCCCCTATATGGGAGGGTCTTCGTCTTCACCAGAGAATGCGATAACTGACTGGCATTCGGTATTCTCAATTGCCTCAGCGTAGAAATATTATGCAGCTGCTACCTCCGTCTCAAACTAGAGGGGGATCCTTAAAGCCTCGGTGATCATCTCATGCAATTTTGACGGCAGTAAATGAGAGTCAAGATTAGAGAGCCTCATCGAAATGCTGGAGAGATGTTTTAGGATAACATACTTTCATGCCAGGCATGAACCTCTGCTTTAAGGAGGTCGCTCCGCGATTGGAGGCATGGCGGGCCCTGCCGCCTAGACCGGTGGCTGGCTAGTTCTAGGTATGTCCCGTTGTTCACTAGTCTAGGCCTAAAGGGTAACCTCTAGATGAGGACCAAAAAACTGAGATTGGCCTATAGCAGGGCGAGACTGGCCATAGTACGGACGAGGTTTCTCTACCTAATCTAGTAGCACAAACTACGATGGAGGTAGATCTAAGGACACCAGATGAGGAGGTTGCACGTGCTGAGCTCTGCGCTGGGCCTACTGTTTGGTCTCAGTGAAGTGTACGACCTAGCTGAAAGTGCCAGCTGACATGCCTTGACAACCCATATGGCTGCAGCTCCGCCAACGTTGGCATCATCTTGGGATGTTGGGGAGGTTCACCTGGCGTTCCCCTTCGCCAGAAGTTATATAGGGATTTATCAACTCCACACTATTAACTAAAGCGTACCCCTGACTGTCACTCAAAGATTCATCCACCACTCGAATGATTCTGGGAGGGACCCCCATCTCAGGGGGCATGAAGTCACCAAGAGTGGGGACGACGATGGCATTGGTGGGATGTGTTTCTTCCCCTTGCATTGCCGAGGCTTTTTGTTCTGGGAAGGGGCTGTATGAGACGATGATGAAAAGGTAGCAGCTGCAGATTATGAAGGCTCTGGAAGATTCATGTGTGACCGGATGATACCATGGGCACGATCTACCACTTTACAAGCCATACAGTCATCTTACTTTTGGGCTCCTTGGTTGGAAATCTGTTGTCACTTGTCGTCGCTACCACTACTGTTGTCTGGTCTTATGACAATGCATGCTACTTGTGTCGGGGCTAGGCCCAACCTGACTATGTTGTTGTTGACCTAGTCTTGAATCCAGTCTTTGAACATATAGCACCGTTTGAGGGTGTTCCCTAGGATTCGGGGATAAGGGAAGTAGTTTGAGCGATCAGTGAGATTCACCTCTTCTAGCCTTCTACACTCAGGTAGTCACACAATCCCT
Source organism: Viscum album (assembly GCA_963277665.1). Taxonomy (NCBI): domain Eukaryota; kingdom Viridiplantae; phylum Streptophyta; class Magnoliopsida; order Santalales; family Viscaceae; genus Viscum; species Viscum album. The sequence continues at coordinate 600,945,741 of OY728125.1, forward strand.
TTCTTCAAGGCGCTATGGAAATAATCTGGGACCTGAGCCTCGTTGAATGAGTAGGTCTGATTCCTTCTGTCCGGGAAGGGGGCTCTGGGAGCCTGGCCCTGAAGAGGGTCCAGAAGAGCATGTCGATGAGGCAGATCCTGATTAACCCACATAGGAGGTAGAGGCACATTATGAGGAGGAACTTGCCAATTCTGAGGAGGTCACTACTGGGCAAAAGGTTGCTCCTATGGTGGAAGGCCTCTGCGAGGATGCGGAGCCAGTGCTACTGGTAGTAATTCTAGCTGCCTGGGGGATTCTATTTGGGCCACTGCAGCGGGGTCGGCTCTGGAAGCCCTCCTTGTTGGGATCATAGGGTGATGCGGACGTGCCTGACTAGCCTATTGTGGAGCTTCCTTGAGGTACTGGGCCTTATCTGAGATGTCTTGGAACCCTTCAGGGTAGTTTAGATGATCATGGAAGGAACCAGTTCTATTTTTTACATTCCCTATGTACATCGTTAGTAATTTCTCCGGAGTCAGTGGCATGTCGGGGGAGTATGTGATCCCCTTCCACCGGGTGATAAAGTCTGCGACTCTCTCATCAGGCCTTTGTTTGCACTTGAAGAGATTTGCGATACTGGTCTTTCATGTGGTGGAGCTGAACTGGAATAGGAATTGCCAGCGAAGATCCTCCCAACAAGTCAATGATCCAATGGGGATCTGGATGTCCCAGACATATGTAGGGACTTCTAATGTCTGCAAAAAACATCGGAGCTTGGCGGCTTCCTGCTGTGTTGGAGTCCCCAACATGGGGCCACACCTTGAAAAAAAGTGGGCCAGGTTCTACGGCGGGTCCCCTATCCCATTAAAAGGAGAGAAAGTGGGACTCTCAAAACATGGGGGTGTAGGCATATCATCCACCCATGCTGGATATGGATTTCCATCTGGTGGGACTACCACCTATCACATTTACAACGCCTCGAGGAGGGTGATGAGTACTGCCATTAGATCGTTTGGGTGGGGGTCCCTATCTTGACGGGGATCCCTAACCACGAGTGTGTTGCTGTGATCTTTGACATGGTAGATGGGTTCAACAGCTCATGGAGAGAATGGGGGAGTGGCCTATAGGGAAGCTGGGGGAACACGAACCAGATTCCTCGGATTTCCACACCATTCAGGAGGGTTTGGTGAGGCGTATTGCACCCTCTTTCCATGAGTTCCAACTCCAACCCTGTCTGCAGGAGTGGTATGATTAGGGTTTCCCGGAGGCATTTCACCGGGGGGAAGTTGTTCCTGCCCCTGCTGCCCTGGTCTAGGATCACCATAGTCAGGTCGCCGCTCTACAGCACATTCGGCCTGAATTTTTTTGACCAACCTCTTCTTCTCAGCAATTTGCTGGTGCAATGCATCCTTCTCAGGGTCTTCCTCCATCTTCTACACTAAGGTGGATGGGTCAGAGTGATTGATAGCTCCGACAAGCTCGTTACCCTTACCAAAATTCTGGCTGAGTACCAATGTCTCAGTGGGTGTAGGGAGACCTAGGAGGTTCCTCTGTTGATTAGTAATCCGTCCAGGTGGGTCCAACAGTGGTGGCACACCCTTAGGGGGTATGTCTCCATCGATAAATTCCATCTCGTCCTTATTGTCTACGACGTCGACCTTGTGGATTGTGACCCTTCATGGGGGCATGTCTTCAATATCGCATAGTGAGTCAGGCTTCCATCGAATAGGGATTAAGAGGAGGGAAACGTAAATCCCCCATCCATGGACTTGCACATGGGGGGTAGCCTCCCAAATAATTTTGTGGAGTACCTTGAAACTCTGAATGCATATTTGTGGGAGGGTCCTCTGGCGACCTGGTGACTCAGGGCGCTGGACCATGGGGAGTGTGGCCAAATCGACCAGACGACATTGCTCAACGATTTCTTAAAAGTGCACTTGGATCCTGGGGTGCACCACTTGATGATAACGAAGATGGAAGTGTGTCAACCATAGGGTTTTACGGAAGCACTCGACTTCCTCTGGGGCGAGGGATTCCAGTGCACAGAAAATCGACGCTGCCCCCGGCCAGAACTTATCTGGGAAGTGATCCACCAGAAGAATGCCCCAAAAGCTCCTAGGCTCAGATTTAGGGTCTGGCCCCGTGTTGCCCCACTTTTCAACCGTAGGCTGCTGAGGAACCGATAGCGGTACTTAGTCAGAAAGCTGAGACAATAGACTGAGTGGTGGAGAATATGGCGAATGAGCCAACAGGCCTCTGAATTCTGGTACATCCTACAAGGAGTGTGGTGAATTGGCCACAATTTCATGATACGAAGGGATGACAACCCAAGTTTCTGGTGCAGGGATTGTGGTTTTCAATGATGGGTCACACTGTTTCTCAACCACCATCGGTCCCCAAAATAGCTCTCCAAGATCTCTGGTCGAGGTAGAGGGTGCTTTTAGTGATGATGGTGGCGACTGGAAAGTCGGAACCCGTGCGATTTCCAATCTTTCCTCCTCCTGGATGTACCTTTGAAGAGAGGTGGGAATTCGGTGGACTTCACACTCCGAAAGGATGAGGCTAATACACCTTGTTCCTGCCCCGATCCTTGACATAGAGGACCGAGGGGAGGGTTCCACCACTGAGTCATACTCTGATTTAAAATCTAAGAAACAGACCAGTTTGATCTTTGTCCGAAGCTTTTCTGTGTTCTTCTTGTGGGAGCGACGACCCACCTTCCAACCCCAGAATGGCTCTTCGGGGAAGGAAAAATTCCCAACACGAGGAGGTCCTTCAGCCGTACTGGCATTGGGGCAGGGAGTACTTCCGCCTGAGTGGGTCGGAGTGTGAGGAGCATCGGGGAAGATTTCAAAGGGGACACATGGAGGACCTCCGTGCTGGGTGCTGGTGCGGGTAGGACCCCCACTGGAATTGACGGGAGCACGGGTAGGACCTCCATTCCTAGTTCCCTTGGTGACGTCAGTGTGAGGAAGGTCCCTGTACGGATTTGACCAAACACGGGTTGGACCTCCGTGCTGGGTGCTGGTGAAGTAAAGTTGTCCTCCACCCCTCTGGTTTCTAGGATGAGGAGGGCCTTCCTCGGTTTCTACAAGGATGTGAGGAAGGTCCTCACATCATAGAGTGACTGTATGTGCAACATCCCCAGCCCGGCGGTCCATGGCAGGAGGGATGGCTCCATACATAGTGTTATGAGCACAGGAGAGGCTCCCATATGGGGTGTTGCTACCATGGGGAAGGCCCTCATTTTGGTCGAATGTGGTACAAGGCATACCTTCCAGCCAGACCTCGAAGTGGGAAAGGCCCGCGTCCTCCTTGGTAGTTGCACAGGGAGGGCCCCCGTACTTGGTGGCATTGCTACATGTTAGTCTGCGGTGGCCACTGCCTATGTCTGTGACCAGGAGAGTCGACCCAGCCTTCCTGTGGGGTGGTTGGGGCCTCGATCCATGTCGGGAATATAGCTACCCCTGCTCGGCGTATGCAAGCGGCTGATGATGCACGTCAGCAGTGGCTCGGGCCACAGTAGTCACTAACATTGACACCCCTTGATGGGCGCCCTCCTCTACCTGTGATCGACACTGGCGTCGAGTCAGCCAGACCGGTACCGGTGGTGCAGTTAGGTAGTATACCTTCACTACAGCTCAGGGAACCGGGTGGTGGCACTGGTGCGGCCCTGTGGGGGCCCTCGCTGGGAATCCCTAGGACGGAACTCTGGCTGGGCTGGCCCGAACATCCCCTACCTCATCGGCGTAGGGCATGGAGTCATCGAGGTGTTCTGGGGAGAGGCTCTCGAAATGATTGAAGGTTGGAGTGGGGAGAAGTGGCTCCCTGCACGGCCCTCGGGGGCAGCATGGATGGTGAGGCACAAATGCCTCTAAATCTAGTCGGGCCATGTCCCTCATAGGGATGACCGCCTCCTCCTCGTACCAACATACAAGGTTATTGATTAACTTTCGTTGGATAATTTTCAATGGGGAGAGGGGGAATGGGCCCCTAGTAGTCGCGGCAGTCGAGGATTCCGTATAACAGGCAGAACTATGTGAGGTATCCGTGTTGATATTGCCCATGCCTCTGTGTCGATGGGTAGAAGGTGATCGGGTTCTAGATGCAGCAACTGGGTTCCTAAAATAGGGAGATCAACTCATTAGTACTGACAGAAAACGAAATCGACACCCAGTGCCCAAGCACTATTCTGTCTTCAATGACTTGTAAGAGGAATCCACACTGACAACGTCTCAGACCAAGATTCCCAATGTTTTGACTGCCCCATCATCTGGTGAGTTTCACACCAGGACCACTATTTGATAGGTAGGGCCCAGCGCTGGATATCTAGATCCGGTGACATGTCACTCTACTGATGTCTCGAGTGCTACTAATATCCACATTAAGGAGAAGAAATTCACGTCGGGTTCACCATTTCTCTTTACGACACTTTCTCCGGGGCACACACGTCCATCACATTCAGGGGACATCGACCCTGTTATGTTGCCCCGAATTCCTGCTCTCCAAAGGTGGGTGACATCCACTCCCTATTTGGGGACGTTTTTCCTTGATTGAAACAAGTTGATGGTATGCCAGTTCTTCATTTTGTGAATTCCTCCTCAAAATTGGTCACCTAGTCCAGGTCTCCCATATAGATTAAGATGTAGTTTTTGAAACTCTTCCCTATGCCATTTTTTCCTAGACCCCGTTTAATTACACTGCTTCTGTCAGGACATTCCAAGGGGTTCGGTCAGGGCAGCAACCATTAGTTGGGGGAGTAGTCACGTTGAGGCATTGTTGGCGTGTTTGGGTGTAGGAACACTAGCACGTCTGATTTTCTTACCCTTATTATAGGGATTATCAAGGGAATGGAAGCCCAAGGAATCCCATGTCAAATGCAGAGAATCATATTCCATACACATGTCTATGAGGTTTTCCTCAGCTTCCCATGTTTAACACAGGGTGTGCCACGAGTTTAACGTCTAGCGGGGATGTATCAGACTGATTGGAACACTAACTGGAGTGAATCGGATGGGTGTAACCTCTTGAGGGAACACCAATGTCGGTTCTAACGAATGTTTTGTTTCCCGATCACTGCCTGGAGCAGTGGGTATGTGAATTGGCATGATCCTACCAGGATTTGGCAGCCCGGGTAAGAATCAGGATGGATGATGGAGGGTTTAATGAAGTGGAGGGGGGATGAGATGGAACCGATGTGAGGATGTCAGTGATATTGGGATTAAGCCTTGATGAGACTTCCTACATATCCCTATGGTAAGGAATCAAAGTCCACGTAGTTCGGTGGTCGAGGAGGCTTTTACGTACCCTACCTTAGCAAGGATAAAAAACCATGTAGTTCCGAAGTCAGAGGCAAACCAATGTGAAGGTGGACGTGGGGTCCGATGGGTGGTGGGCTTGAACCTCATGAGGCTTCCTACGTACCACTCCATGACATGGATCAAAGTCCTCATAGTTCGGAAATGGATGCTGGTGAACTGATGTGAAGGAGGTTTGAACGACCGGGTGGTGGGCTTGAACCTTGTGGAGGCTTCCTACGTACCATGCCTTGACATGGATCAAAGTCTCTGTAGTTCAGGAATGGATGCCGGTGAACCGACGTGAAGGAGGTCGGAATGACTAGGTGGTGGGCTTGAACCTCATGGAGGCTTCCTACGTACCATACCTTGACATGGATCAACATCCCCAAAGTTCGGGATGGGGCCTGTGGGGCTTACACTCTAGGCTACTCAGGTGTTGGTGAACTGACATGAAATAGGACCTTGGTCAAGGTTGATGATGGGGATTGAACCTCAAAAAGGCTTTGTACGTATCATTCCTTAGCATGGATCAAAGTCCCCATAGTTTGGGAATGGATGTCGGTGAACCGACGTGAAAGAGGTTAGAACAACCGGGTGGTGGGCTTGAACCTCATGGAGGCTTTCTATGTACCATGCCTTGACATGGAGAAAAGTCCCCATAGTTCGGGAATGGATGTGTGGGGCTTACAATCTAGGATAATTGGGTGGGATTCCATGGTTGATGCTTACTCTAATCCCCCATGAGTCATGATCCGTGTGAGAAACAAGATGCAGCAGAGACCTGACGATCACATCGCGAAAGGTGTGTCTGTGGAAAGTGGAGTGGGGATTATGCGTGGAGTGGCCCAGGGAGAAGAATATTGGGACTTACTCCAGGATGGAGGCCTGGGTGTGACGAAGCACAACCGGAGAGGGATTTTGGACTGAAGAAAAGGAGCACCATTCCATATCATGCCCTTCGCTGGCCTTGGCACCGAGGAAGTGAGGAGGAGAATGGATGCTACCTCCTGCATGAAAGATTAGGGGATTACACCAAGGTGGCTACCCTACCCCACAGACAAAAGCCACTCCGATAAGGAGGATATCATCCCATATGAGGGGTGATACCATCCATATGGAGACAAGTGGGCACGGATAATGTCCATGGTGGGGGACCCTGTGTGCGAGGCATGAGGCTAGGTCACAGTTTAACGTCATGTGCTGAGGACGATGGCACTTGGCAGTTTAATGCCCTACAGCTCGGACGAGGTGGGTGAGATTCACACCCATAGGACGTATATAACTGATACTTTCCCACCCTTGAGGGAAGGAAGGCATCGACAATGCCATGACTGGGGGTGTTATGGAGCGATCCATTGAGGGGGTCCACGTTAGTGTGGCTATGCGATGAAGCTATAGATGTTAGCATGACTATGCGAAGGAGCATGAGGCGAAGCAACGCAATGGGTGGTGTCATCCTGAGGACTTTGAAATCACATCGTGCAGACATGGAGGGTCACATGGAAAGAGGAATTGCAAAGCAAAGGGGTTCACAGGCAGGGGCCTTGTGAAGCTCGGCCACTCCGCATGGCGGAAAGCATTTGCGAAGGGGTGTGCTTTGTGAAGTGGGGAGCCTCATCCTTAGCATAGGGTAGAAGTGTATATGGGAGGTGCTTCATGAAGTGGAAAGGCATTCACAAAGCACTACCTCATGGAGGACAGGTGCCTCACAGAGCAAAGTGTCGTGAAGCGATGTGCTTCGCGAAGTACAATGACCCTGCCTTCCCATGTGGATCACGTGTAAATGAGGGGTGTTTTGTGAAGCATAAATGTTTCGTGACGACTTGGGTCCACTTGGGGATCCCCTTCCTCCGTAAAGGCCCTTGGGATTCATGAAAGGAATCCCTCTCAAAAGAGGGGATTAAAATGAGTAAAGGGGGAGGCACTTCACAGAGCAAAAGTACCTGACGTAGCTCCTGATTTGCAGATCAAAGTGTGCTTCGCGATTTGGGAGCTAGGAAGTTGAAAGGTCAGACTGTCCGTCAGTTGGGCTCGGGGGGAGCCCAATATTTATATGCAAGAGGTTCCGCGAAGTAGAGATTACGTAGCACGAAGAGGTCTTTGGTTTCTTAATGGCGGGCCGCGAACATCAAATGCGTTCACGGAGGGGTCCGCCTCCTTGCTTCGCGGCGGGTCGTGAATGTCAAATGCCTTCGCGGAGTGGTCCGCCTCCTTGCTTCATGGGGGGTTGCGAACATCAAATGCATTCTCGGAGTGGTCCACATATTTTCTTTGAGGCGGCCTCGCGGGGCCCCAGGGGCTCCGCAGAAGGCCTTCACGATGCAGTTCGTGGGGTCTTGTCTCTTCTTTTTCTACCCTAATTTTGGCACCAAACAACGTTGCCTTGCCGTTCTCCCTCCTGGAGCGGCTCTCTCCATCATGATCAGCTTCCCTTGAAAAGACCTCCTCAAGTACCAGGTCTCCGGCATCGTTGACCACTGACGTTCCCCACCTGTAATGGCGGTCTCCCCCCTTAGCGTTCTCCCCTTCTCCCTCATCGTACCACCCCACACCTGCTAGCATGCCTTCCCTCTCACCGGTGGACTGGCATCATACCTCAGCTATGGCACCCCACCTTGAGTAAGACCACATGGGTCAGTGCCTCATTTCCAACATTCCCCTCCATCTCACCCACTATCCATCTTGATCCCCAAAAACTTACCGCCCTAATATTGAAACCGAACAGATCTGGATTTGGTTGGACCTCCACGACTGTACGTATTGGTGACTGGTGGTAGTTTCCCCTTCAACGCAGTGTACTACCCCGATCATAAGCTGGTCTCTACCATGCAACCCCATTTGGCCTGATCTAGACCATTCCATCCTGTTCGATTGCATATTCCATACCGACCAGCCTCGCTCCATAACTTGTGAATCGGTTCCCCAGATCAGATCATCTTGCTACTACCACAGCTCAGTGAGGTACTGTGCTAAACAGATTCATCATGAAATAGATCTACAAGGGTCGAACTAGCCCAGAATGAGCTTGGGCAGACCAGCCTGGCCCAAATCACCTCTGCACAGGGTCGACATAGTCAGGACTCGGCCTACGCGAGTTGGACCCAACCTGTATAAGCCTTTCTCATGTTTTTCAGGACCAGAGTAATTTTAATTTAATCAAAAGTTAATTAAATTAATTAATTTAAATTCAATTGTGAATTAAATTAATAGAATATTAATTTTTGGTTTAGAAATTAATTGCAGCTTAATTTAATTTAATTTGGTGATAAATTAAATTAATTAGTTAATTTTATCATTACTTATAAAATTAAATTAATTAATCGGGACCAAATAATGTAAATACTATATTAAAAATATGATATAATTTATATTTTAATAAATTTTACCCTTGAGTATAATTTAACGCATGTTTAATTTTAATTCGTCATTTATTTTTAAATATGTGGGTTAATTCATATTGATTGGTTATGATCCTTGGACCGACCAATGCATGTTTAGCGCATATTAATTAATTAATTTAATTATTCCATGCTGGTTAGAAATAATTATTTAATAAATGGTGATCTGCATATCATCTTTGGGTCATTATATGTATAAGGTCCTACACATCCACTTTAGAGTTATATTTTTACTCCCAAGTGCCCCTCACCCGCATTGAGTATTTTTGTATAATGACTAGGGGACTAGTGACACACATCAGCCAAGTTTTGTTGTTGCACCAGACATGACTTTATGAATTTTTTGGTAGACACTACACTTTGAGTTACAAGCGATGCGACTCAAGGTATATCCCATAGTGTCTAGGTTGATTTATTATTCACCCAATGGATCAACAATTAGAATTGGCTCATTAGCAGGTCACCATTTTATTTTTTTGTTGTTTTTTATTTTTGTGTATGTTTTGTTAATTCAAAAATACATAGAATAATTAAAAAAATCATGAACATATAAAATGAACATGTGACATAATGGATTTTTCTATTTCATGCATGGACAGTTGTGAGTGAGATCACATAGTACATGCTAAGAATAAATAAAATTATTTCTTTCATACAAGATCCTCAAAGAGATATTATGTATAAATCACCTTCCATCATTCATATATGGACAAAACTGTCTGTTCGACGTACTCGTCTTTCCAAAGATGAGGGTGTCTCTTACTATTAGGGAGTTATTATGAGAGTTATGGGTTGACTAAAATATGATTTCTGCAAAGACGTATCCAAAGTTAGATTTATGTAAATTTTATAGGGTTATATTGAGTAAATAAATAATGATTTACAAAGTTGGAACTTCAATCAATAGATCAAGGAACCATGAGTCAATGAAGTTGGTCAGCCTAACGCCTAACTTGAACCCTCCAAGTAGCGGCGTAGTCAAAGCTGGTAGATTATGAGGGGAGGTTCAGGGATCCTTCCACTTGAATTCTCAAGTGACAAACTATTGTTATTATAACATAGAGGGTTCCTAGAATTCGATAAAATATTGGGAGAAATTTAATTATTTAATTAATTAATCAAAATGTGTAAACTGATAATTTTGATAAAGGTAATAATCTAATAAAATTTTCTTTTATAGAGGAATTTTATGTTATACCACAAGTTTAAAAACTACAATAAATAATGTGCAAGTAAATGTACTCATTGGAAAGATTATCCAACAATAGTACGGGCACTTGTGCATAGTACTATGATATAGGAAACTCATGGTTCTAGCATCCCCAACACCAGTTAATCTCCCTCAAGAAACAAGTGTGAAATTGTTTATAGGGGACTATTAGAAAAATCATATGATGGTGATGTTATTATTCTTAATGTTTAGTGTTAGTTATCGTCACTACATCATGACATGGATGATATAACAGGAAGTCTCATATCTGAGAAGTTTTCAAGGTGAAAGAAAAGTAATGATATGAAAAGGTATTGGTTACATTGGATATATGTAAATTGAAAGATGTGTGATGATCTGTCAAGGGATCCTCTCTAATATAATTTTTACCCATTTATCCAAGTCTCATTTTTATGTTACAAAATGAACAATAATTCAAAAATATTTTAATTACCTTTTAGTTAGTTCTCCATGTAAATAATAATATAAAAGACAGATTAATATTTAATTAGTATAGAAAACAAATTGAAAGGAAAGGGAAAAAGGCCAATGGAATGTAACACTAAAAGCATATTCACAACATCCTTCAATGAAAAAGGTATTAATGGGAGGTTATTTTCATTCCATATTATGAAATAATACTATGGAAGTTCACATGAAATAAACTAATTTAAAGAATCAAGTTATTTCTTATATTTCAGGTATATTCATCATATAAAAGTAACGCTTCAATCATACTCCTTGGGTATTAAATACTATATTCCAATTACATATGTTTATTTAAATATGGTAACTAGGTAAGTATAAAATGTTGCTAAAATTAAGGTGTATTCTACAAGCTGCTGAGAAATGGTGATTCCTAAATCAGTGGTTAGAAACACATCACTTCTATATTTCCAATAAAATGATTCATGTGGATCTATTATTGAGTATGACTAAAAAATTTATCTCACACGTCCTTTGGATAGAAGGATACATTATTCTAGGATCAATAATGAATGATGTTTTGATTTAGAATACTCAAACAATAGCTCAGTGATACATGAATCATTGGAAATAACAAATGAATATAAAATTTATGACTTATACCCAGTTGTGGAAAGATAATTATTTTCCAAGTAAAACTAAAAATGAACATCAAGTTTATACCTATTATAGTATTTAGGCATGGTAATGCTAAACACCATTGACATTATAGACATCCTTAGTTTGGAAAAATAAACATTTATAAATAAAGGTATTTTAAAAATCATTTATAATTAGTTTAGAAAGTGAGCCTGAAGTATTTCAAGAGAACGATAGTGGTAAATATGATTTATATGACTCCTTTATGTAATTAAGAAATTAAAAAGTGAAGTAAGTTCATGTTTAGAAGATATAAGCTACTTATGGCTGGCATGATGAAGAATATCATGATCATGGATTCATCAATCATGGTAATGTATCTTGGAGTAATTCCTAAATTCACATTACCTTATCTACATCATGACTTTGATGTTAATGTGGTGAATCAATAATGAAGTCTTACATGTCAACATTGATAAAAAATGTAGCATTGAGTGATTCCTAAATGCACATTTTATACATCAGAGATATCATGTATGGAGTATTGATGTTGAAACTTGCAGAAAAAACCATTATATTTTATGATATGATTCTTAAATAACAATCTTATCCCATAATCATATTCCAACTAAAATGAAAAATGAATATCATACGGGTCATAGTATGATCCAATTATATTATATCATAAGACATGTGTTTTGATGTAAAGGGTTTCTTTGGACATAAACAAACTTGAATCAAGAACAAACACATTATGCATCTATTTTAATTATCCCAATGGTTGAATAGGATTTACAGAAATCCCTAAGACATAATAGTGGTATATAAGTGATCGACTACATTTCTATATAATTGTGCACATATATTTTGAGGTCGTGGGAGACATATTGTCTTGGTTTTAGTCAATACTAGAGATGAACATGTAGTTAGAATAGGAACTAGTTCAACAAGAACACGTGGAACTAAGTATGTTTCAGAGATACATACTGCATAGGAAGAACAAAACCATGGTGATGGTTTTTGAACTCACCATGGTTGGTGGAATATTATTCGTTGCAAATAATATTTCATACAAGTAAGAAGTGTATGGAAATTATCTAATACTAAAAAGACCAATCAAAATTCAATAATGGATTCTATGTATTAAAATGAAAGGAGGCTTATTATTGTAAATACTGCAGTGGGTATTACTGTGAGATGATACATGGATGGTACAATAGTGGTACCAATAAGGCTTGATTGGTTATACTAGGTTTTTATACCTAAATTCATTAAAATTTTACTTTTCATAGCTAATTTATATGATTATATTAGTAGGTATTGGATTTCATGACCATAAATCATGGAAGGTGTCTGTACGGTGTAACCAGAAGAGGATGTTCACATCACAAAATGTTAAAAAGGTTTCAAGTTACTGAATTCTAGTTTAGAATTGAAGTAAGAAACATGATCATAGAGTATTCATTTAGAATGAATTTTTTCCATGTGTCTACTAGAGGTTAGTGGTAGTGATATGTTTTTTCATGTAAAATATGTTTGGTAACATATGGGAATCAAATATTGGTCTTACAGTTAGTTAAGACAAAGAAGAAATTTATTATACAGTGATTGACATTAACTAGAAACCAAATTTATAGGGAACAAGATCTACTGTGGTATATCTATAGGTTTTTTAGATCTAGTCAATCATAAATTGTACATATATTGACATGGTATGGAAAAGTACTAGTTTGAACAATTCAAGAGAGAATTGTTACCAATGCAACATGACATAATCTCTCCAGGTTGACATGTCTGGGACATGGGAAGAGATTAAAATGGTGAGTTGAAATCCACATGCTTATGCGATGGGTCTATCACATATTCCATGATCTCTACTAAATTTATATTTCATGGATATGATTCATAGTAGAAATATATCAATTATATCTTGGATAACTGCAAGAGAAGTGGTCGGAACTATATGTTTGCACTATGGAAATTTCAAAAGATATGTACCTGGTAAGTGGAGAAGAAATGATACTAGTTCTGATGGGATACAAACTATTATTACTTAGATCCAAATTATGAAATATTACAAGTTAGGATAAATTGATGAGAGACACAATCTCATATTAGCCAGTGCTGAGTATGCTATAACTTCTGAGGCGACTAAGAAGTAGGTGAATACAATAATTATTTCAAGTTCTTGGAATCACACATAGTAATTAATTTATTATCATAATGTAAAGTATTATATTCTTACTAGAAAAGATGTTTATGAATGTGTATATAAGGGATATACTCGGGGTTACCATCTCTTGAGAATTTTACTTAAGTAGATGAGGTTACATTTAATGGATATGTCATGCGGTGGAAACATTGAAGGCCTAAAATCTAAATCTGTTACTCAGCATAAGCATGATTTTTTATCACATGAGTAGATAAAATGTTTGGTTATCATGTTTTCTATAGTGAAACTGGGTGTGTTGAAATAGTGGGTTCCCTAGAACCGACTATTCAGTGATTTTGATTACCATATCATGTATACAATTAGATATACATGATGTTTTCTTACCATTATAGTATATAATTTTTGGTATCCACTATTGAAATGATAATTTCTATAGATTAATTATTGTATCACAAGGTTATAGAAGATCCCAAGCTATAATGAGAACCTTGAGATACCATGATATTAATCATAAAAAAATTCCTATAGTTTAGTCACATCTCACTAACTGTACACAGTAGATGTTTGACTATCAGGTGCTGGGGACTCATAAGAATTTAGACTTCTTCTCATGAAGTTAACACTTGGTGATATCTAGTAGTGAGATCATGAGGACAAAACCACCAATAATAACACCAAATGTTTTGGGTGTCATTGGATGTTACTTTTTACGATCAAGTGTAATGGTATCCTAACATGAGATCATTACCAATGTATGCCATTTTATTATATACTTAGATGTAAGATGAAAACCATGATATTTAAATAATGGCGAGGTAATTTTTGTTTGGTGCATCATTGGTGGCATGAAATGTTGACAAGGATGGTTGTACCTTCACAAGACTACAACCAGGGTAGTTTATGGAAAATTTATAATGTTGGATCCACATACAATAAATAAAGAAAAGGACTATTTCATGGGTGTGTGTGCTGCTTTATGGGATATTAAAGACAAAGATATTATATTAGATAGTTCATGTTCGTAGGTTGGTTTTCACTGTTGTGATGATCCTTATCTCTTTAGGGGTTATAATGGGTTTCAAGATCCTGCTCTTGGTCTATGAATAATATTCACTTCTATCGAGATAAGGGCATAGAGAGTCACACACAATAGAGTATTGATAAATCTACCTGATTCAGTTGAATAAGATTTTTGGACATATGGGCCCCACCCCCTGGGTATGGGATTTGTATAAGGAGATACGGTCACCAATGAAAAAAATAAATTTATATTTTTCATGTTAATAAAAATGAAAATTCAATTTATTAATTAATATATTTTACATGGTTTAAGTAAATACATGAAAAATATTATTTGAATGAATATTAAAAATATTCAAGGTTCAATTAATATTTGTGGGAAGGATTAGTCTAGTTAATGAATCATTTATTATCACATAATATATTTATTATATTACAAGAAAGTTATAATTTTATTTATGACTCAGTTCAACATTCATAACATGTCATTTATAGTGTGTTAATTATTCTAGGTATAGGAGGAAATTCTGGGTAATTCATAAAAATTTTATAAATAGAGAAGAAGAGGGATTTGTTGGTGACTATTCATGGGAATTATATATCCTCATTTCTATAAAGAAATCTAGAGAGAGTATATTTATTATGGATCTTAGATTAGGTTCTCTCTCAGGATTTATAAGTGAGGTTATGTGGTGATGGTTAGAGCATCGAAGGCATCGTCAGAATACCGCTCTAGCACCTAAATTTTAACGATCGGTGCTCCTGTAGCTTTTTGAATCCCATGTGGATGATATAGAGAAATAAGGATTCATATTATTCATAAAGTGATCGCCAATGATGAAAAGACATCATTTGCAGCTTCAGATCTAAACCATTTATTTTATAGTTTATTTTTGTTCTTAAAACTCATCATGTGCGATCATCTGCTGAAATCAGGAAGTGATTCTATGATGTCATTGAGTTCAGGATTTACATCAGTAAAAAAATTTAAAATCCCATTTTTGGGTCTTCCACTGCATTCTCGGTACCTTCACCTCTTCCTTGGTTATCATGAGCTAAAAAAGAACATGATAAATAACATGTATCCTCTACAACAAATTAATGAATTATTCAATTATATCTGTTGTTCACAATAAATTTCTAATGTGGTTCTTCAGTTGGGATATTATTATGCTAAGAAGAAGGAGGATATCCACTATACTTCCTTACAATATAGTTATGGGAAATATATCTTCATAGTGATTCTATTTTGATGAACTAATGCTATGACCATATTTGTTGACTTGATAAATAGATTCATTAGGTATTACATTTATAAATTTTCGGTAGTCTTTATAGATGATATTATTATCTACTCCAAAATAAAGGAGAAACATGAAGATCATTTGATTACTATACTGATGACCATGAGGAATGAAAATCTATATGAAAATTATAGTAAATTTGAGTTTTAGTTGGACAATGTAAATTTCTCAGGGAATGTTACAACCAAAAAATGGATATCTACGGATCCTTCAAAAATAGAGGTAATTAAAGGATGGATCAGACAAGTATCTACAATGGAAATCTGATGTATCCATGGATTAGCTGAGTATTATCATTAATTTGTGAGAATATTCTCATGATTATAAATACCACTAACCATGATTACTCAAAATGGTGTCATGTTTGTCTATACTTATGAGTGAAAAGGTAGATTTAATGATTTCATGAAGAGGAAAACTGATGCACCTGTGATCTACAATGATTCCTAGTAAAAGATATTAGGTTAAGTAATCATGAAAGATGATAAATTCATCACCCATGACTCCCTAAAACAAAATATCCATGAAAATAACTACCCAATTCATGACATATAATTTGAATTAGTGATCCTCACATTGATGATTTGGTGTCATTATCTCTATATAGAAAAGTGGGAAATATATATGGATAAAAAATTACCCAAGTGTAATTTTAAACAATGTTTTCTAAATATTTACCATTGAATATGGTTAGATATGATCAAGGATTGTGATAAATATATCCATTAACATCCCAAGAAGGAAAAAAATGTGGATGATGCTTTGATTAGAAAGCATCCTGCAACCCAATCCTTGATGAGGATTATAATGGATCCAATATTCATGGACATAAAAATGATATATATAGAAACAATCAAATTAAAAAAATTATCATTTCATAAATTTTCAGAATACTTAAACATTTTACAAACAAAGGTAAGAAGAGCATACCAGTCTAGTGCATTTGGAAACATTGAAACATAAACACTGGTACATAAATGAACTAAATTATGTCCTAAAAGGTTCTTCTTGACTAGAATATTTCTTAGAGAAATAAAAATAATACATATCATCATAACCTAGGGAATGAAACATAAAAATGGGTGAGAAAAAATGATTAGTAAGGGTAAACAAGGGAGACATGTAAGCATAAACATGAGCATAAGGGTCTGAGAATGTGATTAAGAAAATAAACGATCATACCCTGCATATCAAAGATCATGGCCTAAATATTCGAAGATCATAAGGAATGAATCATAATTAAATAAGGAGAGTTATCCATGATATCATAACATAAGAATATGACATGGAATAATAGAAACACATAAGAATATACTAATTACCATAGTTGCCAAGGCATCACTACCAACACCATCTTACTGGAAAAAGTCTTTTACTAGGCTAGGTAACCCCCATTCCTGCCCTGTATTACTAAAATGAGTGACCCTCATTACATCCATGTATTACTGATCTGAGTAACCCTCATTCAAGGCCTGTATTACTGAACCGATTAACCATCATTCCAGCCTTTTTATCTCATGAGATAGAAATATTTACCCAATTCATTAGTGGGAGATATTGGTCCCACCTGTCACATAATGATATCATACACACACATTCCATACGATCATAAATAAAAATATCATAACCCATGAAATGAAATGGGTATCATAAACATGTAAAAATATCATAACCTATGTAAATAGAAAATTTTCATAATCATTTTATCATAAACATATCCCATGAAAATAATCGTGTTTCAAAAGCATATAAGTCATGAAAGAGAAACGAGTTTTATAACATTATTCCATCTAACCATAATCCATTTAGAAAAATAATATGCCTGAAAACATTGAATAATTTCCCTATAAAGGCATGAGTAAAAAAAATTTATGTTATCTTAGATGTAAAATAATTTTTAAGGATCTATTAAAACTATTTCTTTGGGAAGATATCATTTTTTTATTAAAATTTGTTTTATTAAATAAATCCTTTTGAAAACCCCTTTCTTTGAAAATTGACCTAAAAAACATGAAGTAAGATTTAAAAAAAATAAAAAAAAAATTAAAATAAATTTTTCTGGGATAATTATCTTCAAGGATGTTTTGAATTTTTTTGAAAACATAGTTTTTGAATATAATAGATTTCTAACCAAAAATTGAGGTGGTACTATTTTTACATAAAAACATTATCTTAAGTACCAAAGAGTGATAAAATTGTACTAAAAAATTGGGATATATTGAATAAATATAGGATAAGGAAACTCATGAATATTAGTGAACTATGGATCATAATATTTCATCAATGGAAGCATAAACATAAACATTATTGAAAAAAATAAGAAGATTATCTCAATAATCTTTATAATTTGTTAACTTGGGATCATAATATACTTATAGGAAATGGAAATTAAATTAAGATTAATATATAATGAAAATAATTTTTTTAATGATAAAAAATTTCCAATGGAAGTATATACACTTAAAAAAAGAGTTTAGGTGCATAAAAAAATAGGAGTCTCAAAGAAGGAATGTTGAGACAAAACTGTTCTACCGATTTGGTAACTTTTGAAAGTTAAAACGCGTGAAAGAAGGATAATAGAACGAATATTTGAATAAAACTCAATTTAAGTAGAGTATAAATATAATACAATCATGGGTAGTACATACATCACACAAAAGGATAGAGTGGCGAACAGAGCTTGTACCTCATAGAAATTAATAGTGAGATGTAAATCCCCTAACAATGTGTCTTGACTCTCTCCCTACTCATACAAGATTCATGTATAATAAATATAATTATATTATAATGCTTCTGAATAAGAATATTATTATACATAATACCATATATGGTTTTATTATTACCGTATATTACCTACTTATTAACAATCCTATGTTAATGTTTCACATCAGGTAATATTCTCTTTGTTATTCGCATGTGTCAACACATTTTATATTGTTGATCCTTATAATTATATAATTATTATAGAAATAATAAAATTATATAAATATCTAGTATATTCTATACATGTATATTATAATAATATATATCGTAATGAAGTAAGTAATTGAATCCACCATTCATGGAGACGGTAAGCTGTATGTAAAATGAACACAATTTTATATTTTTATTGTCATATTGAAAGAAATTATGTAAATGAAATATTTATATGTATGTATGTATATATACATATCATTATTTTATTAGTATTAATATTATATATATATATCATATATTTTCACCAAAATCATCCTTTAATACATTCAATGTGGTGTGTGAATGAATCACATCACTTTGAGGGGGTGGTAGTCCACACTTCCTCAAACGAGACTATCGTATTAACAAAAAATGGAAATTAAAGAGATATGTGTTTTAAAAAGGAATAAATAATATTAAATACATAGTAAATATAATATATGACATATATAAATATATTTTCTATCATAATGGCCACCATGATTGGTGGTAAAGGAGAAATAAATAATAATCATTTCGTGAGGTAGTAGTTCACCGTACACATAAATAGTATATTCAACATCTATTAGATGGAGGTGTGAGTATGTGTAGGTCATAAACATTGAATAACAAAATCCTAGTATATGGAATATAATTTTTTTGTCACATAATAATAGAATAATGATAGTGTAAGTGGTGAATAAGGGTAATAAAGTAATAGAGCTCGAGAGAAGATGTTACCACTTCATCAGGTAACTCCTTTTGGACTGTGCCAAAAGGATTCATTGAAAAGATTTCTTCAGAAATGAAGGAATTAAGGTAGAAGGGATAATTTTTGTGATGATACGTATTCAGATCATCGACGAGCTTAAAAGGTTTGATAAGTGTGAGGAATGGGTAGAGGTGGTGGCCTTTTATAGGGACGAAAAAGGACTAATTTGAAATTTCTAGAAACAAGTTAGGTGTGCACATGTTATTACATAACAAAAGAATTACCAAACCAACTAAACTAAAAAATTTAAGTTTTATGGACACAATATGGATATAAAATGGGTGTTTTACAGATTTATAGTACATTTGGGCCCTTAACGTGAAGGGTTAGTCCCTAATTAACCCTGATTTATCCTAAACTATTGTGATTGATTTTAATCAGTTTACTAATAATTTTGGTCAATAATTAACATGGTCTTAATTGAATATAAATATTAGAATTAATACCATGGTTTATGTTGGGGTTTTTTAAATTCAATTCATTGATGCAGAAAAATTATGATTAGTGCTAATCCTCTATACTGAATAAAATAACAGGGTTTTAAGGTTGGAAAACGTTCAAAAGTTTGTTAAGATTTTATATTCAGTTTCAAAGTAAAATTGATTATATTGAATTTATTTTTATTATTGGATTTAATATTTATCTAACCTATCCTTAAAAATAATTTATAAAATAATTTTTCAGAAATAATTAATTACACAAAATGGTAGTGTTTAACTAAAAAGCAGTATTTTCACTATTCATCAAAAAATGAAGTTTCTCAGAAAAATACCAAACAATCACCCTAAGATAATTTCTGAATTTTGAATTCAAAAATTTAGTTTATTATGTTGAATTAAATTTCAAAATGTGCGTAAAATTATATTCATTATTATAAGTAGTTTATTCGAGAAAATGATGTTTTAAAATAAAAAAGGACTTTACCGAAAATGATATTATTTATTATCAATATGTTTTATTTATATTAAATAATTATAAAAAATATTTTAAAGGTAGTTACATTACTATGTATAATTTATAGGTTATAATTCTTTTATTTCAATAAATAAAACAATAAAAGGGATGTTTCATAGAAACTTAGTGTTGTGTGTATCTTCTGCCAACTCAGTGTTGCGTGCATCTTACATTGAGTCGTTGTTGCATGTAACACATACCAAGTCATTGATGTGTGTGAATGGAATATTTATCTTAGTGTATTTTAATATATAAAATAAAATTTAACTTTATTCGAAAGAACGGGTCCGTAAAAACTCAGGCTGTTACATTATACCCCTTTAAAATGAATTTCCCCTTCAAAATTTGTTACTCAGGTAAAAAAAGAGGATAAATTTTCTTCATCATATCCTAAAGTTACTGGGTAGCTTCCTCTAACTAGATATTTCTCCACAAAACATTGACCTTGAGAGTTGTCTTGTTTCATAGATCTTTCTCTGATCTTCCCAAAATTTCAACATGTTTCTCCTCATAAGGAAGATCATGCTCCAATAGTATAACCATTGAATTTTGTACATGTGAAGGGTGAAGTATATACTTCAACAGGAGAGATAAATAGAACACATTATGTACTTGAGAGAGATTTAGAGGAAGTATCGAGTAATAGGATACAGTTCCAATAAGATAAAGAATTTCAAAGGGACCAATATACCTAGGGCTTAGTTTCTATTTCATACCAAATCTCATAACTTTATTCTGGGGTGAGATCCATAGAAACACCTTTTCACAAACTACAAAATCTAGATCACGTATAAGTTTATCAGAAAATATTTTATGTCGACTTTTAGCTGCCTTGATATACTGCTGAATGGTTCTAAACATCTTCAACATTTCTTTGGCGATATCAGGTCCCAATAGATTTCTTTCTCCAATATCATCCCAAAATGTTCAGGCTTTACATTTCATCCCATATTGGGATCCATATGGTGTCATATGGATTTTTTATTTAAATCTATTGTTGTAAGAAAACTCAACTAGAGGAAGGTGTTGATCCCAACCACCTTTGAACTCTAGATAAAAATATCTCAACACATCTTCTACGGTTTGAATTGTTCTTTTAGACTAACCATCTATTTGAGGTTGATAAGGAGTGATAAAACTCAATTATATATCCAGTGATTTCTGAAGACTTCTCCAGAACATTGAGGTATGACTTGGATCCCGATATGATACAATGGAATGTCGTACTCCATGTAACCTTAACACTTCATTAATATATATCCTGATAAGCTGATCAAGAGAGATATTTTCTCTGATAGTAACGAAGTGTGATGAATTATTAAGGCGATCAACCACAACCCATATATCATTAAACCATTTAGAGGTTCTGGGTAGTCTAATTAAAAAATACATAGTGATTTTATCCTATTTCAATTATGGAATGGGTAATGGATGCAACACCCCTTTAAATTTTTTTATTTTAGACTTAACTTACTGGAATACCAAACACTAGGATACAAACTCCGTGATATCTATCTTCATGCCATCTGACAAAAGTTATTGTTTCAAGTCCCAATACATATTATTATTTCCAGGATGAATAGATAATGGAGAAAAATGAGCTTTCTCTAATAGCTCCTTATTTAAATCTGTCTTGGAAGGAACACATACACAGTTCCTGAACCATGTCAGTCCATCTTTATCAAGGTTAAAATCAGGCACATTTCTAAAGTTCTTTTACAACTCTTTATCTTCCTAATGAAACTCCTTAATCTTCACTTGGATAGATGGTTCATCTTTCAAGTAAGAAAGTCAAGATTCTTCCCCTTCCATCAGGATTTATAGATCCATCCTTTGCAAATCCGGAAATATTAGATCTTTTGTGATCCTCATCATAGATAAGCTAGCATGATATTTTTGACTCAAAGCATTGGCCACCTTGTTTTCATTCCTTGGGTGGTAATGTATTGAGAAATCATAATCCTTTATCATCTCTAACCATATTCTATGGCACATGTTCAACTCCTTTTGTGTGAATATATATTTCAAACATTTATAATTAGTATATATATCACACTTGTCTTCATAAAGATAATACCACTATATCTTTAATAAAGGAAGATTTCTCCCTTGATCAAATCAGAAAGATATACATAAGGGAAGTGGTAAGGGTAAAATGAGTTCCACTCTCTAATGTATTTTTTCAAGATACAAGTTTTACCTCATTGTTTTGGAGAACCCTTTAAAATGCATTGGATACATAACTGAGATTCAAAACCATGTATCACCCTCAAGAAAATGTTCATATTGTAAGGACCATTTAAACTCTATAGGATTTACTGGATTTATGTGAAATATATTTCCAATCATTTTGGGACCAACACCATTCCCTAGTGGAGTTATTATATAACAATAGTATCCTTTATAGCATTTAAATGGATTATTATGAGGCTCTTTAGGGGAAGAGGTTTAAGAAATTTATATGGTGGGATTATGTAATATATTAGAAGCTTATGGGACAAGAAATTATCCATGAAATGTTAAATAAGTTTCAAATCATTTTGTGTTATATGAAATTTGTACAAATGTGTTAAAAATGATTAGCAGATAATCATCTATGGAATATGGATTTTGAGTTTAGATATTATGTGTTACTTCATAGATCATTGAAAAATAAATTCATGAGGACTGGGAATAAGAGAAATATTATTCCAAGATACATAACCTCCATTTAGACCATTGAAGACATTGGAGTAGTGGCCTATAGACTATCAATCCCACATAACCTATCTCAAGTTCATGATGTACTCCATATATCCCAATTAAGGAAGTACATTATAGATACCTCATGTATACTAAATCCATATGTTGAATCATTTTAGAATGATCCTTCATATGATGAGAATTCAATGAAGATCTTATATTATATAGAAATTTGTCGAAAAAAGAATGACAAGTCACTAGTTCAATGAATTGTGGTGGAGTCACAAGTTTGAGGATGCAATATGGGAAGAAGAAGAGGTGATGAAGCATAAGTTCCCACATCTATTTTCATGTATGACATGAAAATTTTGATGGTAAATTTTTTGGAGGGGGAATAATGAAATAAACTTATCTTTAATAAATTATATTCCATTTTTATATGAATAAACGGAATTACTATGTAATGTAGTCATAACAACACATGAAATAATTTAGTTATTTTATACCATTATAATCTATATAATGTTTTTTTAAAATAACATTAAACATCATAACCGGTGATAATATAGCCCTAGTAAATTGAATTTTATGATTATTATATTATGAGTTATGATAGAGTCCTATTAACAATTATTGAAGAAGTGATGATGTCGTCCATTAGGACTGCACCTTATAAATCCCATTAATTAGAGCTTCCAAGGGAGATATAATCACCAATATATTCCCTTTTACAATCCCAAGATGTGATTCCACAACTAAAACATGAGAGGAACCATTTATGGGAGAATTTAAAAATTATATAAATAATGGGCATAACCATGTTTTCCAAACCACCAAATAATAATCTCACCACCCCACACCATAGCAATAGGGAATTCGTAGGTGTAATGATGGGATGTTCATCTACACTATAAAATAATGAATTTTATAGTTCTTTTAAAAAAATGGTAATATTTATCATTTTTATACATTACTTTTCGAATCGTAAAATTATTATTTTGATAAAAAATAGATTTTAAAACGATGAAATAGAAATTATATTTTTTGGAAAATATATATCTACAATCAAGAAAATATTTTTGATTCACTAGTGAAAAAAATGTTTAACACGCCGGCATTTTTCATGTTTTTTCTATATAACTGATGTGAAAAGCTGGAAAAAGTTGGTTTATCATGTCAGTTATAAAATAACCGGCATGATAAATCAACAAGAATTGATTTTTTTACGTAGGTTTTAAAATAATCGACCTAAAAAATACTGATATTAGATTTATCATTTCAGTGATTTTATAACTGACATGATAGATCGAATCTGGGTGCTTTATCATGTTAGTTATAAAATAACAGACATGATAAATCAAATCCTAGAAAATTATCACGTCAGTTATAAAATTGCTGATGTGATAAAACACTATCTATCAGGTTGTTTATTTTATAACTGACATGATAAAGAATATTCTACGTCAATTATTAATTAATAGACATTATAAGCCTAAAAAAATAGTTTATCTCGCCAGTTATTAAATAACCGACGTGATAACGCTTTTAAATGATTTATTGTGCCTCATATTCTGTCATTCTGTTATCTTTAATCAGGTGACCTATGACTCATCTCTCTCGCATGGAAAACCTAGAAATGAATTTTCAAAGTCATGCCCTCCAAACTCATTTTTCCATATCCATTCATCATATTTATTATCACTAGATCTATCAGGTTGGCTCACAACACTCAAGTAAGCCTCACATGCCTTAGTTTCATTTTTTATATTTCACAGTGACCTAAAATTATGTTTTTCGGTGTTATTTTTCTATCTTTTTTCATTCTATAATTGTATGTGTCATGGAGTTCATTTATACCATGATAAATTCTTTTCTGGTAAAATAAACCAAGGGAGTGATATCATGAATTTTCTACAATTTTTGTTGCTACCATGTGTGTTCTATCATGTGTCTCTGTGTGTACTTTCATGTGTGTGTGTATGTGGGGGGGGGGGTGTCCAAGGGGGTGAGGGGCTATCCAAGGAGGTAGGGGTGTCCAGGGGGTGAGGGTGTCCAGTGGGGTGGGTTGACGGGGGGGGGGGCAGTCTTGGGGGTGGTGGAATATCCAATGGGGTAGGGGTGGTGTCCAGGGGGGTGCATGGGCTATCCAAGGAATTAGGGGGTGTCCAAGAGGTAGGGGGTGTCGAAGGGGTGGGGGTGTTCAGGGGGTGAGGGGGCTGTCCAAGGGGTAGGGGTATCTAGGGGGTTTCGGGGAGGGGGGGGGGGTGCCGTCTAGGGGGTGAGGGGGATATCCAAGGGGTTGGGGGTGTCTAAAGGTATGGGGTTGTCTGGGGGGGGAGGGGTTCTAGGGGGTTGGTGGTGTCCATGGGGGTGGGGGTGTCCATAGGGGTGGGGGGGTGGGGTGGCTGTCTAGGGGGTGGGGATGTCCAGGGGGGGTTGTCCAAGGGGGTGGGGGTGTTCAGTGGTGTCCAAGGGGTGGGGGTTTCTAGGGGTGAGGGGGTTGTCCAAGGGGGTAGGGGTGTCTAGGGGGTGAGGGGGTGTCCAGGGGGTGGGGGTTGTCCAAGGGGGTAGGGGGTGTCCCAGGGGGTGGGGGTGTCGCGGGGGTGGGGGTGTCCAGGGTGGTGGTGATGGGGGGGAGATGGGGGTTGTCTACAGGGGGGGGGGGTGGTGTCCAAGGGGGTGGTGGTGTCCAAGAGGGGGGGGGGGTCCATGGGGGTGAGGGGGTTGTCCAAGGGGGTGGGGGTGTTCGAGGGTGTGTCTAGTGGAATGGGTGGGGGGGGGGGGGGGTTGTCCATGGGGGTGGGGGTGTCCAGGGGGTGGGGGTGGGGGTTTCTAGGGGTGGGGTCTATCTAGGGGGTGGGGGTGTCTAGGGTGTGGGGGGGATTTCCAAGGGGAAGGGGTGTCCAGGGGGTGTCTAAGGGGGTGGGGGTGGTGTCCAGGGGGTGAGGGGGCTATCCATGGGGGTAGGGGGTGTCCAAGGGGTGGGGGTGTCCAGGGGGTGAGTGGGCTGTCCAAGGGGGTAGGGGTTTCCAGGGGGGTTGGGGGTGAGAGGGATGTCCAATGGGGTAGGGGGTATCCAAGGTTGGGGTGGGGTGGGGTGGGGGTGGGGTGGAGGGGGGGGGGTCCATGGGGTGAGGGGATGTCTAGCGGGTTGGGGGGCTGTCCATGGGGGTGGGGGGCTCTCTAAGGGGGTGGGGGTGTCCAGGGGTGTCGATGGGGAGTGGGTGGGGTGGGGATATCTATGGGGTGAGGGGGTTGTCCAAGGGGGTAGGTGTGTCCAAGTTGGTGGGGGTGTCCATGGGATGAGGGGGTGTCCAAGGGGGTAGGGGGTGTCCAGGGGGTGGGGGTTTCTGGGGGGTGGGGGTGGGGGGGGGGTGGGTGGGGGGCTATCCAAGGGGTTGGGTGGGGGCTATCGATTGGGGTGGGGGTGTGACAGCCCAAGATTTTATAAAAAATATTCTTTTTAATTTTATTAATGTCTTGTGTTGTACGCTACACCAAAAGGAGCTTGGACAACACGCATCCTTGACTTTCCTTGCATTACACGCAATCGCGACCTTCCTCGATAGCGTGTGTAATACGCAATTCCGAGTTTCACTAAACAACGATATGCTATTAAAATATTATTAAAAACTAGAAGATATGAATAGTAATTACCACTTTTTAAAATTCTGTAAATCTTATTTTTCAAAATGAACTTCATTTTTGGATTCGGAGTATCGAATTTAGCCTAAGGTGAAATTTTGGTACATTTCGGATAACTTTCATATTCTGATGAATAGTGAAAATTACTAAAAAACAACTTTTTTAATCGAAATAATTAATAGTGATAAATTATTAATTGGAGTAGTTTTAAAGTATATTTAGAATATATTTTTACAATTTAATACAATGTTGGTCATTGGATGTAATTTTACATTTAAACCAGACATAATCAAGTATCAATCTTTTGATTGATATTGTTTCTTAAAAACACGCTATTTGTTTTAACAACGGGATTTAATTATAAAAATTAATTAATGCAACTTTTATGTTATGAATTTGGTAAAATAGACTTCATTTTTGAATTCAGAATATGAAATATAGCTTAGGATGAAATTTTGGCATTGTTCTGAAAAACATCAATTTTTGATGAATAGTGAAACTACTAAGTGGTAGTTAGAAAACTGAATTTTTCATAAAACTTAATTTTACCGCTTCTGTGAATGGAATTTCAAAAATCCGAGAGACACGGTTGATGTCAGTAAGTAAAATGTGGTTCAATGAGATGAAAATAATTTTTGGTGAATAGTAACTTTTTACTTTTATTTACCACGGTTAAAAGTAAATAGGGTAATTAAGGGTAAGAATGATATTAATATTACCCTAACACATGTCCTAATTCTATTGGACAAGTGTATCTCGACCAAAAACAACCTTAAGTGTAAAATATTATCATTTAGGCCCACTTGGATTAGATTAGGACATTTATTATTATTTAATTCAAAGAAGAGTTAAAAGGGTTAAAATCAAAGTTTATTCACTAAAACATTTTTAATATGGGGTTATACATAAGATAAATTCGACTATAAATATTCATTAGAAAGATAAAAAGATTTCCTACATAATGATATTTTATTTATAATTTTTAGACTTTAAATAAATTAATTTATTTATGACACAACAATGATGCAGTAATTACCCTTTTAAGGAAATATTAACATAATTGATGTTATAAATACTCAAATGAATGTAATTTGAGACTTTTTATGAATTACACTAATTTTCTAGGTTACTATGATATATTAGTGTTGATTTAATCAACTTGGTTCGAACATATAATTCTGTTATGACTTTTACAAAAATCATATATCAAATAGTGTCAAAATTGACACAAAATAGTTTTTAAATAAAATATTATATTATTAATTGTTATTTTATTCCTAAAAATCTAAGGTTCGGCCAAATGAGTTAGATAAAAATATATATATTAATAATAAACAATTTAGGGTTCGTTTGGCATGTTATAGTAAGTGTATTAACCATATAGTGAAGAAAACAAAAAGACACGGTAAAAGTTAAATTATTTAACTTAGAGTTAAATATAATTGATAAGGTTAAAATAAGAACCTAAACATGTCTAAATCCTATTGGTTGACAGGATTTCGACCCATCCCCACTTTAGCTTCGAAATAAGACCCTTTGGAACCATTATAAACCGATTTTTACTTTAATATAAAATAATATTTTGAGATATTCCTAAGGTGCCCCTCTCCTCCCTTATAAAAGGGCACCTCCTCCCCCTCCTCCTCACACCAATTTGAGCACTCAAGCTCGGCCAACCCCTACCAAAATCTCTTCTCCACTTCCCTAGAAACATCCTAGAGGTTCTGGTATTCCTCAAAGACCAATTTTAGTTCCCTAAGAGGAGGTCTCCAAAAGGCGCTTCAAAGAAGAGGAGCTTCGGACACGTACAAAGCAAATCAGACCTAAGGTAAGGGAAATATCAAAATCTAATTTTCATCCAAGATTGTTTATTCGTAAGTATTTACTGAGGTGTATTTTATCATCCACATCCATGTTTCATCAATATGCAATATTGTTTCCATCCACTTTCAATAGTTTAAATCCAATTTTACCCTTCGGTGAGTTTTTAGTAAAGAATATGAAAGGAATCTTTTGTCGTTTTTTTCGTACGAGGTACTTTTTGACTTTTCCGACAAAAGTACGAAGAATGTTTTTTTTAAATTATACGGCATGAATGGATTTTTAAAACATTGTTTCCAAGAAGCTTCCTTTACAAGTTTTCAAGTTTATTTTTAATCAACTTATTTTATTTTAAAGTTGTATGACATGTTATGAAAGGAAAAATGTTTTTGAAGAAGAAAGGATATTTTCTTCAAGAATGGAGTTCAAGTGTTTTATCAAAATTATTTTCCATCTAAGATAATAAAGGGTTCTATTTTTATCCCTATTATTACATTGATTTGATCATGTTGTGATGGAATTATTTTTATGAATTCCTTTATCTTATATGAATTGATTTATGATGTCATGATGTTTCAAGAATCCCATTTTTGTTACATGTGTTATGCGATGATGTATGTTTTATGATTATGTGGCACACATAAGAAAGGATTAATTATAAGATGGGTGGGACCTATATCTCCCTCCAATGCATTGGGTAAAGATTTTATATCTCATGAGATAGACAGGGCTGGAACGGTAGGTTATGCCGGTTCAGTAAAACAGGACTGAAACGAGGGTTACTCGATTCAGAAAGGGACTTTGTCCACTAAGATAGTCTTGGAAATGAGTCATGACTAACAAGAAATGATTTTCCATGATTACGTGTGCATGCCACAAAGTTTCAAGTTTCATGTTATGATTATGGTGATCTCATTTTCACTTCTATGATTTGTTCCATGTTAAGATATTATGATCTCTTTTGCAGGTTATGATTTTCAAAAAGATATGATATGATTTTTATTTCTTTTGTATACCCTTACTGAGCATTTGAGCTCGCCCTTTTATGTTTTCTTTTCCCCAGAATATAAAGAAAGGGTTTAGGTAAAAAAAAAGGAAGATCTTTATGGGAGATTTTGAAGATCTTTCACCACGATTAGAAGATTATATTCCGAGTTTCCAAAGACACTAAACTATTACGATCCTTGTGTGTGTGTTTTTGTTATGTACTAAGTATTCCGCAAAAGTAATGTAATGTCCATGTACGTCAAGCTTCGGGTCTCTACAGTTGGTATCAGAGGAAAGGTTTAGTCAACCTTTGGAAACTAGGATGTGAGAACTTTAGTAAGATCCCTAGAGATATTTATAAGGTTTGTCTAGGGATGTCCCTAAGGATAAGTATACGTATAAAATACAGTCCTATAACTACGGTAACGATCTTAGAATTTAACCTAAGAAGTTATATATTGAGGATACTCCCCCTTTATAATGTTGTTTTCCCTAGCATGATTTTTGCCTCTCACACTATTCTTTTTGGGTTTTAGAAAATGGCTGGAAACAAGATGATTCACGATAATGGAGGATATGATGGACAATGGAATGATATTCTTCATGAGAAGCCAAATGAAATGGGATTTGGAAGTCCAAACATCATTATTATGCCGAATCAGCAATCTCATAATATGATCAATAAAGTAAAATTTGCTAAGTTTCCTGACTCGACTAATAAGAGAAAGATGGAGTTTCATGATGTTCATAGAGGAAAGAAAGTTCAATTTCCCCTATGTAAATCATGTGGGAAGATGCATCAAGGAGAATGTTTCAAGGGAACTGGAAGATGCTTTGGGTGTGGAAAAGAAGGACACAAAGCAAGTAAGTGCAAAGGAAAAGGGTCGGTTAACACCATGGATGAGGATAATGGTATTTCTATGACATCAAAAATGGTTAAGTGTTTTAAATGTGGAATGTATGGGCATTATGCAAACAAATGCCCTAAGGGAAAGACTCATGAAGAGAATCAGTATGGTCATATGGGTAGTATTTATGTGGATGATGATGAAGAGACTACAAATGATATGTGAGATGAAAGAATTTTTGAAGCTCGGTCAATGGTTTAAGAAGGCAGTGGAATGATTACATGTTTATCAAGTGTAATGTTGTATAAAGAATCTCAGGGTACTATGGAATAAAGAGACATCTAAGGATTGTTACATTGTTGTCTTTCCTTGAGTTTTGAAAGTGTGTGATTAATGTTACCAGTATCAATGAAAGGTTATACAGATATTTTTGGAATGTAGATGATATGCGCATAATGAAGGGATAAGGAGAAAATTAAATGTTTGAAAGTATTCATGAGCTAATGATTGATATAAGGACTAAGTGATATCATGCTTTGAGTATATAGAATTTTGAGGATTTTGGTATGTGGAAGGTGTTAACTTTTAACTATATTCATGTTTTCACTAAGGTTCAATGGGTATTCAAGAGAGTACATGATTAAGGCCTTTGAATGTCTGTAATGTGACCAACAAGACATATCTTATGATATATGGGGATCAACAATGGTATTAAATCTCTGGTAATCGTTTTCACTATGTTATGAGAGTGGACTGCAGTATTATGGATAAGCCTAAAGATTGAAATGGATTATGTTGGAAATAAGTTAGTATTGATTAAGTATAGAAGTTTTTTCGATATTATTTATGGGATGTTATAGTAATATAGTTTTAGAAAATGGACAACCTGCAGGACGGGCGACAGCCCATCGCTTCGGACAAGGCTGTGGGAATCGAACCCACAACCGAAGTGCGACTGGCCTTTATCGCCTACCACTGGCCTGCAGGAAGTCCCTGTTTAGTAGAAAGTAGTTTTATTATATTAAGCAGTATGATTTATGAAGTATAAGTCCATTTTAGGAACTATATATGATTAATCTCACTATAGATCGACTTATGTATATAATTTTTGCTAACCTTTTGTTTGAGACAGATGGAATGACCCGTCATTCTATCACATGATCTGCTAACAATTCACGAATAACAAATTCAACTTCATTTATTTAAGAGATGAAGTGGAAATTGTTCTAGGCACGAACAATAGTGAGATTTTACCAAAATAAAGAAAGTATTTATTCCAATTCAAATTTTCAACTTTAGGGAAATGATCTTGAAAACCAAAAATGTTGTCCTAGTGATCTTATACCTGATGAATCGGATGGTACCTTAGATCGTCACAAATTTATGGATTTGTGATTATTGGCTTTTCCATAGCCATGTTCTCTACCACTCTCCATCAGAACATGATGGTTAGATTTCTCTTCCATATCCACATTTTCACCTATGTGGAAACCCAATGATTAGTTTATTTGGGTAACCGTTACGTTTCATACTTTTGTTTTCAAAGATTGGTTTTGATATTCCTTTTTACGATGTGGGTTTCTATTAAAGAAACATTCAAATAGTAAACCATTTATAACCCCGACGAATTTCGAGGGCGAAATTCATTTTAAGGGGGGTAGAATGTAACAGCCCAAGATTTTATAAAAAATATTCTTTTTAATTTTATTAATGTCTTTTGTTGTACGCTACACTAAAAGGAGCTTGCACAACACGCATCCTTGACTTGCCTTGCATTACACGCAATCACGACCTTCCTCGATAGCGTGTGTAATACGCAATACCGAGTTTCACTAAACAACGATATGCTATTAAAATGTTATTAAAAACTAGCCGGTATGAATAGTAATTACCACTTTTTAAAATTCTGTAAATATTATTTTTCAAAATGAACTTCATTTTTGGATTCGGAGTATCGAATTTAGCCTAAGGTGAAATTTTGGTACATTTCGGATAACTTTCATATTCTGATGAATAGTGAAAATTACTAAAAAACAACTTTTTTAATCGAAATAATTAATAGTGATAAATTATTAATTGGAGTAGTTTTAAAGTATATTTAGAATATATTTTTACAATTTAATACAATGATGGTCATTGGATGTAATTTCACATTTAAACCAGACATAATCAAGTATCAATCTTTTGATAGATATGGTTTCTTAAAAACACGCTATTTGTTTTAACAGTGGGATTTAATTATAAAAATTAATTAATGCAACTTTTATGTTATGAATTTGGTAAAATAGACTTCATTTTTGAATTCGGAATATGAAATATAGCTTAGGATGAAATTTTGGCATTGTTCTGAAAAACATCAATTTTTGATGAATAGTGAAACTACTAAGTGGTAGTTAGAAAACTGAATTTTTCATAAAACTTAATTTTACCGCTTCTGTGAATGGAATTTCAAAAATCCGAGAGACATGGTTGACGTCAGTAAGTAAAATGTGGTTCAATGAGATGAAAATAATTTTTGGTGAATAGTAACTTTTTACTTTTATTTACCACGGTTAAAAGTAAATAGGGTAATTAAGGGTAAGAATGATATTAATATTACCCTAACACATGTCCTAATTCTATTGGAGAAGTGTATCTCGTCCAAAAACAACCTTAAGTGTAAAATATTATCATTTAGGCCCACTTGGATTAGATTAGGACATTTATTATTATTTAATTCAAAGAAGAGTTAAAAGAGTTAAAATCAAAGTTTATTCACTAAAACATTTTTAATATGGGGTTATACATAAGATAAATTCGACTATAAATATTAATTAGAAATCTAAAAAGATTTCCTACATAATGATATTTTATTTATAATTTTTAGACTTTAAATAAATTAATTTATTTATGACACAACGATGATTTAGTAATTTCCCTTTTAAGGAAATATTAACATAATTGATGTTATAAATACTCAAATGAATGTAATTTGAGACTTTTTATGAATTACACTAATTTTCTAGGTTACTATGATATATTAGTGTTGATTTAATCAACTTTTTTCGAACATATAATTCTGTTATGACTTTCACAAAAATCATATATCAAATAGTGTCAAAATTGACACAAAATAGTTTTCAAATCAAATATTATATTATTAATTGTTATTTTATTCCTAAAAATCTAAGGTTCGGCCAAATGACTTAGATAAGGATATATATATTAATAATTAACAATTTAGGGTTCCTTTGGCATGTTATAGTAAGTGTATTAACCATATAGTGAAAGAAAACAAAAAGACACGGTAAAAGTTAAATTATTTAACTTAGAGTTAAATCTAATTGATAAGGTTAAAATAAGAACCTAAACTTGTATAAATACTATTGGTTGATAGTATTTCGACCCATCCCCACTTTAGCTTCGAAATAATACCCTTTGGAACCATTATAAACCGATTTTTACTTTAATATAAAATAATATTTTGAGATATTCCTAAGGTGCCCCTCTCCTCCCTTATAAAAGGGCACCTCCTCCCCCTCCTCCTCACACCAATTTGAGCACTCAAGCTCGGCCAACCCCTGCCAAAATCTCTTCTCCACTTCCATAGAAACATCCTAGAGGTTCTGGTCTTCCTCAAAGACCAATTTTAGTTCCCTAAGATGAGGTCTCCAAAAGGCGCTTCAAAGAAGAGGAGCTTCGGACACGTACAAAGCAAATCGGACCTAAGGTAAGGGAAATATCACAATCTCATTTTTATCCGAGATTGTTTATTCGTAAGTATTTACTGAGGTGTATTTTATCATCCACATCCATGTTTCATCAATATGCAATATTGTTTCCATCCACTTACAATAGTTTAAATCCAATTTTACCCTTCGGTGAGTTTTTAGTAAAGAATATGAAAGGAATCTTTTGTCGTTTTTTTCGTACGAGGTACTTTTTGACTTTTCCGACAAAAGTACGAAGAATGTTTTTTTTAACTTATACGGCATGAATGGATTTTTAAAACATTGTTTCCAAGAAGCTTCCTTTACAAGTTTTCAAGTTTATTTTTAATCAACTTCTTTTATTTTAAAGTTGTATGACATGTTATGAAAGGAAAAATGTTTTTGAAGAAGAAAGGATATTTTCCTCAAGAATGGAGTTCAAGTGTTTTATCAAAATTATTTTCCATCTATGATAATAAAGGGTTCTGTTTTTATCCCTATTATTACATTGATTTGATCATGTTGTGATGGAATTATTTTTATGAATTCCTTTATCTTATATGAATTGATTTATGATGTCATGATGTTTCAAGAATCCCATTTTTGTTACATGTGTTATGCGATGATGTATGTTTTATGATTATGTGGCACACATAAGAAAGGATTCATTATAAGATGGGTGGGACCTATATCTCCCTCCAATGCATTGGGTAAAGATTTTATATCTCATGAGATAGACAGGGCTGGAACGGTAGGTTATACCGGTTCAGTAAAACAGGACTGAAACGAGGGTTACTCGATTCAGAAAGGGACTTTGTCCACTAAGATAGTCTTGGAAATGAGTCATGACTAACAAGAAATGATTTTCCATGATTATGTGTGCATGCCACAAAGTTTCAAGTTTCATGTAATGATTATGGTGATCTCATTTTCACTTCCATGATTTGTTCCATGTTAAGATATTATGATCTCTTTTGCAGGTTATGATTTTCAAAAAGATATGATATGATTTTTATTTCTTTTGCATACCCTTACTGAGCATTTGAGCTCACCCTTTTATGTTTTCTTTTCCCCAGGATATAAAAAAAGGTTTTAGGTAAAAAAAAGGAATATCTTTATGGGAGATTTTGAAGATCTTTCACCACGATTAGAAGATTATATTCCGAGTTTCCAAAGACACTAAACTATTACGATCCTTGTGTGTGTGTTTTTGTTATGTACTAAGTATTCCGCAAAAGTAATTTAATGTCCATGTACGTCAAGCTTCGGGTCTCTACAAGGGGTGTCCATCGGGGGTGTCCAGGGGGGTTTGTCCATGGGGGTTGGGGTTTGGACAATACCTCACCCCCTGGACACCACCCCCACCCTCCTGGAGACCCTGGCCCCTTGGACACCCCCTTAACCCCCTAAACACTACCCCATAGACATCCCACCCCATAGACACTCCCATCCCCTGGATAGACCCCCCAACCCCTAGACAACCCCCTCACCCCCTAGATAGCCCCCAAACCCCCCATGGACACCAGCCCCACCCCCTTGGACACCCCCTTAGACATCCACCCACCCCCTGGACACCCCCACCCCCTAGAAACCCCCACCCCTTGGACATCCCCCACCCCCTGTACACCCCTTGGACACCTCCACCCCCATGGACAACCCCTTCGGACAGCCCCCACCCTCGTTGCAATTGATTATATACTAGAGAGTGTATGCTAATGGTTCTTGAACTGTTGGTATACATATATCCCAATGGTTTACATGAAGCCTTTGGAATATATTATATGATAGAAAACATGTATTCCAATGGTTCTTGAACCATTGGTATATTTATATATCCCAATAGTTTCATTCAAACCATTGGAATATATTAACTTTAGGCAGTGTATACCAATAGTTCCTATCGAACCATTGGTATAGGGATATTGCAACCACCGTCATGCCAAATGTGTTTAGAACCATTGGGATATTCTATCCTAATGGTTTAAAGGGATATACCAATGGTTTCAAATTGTTGGGATATGTGTAATTTTAAAAATCAAATATATACATATTTTAATATTTATACTTTATATTTCTTGTTTACGGAAGGTTGAATTTTGTATCTTGTTGCACCAGGATGTATACGTTGTGTACCTTAAGATTAAAGGATCCAAAATTAATTTATACTATTATATCATGATCCATATGAGAGAGATGCAATCCTAAAATTATTTTTATATAAATATAAAACTGTTATATCAAACTGTATTTTCTGTTTAAAATCATTTTCATGCACATATTTTTCAAATACACATATATTGGTTTTATATATCCAAATTGTTTTACATTCGAATTAAGATATTTTTCACATAAATATATAATTGGATTTTCGTAACAAGATGTATAATTTTGTTATTTTTTATATGTAATAACGTGTTGAATTTGGATTATGGCACATCAAATGAGTAATAAATATGAGGAGGGTATTGATGTATTTTTGGAATTTGCTAAAGGAAATGTTTTAAGAAGAAATTTGTTTTCTGTCCAAGCCTGAAATGTTTAAATATGAAGAAGTTGAAAAGTAAAGAGATCAAAGATCATCTGATTTGTCAT
This sequence comes from Viscum album, assembly GCA_963277665.1. Lineage (NCBI taxonomy): Eukaryota > Viridiplantae > Streptophyta > Magnoliopsida > Santalales > Viscaceae > Viscum > Viscum album. The sequence continues at coordinate 600,982,114 of OY728125.1, forward strand.
TGTTTTAATCTGAGTTACATCCCTTGGATTTGGCATGGTGAAACTAGATAGAATGTCAGATCTACTGATGATGATGATATGCAAGATGGTAACTCTGATGGAATTGATGAAATGATTCGTGATATGGTAGAAGAAGAAATTGAGATAGAACCAACATTTTCACGTCTATATAGTGATGCTGAAAAACTATTATATCCTTGTTGTACAGATTTTACGGTTTTTTAGGCAGTGTTAAGATTGATTAACCTTAAGAAAAAACATGGATGGAGTGATATAAGTTTTATAGAGATGCTACAATTATTGAAATACATTCTTCCAAAAGACAATGATCTTACATATTCACATTATACAGCCAATAAAATATTATTCCTGGTGGGACTTCGATACAATAAAATACATGCCTGCTTGAATTACTGTATGATATATAGGAAGGAATATGAATTTCTTTCAGAGTTTCCTAAATGTGGGACATCACGGTATACGTTTAAAGAAAACTAATAGGCTGATGTAGGGATTACAGAGAACCTTGCAAATTTATTTTGGTATCTTCCTATGATTCATCATTTGAAATGTTTATTTTCTAATTCACATTATTAAAAAAGGTTAAGATGGCATAGTGATGAGTAGATATGTGATGGAAAAATATGTCATCCAACTACTTGTCCAAAATGGAAGAAAATATATGAGTGGTATCCTAAATTTGGAAATGAAATTAGAAATCTCAAACATGGGTTGTGCACAGATGGAATGAATCCATACCAAACCCTCAGTAACACACATAGTTCATGGCCTATATTATTGGTAATTTACAACCTCTCTCCTAAAGTTTGTATGAATCTCAAACATGTCATTTTGAGTATAATGATATCTAGTACGAAGAAACCCAAAAATGATATTGATGATTTCTTGTCACCATTTATTTTTGATTTGAAACTTTATGGGAGGATGGTATTAGGGTGTATGATTCTTATAAAATCGAATATTTTCAACTGCATGTAGTTCTTATGTACACTATAAATTACTTCCCAGTGCATGGAAATTTTCCTAGATACAATGTTAAGGGGAATAAATCATGTCCAATTTGTGAACAACAGACTTCATATTTTCAATTTAATCATGGGAGGAAAACCGTATAAATGGGTCATCGAATGTTTTTGCCTATGGATCACTCTTATAGAAGACTAAAAAATGCATTCAATTGATCACAATAATTTGATATTTCTACAAAACCTTTATCCCCTGATGTGTATTTTGAGAGGGTGAAACCCTTGATGGGACATTAGGAAAGACACATAAATCTGGTAATGATAGACTTATTTGGAAGAAAAGGTCAAATTTTTTTGAGATATCATATTGGAGATATCATGAAGTGAAACATAATATTAATTTAATGAATGTGGATGAGAATATCTAAAACAGTTTTACTGCAACATTGTTAGATATTAAATGAAATACTAAATATGGGTTGAATGAAAGATTAGGCTTAATATCAATGGGAATACATTTGGATTTCGCTCCCACTCATAATGGAAGATGAACATTTCTTCCCCTGGCTTGTCATACATTATTCAAGAGGGAGAAAATTATCTTTTTTCAGGGTCTTCATGATATCAAAGTGCCTCAAGGTTATTCTTCAAATGTAAAAAATATTTCTCTTTGAAGGATTTGAAGTTTATAGGTATAAAATCTCATGATTTTCACATCACAATGAAACATCTTCTACTAGTTGCATTGCATGGAATATTTCCCATCCATGTTAGAAAGACTAATGAAGTTGTGTTATTTTTTGAATTCAATTTTTAATAAGATGATTAATGTGAATGATTTGAAAATTTTGTAAAATGATGCAATTTTTATACTCTGTCCACTGGAAATGTATTTTCCTCCATATTTTTTGGATGTAATAGTGCATTTAATGGTTTATCTGGTTCGAGAAATAAAGCTTTATGGACCTAAATATCTTCGTTGGATGTATCCTTTTGAAAACTATATGAAAATATTTAAGGTTTATGTTAAGAATATATATCAACTTGAATCCTCCATTATTTAAAAGTAAATGTTTGAGGAGGTTGTGTATTTTTTTATGAGCTACTTGGCTACGGTGGAGAAAATAGGATTTCCTCTTCTCTATGAAAGAGTTAATAATGAGGGAAAGGGGATTCATGGATTGAAAGTGAAATAATTGTTAGCTGAATAGATGAAGAAGATATAAATATACATCATGAATAACATAGATGATTCTAAACCATATATCACATTGAATATTAATGACTTGAAATAATTTCATCCAAAGAAGAAAGAGATATAGATTTTGAATGAGAAAAACAAAACATTTTTTCCATGGTTTACAAAGACCTTACTTGGTAGATCAGATGTATCAGAGACATTAAGATAGTTAGGGGTGGTCTAAGTTTAAATGTGATAACATGGTACAAGTATGAAATTATTGGATATATATTTCATACGAAATCTCAAGACAACAATAGAGCAGTTCAAAATAGTGGTGTATTGGTGTTTATAGAAGCAATGCATTTTTCAAGTTCTAGAGACAAAAAACCAAAATCTGCATCATGTGCATATTATGGATTCATTGAAAAAATATTGGAGGTTGATTAATTTAAAAATAAAGTTAATGTTTTTAATTGAAAATGGTTTATCGATAAGAATAGTATTAGACATGATGAATTTGTAATGACAGTTGTTAATATGAATAGATTAGAAGACACAACAGATTCATTTATAATAGAAACACATGAAAAACATATTTTCTATATAGTTGATCAATCAGATATGTAGTGGTCTATTGTTTTATTAGGAAACAAAATAATATGTTGGTGAGGATCAACATGATGAAGATGTAGATTTATGTGATACCCCTACTTATATGGAAATATTAGCATAAAATAATGATGAGCATGTTGAAGACAATGCTTGTTCCATAAGGAACGATCACGATGAAGGAATTTGGGAGAACAATCCATTTGTACATTACAAATATTATAGGTAACACATGTTTATTTATTTGTTACATTTATTATTTTCATAAAATGTTATATATTGTAATTTTATTTATTAAAATGCCTATTAAAACAAATAAGAAGAAATTTGTGTTTATTTTAATTTTTTTACATTAGTTTATCATGTTTACCATTAAGTAACTTATATATATATATATATATTGATTTTGTTGAATGAATATGACATTACCATGTTTACCATGGTTACTATGCTTACCATTTTTACCATGTTTACCATGTTTACCATAGTTTTACCATAGTTTTACCTTTACATAACATATATATTTATTGATTTTGTTGAATGAAAATTACACTACCTTGTTTACCATATTTACCATTGTTTAACATGATTACCATATTTACCATGTTTACTATTACGTAACTTAGTTCAGTTTTCCATTTTATTACATTAGTACGATAATATTTGAATTTCTATATTTTTGAACTAATGGTTTCTATTTTTATTTGAAGGATAATGACAGATCAATCAGTTGATAAACCACATGATTATAGAGATGAGCATCATGATCATACCTTTGGGAGTAACATTCACATGCCCCTTTTGATGTTCCCCAATCTTCCTAATGTGCTATCATATTGATAAAGAAGAGTTAAAGAGTTTCTAAAAGTGGATGCACATGTTTACCAAAATTACAACTTATCCATATCTAGGACCATAGAATACTCATTGATTTTGATGATAATGATATTCCTAAAGGTCCAAATGAAAAATATTTTAATAGTTTTGTATCCAATAAGGGTAAAATAAAAGTAATAATTTTGTATGATGATTGGAGAAGTGTGTAAAATTTGATAATATCTCATTTATGTGAGACGATTTTGGTAAGATCTTTTGCTATTGTTTTACCAATAATAAAATGTTTCTTGTATAATATGTTTGACTTATTCTTTATCAAATGACATTTGATATTCCTGACGCTAGAAGAGTCAGGAGGAAATTTTTATCGATGACTACTAGGAGATGGAGAGATTTCAAATCAACCCTTACATATGATTTCATTTTTGGTCATAGGAATCATGAAAATCCATGTCATATATATCATTTCATAGATGAAGTCACATGGAGACAATTTATTGAAAGTAGAAAAAAAGATTCATTTTTAGTAATGGAAGTATAATTTTTTTATGATTTATTATATTAATGATTTTATTAATGTTTTTTTTAATGATTTATTATTCTTAATTTATAGCAAAAAGGACATCTCATCTAGAAATCCAATCTAAAAATGTATACCCTCATAGTTTATCTCGGAGATTGTATACATTATTGTAAGAACAAATGATGGCAGAAAAATTTAAAAAAAAATGAGAGATGAGTCATTAAGATTTATAGAGGTTTCCCCTCTAACCCCTCCATCTAGACATGAAAACTGGAAGAGTGCTCGGATGGTCCAAAAGAGGAAATATATTTCTAAAGAATTGATAATCGTAGCTGAGAGGATTGTATGATATTTATTTTATTTATTTAAGTTAATTATATTCCTTATATAATTTGAATCATTATAGAAATGTACAATTAATTAATACAAGATTCTCTTGAGGATTAGGGCTCACAGGGGGTATTTACAACTGCTAGGAGGAAGGATATTTTATCTTCAGCATTGGGAAAGCCCGAACACCCCGGTCATGTATGAGGATATCTGATGGTTGTATCAGTAAGAAAAGTGTTTCCACGTTATTCAAATTCTTCTATTTTGGGTGTTTATTAAAAAAATAAAATCCTTGTAGGTTTAAGTTCTTAATATTAATGAAATTATAGAGGAAAAGATTATAGTGTCATTACAGTCTATGTTTGTAGAAATGCAAAGACAATTTTAGACTATAGATCCCACTCCTCCACCTCCCCCTTCAGACCCCATTATTTATCCTCCACCTCTGCCAATAGCTCCCACTCCCCCACGTCACCCTTTAGACCCCAATTTTTATATTACACCTTTGCCAAATATTCCTACTTATTGTGAGTTGTATGTTTATAATCCTCATCATCATATAGTTTCTCATAGGCTGGTATATTGTATAGGAGATATAGTTCATCATCAATAGTTTGAGGTAAAGCATCATAGGGTCATTGTACATGATATTATTGATAGATAAGCTCATGTACCATTACCTACAGATGAGGTGATGACAGTTGGACATAGTATCAACAACTTTGTAGTTTGTCCATCTAGACTTCTATGACTCATTACCATAAATTATGTATGTAATATATTTTATTTTATTTTTTATTAAATTTGTTTTAACATTTTAAAACTAATATATTTTTAGATTTATATTTAAATTAATACTTAAAATGTAAATAAATACTGTATAAAAAAGAACAAAGACAAATGACTATGACATCAGATACAGATTCTAGTAGTCTTGAGAGATTATTAAGATATTCAAATTTTTTGGCGAATCTTTATGAGTTTCTAATGGAAGGTCATGTTTGTGGATCTGCTATAACTGTAAGGATTTTGAAAAAATGATATCATGGAGCTTGTTGCTGGAGATAAATTGGACATCAACGTGGTGTAGATTATTTCCATTTAAGTCTTAACACCATTCCCTACATTATATTTATTACAAATGTATACTTCTTTCTGTTCTGCATTAGGTATCTTTATAAAATGTGTGAAAAGAATGAGCGGATAAATGAATATGGATTTTTGGACCCACATTTGATTTCCCCTGAAGCACATGCATTTTATGGGGAACAAATAACATTTTATATTGTTGAAATATTTGAACAGAATATAATCACACATTGTTCGATGATGCATTTTTGTGAGAGTTATGAAGCATATATCTAGAAAAGTGATCATTATCATTTACTATAAAAAACACTAACCTAAAATTTTCTTTTATATTTTCAATCATTGGATGTTAGGTGTTTTTTATCCAAAGGATAAAACACTTTATTAGATATTCTCTGTTCATGGTGATGTGTAGGGATGTTTTAAGAATATGTTGGAAAAGTATGTTTGAATTTTTTAATAGTTGTTTATATTATAATGAATTGAAAATTTATCCCATTCATATTATTTTCTTATCGGATTTGGGTATACTTTTAAAAAACACAATGAAAAAGAGTCCAAGATAAAATATGTAAAAGTAAAGGTAAATATCCATTTATAATTTGTACGTTTTGATGTATTACATAAAAATGATATTTTGAATTGACAGTCCTTTAAAAATAATTGTCATGAACAAAAAGGCATCATAAAATGAGGATATTATATGTTATGATTTAGGTATAAGTAAATTACAACTGGAACACTTGTAAAGTTTGACATGTTAGGATTTCCTTATAAATTCTTCCATAATATTTTATTTTATATATTAATTATACATATTAACTAATATCCTTTTAATTTGTAGATATTTTATGACCCTAAACCCCATAGTTCTCAAAAGGTCAAACACTTATAAGTGGAATGGTCAAATTATTTTACAAGTTTGATTGAATTTTAGTTTGTTTGTAGTGTAAAATGTAATTTTGAATATTGTAATTATAATTGTGTATTTGGTAGTTGTTTTGGTTGGATTTAGGTTTTTTAGTTGAAATTGTATGTTTGGAATGTTATATATGTGAATGTTTAATTTTTCTCTGGTTCTTCTTATTTTGCATAGTTTTGATGTTTTTATGGTATGGATTCTGGTCTTGTTTTGGGCTTCTTTTGGTCTGATTTCTGCTTATTTCATAATTTGTAAGAGAATAATAATGGTTCCATGGGGTGTGGGGGTGTACAGGTGGTGGGGTGGGGTGGGGGTGTCCAGGGGTTGTGGGGGCTATCCATGGGGGGTCAGGTGGTGTCTATGGGGTGGGAGGGTGTCTATGGGTGTAGGGGGTGGGAGGGTGTCCATGGGGATGGGGGGGGGGATGTTTAGTGGGGTGGGGTGCTGTCTAGGGGGTGGGGGTGGGGGCTGTCCAGGGGGTGGGGGCTGTCCAGGGAGTGGGGGAGTGTCCAGGGTGGTGGGGGATATCTAGGGGGTGGGGGTGTCTAGGGGGTAAGGGGTTTCCAAGGGTGGGGAGTGGTTGTACAAGGGGGTGGGGGTGACTGGGGAGTGAGGAGTGTCCAGGGGGTGTCCAGGGGGGTTTCCATGGGTGGAAGGGTGTCCAGGGGGTGGGGGTGGGGCTATCTACTGGGGTGTGGGGGATTTCTGTGGTGGAAGGGGGTGTCTATGGGGTTTATTTTTTAGTTGATATTTTATGCTTTGAATGTTATGTATGTGAATATTTAATTTTACTGTGGTTCTTATTGTTTTGGTCTAGTTATGATGTTTTTTTGGTTTGTATTCTGGTCTGGTTTTTTGTTTGTTTTTTACTTGTTTCATGTCTTCTTTGGAAGATAATAATAATGGTTGAACAGTTTTATTAAAAAAACTTTTTTTTACATCATTTATTCTATAACTGGCCTAATAAATTCATGGGAATGTGTTTTTATGTCGGTTATATAGTAACCAACATAGTATATTTGGTTTCACATTGGTTAAACAATAACCGACGTGAAAATAATTCTTCAAAGACTATTTTATTACACCGTTTATTTTCATAACCAATGTGATAAACTTGTTTTTCACATCGGTTTTTTAATAACTGCTGAGGAAAATGCTTCAGAGGAACAATTTATTATGTTAGTTATGTAATAACTGGTGTAATAAACTATATACCACATCGGTTATTTAAAAATGACGCAATAAATTATGACTACGAAGCATTTTCCACATCTGTGTTTTAAGAATATAGGTGAAAAACACTTTAGATTTATGTTTTTTACGTCGGTATTAAAATAACCGACATAAAAAACAATATTTATAATGTCTCTTGTAACAACATTCGCCAAAAAATAATGCAAAAAATAAAAAATAACTGAAATAAAAAACAGTTTTTTCACTAGTGATGACTTCAATAATTTTTAAAATAAATTATATTTTAATAAAATATTTATATTTAAAATGATTTATTAAATATAAATGATAAAATAATTTTATGATGTCAAATATAAATTTTAGAAGGTTCATAAAAATATTGATTTCTATAAAAACCTGTATTTTTGAATGAAAGGTGACTGTTTATTTAAATGTATAAATTCTCAATTTTAAATAATTATTTTGATAAAATACATATTTTATTAAATATTCACATCTAAATTATCGAATGGTGAGATTTTCATAATTATATAAGGCTATCAAATTTTTGGTTTAAAATTAAATATGGTATAATTATACAGTATGTATTAGGACTTCATGAAAGACCAAAAGTTATGTAATAAATACAATAAAGTGGATTAATTGATATAATTTGTATCCCCTTAAAAATAATCTGTTTCTAAGTTATTTAATTAATTTTATAAACCCTTAATGAATCCTCTAAAACCCATATTATATATTATGGTTTTAAAATCAATTATTTGAAAACATTACTCATTTCAACAACATTAAGGGATTTATTTTAATGAGTATGATTCTTAGGATTGTTAAATAATTAAATACACAAATATTTGGTAGAAATAATGAGAAAAATCTATGGGATAGTTTTTAATTTTTACAACATTATGGAATATAGTTTCAAACCTAGTTTTATGAATTAATAAAGAAGTGTCATCACTTTTTCTATATAAACACAATGACATACCTTTCCTCAAAACTCAAACCCCTCAGATAATGATTTTACTCTTTCCTTCCCTCCCTATAGTCCTACCAAGGTTCCTAAAACTCTTAAGAATCTACTACTAAGCTTTCTAACGTGTCCTCTCAAGGTATGCGATCATATCCTTCTCTTTAATCAAGAATATTCTTTAAATTATTCCATTTATTCGAAATTTTCATATTGGGTTTTCATTCACACATACCTTTTACTATCCTTAAGATTTCTATGTGATGAGAGATCTATTTCTCTCACATTTCAACCTTCCATTATTCTCTATACACCCACATGATGCTGCCAAAATCATCATGTGATTCTACTTGACAAACATTGTTATAGTGAATATCCATTCCCATGTCCACTCAAATGTATTGACTTAGTTTTTTGTATCCTTGATTGATTCGGGTTATCCATATATGTTACCCAACACCCTTAATAATGGGGCTAAAAATGATTAAATACATCCTTATGTTGTATGATCTATATGGCACACATATACGTGTAAATGATATGAAAGTGTTGGGTGGTCCTAAAATTATATATCCCTCCAATGACTTCAATAAAGTTTTTATATCATGAGATTCAATGTATTTTACATGAGAGGATATCATAAGCACATTATGTTATGATGTCTTTGTGGTTATTTTTTACTTATGTTTTTGATTTCATGGTTTATGATTTTTTCTCATTCCCATGTTGCCTTTATGATAGCATGTTATATAATTCCCCATTCTTCATGATTATGATTCTCCCACCTCTTATTTTACCTTGATATGCCTCTTGGATCACATGTTCTCTTTTTTCCTTATACTATATTTTTTATTCCTTTACTCGGCTTTATAACTCACCCCTTTGATATGTATATCCGTAGGTTATACCGTGTAGTTTTAGAGTTTTGATGGATTTTAAGAGCATGTTGGTAAGTTTTTAATTAATTTTATTATACACATGTTTTAGTTTATGAGTTATACACCTAATTTTACAAACACTCTAGGCCTCGTGATCTTCTAGGTCTATATTACGTGTAATGCTTCATAATAAGTCATGAATTAAATAATATTAATGATATGAGTTTTTATATGTTTCTTTAGGGTATGTGGAGAGCAGAATGTGTTGAGGCCCAGGGATGGAAATATGGGTAACTTGTATATGTTGTGTTTGTTCATTATTTTGTATATGTTTATGGCCTTGTGGGAGAGCTATTTGGATTTATGATAGTATTAAAATATTTACTTTTGTTATGTAATAGTTGGTTTATTTATTTATGCGTAATATAATTTTGTACTATAGATAGTTCTGTTAATTTCTGTTATTGTATCACTCTAATTCAAAGACACAGTCTCCTAATTGTATAGATTAGTCCCTCATTTATATTCAACATCCATTTCCATTTAAGTTAGTGAGATTAAGGTGCATATAAAATTTTCTTGGATGGTTATTTTAGGCTTGGGAACCATAGCGATGGATCACAATTCATTTGAAGTTTAACAAGTTATATATATGTTCTTCATATTATATGTCATATCTATTGATGATGGATTGGGTAAATTTATTGGTTTCTTCCATTACATTGATCATATAAGGATAATACAAAAAACCATATGTGGTATCAAATCCGCATTCATTTGAAAATAAATATTTTGTGTTTTTTATTTTATGAATAAAATGTGTATATTAATCTACTTGAGGACATATCATAGAATAAGACATGAAAAATATAAATATAAATCATTTGATTAATTGGGCTTATCATATATTATATCATATCTCTATTTTTTAAGTCATTAGGTACAACTTGTGTATATTGAAAGGTATTATATATTGAGAACTTTTGGTTTTTTCTCTCTCTTAAGCTATAATATATGATATTAAAGGCTAATACTAAAATTACGGTTTTATGAAAACAGAGCATTGAGTCATAATTATGATATAATGTGCATCGCAATTTTGCATTGACCCATATATAAGAGTCTATATTTATGTGATTTACTATTATTTATGGGTTACTGAAAGCATTAGTGTTTTTTCATTGTAGGATAAAGACTCGTATCCATGGGAGACCCCATAATTTTTTTTATGTTATATGAATGTTTCCCTTTACGTATGGGATACCTTATATATAATCATATTGACTCTTTCACAAAAATGATTTTTCTGGAAAGGTTTCCCTACATATCCCTATTAACTGTTATTATAAATAAATCATTTTATCTATCATAAAATATTATATAAACCTAAATTTTAAAAATTTAATGTTTTGGGTTATTGAATTCTATTTTATAAATTGTTTATACAAGTTATGTTTTTGGAATTTTAAAAAAATTATTATTAATCTATAATAAAATATAAAAAGTTCATATTTTTTGTTCATGTTGGATATGTAAATAAATTATTTAATTAATTTTTTAGTCCTTTTAAATATTAATTTATTGATATTTTTTATATAACATTAATATTATGTGATTTTTAATTTGCTTGTTAAGTTAAAACATATAGATTGTTAAGAAAATATAGAGGAATAAAACCCTTTAAAATCAAGATTATATGGTTTGGAATAGTTATGAGATGAAAATGAATATGAAGTATATTAAATTGGTGAAATATATATGGAATGATTTTTGGTTTTGATATAATGTGTTTATATTTAAATTATAGATTTGATTTATAATGTGTTTATAAATTAAAAAATAATGTTAAATTTTAAACTATTTATATTTAATATTATGTCCTTTTTATAATATTTTATTTTAATTGTACAAATTAAATAATTATTGTTTGAAATTAATCAAACCAAATAAAAAAGTATTTTTATGATTGATTTCCCCAATATTTAAATATTAATTAATATATTATATGTGGAACAAATAAAAAGTTTACATAATTAAAATTTTAATATAAAATTTTAACGTTTCTTAAAATTTAATATATATAAAGGAGTTTCAATATAATTAATCATATGAAATATTTAAAATTAGAAAATTAATCTAAGATTTTTATATTATAAGTTAGGGAATTTCCATATAGTTTTCTCAATTATAAACAATTTATTTTTTATTCTTATTTATAAATTTATCATTAATGTTTTTCTTTTATTTAAAAAATGTGAATTGTATATTTATTAAAAATTGATAATTACTTTGTTCATAGATGTAATTTTAATATAATGAAATAATATGTTCAATTTAGCTTAATGTTGTCAAACTACTTCCTTTTATTATGATACATGCATCTAAGGAGTTACATGCAGGGTATGATAATGGATCTACATTTATTCGACCTTGATTTTTTTTTATAATTATAGTTATTAGTATGAATTTATTAAATAAATTTAGTTTGCACATATAAGGTGTTAGAGTGTATATAAATTAGAGTCTATCTTGAGTAAAGTATCTGTGGATAAATTGACATTGGGCCATACTTCCCACTGGTCTCGAGTCTTGTGACATGTTTTAGAATGGTGGGGTTATAAATCTGTGGCTCCATGATTAATCAAGTGGGGATTTCTAATTTTATATAATTTAATCATTTATAATACAGGTTCTCAGACCTTATACATAAGATTTATTATGATATATATAAATATATTTGGATTCTATTTTGGGTGAGTAACATAAAATATGAGTTTCCTAATGTGATACTTTTCAATGTTGCTATAATATATTGGAATGGTGGATGAAATAATATTCCCATATAAATCACATGAAGAGTGTATTCATGTTAAGGGAAAACGTGAGATAAGTCAATAAGAACTAAAACCCCAAAAATATTATGTGGGATATTACCACCAAACAAACTCCTATTAAGAAATAAATCATTTAGTATGAGTGTCCGTAAGTGTTAGGTTCCTATAGATTATATTTTTTAGGGAAATGCATTAAAAGTAAATCCTAACTATTAGGTTCCGTATTCTTGGTATTTTATTTTGGGTAAAATTAGTTGGGAAACCCTTAGAATTTTGATATATGATGAATATGGTTGAGTGATCCCATATTATATATTTGTATAAAGATTTATCTACTTTACTGTTAATGATAAAAATATGATATGATTGACAATAAATTTTTTTCCAAATATTATATTCTCTTATTTATATGCTTCAGCATTGTATGTAATGATAAAATATAGATCTTATCTCATTAATGGATATAATTAATTAAAAAAGGTTAATAATTTTAGTGGGAGTACTTTAATTAAATTTCATTAATGAGTACATGAAAAATGACACTCATCAAATAAAAACTTCTACTATAGATAAATTACATCATCATCATCAAAATTTACCTCTAGATTAACCATTGGAAATGAGAAAATTAATGTTCGAAAATTATTATATTGGTCAAAAAATAAAAGTTCTTATGTAAGAGAAATTATATGGGTTAGAGAAAGATATTACTGAGAAAAAAACTATTGATTTTATTAAATAAGTTAATGAATATTCTTATGTGTATAAAAAAGTGATTCATGTATGGTTTCAAGGGCATTAGATGAAAAATGACATAAGGAACTCTAGTCTAAACTCATGTAAAAAATATTACATTTTATGAAACTGAACTTGTGAGAAAAAAGGTATAATCTATATCATGTTCAATATGTGTAATTAATTCAATTATAAATATTATGACAATGTAAATGTGTTTAGGAAATATTTACTATATTTTCTGAAAGTTTTAAGGATAGTTGAACTTGGTAGGTGATGGCTAGGTTCTTGTAATGTACTGATAATACAAGTGGGTAAAATATTAAACCAGAATAAGAAATTTTAGTTATAAATTAATATATTGTTTCCTCAGAAATCCAGGTTAGGTCATAGAATCCACAAGGTGTTATCAAGAAAGAGGATTGATGATTCTATAAATGTAATTGTTTTAAATACTAGGAGATTGAGATGCTCCATGTAATTCACATGTTAGTTATAAATTTTTTATACATCAATTCTATAGTATTAAAGTAATTTAATACCAAATGTATACATTTAAAATGATTTTGGTATATAGAAGTTCAAAATCAAGGGAAGAACTAGTAAAACATATTGTTTATATTCAAATGATAGAGAAAATATTTGATACATTAAAATATTTGAATGTAAAGAAATTTATTAATCTGCAACGAATCTTATAATTGTGGTTTATAATTATATAATTACTATTATATAATAATTTTTTAATAAAAAATATTTTTTTATGAATAGTATGGTGTGATACAAATTTTATTATTCATCATATTTTATGACATGTATGAATTGGTGAAAATGATAGAAATGTTTTATTTAAGATAAATATTTTTATCAATATATTTTGTAATGTATAGGGGATGGTGTTCCTAACACCAATCAATGGAGTATTTTATGGAATAAATCCTTATTTTCAAAGAAAAATATCCAAAAAAAGAATACAATATTTAAAAATAATTAACTTTTTAAACACTCATACTATTTGAAAATAAGCGTTTCCTCTTTACAAAATAGAGGTTTTTTATATTAGAATGATATTTTAAGAAGAATATAGTGTCTAAGTTATTAGAAATATTATATTTAAATTTATAGAAGTTCAACGTTAACTAATAAAATTATATAATAGTCACAATTCGAAGTGAATTTCAATTTATATCCTAAGATGATAATATTATAATGGTACATGGTTAATGTAAATATATTCATTAGTTTCCAAAATATTTCAAGGAAAATATTTATGAAAATGGTTCAATGAATGATGTTTTAAAACATAAAACATGTTCTCAGTAAAAAAATAAGTTTTCGAAATAATAAAATTTCATTTGTGGTAGTTAAAAACTTTTAATATGTTTATGGAGTTGAACATTATAAATATAATTCATAAGTATCACCATTACTAAAAAAATAACTTTATAGATGTTACACACTATAGAGTTTAGTGGGAGGGTTTTATTAGGTGGTCGTATAGAAATGTGGTTGGAATTACATAAATAAGTAATGATTTTTTAAAAAAACCTATAGATTATAGAAAACATAAGGCTAAATAAGATGTTTTTAATATGTTATTAGTTATAAAAATTCTTATGTATAGGGTTTTAGTGTATTTTTATTGGAATTTAAGAATATAAATTGTATCATGGTATAAAAAGTTTAATCCCAAATTTATTAATCTTTAAAATTGGCCATTTATTATTTTGAAGTGTAATGATAATTATTCACTTTGATGTATGATTTTTAGTTGTCCATAAGAAATGAACATTTTAAGGACCTAGATTGTTTTTCATATTCTAGTTAATTTAACAATAATTCCATTTATTACATTATATAAGATCATTAATGGTTATATTTTTAGAGATTTATGTCATAAATCCTATATAAAAACCCATATATTACAATTTGGAAACTTCTATTCAGTATCAATATCCCCATAAAATAACATTGAAATGGAAACTTGTTTTATTTTCCTGAAACAACTTCATCATTTTCATCATATCCTCATACTTTTCTCTACTCATCGTATAAAAAATAAATTAAAATATGATGTGAGGAAAAACCATAAGAAGGGACACAAAAAAGAAGAAATACATTTTTCTAGTGAAAACATGAAAACCCATTAAAAACATACAATTATCACATTATTCATTGAACTTATGAAATAGAGCATTTGAATATGAAAATACACACTTATTTATCAATGAAAAGTTTTAATAACCATAAAAAGACTAGATAAAAAATGAAGAAATCTTAGGAAATCATTTTCATATAACTTATATATATGGTATAACCATAATAGTTAAAAATAGAATAAAAATAAGGTTTATAATTAGAGTAACCATCATAGTGACACTTTAAATAACTATAATGGTTATACATCGAACAACCATCATAGTTTATTCCCACAATATCTTCGGATAAACCTAAATGGTTAACTCCATCCTTTTACCCAATGTATTCGAGAGAAATTATGAGGCTCACCCTTCATATATCTATAATAGGATCACTCAATATATATAATGGGGATAAACCCACTGAATAAGTTATATTTGGATCATCTATTAATCATATATAATTATCATGTACTAAATCATGAATAAAACATTTTATGCTTGTAGTTTTCATTATAAAGACTTTTAATAACTTGTATGAAAAGTGCTTTAAAATTTTAAAATCAAATTTACTTCTAAAAACTCATTATAAATACCAAAATAACAATAATATGAATTTTCATTGAATAAAACAAAAAATATTATAATGGATAGAAAACCTTAAATAATAATTATCGTAGTACGGAATGTTGTTGACACCGTATATGTTAAAATAGTGCATTCCTTTTGTATTTTTTAAAGAATGTAAAACAATTCTATAAAAATATTCCCTTTGAAATATATTTAAAATAGGTATAAAATTTCTTTTATAATTACATAATTTCTACATAAATAAATCCAAAAAAATTTAAAAAAATATGTACATGGATGAAAAAGAGTTGGAAGGGAAATATTAAAAGAAGATTTTCAAAAGAATGACCTTTATCATTAATCCAAATCATTGCGTGATTTGTTTATATTCCTGAATAATATAATGAGGTTAATTTTTTAATTTATTAAAACTTATTTTAATTATTTTATTCTTTTTATTTTTTCTCATACCATGATAAATATATTTATTTAATCAATTAAATTCACATCAAATGTTTTGATGATATTATTTTCAAATGTCCAAAATTTCTTTAATAATATGACTATAGTAGAAGAAGTCATTATTCAATCTTATATAGAATAAAAATAAAAAAAATTATCATTATATACATTAATTATACCTTTAAACCTAATAATGAAAATAGTTGTGAGAAATAAACTACCTTACAATCATTACAGTGATGGGTCGTAAGAACACATGAGTAACATTTCTATATTAAAGTGGTAATATTAAAAGAATTTATGTATTATTTTATATTTAAATAAATATTATAATATAATAAATTTAATATTAATTGTTTAAATATTATTCTATATACCATCAATGTATCTTGGTAGTGAAAACAAATCACATCTCTTCTTGGAGATGGTAGTCCACACGTACACATGAACGACGACATCATTCTTCCATCAATAGAAAGGTAATAAAGGAAATGATATATTAAATTTCATGAATGAAATATATTTTGCTAATATAATATATAAAGAATAAATCCACTACTATAATACATCCATGAGAGATGGTGATTGAAAATGAATTACATTGGTTCACGAGGCGGTAGTCTGCTATACACATGAATGATGATTTTATTTCCAATTTGATATAATAATAGATAGATATAGTTTATTATGTTAACAAAATAAAATATCAGTATATAGAGGGTTTTTATTACTATTTTATCATGGTTTATGAAGATTATAGAAAGGTGAAAGATGAAATAATACTAATATTTTTGGTAAAAACTATACCTATTCTTTTCAAATTAAGATTTGAAAAATATGAGTTCATTAACACCTTAAGACAGCTAATATTTGTGTTCTACCCAAAATAAGGCCTCTAGAACATATGTATGTATTATTTTAAGGGTAATGGGAAGAACATTTTCAATAAAAATAGGGTTTTAGAATTTAATAAATTAGAAAAAGGAGTGTCTATTATTAGAGAGTGGATGGAAATTCTTGATATTTCTTAAAATATAAATTTAATATAAATTTATGTTGATTTAATAACGGATCCAAATAGATATTATTGTAATATATATTATTTTGAGTTGGAAAAATGTCATAAAATATTTTTTTTATATGTTTAGATTACATTTTACCCATCTCTTTTGGCTTTAACCCCCCCTTCAACCATTTACACACATACCATGACATCAATGTTTTTTTTACTTTTTAGGGCCATGATACATAATATAAATGGAGAAAACCGATCAAAAAAGTATCATGGTTTATATTTTAAAACATTTCCTAATCAATTGGATAATGAGATGATTTTTAGGAATTTTATATCATTTAATAAAATATCATTTTCATAAAATGACAATAATGTGAATTTTGAATCTATTCATTTACTTATCTTTATAACAACAAGTCAAAAAATAAAATTGTAAAAAAATTATTACACACACCTATAATATGTACTTTTTATCTATAAAATTCTTAGGTATGATTATTTCTTTAAAATTATAAAACTTTTAATACATTTAATATCATTTATTTTACTTTTCTATTAGTTGAATAATTACTATACCGTCATTTTTAAGCATTTACGGTAATAAGTTCTTCAATGAATGTAAAACATAAATTATTTTTATTAATATAAATAATTTAAACTTAAAAATATAATTTAAAAAAACATATCATTTGGTTTTCCCTATGTTTGAAACATTATATTTATTAAAAATAAGAGTGTGACATTTTTTTAATTCATTAAAATAAAATATTACAAAGGTTATAATCAGATCCAAATTGAAAAAATCCACATATTAAAAATTTGGACAAATATGGATGATATATAATCATAAAATAAAATTATTTGAAGTGTTAAGGTTATTTTATAGTTTGTATCATTTTTTATTTAATTACCTGAATTACCATTAACCGTTGTAAAAATATTAACAAGGCTACTATTTATTTTGACCAAAAATAAGATGTAATGGTTTACCAAATTTAGAAACACTAATTCCAAATATTTAATAAATATTAAAAAATTAAATATACCGAAGTTCTAGAATTAAATTTACAATGAAACATGAAAAACGTGATGAAAAATATTATTTTTTAAAAAATTTATTATTTTATGTATACGATGTTTTATACTAAATTAATGTATAATGATCATTACAAAATCATAATAGGATTATATTAAATAAAATTTATCTAATTACATTTAAAAACTAATCTATAATATAATTTAACTTTGTAAATAATTGAAAAGAAAATACAATTTTCAGTATATTTCAATATTTTTTTAAATAATAAATTATCTTATACAATATTAGTGTTTTTTTCCTAATATAATTTTAACATGATTAGTTTAAAAATTAATTTCATTTAACCATGAAAAGTTTTTGAATGTTATTTTTTAAAAGGTTGGGGCCGAAGCCTCAGTTTATTATTAAGGAAAAGCAAAGACCTCTTTTAACTAGGTAGAGGGAGACCCATTACATAGCCCGACGACCTTGTGGGAATGTAGCACATTAAATATCCCATAGGCCCATGTTTTTGGCCTAAAACCAATATTTTAATCGTATCCCAGCTGCTACAGTACCCGCCGCTGCTACAGTGCCCTGCCACTGCTACAGTGCCCACCGATCAACAGTACCACCACTGCTACAGTACTACTACTGTTCTGCAACAGTACCTGTGCCCCTTGGGTTTTGAACCCCCATTTTCCATATAGGATTACGAGGTGCTTACCACTAAGAAAAATCCCAACTACAAGTTTTTTGAATGTTATAGATATTATAACATTTAATCAAAAAACAATAAAAATCATTTTTGATGAAAATATAATTTTCATGCACAAAATGACATTTCTAAAAATTGATTTCTTTTTCTAAGGAACTAATCAATAAATTTTAATTGATTTGGTACATTAAATATATTTGGTAATTATGTTAATACAATTCATACCAACCAATTCAATGGATATGTTATAATGGTCATATTTAAATAATAATATTTCACGGTACATTGATGCATGATGTGGCATATTTTATATACTACCGAATAGAGTAATTACTTTTAAATTTTGGGTTATTAAATTATAAATGTATTTAATTAATTTTAACCCCAAAATTTGAACTTGGGATTCATAATGAAATTATTAAAATTATAGAATACATTTTTTATATCCCACATCGTAAAAAGGGTTAATAAAACTTCCTCATACAGAAGGGAACATGAATTATGAAGGTCATATGGAATAAAAAATAAATTGGTTTAAAAATTTTATTACATTATTAGGATGTGGAATTATTTACATGGAATAAAATAATAATTCCCAATGATTTATAAGGAGTTATAGAGTGCATGTCTACGAGAATGATAATCATTAAAAACTGTAAATCTATGATGGGTTAAAAGACCATTGATTTCTCAATAATAAAAGTAAATGGATAAAGTTTTTTCTTTCAATATCAATTTTTTAGAGTTGAGAAGATTCTCTAACATCTAGAAAAAGAAAATTAGTAAATATACTTAAATAACTTGTATATTTTTATCCTTTAATCATTACCCACCACAATATCATTTTTTCTCAAAAATATGAGCATTAAAGATGAAATTTTTGTGGAACATTTACTATAATAAAATTATACAGGATGTCATAATCCATAAAATTATTAAAAAACTATTCCTATTATCTTTAGATAATAACCAAAACCATAATAGTTAGTAAAAAATAATATAATTCCCAAACTGAATAATCCATCAAATGAAAAAAATAAAACATTTGTCTCTAAAATTATGATTTAATACCCAAAGTTTAGATTAAATCATACCATAAATAGATATCCTTAATATTCATTAAAATATTCTAGAGTAACATTGAAAACCAAAAACAAAATGTATTTGTTCAGATATTATACTATGATAAATTTAACTTTTATCTCCAAATAAAATAAATCACTCTTAATGTCTCATAACAAAAAGTTTATTATATAATTATATAATATCCAAGATATGATAATAATTATTATCAATGAATTTAATCACCATAAATCCATAGAAAAATCATATATTCATATAATATATAATTGAACCTTTAATCCTTATAAATATACCATTATTTTCTATTTACGTTAACCATATATGGTTCCCAAAATTTTGAACATCTTCTAAAATAACATTAA
This sequence comes from Viscum album, assembly GCA_963277665.1. NCBI lineage: Eukaryota > Viridiplantae > Streptophyta > Magnoliopsida > Santalales > Viscaceae > Viscum > Viscum album. Next base: position 601,002,567 of record OY728125.1, read on the forward strand.
TCAAATATTCACTAAATCAATTTTTCAATCCCATGTTTATCTCTAGGATAAAACAAATGTTCCCAAAAAAAAATAACCATCATCTATCAATTATTAATTTATTGAATTTCAAGGTCATACTAAAAATGAAATCATATAGGTTAGTGTAAGGAGATTCACCATTGTCTCCCTTTGGTTATGTGTTCTTTCCCTATGGAGTTTCCAGATGTGATAGGTTATCACCATGCCTATAGGTCGTCCTTTTTCTAAAACTATAAAATTATAATAACATTCCAAGAAATATGATGAAAATACCCTATAATTTAATTAATAAATTAATCAATTTTTAATATATACGGTTTTCTATATTACATATTTTAACAAAAAAAACATTAAATGAATATTATTTTCCAACTATCATGAACATATTGTCCAAAACGTTTATTTAACCTTTTATCATATTCCATTAAGTGAATGTTTCCTAAAACTATCACCTCTTCACCACTTTTCAAAGGTATAAATTACATCAAATATATGATTACATATTTTGAAAACATAAATTATGATACAATAATGCCTAGGTATTTCCTGACATTCATAAATATTTTGAATGCATCATGATGTCATAAATAAGTACTATTGAAAAATCAGCTAAAGGGTCATGGAAGACTCTAATAAAAAAATCTAAAAGTATAGTTTGGACATTTTTCAACCAAAATTAAATAACTTCAAACTCATCATGCCTATCTATAGTTATAAATGATATTTCTAGAATGTCAAACCATATCACCTTAATCTAAATTTAACCAGGCCATAGGTTGATCTTTGAAAAATAACGAACTCCCTGGAGTTGGTACTACATCAATTGATGTACCAAAATATGCTGAAGTAGTTTAAAATTATTTTAAAACACTCTTTAACTTATAATATCATTTCTTCATATATTTTTTGTCCTTATTCAGAAACACCAATTCATAATGACCAATCTCATTACATTTAAAACACTAAAATTATTTCTTATTGAAATTGGGCTTACAACTATGAATATCTTTTTTAGTGTTGTCATGAGTCATATGCCCTATCTTACCACATCAATAAAACTTTTTAAAACCTATAAAATATTCTTTTAAATGTTTTTATTACACTTAGAATATATTAGGGGCTTACCTCTAGATTTATTATCTGGAAACTTCTCTATTTTTGTCCTCCTTGAACGTTTCATACTCTAATCATCTCAAGGATAATAATTGTTGGAAAACATAATTTACATATTCTGAAAATAATGAAATTAAATTTCATAGTGTTAAAATTTATTTATATCCAAATATATTCATTTTTATGACCTGGGTTTTTACATGTATTAATTTAAAAGATTTATTTATATATTTTGAGGGCCAGTCCAAGAGACATCATGCAATTCTGAGGCTCTGGGTGCCTTGAATTATTTTTATAAAATTATTAAACACATATTATATTACATGTATGAAGTTTACTATATAATATGGGATAACACATAAATTAAAGATGTAATGAGAAATATGAGACCACAATTGAGTCTGAAATTTGATTTTTACCCTAGGTGTGGCAAACAAATAGGCTAGCATAGGTCGTTTGGATATCTCGCTTGTTGGAAGTTCATTTATTAGGTTAATTAATTAATTAATTAATTGATTCCTTCATTAATTTAAAACCAAGAAATGAATATAACTATAATAACATGGATAACTCACTAGGGTTAGCTGCATAAACTCTAGGAGGATTCCAAAGCATCTTTTCCTATATCCATTGGCTAACCAAATAAGACAATGATAAAACACCTAATTAGAGCATATAAGGATCCAAAAAACAAAACAAATTTATTTAATAATTGGAGAACATGTTCTTAATTTTTTTTACAATATCCAGGTGGGGATCATAAACTTGTGGTTTAAACACTTTTTTATTAAATTGATAGAGCAGATCTATCCCTTTCTTGAATCTATGCGATTTATGGCCAATTGCATGTGCCCGTGTACAAAAAGTTAATTGTTTATTCAGTTTTCTCACCTGAATTATCACCATTGTTGATATTAATCCAAGAAATATTGTTTAACTATGTTTAAAAGAATGTTCTTATTTCTTTTCCTCTTAGTTTATTCCCGTTCTTAACCCGTTTGACCCCGATGTCCCGGTTTGACGTTACTGGGTGGTACCATATTCGATTGGACCCCTGAAATCAAAACAGATTTGATAGAGAGGGAAGAATCAATTAATGAGGAAGCAATATGGGATGGTTATTAGTTGAGAATGATCATTTTTATGATTGAAGATCAAATAATCAATGGTTTAAGGATCTAAGATGATTAGTTCTTGTGACACACACCCTTGGAATAACGAGACCTGATTTCTGGAAAATGATGGATGGAAACTACAATCCATGGATAGATACACTATTTTTTTGGTGGTGATAGGTCTTAAATAAAATAATATATCCCTAATTTGAAGTGAAAATTAGGGATCTATGATTCGGTGAATCCCGAACTACATGGCATGTTCTACGATGAACCCAGGTCGTGTTTCCCCCATGGAGTTGCCGAAAGGGATTCATAAGTTTATAAGTACAACACGACATGTAGTCATTAAACATGCCATGTACCACATTCTATGTTTGGATGATATGTGTGACAAATCACATGTCTTGTCTCATGTGCTGGCCAAGGATTGGACTAGGAAGTGGAGTAGGACCACAGTTCTTATAGGTCCCCTCAAATTCCATGCACTACATGGTTCATTCTGAGTAAACTTCAAGGTTGTGTATCTTCTTTTGTTTGACATGGATTTTGGACCATGATTTTACTATCCTAATTATTTTTAATTGTAGAACATGATGAATCCCTCATTTTTGGATTTTGGGATACAATGTGGAATGTTCCAGGCATGGAACTTGGTTAGGAAAAGCTCGATGATGATAGTTATCACACAGGATCACCAAAGGCATTCTGAGTAGATACATATAGTTAGAATTAGAATGGGTCATAGAAAACCTTTATAGTGGAAAACTCTATCTTGGTTGGGAATGGGAACTCTACCGACACCTATAGCAGAACCCTCTTGTAATTATAGGGAATGGGTCCTCTATAAACTTCTTGAGTGGAACCATCCTGTCGAGATGGGAATGGGCCCTTGACGACTTCCCAAGTAGAACCCACTTGTCCAGCTAGGAATGGGTCCTTAATGACTATAGTGGAACCCTCCTATCAACATAGGGAAATGGGTCTCTATAGACTACCTAGTAGGATAACTCCATTTGATCTTGGAATGGGTCCTCGATAACAAGAGTGGAACCCTCATGTCTTTGCAATGCATGTGGACTCGAATAAATGAATGGGACAATCTTATTGGTAAGGGAATGAGTCCTCTATTAATTATCATAGTAGAATCCTCCAATTGTGAAAATCATGGGTCCTCTACTTAGAGACTGTGGACATGAGATATGTGGCATAGTAATGAGGCGTGTCTTGTCCTGTATGGTTACTTTTGCACAAATGTGTGAGATTTAAGGCCTCACTGATTAGATTTTGGCATTGTTGAAAACTCTTATTCTTGGGATGATAAAAGAGATGGATATCCCCTATCTATCTCAATTGGTCTTCTTTGACTGATCATATATATTATTATTATTATTATTATTATTATTATTATTCTATATCCATAAATTTGTATTTTGTTACTCTTCCTTCATTGGTTGTGAAGACACACCATGGTATTTCATGTGCTTTTTGTGTTTAGATTCATGTGGTTGGATGATTCTACTATCCTAATATAGATGAAAATAATCAACATGAAGTTTATCTACACAACATTTTAATCTCCTTGTGTCCAAATGAGATTACATCCACTCTTGGTTTGGGTTGAGATGTCCTATTTCATTGCATTCTATGTACTATCTATGGTCTTTACATTCTTGTTGAAACTCTTACTTATCCCCCTTCAACATTTAGTATGTCTTACTAGGTATATATATAGTCACCCTTTCATTCACTTTGATTGTATGTGTCAGGTATTTTGAAGATGAAGGATAAGTCCATAATGAATTTAGAGGAGCTTAGAGATACCCAGTTTTTTGGACCGCATACGGTGGTTGTAGCTTAGAGATCAGGATGTGGGCTCTCTCAGCAGTTTACCTTTCCTATTTTGTATGGTTGGGACATATTTCTATTTAGGAATGTATTTTTCCCCTTTACATTTCTATTTTTACTATTATACTCTTGTATACCCTATTCTTATTGCATGATTGGTTTATAATCTATTAATTACATCTTATTATTATTATTATTACTCTTCACTTTTGAATTATCAGGGTATGATGTGTGTGTACAAGTACTTATGAAAAGATATCCCATTTATGATATTCCTTTTGGTACATTTTGACACCTCTAGAATATGGTGGTGGGCTTGTTGTAGTTGTATCTTAACCCCCAACATGGGTTGGGTCATAAAAGATTGGTATCATAATATTTCATTCTAGGTGATGTTTTTTGGATTATAGCCATTATTAGGATTTGGTTTACAGTAGGAAATAGTGTCAAATTGTTTTAAGTGAGGATCTCAGTCCAAGGAATCCAATTATGGGGATGGAGACTAACGTATCCATTCACCATGACCTTGAATACCTCCTCACTGGATTATTATAGTAAAAGATTGGTTGTAGGGTTCAATGGTACATGAATGATATAGGATTGAGTATATATCATTCCTTCCAAATTCAAATACACATTATATATATATATATATATTGGCATATGACCATAGTGTGTTTTTATAACTTTATAGATGTCTCCACAATTCCATCCATCCAAGATACCAATTCTGGATCATGAAAAACAATATATTGAATACAATGCCTCAGTTTAGGGTCCATCCTATAAGTTTCCTCCTATAGGTTGGAAGGGAGTAGCACATCCACCTGCCAAGGAGTAGATCATCCCATAATAGTATGTTGAGGAAGTGCATGGGGTTAACATGATTTGTGAGATCCAATGCGAGAGGACACTGATGTTCTGAAGTGATACATATCCTAAATTAGAAGAGTATTGGATAGTGTCGATGTTATATATATTTTGGATTATTCTAACATCGACGAATCAGGTGGTTACACTAGCAGCTAGCCTTTTTCATGAATCAACTGGTCACTGGGGTTGTCTTTGAACATAGATGTATAATTATTTGATACACTCATGTCCTGAATTCTATTATATGTTCTGTGAAGAGGACTACCCCTCTTGTTTGCACTCAATTCAGATTCAGGAACCTCTAGAGCTAGAGTATTGATATATGATAGTGGATGAGTAGGAAACAGAGTTTACATACCTTACCCAGTACTCCCTTGACATGTTCCAGAATGGATACTTCTGAAAAAATAAGTTTGATAAGGGGATTAGAAAAGATATTTATTCGAGTGTGGCACCATATTACATCCCCACCTTTTTTTGAGGTGCTAGAGTGGGCACTAGTGATAGATAACTTCATATAAATGAGGCTCATGTGGATGAAGTAGGGAGTGTGCATCACATGGTTGAGTTTTATACAACAACTAGAAGTATCCATTGGATGGGATCCTGGAATAGGAGATCCTTTCGAAACATGACTCAAGCGGATGATCATGTGGTATAGGGACATCATAGAGTACTAGGGTAGCCTAGAGAGGTTTATTTCAATTCTTTTGACGAGCAAAGTGTAACGCCTGAATGTTTTTATGAAATTTCATTTCTTAAAATAATTCTGCAATATATTGTATTGTATGTAATCATGATTTTAAATGAACCGCGAGATGTGATTAGTATAAAATGACCATTATAATGTAGCTGTTATGTTATCTGGAATAAACATAAGTATCTTATGAAAATGTATGGTGACTTTTTTGCCTACCAATTCTTTATGAAAAATATAAACCAAATAAATGTAAAGGAAATGTTTATATTTTTGTGATAAAAAATTAAGTGAATTAAAATTAGTAGATGAAACTAATGAATTATATAGGTAATATATTTAATAAAATATTTTTGAAATTTATCTAATACATATTTTAGTCACTAGATATGAATAAACCCTATTTTATTTATAAAATCCTATTTTTTCCAAAAGGGTTATTTTACCACCTTTTAAAGAATAACCTTGTTTAAATTAATATTTTGACACAGTATTTATTTTTTTATGAAAACAAAAACCTCTTATTTGGAAGTGGGATATAAAAATTTATTTTGGATAAATTTTTGATATTTTTTGACCATTTTCATGCTTTGATTAATAGTAAAAATATACTGAATTTTATTTGAAAACAAAATTTTCATCAGAATAATTTATATGGTTAAATTATATTATTCAATGGATCTAATGTATAAAGAGAATAAATTTTAATTTTTTAATATAATTTAGGTATTTGGAAATAATTTTACATTGAATTGAGATTTTAAAACATTTTAATCATTTGCAATGTTTTATCTTTTAAAACTCATTTTATCATTCCAACAATGGGATTAATTTTAAATTAATTTTTAAAACTTGTGTGTTTTTTATTTTGAGAAATAGATTCCATATTTGGAACTATCAGGTAGAAATTATGTAAATATATTTCTTTTATTTTTCTTCATTATGAACAGTAACTTCGATAATTTTTATTAATATAGTAAAATGGTAAATCAGGCAATTACGTGTAAAAATAATATTAAATATTTACCATAAAACAAGTCCTAAAATAATTGTATGATTTTTCTGACTTAAATTAACCTTGGGTCGAAATGGTATCCTTTGGAAACCACTTAGATGAGATTATGACCTTTAATTGTTTTTATTTAAAGAAATGTTAAATATTTCTTACTCAAATTTTAATAACTATATCATTATTAAAATAATGTTATACAAAATATAAATTCAACAATAAATACTCATCTAAAATATAAAATGTTTTTCATTTTCATGGTAATGTATTTTCAATTTGTAGGAAATATATAATTACCTTACAGGTTTATACATTAATGATAAAGAAATTATTTAATTGATGAAAAATCAATAGAATAATCATTATTAAATGGAAAATAACAAATAAAAAAATGAAAAAATAGTATTGGTCTATTATATCTTGACTATAATCATCCAAGGGTCATGTTATTGACTATTTCAATCCATATAGAAATGATTATAACACTTATAATATTTTATTTAAATTGATGTTAAAGTTTCCACATTCATGTTTTAATAAATATTACATTTTTAATGAAAGGTTTTCTAGAAGATATATTATATTATATTATTTATAAGAAAATATAGAGTCTTTATCTTCTTAATAGTATTTTATTTTTAGATTTTATTCAAAAAATAAGATTGATAAATAATTACACAAAAATGATGTTGTAATTATTTTATTAATGAAGATAACAAAAAAATGTCATTAAGAATATAAAAATAAATATAATTTCAGATATTTAATATATCAAAATAATTTTATAGATAACCTTGACATCTTTTAAATATAATAAAATACTATATACTAATTAAAATTTTTAATTGTATATTTTGTAAAAACAATGAATTTAATTGTACCAAAATTGACACTATTGACTGTTTATCAAAATAATGTATTATTAAATTATTTCAAAATAATAAAAAATTTAAAATATATATAATAATTATTATATGATCTAAAATGTATTAAATTATTCATTTTTTACTCTAATAAAATCAAATAAGAAAATAGTTCACCCGTTTAACATTGAAATATTTGTCGCCTTAGTAAAAACTTAAATAGAATAACTTAGTGTTGATTAAAATGATATGTTTTAAATTGATATAAAAACTTCTATAAAATTTATTTTTTGATGGATTAAAACCATATTACATATAATATTCAAAATTTGTACATTTTGGAGGTTAATCGATTGGATTTAATTTTATTATAAAATAATAATTTTTGTAGTATTCAAAAGTGCCCCTCACCTCAATTATAAAAGTGAACATCCTCAATCACTTCTTCACTTCACATTGATCCTTCAATCTCGACCATCCCCAACCCATTTAACTCATGAACTTCCCTAGTAACATTGTAGAGGTATTATTCTTCTCAAAAGAACAAGTCTAGTGCCTTTACATGGAGATCAATAGAAAGCACATCGAAGAAGATGTAATCTTCTATACTGAGTATTTCAATATTATTTCTTATTATACTTAATTTTCATGAGTTTTTTCCATTATAAAGTAATAAATATAGTATCTATTATATAATAAGATTTTATTATTATGGAACAACAATATTTTTCTTCTAAATATCCTATTAAAAATGAAATAACCACATGTGCGTAGGTACAATTTATCATCTCTACATAGTGGTGTAATCTATTTTTTACCACCACCCTAAATGGAGGTGTATAATGGTAGAAATAAGAAATATATATGGTTATTATGACATGATATGGATTCTTGGATAAAACATATACCATCCATTTTCATTCCATTTCACAATTATGGGAATGATATCGTCACTAGTAAGTTCGTACGACCTACTATCTCTATAGTGCAATACGATTCATTTTATATGATATCCACTGAATCTTGATAATATAAATTTATATAATGAATTAATATGCTGAATATTATAAAAATATCATTTCATAAATGATATTACTATAACTTAAAAAGAAAAAGAAGAACATATTCAATAAACAAGCAGAAGAAAATCAAGTAGTTAATAATTGAATAACGAGTAATAATGAAATGTTATTAACAAGTGAATGATAATTTGATCATATATAATTTCTTAAAAAGGAATATAATTATATAATAATTAAATTAAATTATTTAAATAATTATAAAGGAGGTTCATAATACATAAAAAGTACATCAGACCTAAGGTAAGGGATACTTTCACAATCTCATTATTATTTAAGACTATTTATATGTTACAATTTACTAGGGGTATATTTATCATTAATTTCAATGTTTCATGAACATGTGTTCCAAAATAATGATTCTATTCTTCTACAAAATTTTAAATTCAATTTTACCCATTATTTAATTTTTAATAAATTGCAAGAAACGAAAATTTTGCCGTTCTCTATATGAGGTACTTTTTGACTTATTTGACAAAAGTAGAAGAAGTATATTTTCTTTTACCTTATATTAAATGAACTGATTTGTATTTTTTTCAAAATAAATTATATGCTGGAAGGTTCATTCAAATGATTTCAAGGTTATTTAAAAAAATTCTATTAAAATTATGTGGCATTTTAGGAAAATATTTTTTTAGAAGAAGGCATATTTTTCTCAAGAATAAATTTTAAGTGTTCAATAAAATTTATTTTCCATCTAATAGGGAATTATATAATAGGGTTATTTTCCAAGTATAATTTACAATTTATACTTATGTTTTTATTATGTTTATAATGAAATTCTATTTCTAATATCCATTTTTTACAAGGGTTATGTTATGATGGAATGATGTTTAAGAAACACATCTCATTCCTTGGTTTAAGTTATGATGAATTATTTAGGTTTTCATCTAACATATAATAATTATTTAATTTTGAGATTGGTGGTACCTATATATCCCTCCAATTCATTGAGTTAATATTTATATGTCATGATATAGACAAGGAAGGAATGGGAAATGATCTCTTTTCAGTAATACAGAGTTGGAATGAGGAGTGAGCTCAGTTCAGTAATGGACTATGTCCGCTATAATGGTCTTAGAGATGAGCCTTAAATATTATGAAATAGTTTTATATGATTATGTGTATTCCACAAAACATCATGACTTTTGTCAAGTATTTTGGGATTACGTTCTTTGATTCTTATGAACTTTTATGATTTTCCCATGAAATGATATCATGATCTTTCATCTAGAGGATAATATTTTCAAATGTTATGTTCCTATGTCTTATGATCATGATATAATTTATATATCCAATAATTACCCTTACTAAGCATCTAATCTCACACTTTCATTTGTTTCTTTTCCCTTGGTAATGAAGAAGGTTATTATGTAAGATATTTCCAAAAGGGGTCTAGTTATGAAGGAATACAAATGAGAAAATGTATATTTCTTATGAACCAGCTGTATATATTTCAAAATTTACAAATACGTTAAAACTATATAGTATTTTTGTGGTTTTGAAATCTTTTTTAAGGATTATTCTTTAATTTTGATTTAATATCTATGTTTGTAAATTATGGGTCGTTATAGATGCGATTAAAGAAAATGTATAGTTAACCATTGGTAAATATGATGAAAAAACCATAAGAAGAACCCTAAGGATATGCAAAAGTATATGTAACAATCCTAGTGTTTTATAAATGATCACTAATAACCTTGGATACATCCAAAAATTTCATAAATTGAAATTTTATTCTTGATTATATGGTTTTCCAATTATGATTGGTGTTTCTCGTACTATTCTTCTTGGTTTTAGTCAATGGATAGAACCCAATGGAACTATATTAATGATGAATGTGATGTAAAATGAAATGATTATCCTCATAATCGAGCAAATGTTATGGGAACTCAGAATAAAAATCATGTTGATATGCCCAGAAAAAATTCTAAATTTATGAATCATGTAAGAATATCTAATGAGAAATGGGGGGAACAACATTCTCTTGAGTCCTTTATGAGGTATAAAACAACTTATTTCAGTGGGTATTCTGATCAACTAATTGTTCAATAATGGAGTAGTACCATGGAAAATATATTTTTAGTTCTCTAATGTTTATAGCATGATATGGTCATCTTGTTAGTCTATCACTTGCAATATAAAGCTGATAAATGGTGGAATCATATCAAGAATACGAGGCAACGAGATGAAATGGACTCTATGGATTGGGATGAGGTTGTGAACATATTTTTCAATAATTACTTCCTCATATTATTTGAAAAAATATAGAGAAGGGGTTCCTAGAGATAAAGCAAAAGGATGATGAATTCATTGGTACCTATGAAGAAAATTTTAGAATACTTACAAGGTACACTTATGGAATTACTATACAACGAAAGAGTAAAATTGATCGATTCTTTAGTGAATTAAAACCAAGTCTCCAAAGGGATTTATCCATAAGATACTTCAATAGCTATGATGAAATCATTTGATGTGCTCTCAAGGTTTATATGAATATTGGAGTAACCCATTAGTTCTATGGGTTTGATATGAAGAGAAACTTGAATTTAAGGGACAATATGAAGACCACATTTAAAAAAATATGAGTTTCCCCTTATGCTCAAAGTTTGGAAATAAATATGGAGGAAATTTGTTAAATGAATTATAAATTTTTTTTAGTGCGAGAGAGAATTTCATCAGGAATTTGAATGACGATGTGATGGTTAAAATATGACCAGTGATGTGAATTCAGATGTTCAAGATCCACGAGATCATGACCCAAACCATGTTCGTCAAACCACCCAATGAAAATATCACTATCTAACCCCTAACCCTTAGGGAATCCACTGATATAATAAATATTCTTGTATATGGACATTAATAATATGAAATTTCATTATTATTAATAAATAAAAAAATATATATTTAATATTATTTTATAAATTATTAAATAATTATTTTTGTAAAAATTAGATTTTGATACGATGAAAATAATTTTTTATTTTTGAAAAATTTATGGATTCAATATAGATACTTTTTTATTAAAATCATTAATTTTTTAAATAAAATGTATTTTGTTAAAATAATTATTAAATATAAATGATAATATAATTTTATGAAGTCAATTGATTTTTTTCAAGTGTCAAAAAACATTTTTTTTCAAAAGACCACTATTTTTCGATAATTGGGGATTTTTTATTTAAAAGCGAAAACTGAAATATTAGTATAATTATTTTTATAAGATAATTATTATTTTTTAATTCATTACATAAAACATTTCAAATGATTAATTTTTCATCATTTTATGAGATAAATGATGTTTTGGGTAAAAATTAAAAATTAAATAATTATATGGTATGAATTATAACATCAAACAAATCCCAAAGCTGATGCAATTAATAAAATTTAAATTATAAAAGACCAAAATTAGGTTTTTACTTTAAAATAATATATTTTTGAAGTTAATTTTTAAGTTTTATAAACCCATAATGAATACTTCAAAACCTATAAAATATTTTAGGATTTTAAAATCTATTATTTATAAACATTACTCTCTTCCACATCACCAATCTAATTACATTAATTATTTTTTCCTTTTGCTTGTAAAATAATTAAATCCACCCTACTTTGGAATAAATGTTGGAAAAAACCATAGGGTGCATTTTGGTTTTTATTACCTTATAATATAGATTCTAATACTTATGTTTAGAAATTAATAAATAATTCTCTTGACTTTTTATATATAAATGCACCCAACCTTCCATTACTCTTCTAAAAAACCCATATATCATGAATTTAATCTAATAGTACCTCTATATTGTCCTTATAATGTTTCCCTAGTCTCTTATGAATATCCTCTAAAGCTTTTATATATTTCCTCTCAACGTAAAGGATCATCTCCTTATCCTCTTTATTCAGGAAACTTATATAAATTATATATTTTATGTTCCAATTTTTCATGTTGGGATATTCCACCACATACACCTCTTAATGTTTTATGATGTAAATGTCATGTTATATCCCTTTTACTCTCATATAAATATTCTATTAATCTTTATGTACTCCCATTATGTTGACGAATTCATCCTGTAATTTTACTTCCCATACATTTTTATTGTGAATAACCAGTTCCATTTACAATCAGTGTAATTAACATAGTTGTAACTATTCTCTATTGACTGTGGATTTATATGTATATTACCCACAATAATTAATCAGGGGGTTTATTTTTTAAGGACACCCTTATGTTGTATGATCTGTGGGGCACTATTATGCATGAAAATGGTATGAATTTGACTTGTGGGTCCAAAATTATATTGTCCTCCCATGAACTGGTTAATGTTTTAATCTCATTAGATTTAATGTATGGTTCACATGTGTTTATTGTAATCCCATTATGATATGATTTCTTATATTTTATCCTTTAAATATGTTTATGATGTTGTTTTTTATGTTGTTTCCCGATTCCAATATTACCTCTATGATATCATGTTATATCATGTATGATTGTTTGGGATTATGATTCTCACCCCTATAATAATACATTTATATTCCTCATGGATAATATCTAATGCTTTAACTTGTGATATAATTTGTTATTCCCTTAATGGGATTTATCCCTCACCCTTTTCTAATGTATGTCCTGATGTTATCCCATATTATTTTGGAAGGTCGAAATAATTAAGATGTTGTTGTGATTTTATTAAAAAATGTTGTTATACCGATTTTTTGTGTTTATTTTCTATGTGTGTAATTACCCCAAGAAACTATGACTCACAATATTTTGGTCTGGTATTAATTTGAACATAATAAATTAAATCATGAATTTAATTATATTAATGATATGCATTGGCATAGTTGGCATCAGAGTGAAGTATAGTTATTTTTGGGATTATGAAATGAAAAAACCATTGAAATCGTATGGGATATGACCTAACATATGAATACATCCCTAATTTCTTTATTAAATTATAGAGTAAGTGGTTTCCAAGAAAATAAATCCATGTATTGATACTACATGCAGATGTGGCTCAAGAATAGTTGTAATAGGGGTAATAACCTCAAAAGGGAACACTAAGCTAGACTAGATCATCACCTAGTGCATGATAATGTTCCTTAATGAACACTAATATTGAAACTCCCACACTATATTCATTTTCTATTTCAAAATATCCTTAATAAAAATTATTAATGGAAAAAATTACAGAAATATTTTATGTGAGTTCATAGATAATGGATAAATTTTATTGAATCCAATATATTCTAGTTTATAGAATATATTCAATTTATGAGTTTTCCCTTCGATGTTCATAGTTTCAAATTATATGTTTTATATTGTAATGATTCTCATCCCTTGGTCTATTTTGGAAGACATAATTTTTTAGAACCATAATAAAATTGTAAAAGGAAGTCTTATCATCCACAGTTCTATGAATTCACTAATATAATACATGTCTAGTAGAACTATTCAAACACCACCTGAAAACATAGAATTCATGTTATCGGTGAATTTTTTGAAAGGGTAAATTGTTTCATCCCAATCATAGAACGCATCCCTTATACATATTTGTGGGATGGATTTCCTAGAACAAATATGAGATACTATCCTTAGTGGAAATAAATTCTATTATTAGAATAGATTCAATTTACTTGGATAGAGATAACATAAATTACAGATTGAAGGAAATCACCCTCCGTATTGTAAATTTCCCTCTGAAATTATGCCAGTACAAATAGGAAGATGAATATTCTTCAGTATGAATATCTATAGAATTGATATTATTTCATAATGATAAAATATATCTATCTTAAATGATTGATAATTAAGAAAAGATCATCTTTGATGACATGTTCATTGTAAAAGAATTCAGTTGTGTGCTTCCAAAAGAATTTCATAGCCTTCCTCCTAGTCATGAGGATGTGTTCTCAATAAAACTTATAACCATATATTTTACAATATAAAATAATTCATATATAATGGCTGTTATTCAACTTGAGGAGCTGAAGAAGGTGCTAAATAAAAAATAAAAATATAGGGTTTATATGCACAAGTGATTCACTATGGTGTGCACTGGTACCCTTCATCAAGAATAATGATGGGTCAATGCACCTCTTATTGAAATAGTGGGTGCCCTAGACCCAACTATTACATTATTTTGATTACCATATCATGTATACAACTAGCTATACAATATGTTTTCTTACCATTATAGTGTATAATTTTCTACACCCACTATTAAAAAGGTAATTTCCATATATTAATTATTGTATCAAAAGGTTATAACAGATCTCAGGCTATAACGAGATCCTTGAGATACCATGGAATTAATCTTAAATAAAATTAATATGGTATAGATGAATCGTACAAACTAGAAACAATATAATTTTGACTATAATGTACGGGGGATCATAAACATTGAGACTTATTTTCATGATGTTTTCACTTAGTGATCTCTAGTAGTGAGATCATGAGGAGAGACCCTCCAGTAAGAACATCACATGTTTTGGGTTTCATTGGATATTCCTATCTACAATCATGTGTAATAGTCTCCAGAAATGAGATCAAAACCCATGTATGAAATTTGATTGTGTACTTTTATGCAAGATGAAAACCATGATATAAAAAGCATGGTGAGGTAGTTTGTGTTGGGTGCGTCATTGGTGCCATGACTATGGTTGAATGGTTAAGAAAAGATTTGTCACTTCCAGGTTATGCAAGTAATACATCTCAAGACATGATGATAATGATGGTAGTAACATCATAAGATCTTGGACATGGTATTTGAGGGTAAATCCATCCTATGGGATCAACACACAATAAAAAATGAAAAGGGCAATGGAATAGGTGTACATCCTGATTTATGAGACATTAAAGACAACTAAATTATATTACATAGTTCGTGTTTATAGGTTGGTCGCCACTACTGTGACAATACTTATCTCCTTAGGGGCCAGGATGAGTTGCTAGAAATTGATTTTGGTCTTTGGATTGTATTCACTACTATCAAGATAAGGGACTAAAAGGTCACACACAATAGCGTATTCAAAAATCTTCCGTATTCAGTTGAATTCGAGTTTTGGACATTGTGGGCCTCCCCACTAGGGTCTGAAATTTGTCTAAAGAGATAAAATGACCAATGAAATAAATATATTCATATTATTCAAGTTAAGAATATTGAGAATTGAATTTATTTATTAAATTAATTTCAAAATTTAAGTTAATAAATGAAAAATATTAAATGAAAGAATATTAAAAATATTAAAGGTTTAATTAATAATTGTGGGAAGAAATATTTGAGTAAATGAATTATTTATTATCACATAATATATTTAATTTATTACAATAAAATGATAATAATATTTATTTCTCAGTTCATTAGTTATGACATGTCATTTATAACATGTCAATTATTTGGGGGTTAGGAAGAAATTCATGATAATTCATAAGTTTTATATAAGTAGAGAAGAAGAGGGATTTGTTGGTGACTATTCATGGTAATTCTCTCTCTCCATCTCCCTCCCAAAATATAAAGAGAGAGGCTATAGATCAAGGAGATCGAATGAAGCTATACCTCAAGAATTGAAAGAAAGTCAATGTAATGATCGTCAGAGCGTCGAAGGTATCATCAGAATACCACGCTAGCACCAGGATTTTGACGATCGAAACTCTTGATGATTTTTGAAGCATGTATGGATCATCTAGAGGAATCAGGCATTAGATTATTCATGTTGTGATCACCAATGATGAGTAGACATAGTGGGTGGCTTCAGATTTAAACCAGTTATTTTATGGTTTTTCTTTATACTTACAACTCTTCACATGAGATATTCGGCTCAAACCGGTTAGCGATTCACCGAGGTCGATGAGTTTATGTTGTAAATTAGTGAAAAAATTCAAAATCCCATTTTTTGGGCATCTGTTGCATTCCTGGTACAATAAATTGGTATTTATGGCTCACATTAATGTTTTTAATCCAAAAAAATTAAATTTTCATTAAACCAAATAGAGGGTGTCGATACAGTCCCAATGTTGTAGACAGATTTCCAATTAGACATTAGATACCCATGGTATGGTCATTCGAAGCTTTAAATACAGATTGAAAACTCGTTTTTTGGGTTAACCAGAGAGCTTTATCAAGGAAGTCGATCACAAACTATAGTTACTATGGTCGGAATAGGGTTCTATGACATGGGTATATTAATAGAATTAATTTTATTAAATAGTTATTAAATTAATTTAATTAATCAAATTAATAAATTAATTTATTTTAATTTGACTTTTTAATAGAGTGAAGAATTTCACACCCAATTGGATGCAAAAAATGTTTTTGATGTTGTCTTTTTTGTTTGTGGTCAAAATCCCCCAATCAGGATTTTATTTAACAATTTTGTTGGTGGGGTTGGCTTATCTAATAAGATAAATGAAAAATATCAATCTCCATTTAGATATTTTCCACACACATTGCCATAGCTGGCCCCTCTACCCTTCCAATGAGTGTGCCACCTTACACTAAAAAAGGGTGATTAGAAGGGGTTTCTTCGGTTAGAAGGGGTTATAACCTCTTTTAAACACATTAGCAACAGTTACCCATAACCACCGCTAATGTGCTCACCCACTAGATTTAGGGGCGGTTTTCAATAAGCACTGGTAAACTGAGCATGAATTTAAAAGTGGTTAGATTAGAGGGGGTTTTAACCCCTCTAATTTCTCTATATATTAGTATATTAGGGGTGGTCATAACTGCACATAATCAAGTCCCGAATTCCCATTTTAGCGGTAGTATGCTATAACCGCCCCTAAATAGGCACCCATAGACAACCGTAAAGACCCATTAGACACCCCATGACACCGCACCCATAGAACCCATGTGACACCCCTTGGACACCCATGGATAATAGCACAAACACACCTTCCCCCACACATACCCATTAAAATCAACCCTAGACACCCCAGACACCACCATAGAGTCATTGACACCCACCCCGAGCACCCCATGACACCCCCACAGACACTATGACACCACCCTAAGCAGCCCCTCCCACATCTGACCCACGAGAAATACCTCAGACCCCCTCCATGTGACCCGCATACACCTACAGAAACATGTCTAAACAACCCCAAACACACCACCAAGACAGAGGACTTTTCCTTTGTGGTCCCCACGCGCCAAACACTTCTGTCAACAAATATCAAGAAATTTAAAATTTTCTCCAGCTGTTGGATTTTGAACACTCGACTTGCCAGACAAATCCCTATGTCGTAACTACTAAACAAAATCATGTTTCGATATATATAGGCACCATTGTGTATTTATTTATATACTAAAAATTTATTGAATATACATATATTTGTCAATACAAATTTAAATAATATTATATATTTTTATTTGTGTATAATATGTAGTATATTTGGGTATAATATATATATATATATATTATATATTATATTTCTATATATATAATATATATTAATAATTATATTTACATATATAAATATGTATTTAAACATATATTTACATATAAAATTATATTTATGTGTGTGCATATTTATGTATTTATATAATATATATATAGATATTATATAATTATAATATATATATATATATCATTATTTTTATATACATATATATATATATGTATGTGTTTTCCACAATAATTTTTTCAATTATTAATTATTGTTATTATTATTACACCTATTTTTTAAACTACAAATTATATGTTGGTTTTATAAATACTATACATTTATATGTTTTATGATTTATATTAAAAATATATTATATTGAATATATTTATAAAATGTATTTATATATGTAATTATATACTTTTATATTTTATCATGTATACACACACAAACATATAAATACATACACACACAAAATTAAATACATTCATATAATTGGAAATATGTCATTTAATTAAATGATATATATAAATATTTACTAAATTAATATATAATTAATACGGCATACAACATTATACATAAAATAATTTTATAATATATGTTTATAGATAATAAAATATTTTATAATATAATATATATCAAATATTTAGCTTTTTCTATATTATATACATTTTTATACATAATATAGTATAAATATATTTATATATAAATATAAAATAAAAATGTATGTAATATAATATTTGTATAATATACATATATGATATATGAAACATATGCATATTTGTATATATATATATGATATATATAATATTATAAAATATTTTATTATATATAAATATATATTATATAATCGTTTTATATATATAGTAGTATGCCATATTAATTACAAATTAATTTAGTAAATATGTATATATCATTTAATCATACGATATATTTCCAATTATATGAATGTATTTAATTTTGCGTGTGTCTATATATATATCTTTGCATGTGTGTGTACACATGAAAAAATCTAAAATTATATAATTACATATATATAATATAAATGTATTTAATATAATATATTTATAATATAAATAAAAAATTATATAAATGTATAATATTTATAAAATCAACATACAATTTGTAGTTTTAAAATTAGTGTAATAATAATAACAATAACTAAAAATTAATGACATTATTATCACACACGCACATATATATATATAAGTATATAAAAACAATGATATATGTATATTATAATAGTATTATATCTATAAATATTATATAAATACATAAATACACACACACACATAAACAAATATAATTGTATTTATAAATATATGTCGAAATATATATTTATATATGTAAATATTATTATTTATACATATTATATATATAAAAATAATATATATACACACACACACACACATATATATATATTAAACCCAAATATATTACATATTATAAGAAAATACTAATATTTATTATTATTTTAATTTTTATAAACAAATATATAAATATTCTATAAATTTCCTGTAACTAAATATATGTAAAATAGTACCTATATATATCAAAAGCTGCTTTTCCTTACAGGTTACTATATAAGGATTTTTTCGGCAGGCCGCATGTTCGTAACCCAACTTTTGGTTAATTTTTTAAATCCCTTGAAATTCATTGACAAGCACGCTACAAGCATGGGGCCCGCGACAGACAAGTCCTCCTTTATAGGGGCACACTTTGGAGTGTGTTTGCGAGTCTTTGGGGGTGTCCATGAGTCAGATGGTGGGTGTTCGGGGTGTTTCTCACAGGTCACATATCAGGGGTATCCGGGGTGGTGTAATAGTATATATGGGGAGGGGGTGTCATGGGGTGTTCATGGTTGGTGTCAACGGGACTTGGGGGGGGGGTGTGATGGGGTGTCCCATCATTGGGGAGGTCATGGGGTGTATGTGATGGTGTCAATGTCTCTGTGTGTGGGCTATCATGGGGGTTGTGAACCCCCTCTAAACCAGATGATTAGAATGGGTTATTCTGAACCCCCTCTAAAATAAATTTAGATGTGGGTGTGTATAAACCCTTCTAATAAACCATTTCTCATATTTTGTTTTTTTGTAGTGTCCCTGGACACCCACATTATGTCATGCCAACTTACCATTATACCTCATGGAGCAGCTCTCTCTACGGTTCTCAGCTTGCCCTACAAGGACCTCCTCCTGCGCTAGGTCTCTCACACTATCGACCTTCTATATTCCCCACCTCCCACGGTGCTATCCTCCCCCAATGGTCTCCCCTCAGCCCTTGTCGTGCCACCTCGTACCTGGCCACACATCCCCCCTCTTGCAGCTAGACATAAAACACACCTCAGCCGCATCTCCATCCCTGAGTCAGACCACTTGGGTCAGCTCCTCATCGCCGATGTTCCCCTATGAATCCCCTATTGTCCACCATGAAACCCAACAACATGACATACTAATATTGAAACCATATAGATCTGGATATGGATGGACCTCCATGGCTACGCACATCTATGACCGATGACAGCTTCCCCTTCACTGAAGTGAACTACCTTGGCGACTGGAAGGTCTTTCCCTTACCACCCCATTTTGCTAGATATATACTACTCTAGCCCGTTCGATCTCACCACCCCTACCGATCAGTCTCGCTCCACCACTTGTGAGACCATTCCCCAGATCTTATCACTGTCGTCATAGCTCAATGAGGTATTATTCTTAACATCTTCATCATTAAATAGGTCTGGGTGGGTCGGCCCATCCCCGAACGGGCATGGGTGGACCGACCTCACCCAAATCACCTCTACATTGGGTCGTCACAGTCTGGATTGGGCCTGCGTGGGTTCAACACGACCTGCACAAGCCCTTCTTGTGTTTTTCAAGACCTAGGTAATTTTAATTTAATAAAAAATTAATTAAATTAATTTTTTTAGTTTTATTTTCAAATTAAATTAATAAAATATTCATTTTACGTTTAAAAATTAATTCAGAATTTTTTAATTTAATTAGGTGATAAATTAAATTAACTATTTAATTTCATTTTTGTTTATAAAATTAAATTAATTTATTAGGACCCAATAGTTCCAATATTGAATTAAAAATATGGAGGAATTTTTTATTCAATAAATAATACTTTCAAGTATAATTTAATGCATGTTTAATTTTAATTCTGCATTTATTTTTGGATACGCGAGTTAATGAGTATTGAATGGTCATGAAATATGGACTGACCAATGCATGTTTGGTGCATGTATATCTATTTATTTAATTATTATATGCTGGTTTTTAATAATTATTTAATAAATAGTGATATGCGTATCACCTCTTGGTCATTATATGTAAAAGGGCATGCGTATGAACTTTAGAGTTGTATTTTTACTCTCTAGTTCCCCTCCCTTGTGTGTGAGTACTTTTTGTATAATGAAAAGATGACAAGTGATGAAATTCACACTGATATAGGGAAACACACTAGATTGGGCCTTGATGCATTGGGTGGGAAGACACTACAATTTGGTTTTCATGTGATGTGACCCAAGGAATATCCCCTAGGGTCTAGGATGATCCATTATTCACTCAATGGATCAATCATCCGAACAATCTCATGATCATGTCGTCATTTTTTTCATGGTTAATTATTTTTTGTATGTGTAGTTAACACACAAACACATAGAATAATAATAAACAAGCATGCAAAAATAAATTGAACATTTGACACGATAGATTTTTCTATTTCATATATGGTCAGTTATGAGTGAGATCACATAGTACATGCTAAGAAGATATAAAATGATTTCTTTCATCACATTAAAATAGCAAAACCCTCAAAGGAATATTAAGTCCAAATCGCCTTATATCATTTATATTTGGAAAAAATTGGATGTTCGGGGTGCTCATCATTCCAAAGATAAGGGTGACTCTTACTATCAGAGAGTTTTTATGAGAGTGATGGGTTGACTTAACTAATTTTGTAGGAAATAAATAAACAAATCTAGAAACCTTTATATTTTAGAGGCAATCATTGACTAAATCAAGTAATTATTTATGAATCTACGACATCAATCACTAGATCAAGGAACCATGAGTCAATGTGGTTGGATAGACTAATGCCTACCTCAAACCCTCTATGTAGTGGTGTATCTAAAGCTAGTAGACTATATGGGGCGGTTTAGAGATCATTTCAACTTAAATACTCAAGCGATAGAATATTATGATTCTACTATATAAGGTTTCATATAATTTAATAAAATAGTGGGTGACATTTAATTAATTTATTAATTAATGAAAATGTATAAACCAGTAATCATGATAAAATTACTAATCTGCTAAAATTTCCCTTTTTAGAAAAAATGGAATATTATAGAAAAAATTTAGAAACTATGACAAATAATGGAAAATATAAATGTAATCAATGGAACAAGTATACAAGAATAGTACAAGCACTTGCACATAATACTATGACATAGGAAACTCAAGGTTCCATTATCCCCAAAGCCTATTAAATTACCTCTGAAATCAAGGGTGAAATTGATTACATGAGACTAATAGAAAAATCAGATTATGGTTATGCAATTATGCTTAACATATGGTATTAGTTGTAGTCGCTACATCAAGACATAAATGATATAACATGAATTCTAATCTATGAGATGTTTTCAAAGGGAAATAGAAGAAACAATATGAATAGTTATTGGTTACACTATATGTGTGTAAATTGGGAGCCGTGTCATTATCTTTCAATAGATCCCTTCTCATATCAACATCACACATTTACTCAAGTATCGTTTTAATGTTACAAAATGAACAATAATTTATTAAAATATTAATTAATTTTTAGTTAGATCACCAAGTTAATAAGAATATAAAAGTCAAATTAATCATTAATTCTTATGGAAAACAAATTGAAAGGAAATGAGAAAGGGCCAACAGAAAGTAACTCTAAAAGCATATTTGAATCATCCTTCAAAGAAAAAGGTATTAACGTGAGGTTATTTTCCTAGAATATTATGAAATTATACTATGGAAAATTACATACAATAATATAATTTAAATAAGCAAGTTATTTATTCTCCTTCAGGTATATTCATAACATAAAAGTAATGTTTCAATCTTACTCATTAGGTATTAAATAATATATGCCACTTACATATTTGTATTAAAATATTTTAACCATGTAAGTATAAAACGTTAATAAATGTAAGGTGTACTCTTCAAGCAACTGAGAATGGGTGATTCCTAAGTTAGCAGTGAAAAACACACCACTTCTATATTCCCAAGAAAATGATTCATGTGGAAATTTTATTGAGTATGACTGAAACATTTATCTCACATGTCCTTTGAAAACAAGGATACATTCTTCCAGGTTCCAGAATGAATGAAGTTTGGATGTAAAATACTCAACCAGTAGTTTAGTGATACATGAATCATAGGGAATAACAAATGAATATAAAATGTAAGAATTATAACCAGTTTTGGAAAGATAATTCACTTCCAGGTAAAAATAAAAATGGACATCAAGTTTATACATAATATGTTATTTAGGCTCAGTAAATGTATACAAAACTAGTATTATGAACATATTTAGTTTGAAAAAATAAACCCTCAGAATTAGAGGTATGTCACAAAGCTTTTAGAATTAGTTCAACCAGTGAGCATGAACTATTTCAAGAGAAAGATAATGGTAAAGATATATAATATGATTCCTTCAAATAATCAAGTAATGAAAAAGTGATGTAAGTGCATGGTCCGAAGATATAGGATGCTTCAGGATGGCATGTAGAACAATAACTTAACCAAGTATACATTGGATATAATAATGAACTGTGGAGTAATTACTAAACACACATTAAATTATCTACATCACAGCATTGATGTTAATGAGGAGGATTGATAATTAATTATTATATGTCAACATTGATAAAAAAATATAGCATTGAGTCATTTTTAAACACACGTTTCATAAACTGGAGTTATCATGTAAGGAATATCAATGTTTAAACTTGCAGAAACTTCCATTATATTTTTATAATATGCTTCTCAAATAATAGCATTACCCCATAATCATATGCCAACTAAAATGACAAATGGATAACATATGATTCATAATAAGATGGAATTCTATTATGTCATAAGACATGTGTTTTGATGTAAAGAGTTTATTAGGACACAAACAAACTTACATCAAGAACAAACACATTATGTATCCATTGTAATTATCCTAAGGTTTTCTTAAGATATTACATAAATACCTAAGTTGGAAAATGGTATCCATGTGATAGACTAAATTTATATATAAGGGTGAATGTCACGAGCCGTCCTTGGGACCCATGCTGTGACTACCCCAAGACAGCCTCCCATAGGCCAGGGTCTGGAAACTAGCACCAAAGGCGTAAATCCCAATATAAGGGAAGGAATTGCCTTTAAGTAAGATAAAAAACACCACAGAGTACACAAGAAAAAGTAAACACTAAGTAAACTGAGTACAAAGGTAAGTGCTGAAAAGTAAATGGGCTAGAATACAAACCCAACTGAAAGTAAATTACAATTGAAAAGGGAGTACAACAGTAGAAAAGTAAAGTAGCAACACCGAGATGTCCTCTGGAAATCCCACCGGAAGGGTGGGTATAGATAGTCTCCTCCGCTCCTCGGCTCCAGCCATCTTATCCATGTACGTCTCATTCAGTGATCCACCTCCAGGTACCATCCAGCTCCACGAGCTCCTACCTCGATCATCACTATCTGTCGTCTTCATCCAACACAACATAGTGTGGGCATAGCCCGTACATGGGTGAGTATACACTACTCAGTAGGGACCCCAAGACCCCCGAAGGTCTCCCAGAATCCACGAAGGATAATCCACAAAGGAATGATACAATCACGAAGTAACAACCAACTCTACTTAGGTATATTCCCATACATATATCAAAGTCATCAATTCTAGTTCGGCTCCAACATCTGAGCCCAAGTTCGATCTAGTCCACATAGGATAGTACAACTCTATCCACAAAGGATAACAACCCAATCCACACAGGATAGAAAAAAATCATATCGAAGATAATGATTGAATGTAAAGACTCAGCACACATAGATATACTTTTCGTAAGGTGATAGAGATGATCAGATGTAGCCACTGATTCATCTAAGTTGTCAGACCCACATAGGATACAAGACCAGCAAACCTGTCGGACCCACAAAGGATACAAGACCAGCTACTCTGCCAGACCCACGTAGGATACACGTACAGAGTCAAATACTTCCAGACCCACGTAGGATACGAGAACAATAGTCACGTACTGCCGAACCCACATAGGATACATGAATAGAAGTCATCGCCATCGAACCCACGGAGGATTCCAGTATGGTCGTCGTCGCTGCCGAACCCACAGAGGATCCTAGTACAGTCGTCATCGTCGTCGCAGTCGCATCCAGCTCTAGGATTCCCGCACAAAGCATGTACAATTCCGGGAGGGTCCGCTTCACGAGCCAAGGGGGTTGATACATCAACTGAAACGTAGTCCGGAGTTGATGTATCCCAATGTTTCACCCCAACAATAGGAACTCAACACGACAGACGACACGTCAATCAGATTCCCGGTCTAAGAGTTACTGGCTTTTTCGTCCCAGGGGCCCGGTTGGTTTTTAAGTCAAAACCAACCCGACCATACTCCAAATACGTGTAAACCATGATCAGAGTAGACCAAAAGAACCGTCTCACTAAGAGGAATCTAACAATGTCAATGACACGTCAATCGGACGTCTGGAGCTCAAGTTATAAGCGTTTCCGCACCAAGGGCCCAGTTGGTTTCGTGTTCGAACCAACCCGGCCATACCCAAAGTTCTTTTAAACCTTGATTGTAATATACCAAAACGACCGTCTCGATCCAAGGATCGCATTTCAACTAACGGTGCAACGATCGGAGGTCCGTAGCCCAAGTTATGGGCCTTTGAATGTAGGTGTCTGATTTTAGAGGGTTTTGGGCCCGGACCGACCCGGCCCGAGACCCCCTGGGTCGGCCCGAACTGGGTCGACCCGACCCGGGTTCGGGTCTGGCCCACTTGGGCGCGGCCTGGCCCGGCGCGGGGGTCTGGCCCGGTGCGGGCAGTCCGGCCCGTCGCGGTCGATCCAGCCCGGTGCTGCCGGTCCGGCCTGGGCACCCACACGTTGAGCGGACGGGGGGGGGGGGGGGGGTCCCACCTCCACCAGGTGCTAGCGGCCGGCTCAGCCAGCCACTTCTCTGAACCGTCACCACAGAACCTGCATGTCCCGCCTCCTGGAGCGCCGGTAGCTGGAATGCGCGGCCACCCCTTGCTGCACCACTGTGGCCAAACACCACGGCCTTTGTTCGACTGGTGCGGTGCGACGGCGCCGTGCCCCTCTGCCGCAGCACGCCCCAGTCGTGGCCCACCATGGTTCTCCGGCGCAGTTCAACGACGCCTTGCCACTTCAACTAGGCCCGTTCTTGGCTGCGGGTTCCTTTAGCTTCCCCGACGCGGTGTTACGGCCCCACGCACCTTCACCGCGATTTACCTCATTCCAGCGCAGTACCGTTGCACCGCACCACCTCCGTTCCAAGCCACAAAATATTCAACAACGAAAGGGGAGGAGGTTCGACTATGTTCGTGCGGTCCGACCTCCTCCTTTATTTTGATAACTGGTGGCCAACGAACTATCAGAGTACGTCAATTAATTCTGAATGTAAAAACAACCCCTACCTTGAAAAAGTTCGTGGAAGCTAGCGTCGGGGAAAATGGCGTCGCGGGATGAAGCTTTGTATATGTCGATGGAGAACGTCCGAGGAGGAGGTAGCCCTATACCCGTAGCTCTCGAAGCTCGGTGGGAGCTATCTGATATGCTGGAGTGGATATCGGGGCTGTCCCGGGGTATAGGTCAATATAGAAGTCTACCTCTATGTGAGGAGGTAGTCCTGTAATGTCGTCAGGAAAAACGACCACATACTGATCCACCACTACAGGAAAACTCGGACTCCGCACGTCAATTGCTCCTCGGATGAGGCTAACTAACTGATGAGTGATCGGCTATCCTCTCTTCTGAGTGAGTCCATCATGCGCTGCAATGGTTCCTTTCTCGCCGGTGATGGTGAACCTGCTCCTATCAGTGTGGACACAACGCAACATGTGCCTAATACAGACGATCTGAGCATGGACTGTAGATAACCAATCCATGACCAAGATGATGTCGTAAGGACTCGACACCGCTACAAGAAGATCCCAGCTGAAGCTCCCGCCTCCTAGAGTAATATCACACTGCCGACACCTGTGCGTAATCGTCAAGTCTACTCCTGTAGAAGTCACTAGTTGTATGTATCGAGCCAACAGCTCTATCGGAATCTCTGAGCTCCGAACAAAGGCAGCGACAATAAAATAATGACTCGCTCTGGTGTCTATAAGAACTACAAAAAGGGTAGAGTAGACATAGATAGTACCTAAAATCATCTCTGGTGCCCCGTGGTCGTAGGCCTCCACTGCCTGAAGCTGAGCCTGCCTCTGTCCGCCAGCTCCTTGTGGTCGGGGTGGACCTCCTGGTGGTGGTGGTGGTAGAGCCTCAAAGTATCTCCCACCACCTGTTGCTCAGCCATCTCCTCTACCTCATCCACCTGCTCCATTCGGACCACCACGGTTGAACCTATGCCTCTGCTTGGGTGGTTCCTCAACCATCTGCTGCTCCTCTGCACGGTGGGTCAGGCAGTCATGAGCCATGTGGCCCTGCCCGCCCCATGCATAGCACTGTCTGATACTCAAAAGGCTGGCTCTACTGCGTGCGCCCCAAACCTCCGAGACAGTATCTTAAGGTCATCTACCTGATGGCCTGGTCCGTTTGGACCCCTGTGACATCCGTCGACTGCCAGCTGCATAAGACTCAGCTACATGCCGCCCTGCGGTAGGTCTCCCTGCTGGTATAGGCTCAGCAAGGAAGCTCTCTACGAGAAGGGATTGCTCCAGAACTCCTGCCTGCGTCGGAATGCTGAGGGAGATCATTGATGCCCTGATCTCATGCCTCAGTCCCTGCTCATAGGCCCGGGCCCGGAAGAATGGGTCATGTACCATGTCTGTCGAATAGCGCAAGAGATCGGTAAATCTCACCAAGTACTGGGCTACCATCGTGCTTCCCTGCCGCAGCTGTAGTAGCTCTTAAATGTGCACCGCATAGAGGGTGGATGTGATGAACTCCGAGCGGAAGAGGCTCTCGAAGTCTTACCAAAGGAGTGATTCCTCATTGTGCACATGGAGCATCAGGCTCCACCATCTGCCTGCTGCCGCGTGTAGGAGACTCGCTGCAAGGATCATCATGTGGTCAACTGGTGTCCCTACTAACTTGAAAACTCGAAGAACAACCTCCAGGAAATCCTTGGCTTCCTGAGGGTCCATCTCCCCACAGATCCATTGCTGTATCTGACACAGAAACTCATTCATTGCACTATGGTGATCTGCACTCTCAGCGGCTAGGGCTAGTGGCATCAGTTGTTCGGTGGGTAGAGGTACCACCGGTGCCTGCACTGTAATAGGGCCCTACACCGAGGCCTCGTGGCTCGGTGGGCTGTCATCGCGCACAAATCTCGGAACCCTACCTGGCTGCCATCGTGGGGACATCCTAAAAAGAGAATGGTGCACCACGGTCAATACAATATACTTGGTGAGCTGACACAAAGTAATCACAAGAAAACTTTTGAAACACGCATGCAATCAATGTTTTCGTGCACTAAGTCGGAAATCAGAAGTCAGGGTCCTGGTGTATGGATACGTCGTCCACCACACCAACAATGGACTCCAAAGACTGATAACCACACTTAATACCCTTTACATTAATTCTTCACATAGAAGGAAGATCAGAGTCCTGAGTTCTGCGGTAGAACCAAACTCCTCTAATACCAATTTGTCACGACCCGTCCTCGGGACCAGTGCCGTGACTACCCCAAGACCACCTCCCATAGGCCAGGGGATGGAGACTAGCACCAAAGTCATAAATCCCGATATAAGGGAAGGTATTGCCTTTAAGTAAGATAACAAACACCACAGAGTATGCAAGCAGAAGTAAACACAAAGTAAACTGAGTACAAAGGTAAGTGCTGGAAAGTAAATGGGCCCGAATACAATCCCAACTGAAAGTAAAGTACAACTGAAAAGAGAGTACAACAGCAAAAAAGTATAGTAGCAACACCGATCCGTCCTCTAGAAATCCCACCTGAAGGGTGGGTACAAATATTCTCCTCCGCTCCTCGACTCCAGCCATCCGCTCCATGTACGTCTCATCCAGTGATCCACCTCTTGGTACCGTCCAGCTCCACAAGCTCCTACCTCGATCAACGCTGTCCGTCGTCTGCATCCAACACAACTTAGTGCGGGAATAGCCCATGCAGGGGTGAGTATACGCTACTCAGTAGGGACCCTGAGACCCCCGAAGGTCTCCTAGAATCCATGAAGGATAATCCACAAAGGAAAGATACAATCATGAAGTAACAATAAATCTACTTAGGTATATTCCCTTACATATACCTAAGTCATCAATTCCAGTTCAGTGCCAACATCTAAGCCCTTGTTCGATCTAGTCCACACAGGATAGCACAACCCAATCCACACAGGATAACACAACCCAATCGACACAGGATAACAAAACAATCAAATCGAAGATAATGATTGAAAGTCAAGACTCAGCTCACACAGGTATACTCTTAGTAAGGTGATAGAGATGATCAGATGTAGACACTAATTCATCTAAGATGTCGGACCCATATAGGATACAAGACCAGCTAAGCTGTCGAACCCAAAAAGGATACAAGACCAGCTACTCTGCCGGACCCATGTAGGATACAAGTACAGAGTCAAATACTGCTGGACCCACGTAGGATACAAGAACAGTAGTCACATACTTCCGGACCTACATAGGATACCAGAACAGTAGTCATCGCCGTCGAACCCACAGAGGATTCCAGTATGGTCGTCGTTGCTGCCGAACCCACAGAGGATCCCGGTACTGTCGTTATCATCATCGTAGTCGCAGACAACTCTAGGGTTCCCGCACACAGCATGCTCGATTCCGGGAGGGTCCACTCCACGAGCCAAGGGGTTCGATACATCAACTGACACGTATTCCAGGTTTGATGTATCACAAAGTTCCGTCTTGAAAACAGGAACACAACGCGACAGACGGTGCATCAATCAGAAGCCCGGTCTGAGAGTTATTGGCCTTTTCGTCCCAGGGGCCCGGTTGGGTTTTAAGTCAAAACCAACCCCAACGTACTCCAACTGCATCCAAACCTCGAGCGGAGTAATCCAAAAAAATTGTATCACTAAGAGAAATCCAAAAAAGTCGACGACACGTC
Organism: Viscum album; assembly: GCA_963277665.1. Classification (NCBI taxonomy): domain Eukaryota; kingdom Viridiplantae; phylum Streptophyta; class Magnoliopsida; order Santalales; family Viscaceae; genus Viscum; species Viscum album. Next base: position 601,032,895 of record OY728125.1, read on the forward strand.
AATCGAACGTCCGGAGCTCAAGTTATAAGCGTTTCCGCTCTGAGGCCCCGGTTGGTTTCGTGTTCGAACCAACCCAGTTATACTCAATGTTCTCCAAAACCTTGATTTTAATATACCGAAACTACCACATCGATCCAAGGATCGCATCGCAACTGACGGTGCATCGATCGGAGGTCCGTAGCCCATGTTATGGGCCTTTGAACGTAGCTGTCCGATTTTAAAGGGTTTTGGGCCTAGACCGACCCGGCCCAAGAGCCTCTGGGTCAGCTCGAACCGGGCGACCCATCCCTGGTCCGGGTCCTGCCAACTTGGGTGCAGCCCGGCCCAGCCGGTCCTGCCTAACCCGACCGGTGCGGACCGGCCCGGCACAGGCGGCCCGGCCCGGCGCGGGGGGCCCGGCCCGGCGCGGGCGGCCCGGCCCAGTGCGGGGGGCCCGGCTCGGCGCGGGGGGCCCGACATGGTGCGGCCGGTTCGACCTGGGCGCCCGCGCGCTGATCTGATGCAGGGGAGGGGGGGTTACCCCCCTTGATTTGTAAACGGTCGGCCATTTATGGCATTCCTTTATTGAGCCGCGAGACCTGGGGGGGGTCCCGCCTCCACCTGGCGCAAGCGGCCGACTCAGCCGGCCAGTTCTCTGAACCGCCACAGCAGGACCTGCTGGTCCCGCCTCTTGAAGCACCGGCAACCAGAATGCCCGACTGCCCCTTACTAACCACCACGACCAATGGTCGCGGGATTTGTCCGAGCAGTGCAGCGCGAAGGTGCCACGCCCCTTCACCTAGGCTCGTTCTTGGCCGCGAGATCCTTCAGCTTCACCATCACGGCGTGACGGCACCGCGCCACTTCACCGCGATTTACCTCGTTCCCACGCGGTGCCATTGCACCGCGCCGCCTCCGTTCTAAGCCACTAAATATTCAACAATGAAAGGGGAGGAGGTTTACCCATGTTCGTGAGGTCCTACCTCCTCCGTTATTTTGATAATAGGTGGCCAACAAACTAATGGAGAACATTAATTAATTCTGAATGTAAATACAACCCCTACCTCAAAGAAGTTCACGGAAGCTAGCATTGCGGAAAACAACGTCACGGGATGAAGCTCCATATACTTCGATGGAGAACGTCCGAGGAGGAAGCGACATCTCCTTTTCTTTAACGTGGAGAGAATATGGAATGACGTACGTCCAAGAAGGGAACGCCGTCACACACCGACTACAGAGAGAAGAAGAGACGACTCGTCGATCTCTCATTGCGGTGATAGCGTTCTTCGTCGAAGTCTTGGAATTCTTTGAGTTCTTCAAATTTAGAGTATTCTCTCCCAAAGTTCTCTCACAACAAAACCGACCCCAAACAAAATATGGTTCATCCTTATTTTAATAACCCATGCCATGAATTCCAAATATTCAAAATTCAAAATCTTAATTAAATTAATTGAATAGTTTTAATTCAACAATTTAATGTGAGAGTTGACCTACATTAAGGAGGGGAAGAGTATGAGTTACAAATTAAATGCTAGAGGGGGGTTTAATGGGGTGTTAGGGAAATTGAAGGAGGTGGGGGATCGTGTGGGCCCCTCCCCAACTTCCTCACAACTTTCTTTCCCATAACATGTAAACCATCAGTGGTGTAAAAAAAATATAATTGTAAAACAATAATATTTTTATTCTTCACATTTTTAACAACTCCTCCTGAGCAAACAAACCTTCAAAAATGGTGTTCCTAAGAAATTATCGGCGCTGCGGTTTCATTGGTGCCCTCAGATTTCAATTCCGAGCACTAGTTCAAATGTGAGGAAAACCCGCTCGTTCGTTCACTGAATATACCTGAGCTAAACTTCAGAAAATTATTCTGGGCACAACGGGCCTTAGAATCAGATGCTGTAAGAAACTACGTACTTGTAAAATCCCCAAGAAATTAAGAAAAAAAATTTACTTGAAATTTACGGGTCATTACAGTGAACATCTCTTTTTAGATAGTGGGAACTAGATTGAATAGGTTTTAGTAAATGATAGTGATGAACATGTATTTGGTATATTAACTAGTTCCACAAGAACATCTGGAACAATGAATGTTACAGTTACAAAAAATATGTAGGAAGAATGAAACCATGGTGATGGTTTTTGTATTCACCATGGTTGGTGATATGTTATTCATTACAAATAATATTTCCTACAAGTAAGTAGTGCATGGAAATTAACTAATATTGAAAATAAAAATAAAAATTCAATAATGGATTTCATGTATCAAAATGAAAAGGGAATTATTATTATGAATACTGTAGTGGGTATTCAAGTAACCAGATGCATGGATTTTACAAGAGTAGTACCAATAATGCTCGATTGGTTATACTGGGTCGTTATGCCTAAATACAGTAGAATTTTACATGTCATAGGTAATTTCTGTGATCATATTTTTAGGCATTGGATGTCATGAAATTCAATCATAGAATATGTCTATATGGCTCAACCAGAAGAGGATGGTCATGCCAAAGAATACTTATAACGGTTGAAACATATTGAATTTCAGTTTAGGATTGAAGTAAACAACATGATCATAGAGTATTCATTTGGAATGAATGTTTTCCATTTGTATACCATAGGTTAGTGGGAGCTTCAATGTTTTCAATATAAAATATGTTTGGTAACATATGGATAATTAATATTTGTCAAAAATATTAGATAAGACCAAGATGAAATTTATTATCTATTGATTGACTTAATGTAGAAACCTATATGTTCTAGAAAAACATGATCTGCTGTGGAATATCTATAGGTTTCCTGGACCTAGATAATCATCAATTATACATATATTGACATGGTTTTGAAAAGTAAAAATTGGAACAATTCAAGAGATAATTATTACCAATGGCACATGACATTATCTCTCTAGGTTGACATGTCCGAGACATGGGAAGAGATTAATATGGTGAGTTGAAATAAATATGATTATACGATGGGTCAATCACTTATTCCATGATATATACAAAATTGATATTTCTAGAATATGCTTTATAGTAGGAATATATCAATTTTATCCAAGATAACTGTATGATAAGTGGTTTGAACTATTTTTTATACATTTGAAAGTATAAAATATATGTATCTGGTAAGTGGATAAGAAAGGATACTATTTTTGAGTGGAAAAAAACTAGTATTCCTTATATCAATGTGATCAGATATCTTAAATTAGGCTAAGGTGGTGAGAGACACAAGCTCATATAATCCAGTGGTATCCACACCTAAAAATACTGAGTACATGTAGCATAAGAGGAAGCTTAGAAGCAGGTGAATTCAAGGATTTTTTCCAGTTCTTGGAATCACACATAATAAGTAAAGTACTATCCTAATGTCAATTATGATATTATTTCTATACAAGATGTCATGTTCTGAAAGTGTAAAAGGGGATATACATAGGTTTACCATCTCTTGGGAAGTTTTACTCAAGGATATGAGGTTGAATTTAACAGATATGCCATGGGGTGGAATTATATTAGGCCAAGAAGCTAAAGCCTCCACTAAGTAGAAGCATGAATTTTGGCATATGAGTATAAAATAAGTTTAGTTAGCATGTTGCATCTAGTTAATGTGGTGGTGTCGAAGTAGTGGGTTCCCTAGACAAAAATTTTCAATTCTTTTGATTACCATATCATGTTTACAATTAGCTATAAATGATTTTTTCTTACCATTATATTGTATAATTGTAGGTTTCCACTATTTAAATGGTAATTTCCATAGATTAATTGTTTTACCAACATGATGTAGAAGATCCTTGGCTATAATGAGATCCTTCTGATACCATGAAATTAATCTTAAATAAATGTCATATGGTTTAGATGCATCTTACTAACTGGACATAGTAGATGTTGGACTGTTAGGTGCTGGGGGATTATAAGAGTTGAGAACTCTTCTAATGAAGTTTGAACTTGGTGATATCTAGTAGTGAGATTAGTATGAAAAACTCACCAATAGTAACACCCCATGTTTTGGGTGTTATTAGATATTCCTTTATATGATCAAGTGTAATGGTCTTCTGACTTGAGATCATTACCAATGTATGCCACTTGATTGTGTGCATTGATGTAAGATAGAAACCATGATATTGAAATCGTGGAGAGGTAGTTTGTGTTTGGTGCATTATTGGGGGAATCAAATTGGTTGATTGGTAAAGAATTGAATTGTCACATTTGAGTTATAAAAGTAATATATCTTGGACCCTATTGATACGGATGATAGTACCTTCATATAAGACCATGTACATGGAGGTTGAGGGTAAATCTATCTAGTTATATCAACATACAATAAATCAAGAAAAGAATGATGAAATGGATGCATGTCCTGCTTTATGAGATATTAAAGAACAAGATATTATGTTACATAGTGCATGTTTGTAGGTTGGTTTTCACAGTTGTGACAATACTTATCTCTTTAGGGGCCATGATGGGTTTCTATATCCCACTCTTGTTCTATGAATAATATTCACTACTATAGAGGCAAGGGCCTATATGGTCACATAAAATAGCGTATTCATGAATTTGACCTATTTATTTGAATATGAGTTTTGGAAAGGGTGGGCCCCACCATTGGGTACTAGTATTTTTCAAAGCAGATATGATCACCAATGTAATAAATAAATTCATATTATTCAAGCCAGCTATAATGATAATTAATTTTTTTATTAAATGTATTTACACGTTTTATGTAAATACATGAAAAATATTATTTGAAAGAATATTAAAAACATTCAGGGATCAATCAATATTTTTGGGAAGGATGAGTTGAGTTAATGACTCATTTATTATTATGTAATATATTTCATATTTTAAAAAAATTGATAATAATATTTATGACTCAGATCAATATTCATTCATGTTGTTTAAAGCATGTTAATTATTCAGGGGCCAAGAGGCAATTTTGGGTCATTCATAAAAACTTTTTAAATAGAGGAGAAGATGGATTTGTTTGTGACTATTCATGGGAATTATATCTCTTCATCTATCTCACATAATATATATACATAGAACCTAGGTTCAGGATCTTGGATCAAGATCTCTCTCAGGCATCATAAGAGAGGCGATGCGGTGATGGCCAGAGCATCAAAGGCATCATCAGAATACCATACTAGCATCCCCATTTTGACGATCGGTGCTCCCGAAGATTTTTGAAGCACAATTGGATGATCTAGAGAAATTTGGATTCATATTATTCATTAATTGGTCACCAATTATGAAAAGACATCATGCAAGGACTTTTATCTAATCCAGGTATTTTACAGTTTATTTTTGTGTTTTAAACTCTTCACGTGAGTTTCTCAGCAGAAACCAGGTAGGGATTTTCCGACGTCGATTAGTTCATGTCATACGTCAATTTTTTATTAAATCCCATTTTGGGGTTTCTACTTAATTTACTATACCTTATCCCATTACTTGATTATTTTGATATAAAAATTAAGATGATAAATAACAAGTATCCTCTACCATAGATTGATGAATTATTGATTAGATATGTAGTGCACAATAATTTTCTAAGGTGTATATTCAGTTGGGATATTATAAAGTAAAGGAGAGGAATGAGTATATCCAAAATAATCCTTTTCATTATATGTATGAGAAATATTTCTTCAAAGTGATTCCATTTAGAGTATCTAATGCTCCAAACATATTTTTTTAAGTTAATGAAGAGAGTCTTTAGGTATTACATCTATAAAATTTTTGTAGTATTTATAGATGATATTATTATCTACTCCAAAATAAAGGAGGAACATGTAGATAATTTTATTACTATACAGATGATGTTGAGGAATGAAACTTTATATGAAATTTATATTAAATTTGAGTTTTAGTTTGATAAAGTATCTTTATCAGGGAATTTTATTACCCAGAAATGGATATCTATAGATCCTTAAAAAATAGAGATAATTAAATGATGGATTAGACCAGCATCTACAATGGAAATCTATAGTATCCATGGAATAAATGGGTTTAATAATCAATTGTTGACAATATTCTCATGATTTTAAATACAACTTACCAAGATTACTCAAAATGGTTTCATGTTATTATTGACTTATGAGTGAAAATGGAGATTTAAAAAGTTAAAGAAGAGGAAAATCGATCGACATATGATATATAATGATACATAGAAAAATGAAATGGGTTATGTAATAATGAAAGATGATAAATTGATCACCCATTAATCACTAAAACTAAATATCAATGAATAGAACAACCAAATTCCAGATCTTTAATCAGATGCTGTGATATTCACATTGAAGATCTGGCATCATTATATCTACAAAGAGAAGTGGGAAATATATATGGATCAAAACAGAATGAAGTGTATATTTAATCAATATTTTCTCAATATGTACCATTTTATATGGTTAGATATGATCAAGTATTATGATTGTTTATCCATTAACATCCTAGGAAAGAAAAAAATGTGGACGTCGCTTTGAGCAGAAATGATCCCACAAACCTATCCATGATGATGATTATAAAGAATCCAATATTATTAGAAAACAAAATTATAAAAATGGGATTAATTAAATGATATTCATCTTTCCTATATCAAATATATTTTCACCCATCCATAATTTACTTGTTCAAGGATGCTCAATTAGATGGAGAATTTCTACTGAGGAAGCCAGTGAATATATAGTGTTCATCTTTGGTGAATATGGATTTATAAGGTTTAGAACCTTGATATGAATGTCATTAAAAATACAAATAAAAAGGTGGATTCTTCATGATTCATAAAGATCATCCATATCAATTTATCTAGGATGTACTAAGACGTAATGATACTAGAATAAAAATGTTTGGTGGGATAAAATGAAAAGAGAGATTGGAGAATATGTATCTCGATGGATGGTATGCCAACATTTCTAGGTGGAATTACTGAAGTGTATTGGTTTGATGAAACCATTTTCTATACTAGTATGGAAATGGGAAAAAATAACCGTGGATTGTTTCATAGGACTCCCCAAGGAACCTCAAGGAAATATTTCCATTTGGGTAGAAGTTGATTTCCTTATCAAGTCAGTAAATTTCACTTCAATAAAGGATGGTTTTTCCCCTGAACAACTCAACATGATATACATAAGGTAAGTGGTAAGAGTACAAAGAGTTCCACTCTCTATTATATATAATCAAGATCAGTGGTTTACCTCAATGTTTTCGATAATCCTTCAGAACGCGTTTGATATATAACTGAAATTCAATACTATTTACCACCCTTAAATAGATGTTCATATTGAAAGGACCATTAAAACTATAGAGGAACTACTAAATTTATGTCAAATTGATTTCCAATCGTGTTGGGACCAACAACTTACCCTATAAGAGTTCTTATATAACGAATGTTTCATTTATTTCATTAAAATGGAACCATATGAGGCTTTTTATAGGATGACGTTTCAGAATATGACATGGTGGGATGATGTTGGAGAGTCAAAGATGATGGGATTAGATCTTATCTATGAAATGATAAATAAAATTCAAATCATTGAGTGTTATATGAAATTGATACAAAGTTGATTAAAATAATTTGCAGATAATCATCTATCGAACATGGAGATTGAGGTTACAAATAAAGTGTTCCTTTATTGATCATTGTGTAAGAAATTAATGAGGTTCAGGAATAAGGGAAATTTTATTCCAAGATACATAATCCCAATTGTGATCCTTGATCACATTGGGGTAGTGGCCTATCGACTATCACTCCCACCTTACCTATCTAAAGTAGATGATGTGCTCCATGTATCCCAATTGAGGAAGTAGATACTAGATCCCTCACATGTTTTGAATCCAGAGGTGGAATCATCGAGGAATTATCTTTTTTATGGGGATAAGTTTTTGATGATCTTAGTTCATATATAAAAATTTCTAAAAAACATGAAAAGTCACCTGGTGAAAGTGTTGTGGTGGAATCACAAGTTTGAGGAAAAAATATGGGAAGAAGAAGTGGTGTTGCATCATAAGTTCCCACATTAATTTTAGTGTATGAAATGAAAATTTTTATAGTAAAATTTATAAAGGGGGGAATAATTGAATGACCTTATTATTAATAAAATAAATTCTATTTTTATATGAAAAAATTATATTATTATTAAATGTAGTTATAAAAAATAGATGAAATACTTTGGTTATATTAGACCATTATAAGTTATATAATATTGGATTTAAAATTCCATTAAACATAAAAACCAGTGATAATATAGCCCTTGTACAATGAATTTTATGAATAGTATATTATGGGTTATGATAATGTTCTATTGATAATGATTGAAGAAGCGATGATGTCAACAAGTAGGATTATACCTTATACATCTCATTTATCAGAGCTTATGAGAGTGATAGCATCACCAGAATATTCCCTTATCCAATCCATAGATGTGATTCAACAACTAAAGCATGAAAGATACCTTTTATGGGAGAATTTAAAGATCAAAGAAATAATAGGACTAACCAATTTTTCTAAACTACCAAATGAAAATATCACCACCCCACACATTACAATTAGGGAATTCCCTAGTGTAATGATGGGGTGTTTATATAGACCATAAAATAATGAATTTTAAAATTATTTTAAAAAACAATGGTAATATTTATCATTTTTATATATAACTTTTTATATGGTTAAATTATAATTTTTTTTATAAAATATATTCCGATACAATGAAATGGAAAATATATTTTTGTGAAATATATACCTATAATAAAGATAATATTTTTTATGAATTCAATCTATTTCAAAATAAATATTATTTTAATAAAATATTTTTATTAATAATATTTATTAAATATAAATTATAATATAATTGTATGATTTCAAATTTAATTTTTATAAGGTTATTTTTTTTAAAAATCATTTATTTTTTTAATAAAGCACGATTATTTATTTAAAAGTGTAAATTATAAAATTTGGATAATTATTCTGATTAAATTAATATTTTTTTAAATTTTCACATCAAAATTATCGAACTGTTATATTTTTATAATTTTATAAGGAGGTAAAATTTTTTGGTTTACAATTAAATGTGGTATAATTTTATGATATGTATTTGGACATCATGAAATACCAAAAGCGATGTAATGAATACTATATTGTGGACAAATTTCATGAATTTTGTTTCTATAATGTGTTTTTAAGTTATTTGATTAATTTTATAAACCCTTAATGAATCCTCCAAAACCTATACAATATTTTATGGTTATAAAGTCAATTATTTTAAAACATGACTCACTTAAAAATCACCAAGGGAATTATATTAATGAGATTGGTTATCAGACATATTAAATAAAAAAATACACCCCTCTTTAGCAGAAATAATGGGAAAACATCACGGTATGTTTTTTAATTTTTATAACTTTAGGACATAGAGTCAAAAACCTAATTTTATTATTTAATAAATAATTATCCTCACCTTTTCTATATAAACAAAATGACCTACCTTTCCCCACAAGTGAAACCCCTAAAATATTTATTTTTTTCTATTTTACCTCACTATAGTACTCATAAGGTGAATAAATATCTTAAGAAGCTCCTACCAATATTTCCAAAGTGTCCTCTCAAGGTAAGGGATCATCTCCTTCTCTTTATTCAAGAACCTTCTTTAAATTAATCCTTTATACAAAATTTTCATATTGGGTTTTTCTTTCACACATACCTTTTACAATCCTTATGATGTCCTTGGGATGATATATCAATTTCACTCATATTTAACCCTTCCATTATTCTTCATAAACACCCATTATGTTACAAAAATCATCAAGTGATTCTACTTTCTAATCATTTTTGCAGTGAATACCCATTACTATTTCTACTCAAAGGTATTGACCTAGTTTTATGTATCCATAATTGCTTTGGTTTATCCATATATAATACAAAACCTACTTAATAATGGGGTTAAAAATGATTAAATACATCCTTATGTTGTAAGATCTACCTGACACACTTGTACTTGTAAATGATATGAACGTGGAGGGTGGGACTGAAATTATACATCCCTATAATGCACCCAATAATAATTTTATCTCACAAGATTAAATGTGTAGTGCATGAGAGGTTATCATAACTACATTATGTTTTTATGTCTGGGTGGTTATTCCTTACTTAGGTTTCCGATTTCATGTTTTATTTTTTTTCACATTCCCATGTTTCTTTTATATTTTCATCTTATATAATTCCTCATTCCTCATGATTATGATTATCCATTGTATTATTTTACCTTGAAATTCCACTTGGATCATATGTGCTCCTTTACCTTATACAATTCATTTCTATTCCCCTAATAGGCTTTATGGCTCACCCATTTCTTATGTATGTTTGTAGGTTATACTCTGTAGTCTTAGAGGGTTTATGTATTTTAAGAGAATATTGTGAAGTTTTTAAGTAATTTTATTATACCAATGTTTTAGTTTATATTATATATACCTAATGTCCCAAATACATTGGGCCTCGTGATCTTTTAGGGTTTTATTATGTGTAACTTTTTGTAATAAGTCATGAATTAAATAATATTAATTATATGAGTTTTAATATGTAGCTTGAGGGTATTTAGAGAGAATAATATATTGAGGCCCAAGGATAAAAATAGTGGCAGCGTGTATATATTATGTTTCTGCATTATTTTTTATATGTTGTTGGCCTAGTGTGTGACCTGTTGGTATGTATGATAGTATGAAAATATTTAATTTTTGATATGGAATTATTTGTTTATTTATTCATGGATACTATAATTATGTATAATAGATGTTTTTTTATTTTATACCATTGTATCACTCCAATTAAATGGGAAAATCTCCCTATTGTATGAATTAGTCCCTCATTTATATTCAATATCTTTTAGTATATGTGGTGGTGAGCTTAATGTGGTTGGAACTCTAGCTTAGATGGTTGTTTTAGGCTTGGTAATAATATCGATGGATCATAATGAATTTGAAGTTCAAAAAGTCATATCTATGATATTTATATTATATGTTATCTTTGTAGATGATATATTGGGAATATTTATAGGTTTCTTCAATTACATTAATCATATAATGGTCGCCCAAAATCCATATGTGGTATCAAATCCATATTCATTAGCAAATAAATATTTTATTTTACAGATATTATGAATAAAATTTGTATAATAATATACATGAGGCTCTATCATAGCATAGGACATGAAGCATAAAAATATAAATCATTTTGATCACTTGGCCTTATCATATATTATATCATATTTCTGTTTTCAAGTCATTAGGTATAATTATTTTATATCAAAAGGTATCATATATTGAAAACATTTAGTTTATTTTGTCTCTTGGGCTATAATATATGATATCAGAAGGTACAACTACAAGAAGGGTTTCATTAAAATAGGGAATCGAGTCATAATTATGATATAACATGCATCATATGATAGGATTGACTCATATATAAAAGTCTATCTTTGTGAGATTTACTATTATTTTTGGGTTACTAAAACTATAAGTGTTTTTTCTTTATAGGATAAATACTCGTATGCATGGGAGACCCCATAAATATTGTTCTTTCCATTATATGAATGTTTCCATTACCTATGGGATACCTAATACAGAGACATATTAATCCTTTCACAAAAATGAATATTTTGGGCAAGGTTTCCCATCGATCCTTATTAACGATTACAATAAAGAATACCTTTTATCTATCACAAAATATGATATATGCCTAAATTTTAAAAATTTAATGTTTTGGGTTATTTTATTATATTTTATTTATTGTTTATACATGTTTTTTTTTCAAATTTTGAATAGGATATATTTAATCTAAAATAAATTAAGAAATAGTCATATTGTTATCTAATATTGGATAAGTAAATAACTAAATTATTTAATTTTTTATTATTTTAGAATATTAATTTATTTATACAGTTTATATAAGTTTAATATTATGTATGGTTTAATTTAAGGGATAAGTAAAAACATGTAGCTTGTTAAGAAAATATAGTGTAATAAAACCCTCTAAAATCGAGATTATATGGGATAAAATATTTATGGGTCGAAAATGAATACTATGTATGTAAAATTGTTGAAATATATATGGAATAAATTATGGTAATGATATAAAGTGTTTATATTGAAATTATAGAAGTGGTTTATAATGTGTTTATAAATTAAATAAATAAGTTTTTATTTAAAAATGTTTATTTGTAATATTATGAACTTTTTTTTAATATTTTATTTGAAATTTCCAAATTAAGGAATTATTGTGGGATATTAATTAAACCAAATAAAAATTATTTTGATGATTTATTTTTTAAATATTTAAATATTAATTAATATATGATATGTGGATCCCAGAAATAGTTTACATAAATAAATTTGTAATATAAAATTTTAATATTTTATTAAATTTAATATATATAAAGTAGTTTCCATATATCCAATAATATTAAATCTTTCAAATTAAGAAATGAATATAAATTATATATATTAAAAATTATAAAATTTCAATATAGTAAGCAAAATTATGAACAACTTATTTTTATTCTTATTTATAAATGTTCCATAAATGTTTTCCTCATTTTTAAAAAATATGAATTGTGCATTTATTAAAAATTATTAATTACTTTATTCATAGATATAATTTCTATATAAATAATTATTATGTATGATTTAAATTAATTTTTTCAAAATACATCAATATATTATCATACTTTCATTTAAGGAGTTACCGGTATGTTATAATAATGAATTTAGTTTTATTATACTTTTTTTATAACTATAGTTATATGTATGCATTAATTCGATAAATTTTGTTTACACATATTAGGTGTTATAGTGATGATGAATTGGAATATATATTTATTGAATTATCCTTGAATAAATTTACTTTTGTCCATACTTTCCACTAGTCTCGAGGCTTATGAAACGTTCTAGAAATGAGGGGGTTAGAAATCTGTGGCTCCAGGATTAATCATGTGGAGATTTATAATTTCATATAATTTAATCATTTATAATAAATTTTATTACACATTATACATAAGATTCATTAGGTTATGTATAAATATATTTTGATTCTATTTTTGGGAGTGTAATAAAAAATAATATATTTTGAAGTGCAACTCATCAATGCTGTTTGAATGTATTAGAATGGTAGAAGGAATAATATTCTCAACTAAATCACATGAAGCATGTAGAAATGTAAAGGTAAAACATGAGGCAAGTTGGTATGAATTAAATACCATAAAATATTATGTGTGATAATACCTCCAAACAAATAATTATTAAGTAATAAATAAGTCAGTATGAGTGACCCTAAGTGTTAGTTGCTAATGGATTATCTTGTTTATGGAAATATAGAAAAAGGAAATCCTAACTACTAGGTTCTATATTCTTGATATTTTCTTTTGGTTATAATTAATTGGGAAACCCTAAACATTAGGATACCAGATGAGTTGGGATGAGTGATTCCCTATTATTGATTTGGATAAAGAGTTATCCACTTCTCTATAAAAGATTCATATATGATACAATTGATAGTGATTTTTTCCCAAATTTTGTAATCACTTATTTACATGCTTCAACATTATATGTCATGATGAAATATGGTTATTTTTTCATTAATTTATATAATTCATTTAAAAAGTTTAATAGTTTTAGTTGGAGTACTTTCATTATATTTCAAGAATTAATATAAGAAAAAACGACACTTATCAATAAAAACATCTACTATAGAAAAATAACACCATCATTATTGAAATTAACTTTTAGATATACCTCTGAGAATGATAAAGTTAATGTAAGAAACCTATTATATTGGTAACCTATGAAAAGTAATTTTGTAAGAGGAATTTTATGTTCTAGAGAAACACATTACAAAGAAAAAAAATATAGAATTTATTCAATAATTGAATGTAGATTATTATGTGTAGCATGAAGTGATTTACTTAAGGTTTCAAGGGTATTAAATGAATAATGACATAAGGAACTCTAGTCTCCACTCATATAAACAATATTATTTTGCATGAAACTTACCTTTGAGACTAACGGTATACTCTATATCATGGTCTATATTTGGAATTAATTCAGTTAGAAATATTATGACAATGTAAATAAGTTCATGAAATATTTACTATATTTTATCAAATTGTTAAGGACATATGAACTAGGTGGGTGATGGATAGGTTTTGGTAAATTATTTATAATACAAGTGGGAAAATATTAAACTATAATAAGAATATTTTAAAGGAAATTCAAATAATTTTTCATCAAGAATCCAGTTTAGGTCATAAAATTCATTAGGTGTTATCAACAATGGGGAGTTATGATTCATTAAATTGAATTATTTGAAATACATTTGGGAGTTTTATATGCTACATGGAATATATATGTTAGGTATCAATATTATACACATTAGTTATACAGTTTTAAAGGAATTTGATACCAAATGCATTCATTAAAAATTATTTTGTTATATAAGAGTTCAAAATCAAGAGAAGATCTTATAGAACCTATAATTTATATTTAACTTATAATGAAAATATTTTATACATTAAAATATTTGAATGTAAAGAATTTTATTAATCCTAGTTGAATCTTATAAAAGTGGTTTATAATTACCTCATTAATATTATATAACAAGGTATGTTTCTTACTAACCAATATTTTTTATGAACAGTATGGTATGAAACAAATATTATGATTAATCAAATTTTATAACATTTTTAAATTGGAGAAAAGGATAAAATGCTTTATCTATGATACTTTTTAATCAATATATTTGGTAATATAGGGGGGAAGGTGTTTCTAAAACCCATCAATTGAATATTTTATTGAATAATTCCTTATTTTCTAAATAAAATTCTCCAAAAAAAGAAAACAATATATCATATATAAATAATACATTACTTTTTAAATACTCCCAATATGTAAAAATATGTGTGTATTCCATAAAAAATGGATTTTTTATATATTATAATGATATTTTAATATTAATATAGTGTCTAAGAGGTAATTAAAAGTATATTTAAACTTATAGAAGTTCAAAGATAACTAATAAAATATTATAATAGTAACAATTGAAAGTGAATTCCAATTTATAACCTTAGAGGATTATATTATAATAGTAAAAGATTAATGTAAATATATTCATTAGTTTCGAAAATATTTCAAGGGAAATATTTATGGAAATGGTTTCATTTATGATGTTGAAAAACATAAAAATTGTTTTCAGTAGAAAACATAAGATGTTGAAATAAAAAAAATCATTTCTTGTAGGTAAAAAGTTTGAATATGTTTATGGAGTTTTACAATAAAAATATAATTCTTAAGTTTCCCCATTATAATAAAAAATTTACGTCATAGATTTTACTCGCTAAATAGATTATTGGGAGGGTTGTATTAGGTGGTCATATAGATTTGTGTAGTTAATTACAATGATATATAACGAGTTTGAAGAAAACCCATATATTCAATAAAACAAAAAGATAATTAAGATGTCTCTGATATATGTTTTTTTTACAAAAAGTATTATTTATGTGTTTTTAAAGTATTTTAATTGGACCTTATGAATTTAAAAAGTCTGATGATATAAAATTTTTAATCCCAACTTTATTAATCTTTAAAATTGGCTATTTATATTGTGTGATGTGAAATTATTATAATACACTTGATGTATGACATTTAGTTTTCCATAATTGATGACGATTTTAAGGAATTGGTCTTAAAAATTTCATATTCTAGTGAATTTAACTAGAATTCCCTTTATTACATTCTAAATGGTCGATTATGGTTATATTTTTATATTTTTAGGTCCTAACTATTGTATAAAAAACCCATATATTACAAAGTGTACACTTCTATTCAGTATCCATATTCCCATAAAATAAAAAATTTAAATCGAAACATGTTTTATTTTCATAAAACATTTTCACAATTTTCATCTTAACCTCATCCTTTTTATACTCATCCTATGAAAAACAAATTAAAATATGGAGTGATAAAAAAAATCATATAAAGGGACATAAAAATTAATACATACATTACTCAAGTGAAAACCATTAAATCCCATAAAATGCATTCAATTATCACATTATTTATTGAAAATATTAAATAAATCATTTCCATATTAAAAACAAACACTTATTTATCAAATAAAACTCTTACACCCGCTAGAAATCATAATAAAACATGTATAAATCTCAGGGAATCATTTTCATATCACTTATATATATTTAGTAACCCCCATAGTTACGCATGGAATAAAAATCATGGTTATACATGGAGTAAACATAATAGTTTCACTTAAAATAACCATCATTTTTATACTTGGAATAACCATAATAGTTTATCCCCACGATCTCTTTAAATAAACATAAATGGTTAACTCCATGCTTTTACCCAATACATTTAAGTGCTATAATGAGGCTCCCCTTCATATATGCTATATCAGACTCAACCATTCTATATAATGGGGCTCAACCCATTGAATAAATTATATCAAGATTGTCTATTTACCCTATATAATTATCATTTACTAAATCATGGATAAAACATTTTATGCTTTCAATTTTCATTATAAAGCCTTTGAATAACCTGTATGAAAATTGCTTTCAGATTTCTAAATAAATTTTAATTCTAAAAAATAATTATCAATACCAAAATAACAATAAGAAGGTTTTTTTAATAAAACCTACTATCTTATAAAGTATAGATAATTTAAAATAATATTTGTGGTGGTAGGAAAGGTCATTGACACCGTCGATGTTAAAATACAAAATACGTTTTTTATTTATTAAATAAATTAAAAAAAATTATGTTAATATATTTCTTTTGAAAAATATTAAAAAAGATAACTAAAATTTGATTTATAATTCTTTAATTTATATATAAATAAATCCATAAAATAATTTTAAAAAATATGGACGTGTAAGAAAAATAGTTGGAAGGGAAACATTAAAAGAGGTTATTTTAAAGAATGTTCCTTATTAATAGTCCAACTCATCACATGATTTGTTTATCTTCTCGAATAATAAAACGAAGTTAATTTTTTAATTTATTAAAACCCTTTTTAGTTTTTATTATTCATTTTATTTTGCATCTTACAATGTTATTTTTATTTATTTAATCAATTAAATTCATATTGGATGTATTGATGACATTAATTTCACTAGTCAGAAATTGCTTCGGTAAGATCACTATGGCAGAAGTGGTCATTATTCAATATTATATAGAATAAAAATATGTATTTTATTTCATTTTATACATAAATAATACCTTTAAAACCAGTCATGAATGTGGTTCTTAGAAACAAACTACCTTACAATAATTAAGATGATAGGTCGTACAGACGCATGGGTGAAATTTTCATTTTAAACTATTAATATTAAAATAAGTCAAGTATTATTTTATATTTCTTTCATTATTATAATATAATAAATTTAATAGTAAATAATTAAATATTTTTATACATATCTTTATTTTTATTTGGTGAAGAAAAACAAATCACATATCTTCATGGAGGCAGTATTCCACATGTACACATGAACAAAAACATCATACTTCAATGAGTAGAAACGTAAGAAAAAAATGATATATTATATTTCATGAATGAAAAATATTTCATTAATATCATATATAAAAATAAATTTCATTTTTATAATACAAACCTGAGTGACAGTGATGGATAACAAATTACATTGGTTCGTGAGGCGGTAGTCCACCATAAACAGGAGGGATTATTTTATTTCAAATTTCATTTATTAAGAGTTGGATATACATTATCATATTCACATAATCAGATATCAAAAAATTTAGGTTGTATTTATTATAACTTTATCATGGATTACAAAAATTATAAGAAGTTAAAAGATGAAATTATACTAAAATATGTGGTAAAACTATACCTCTTCATTTTAAAATATGATTTGAAAAATATGATTTCATTAACACTTTAATACCACATGTATTGGTATTATACCAAAAATAATTGATCTAGAATATAGGGTTGGATTATAGTAAGGTATTTGGGAATATCTTAGAGAATGAATATAAGTTTTTATGTTTTAATAAATGATATGAAGTGGTTCCATTTATTAATGAGTTGATGGGAACTCTTCATATTTATTAAAATATTAATTTAATATAAATTTATGATGATGTAATAATGGATCCTAATTTATATTATTGTAAGATATTATTATTTGGAGTCATAAAACGATCGTAAAATAAATTGTTTTAATGTTTTAGATTTCATTTTACCCATCTATTTTGGTTTTAACCACCCTTCAACACTTTACACACTTACCGTGACATTAATGTAATTTACTTTTTAGGGTCAAGATACATAATGTAAATGGAAAACCAATAAAAAAAGTATCATGATTTATATTTTAAATCATTTCCTAATCCCTTGAAAAAATTTATGATTTTTAGGAATTTTATATCATTTAATAATGTATTATTTTCATAAAATGTCAATAATGTCAATTTTTGATCTATTCATTTACTATGAAATTTTTAACAACATATACTAATATAAAATTAGAATCCAATTTTTACACAACCATATATTATGTAATTTTTATCTATAAAATTTTCGGGTCACATTAGTTGTTTCAAATTATACTACTTTTAATGTTTTTAATATCATTTTTTAATTTTTCCATTAGTTGAATAATTATTGTGCCATCATTTTGTAAGAATTTAAGGTTCTAATTTTTTCAACTGAAGTAAAGAATAAATTATTATTATTAATATAAATAATTTAAATTTTTAAAAAGTTTAACTGAACATATTATTTGGTTATCTATATGCTAATAATATTAAAAACAAGAGTGGGACATATTTTAATTCATTTAAATAAAATATTACAAAGGTTATAATTTGTTACAAATAGAAGAAATTCCATATGTTGGATGTTTGGACAAATATGGATGAGATATACTCATATAATAACATTTTGGAAAATGTTAGAGTTATTTTATAGTCCATATCATTTTAATTTTTATTTAATTACCTGATTTAGCATTAACCATGGTAAAAAAATACTAAGGTTTCTATTTCTTTTGACCAAAAATAAAAGGTACCTATTTACCAAATTTATAAAAACTAATTCCAAATAATTAATTAATTTTTGAGAAATAAAAATAAAGATCTGCTAGAATTAAATTTACAATCAAACAAGAAAAACGTGATGAATTGTTTTTTTAGAAAAATGGATTATTTTATGTATAAAATTTTTATACAGGATTTTGGTATAATTATCATTAAAAACCATAATAAGATTATATTAGATCAAAATTAACTAATTACATTTTAAAACTAGTGTACAATATAATTTTACTTTGTAAATAATTGAATAAAAAATCTAATTTTCAGTATATTTCACTATTTTTTTAAATATTATTTTATAAAAAATTTGAGTTTTTTTCATTCATATAATATTATTATGTTGAATATAAAAATTAATATCATTTTTTGAAGAAATTTCTTTGAATGTTCTAGATTTTATAATATTTACTCGAAAAATCAATAAAAATCATTTTTGAGGAAAATATAATTTTGAAGCACAAATTTAATTTTATGTAAATTAATTTATTTTTATAAGGAAATAATAAATAAATTTTTATTTATTAGGTATGTTAAATATATTTGTATATTATATTAATACTAGTCTTACCCACCAATTCTATTGATAAGTTATAATTGTCATATTTAAATAATAATATTTCCCGGTACATTGACGCTCGGCAGGGGAATATTTTTTATGCTATCAAATACAATAATTCATTCAATATCTTGTTATATTAAATTATACACCTAAATAATTAATTTTATCCGCACAATTTTAACATGGGCTTTATAATGAAAGGATTAAAATTATGCAATACATTTTTTGATTTCCCACATATTTGAAAGGGTTAATAAAACATTCCCTTAATATAGGGAACATAAAGTATGAAGGTCATATCGAATTACAAATAAACTGGTTTAAAAATTGAAGAAAAACAATATTATGTGGAATTATTTAAATAGAATAAAAATTTAATTCCTAATTATTTATATGGAGTGATAGAGATCATGTTTATGATAATGATTTTCATTACAAAACTATAAATCTGTGATGGGTTAAAAGATCATTTTTTCTCACTATGAAAAGCAAAAAGATTATATTTTTGTTTGAACATAATTTTTATATATTATTTGAGTTTCTCTAACATCTATACTAAGAAAAAATGTAAATATACGTACATGATAAGTAGTTTTTTATCCTTTAATCATTCCCCACCACAATCTCATTTTTGCTCCAAATGATGAGTATTAAAGAAGATTTTTTATGTAAAATTTAATATATTAAACTTCTAATGGATCAAATAGTCCCTACAATGATTAAAATGACTATTCCCCCTATATTTATATAATAAAAAACTACCATAATAGTTACTAAAGATAATATAATTCCTGAACTGAATAATTCTTTAGATTAAAAAAATGAAACATTAATCTATATAATTTAGATGTATTACCAATTGTTCAAAAAAAATTATACCATAAATAGTAATTCTTAAAATTCAATAAAATATTTCAGACTAAGATTGAAACCCAAATATGAGAATTATTAGATCAGATATTCTTCCAATATAAATTTAACTTTTATCTCCTAATAAAATCAATCACTCTTAATGTCCATACCAAATTGTTTTTCCCATAATCATATAATATCAAAGATATGCTAATCAATTCCTTAAATTAATTTAATAACAAAAAATTGATACAAAAATATTATATTGTCCTAAAAGATAATTTAACATTCAATCATTTAATAAAAATCCCACTATTTTCAATTTACATTAATCATATATGGTTCCAAAAATTTTGAACTTCATATAAAACAACCTTAATCACCTATTCACTATATCAAATTTTCAATACCATGTTTATGTCTATGATAAAACATATGTTCCTAAAAAAACATAAC
Source organism: Viscum album (assembly GCA_963277665.1). Taxonomy (NCBI): domain Eukaryota; kingdom Viridiplantae; phylum Streptophyta; class Magnoliopsida; order Santalales; family Viscaceae; genus Viscum; species Viscum album. Next base: position 601,053,841 of record OY728125.1, read on the forward strand.
CATTATCCATCAATTATTTAAGTAATTAATATAAATTTTATACTAAACAAGACAACATGTAGGGTATTGGCAGGCGATTCACCCATATTTCCATTTGGTCATGGTTCATTCCCCACAACCTTTCCAGATGATATAGTTTTTCACCAATACGGCATGTTATCCTTTTTTAAAACAATATATTTCTAATAACATTCCAGGAAATATGATGAAAATATTCAAAAATTTAATTAACACTCAAATAAATTTTTAATCTAAATGGTTTTCTATAAAACATATTTTCACAAAAACAAATGATATTAAATGAATATTATATTCTTACTATCATGAAAATATTATCCCAATAGTTAATAAATCCATTTTTCATATTCCCTTTCATTAATGTTTCATAAAACTATCACCTAGACAACACTTTTCAAAGGTATCGATTTTATCTAATATATTATTAAATATTTTCACAACATAATCTATTAAAGAATAAATCATAGGTGATTCATGATGTTGAGAACTTTTTGGAATTCATCATGATTTCATAAATAAATACTACTAAAAAATTATCCTATAGGTCATGGAAGACTCTATTCATAAAATATATAAGTACATTTGGGGGATTTTTAACGAAAATGGATTAACCAAAAACTCATCACGCCTATCTATAATTTGAAATGATAATTTTGGAATGTCATAACCTATAACCTTTAACTAAATTTACCTAGAAATTAGGTTGATATTTGAAAAATAATTATCTCTCATGAGATATTACTATTTTAATTGATGGAAAAATATGCTGGAGTAGTTTAAAAGTATTTTAAAACTCCCTTAAACTTATATAATTATTGGTACTTGTCATTTTTATCCTTATTAAGAACCCATATTCATAATGACCTATCTAAATACATTTAAAACACTAAAATGATTTCTTATCTAAATAGGCCTTACCACTATGAAGATCTTTTTTAGTATTGTCACAAGCCATATTCCCCATTTTACCACATTGATAAAAATTTTAAAAATCTATAAAGTATTCCTTGAAATTTTTTTCACACTTAGAACATATTAGGGGCCTACCTCTAAAATTCTTATCAGGAAACTTCTCTATTTGCTTCCACCTTCACTGTTTTATACCGTTATCATCTCAAGCTACAAAATTGTTGAAAAAATCTATTTACACTATCTCAAAATAATGAATACAATTTTTATAGATTTTAAATATATTTATAGCCATGTATTTTTCATTTTAGAGACATATTTTTCACCTTATATGAATTTAATATATATATATATATCCAGATATAGTCACAGATACAGTGTGAAATTCCAAGGACCGGGGTGCCCGAAATTAGTTTTATAAAATTATTAAACATGTTTTATATTACATGAATTCATTTTATTAAATAAAATTAGATAACACTTAAAAGGAAGTTGGGATTAGAAATATGAGACCACAATTGAGTGGAAAATTTAGTGTTTACTCTAGGTGTGGAAAAAAATAGGTCAGTATTAGGCATTCAGATATCTCACTTGTTGGCGGTGTATTCAATAGATTTATTTTTTATATTTATTTTTTAATTCATTCATCATTTAAACAAAAAATTCTATAAATATTCTACCATGGATAATTCTCTAGGGTTAGCCACATAAACCCTCTGATAATTCTATATCTTCTTTCACCCCTTCCATTGGCTAACCAAATAGGACAATGATGAAACACCAGATCGGGGAAGATCAGGATGCGATGAACACAAAAACTTAGTTCGATCATTAGAGAACAAGTTATTTGAATAAAAATGATAAAATCTATAGATGTTACTCATAAATTAGTCTTTTACACTATTTTTTAAAATTGATTAAGCAGTTCGATCCCTTTCTTAGATCTATGTATGCTATGGTCAATTTCACGTTTCTGTGTACTAACATTTAATTATTTATTCAGTTTTATCACTCATATTATCCCCATTCATGATAGTTGTCTATTAATTCTTTTCCAATGATTTCTAACAATTTTTTCAGGTTCCTTTTACCCATAGAGTATTCATTTTCTTCACAAGTTGGACCACATGGTCCCAGTTCGATTTTACGAGGTGGTACCAATTCCAATCAGACCCATGGAATAACAATGGATTCAAAAGAGAGGGATGAATATATGATTTAGGAAAATATCTTGGAAAATTTTTGGTTGATCATTATTGTTTTAATTATTGAAGATTGAATAATCAAAGGTGGAAGTATCTAAGGTGATTCATTCATACGACGCACCCACTGGGAATGACGAGACTTGATATTCCGTGAATGATGGATGGAAACTATGATCTATGGTCACAAATAATATTTTTAGGTGATGATAGGGGTGAACTATTATTATAGAATCCGGATTTTATGATAAAATTTTGGATATTAGATTCTATGAAAAACTGAACTACATTCCATGTTCTATAAAGAACACATTCCATGTATCCCATGCTATGACGGAAAGGGATTCAGAAATTTATAAGGATGGAATGACACGTAGTCATACAACACACCATGTACCACCTTCTTGGTGTGGATGAGATGTGTGAAAAATAACATGTCCAAGATCATGCCATGCACTAACATACATGGTCACAGATAGGGGACACAAGTGGTACCCAGTGTGCAGTAACATGCTATGTACTAAAGTACCCAGACATGACTGGAGTGCATGGAGACAACCAGAAGGACACAAACTGGTCTTAAATAGTAGAGACACTCTAGTATTCCACATAAACATTTTTTACAACTACATGTATTGGGAGTCATGTGATGGCTAGGGACATGCTAGGCTGTGGAGTGGGACCACATTCTATGTGGGTCTACTCACATTTCATGTACAACATTGTTCATTCTATGTGAACTTCAAGGTCACATATCTTCTTTGTTTCGCCTTGGATTTTGGACCAGTAGTTTCATAGCCTAAGTGTTTTTCTAAGTAGAAAAATATGGATCCCTTAGTTGTGTATTTTGGGATACAATGTGGAATGTTCTGACAAGGCCCTTGGTTAGGCAATGCTCGATGATGATAGTGATCATACAAGATCGCTCAAGGCACTCTAAGTAGAACCCTCTAGCTGGACTGGGAATGGGTGCTCAGAAATGTTTATAGTTTAACCCTCTAGCTTGATTGGGAATGGTTCATCTACTAACTCTTAGAGTAGGACACACCTATCATTATAGGGCATGGTCCCTCTATGGGTTTCCCAAGTGAAACCATACAGTCGAGATGTGAATGGGTTATCGATAGCTTCCCGAGTGAATCCCTCCTATCCAGCTGAGCATGGGTTCTTAATGACTAGTGTGGAACCCTCATGTCAACATAGGGAATGAGTGTATATAGACTACCCAAAAGGAACACTACAACCAACCACAAAATGGGAACTCCATGACTAGAGTAGAACCCTCCTATCAATAAAGGGCATGTATCCTGATATATTTGAATTGAACAATCCTACTGTTAAGGGAATGATTCCTTCCTAAATTTTCATTATGAAACCCTTTTACTATACACAGTCATCGGTCCTATACCTTGAGACTATGGCCCTTTACTATGAGGCATAGTGAAGAGGCATTTCTTGGCTTGGATGGTTACTTCTGGACAAACATTTGATATTCTAGGCATCATTGGTTGAATTTTGGAACTATTAGAGACTCTTCTTCTTAGGATGACCTGTGAGATAGAGATCCACTCTCTCTCTCAATTATTCTTCTTTGAATGATCATATATATATATCTATTGTGTATCCATTATATTGGATTTGGTTACTCGACCTTCATGTGTGGTGATGCTGCATAGTATATGCCACATTCTTTCCATGTTTAACATGTTGTTGATGGATGAGTCTACTATCGTATTATAGGTGGAAAAGAATCAACATACAGTTCATCTATAAACCATGTTGATCCCCTTATGTTTGGATGAGATAACTTCCACTCTTGGTTTTCATTGACTTGTTTTCTTTCATTGCATCATTTGTACTATCTACGATCTTTTTATTAAGGTTGTATCTCTTACTTGTACTCCTTTAGCTTTTAGGATGTCCCATTGGGTATGTATGTACTCACCCCTACATGTGATTTGACCACATATGTCATGTATTATGAATATTATGGATAGGTCTGTGATGAATTTAGAGGAGCCTAGAGATACAAGGTACTTTGGACCACATACTATGGTTTCAACTTGGAGATTATGAGTTGGGCTCTATCAGCAATTTACTTTTCCCATTTTTTAGGTTGGGACATATTTCTAGTTTTGTGTTTATTTTCTCCCTCAACTTTTCTTTTTTACATTTTGTACTCTTGTACACACTAATGGTTTTAATTATTGGTTTACATTCTATATAATAAATATTTTTTAAAATTATTCCTCTTCACTTTTAAATTTTCATGGTCAGGTGTGGGAATGAAGGTTCATATACAATGATTTCACATTTAGGATATTACTTTTGGTGTAGTTCTCCACCCCATTCATATAGAGGTGGTCTTTGTGTAGTTGCAGTTGAAGTCCCAACATGGTTAGACTGTGGTTGATTGGTATCATAGTAGTTAATTCATTGGGATGTTGTTTGGATTAGTCCACTTGTGAGGATTTATTTGGGATTGGGTAAATAGTGTCAAAGTGTTTTGAGTGAGGCACTCAGTCCAAGGAATCTAGTGATGATCTAGGCGACTAATGTATCAAATGACTAGGACATTGACTACAAGTTTGATGAATCATTGTACCAAGAAATTTTTCACTGAGTTTAATGGTACATGGATCATAAATGATTGAGTCTTTATCTTTCCTTCTTGATTCATCTCCCAATTATATATATACATATATATATATTCCCATCTGACCATGGTCGGTTTTTATAAATTTCAGGATGCCTCTATGATTCTAGTCATCTAGGATACAAGTTCTGGATCATGATGATGAATTGATTGAAGATAATGCCTCAGTTCAGGGTCCATCTTGTGAGATTCCTCCTCCAGGTGGGAAGGTGGTAGAACCTCCACCTTCCAAGGAGTTGATCATACCATAATAGAATGTTAAATAAGATTATTGGATTAGTGATCTCCACAAGTTTTAGTGCGAGAGGCCTCCTAGGTTCCATAGTGAGATAGATCCTCAAGTATAAGATGATTGGATAGAGTTACTGGTCCATATCTTTAGGCTTATTTAATCCCAGATGGATGAGGTGGTTCCACTAGCAGTTAGCCTTTTCCATGAAGTAGCTAGCCAGTTAGAGAGTCTTGTTACATAGATGAAAAATGATTTTATTGTATCATGGCCCACTTCGAGTAGATGTTTTTTGTGGAGTAATACCCCTCCTCTTTTAACTCAGTCTGAATTCATATACTTCTGGAGATATAACATGGAGATATGATAGTGGATGAGTGAACAATGAGGTTTTCATACCTTACACAGTACTCCCTTAACATGATCCAGGATGGACACTTCAAATAAGAGAAGTTTGATAAGAAGATACATAGATATATTTGTGATAGTCTGGTGCTAGTTTTCATCCCAACCGCTTCCAGGGTGCTGGACTGGGAACTAGTTAAAGAGAACTTCATATAAGCGGGGTGCTAGGTAGCTGGAGCAGGCAGTGGGCGTCACATTGCTGAGTTGTTTGCATCAACTAGCAGGTGACAGTTGATGGGATCATGGTACAAGAGATCCTTTAATGACTAGACTCATGCGTATGGTCATGTAGTATAGGGACATCACAAATTAACAAGTCATCATAGATAGTGTTAGTGATATTCTTGTGACATGAAAGGTGTAACACCTGAATGTTTTTATGATTTTTTTTATTTAAATAATTATTCATAAGAATGAATGGAAAGTAATAATGATTTTAAATGATCCATGATATTCCATTAGTATAAAATGACCAATATATCCTATCCATTCTGTTATCGTGAATAAATATAACATGATTACAAAAATTTATGGTGATATCTATGGCCACCAATTATTTATGGAAAATATAAACCAATTAAATTATAAGGATATATTTTTATTTTTTTATTAAAAAATTAATTGAATTACAATTATTAAATGAAAATAATGAAATATGAATGATATGAATTTATGAAAATATTTTTTACATTTCTCCATTAGATATTTTATTCATATGACATGAATAAAAACATGTTTTTGTATAAAAACCTATTTTTTTAAAGAATAATTTTACTACCAATTAATGGATAACCCTTTCTAAATTAAAATTATGAAACATTAATAATTTTTATATAAAAACATAAACCACTTCTTTGGATGTGGGATATTAAAATTTATTCTGGATGAATTTTTGATATTTCTTTGATAACTTCATGTTTTGATGAATTGAAAAACTATACTAAATTTTAAGTGAAAAATATTATTTCATCCAAATAATTTATATGGTTAAGATATATTATTGAATTGTTTGAAGGTATAAATAGATTATAATTTTATCATTTAATATAATTTAGGTATTTGGAAATAATTTTACATTGAATTTAGATCTAAAAACATTTTAATCTTTTTCAATGTTTTAACTTTTAAAGCTCATTTTCTTATTCTAAAAAGGGATTAATTTTACACTATTTAATTTAACTTATGTATTTTGAATTTGGAAAAATGGATTCCTTATTTGGAATCAGTAGGTAAAAAATATGTAAATATCTTTATTTTATTTTTGGGCATTATGAATAGTAACTTCCGTAAATTTTATTAATATGGTAAAAGTGTAAATTTTGTAATTAAGGGTAAAAATAATATTAAAATTTACCCTAAAAATTGTCCTAAAATCATTGGAGAAGTGTGTTTTGAACTAAATTATCATTTGGTTAAAATGGTATCTTGTGGAAGCCACTTGGATGATATTAGGACCTTTAATTTATTTTATTTAATGAAAATATAAATATGTCATACTAGAATATTAATAAAAATATAATTTTTAATATAATGTAATAAAAAATTGAAATTTGACTATAAATACTGATTTTAATGATAATATGTTTTCAATTTTCATGGTAATTTATTTTTAGTTTTTAGGAAATAGATAATTTCCTTAAAGGTTTATTAATTGATGATACAAAAATTATTTACTTGATGAAAAATAAATAGATTTTTTTTTATTAAAATGTTAATAATAAATAAAAAAATGAAAAAATGTTATTGGTTGAGTATGAATCGAACATAATCATCCAAGGTTCTATTTATTGACTATTTAGATCCATATGGAAATGATTACGACACTTATAATATTTTATTTCAAAGGATTTTAATTTTTTCAAATTTCTGTTTTAACAAATGAAAAATTGTTTATGTAATCTTTTCTAAACTATATTATAGATTATAAGTGTTAAAATTAAACATAGAGTATTTATCATCATCATAGTATTTTTTTAATTTTTATTCAAAAAATAAGATTATTAAATAATTACACAAAACTGATGGTGTAATTATTTCATTAATAGAGATAACATATAAATGTTATTAAAAATAGTAAAATAATATAATTTGGCATAATTAATATATCTAACTAATTTTATAGATAACATTGAACTCTTGGAAATATAATAAAATTTTGTATTCTAAGTTAACTTGTTATCTTTATATTTTTAAAAATCAATGAATTGAATAGTACCAAAATTGACACTATTGCCTATTTATCAGAATAACGTATTATTAAATTATTTAAAAAAAATAAAAAAAATAAAAAAGATTTAATAATTAATATATGGTCTAAAATATATTAAATTATTCATTTATACTCTAATGGAGTCATATAAGTTAATAGTTCACCATTTATTTTTGAAATATTTGTTAACTTAGTTAAAAATTAAATAGAATTGCATAGTGTTAATGAAAATGATAAGGTTTAAATTTATATAAAAACTTGTATAAAATTTATTGGTTGATAGTTTAAAACCTTATCAGATATTATCTTAGAAATTAAAAAAATTTGGAGGTTTTTTATGGGGTTTTATTATATTAAAACTAATATTTTATGGAGTTTCATAAAGATCCCCTCACCTTAATTATAAAAATCCACCTCCTCACTCCATTCTTCACTTCACATTAAGAATTAAATCTTGACCATACCGTATCCATTTCCCTTATTAACATTTTTATTAACATTATAGAGGTACGAGTCTTATATAAAGAACAACTCTATTTCCTTTAAGTTGAGATTTATAGAAAACACATTGAAAAATATGTAATATTCATTAGCGATTATTTCAATAATATTTCTTATTCTAATTTATATTCATGATTTGTTTCCATTATAAATTAATAACTATAGTATATATTATATACTGCTATTTTATTATTATGCAATAACCATATTCCACCTTCTGTGTATCCTAAAAAAATGAAATCACAACGCGTGTGTACATACGACTTGTCGTCACCACAATGGGGTGTGATCTAATTTTCACCACCACCTTACTTGGATGGCTATAATGATGAAAATAATAACAATATATTATTATTATAACATGATATGGATTCTAGGAAAAAACATATACCATCTAATTCCATTCCATTTCCTAACTTTGAGAATGTTATCGTCGCTCGTGCATACGTACAACCAATCATCTCCATGATGCAATGTGATTCATTAAACATGATATCCACTAAAGAATGATAATATAAATGTATAAAATAAATTAATATGATACATATTATATTTATATCATTTTTAGAAATGATATAACTATAACCTAAGAAGGACAATCCTAACTCATTCAATAAACATGAATAAGAAAATGAAGTAGTTAATACCTGAATAACGAGCAGTAATGAAAGGTTTTTAACAAAAAAATTATGATATATATAATATATTATATAATAAAAAGGAATATGATTCTGTAATAAGTCAACGAAATTATTTAAATAATTATAAATATGGTTCGTAATACATACAATGTATATCGGACCTAAGGTAAGGGATAATTTCGCAATCTCATTATTATCAAGGTTTGTTTATATGCAAGTATTTAGTATGGTAAATTTAATATCCATGTGCATGTTTCATAAATACGTGTTCAAAAATATTATTTATATTATTATAAAATTGTTTAAGGTAAATATTACCCATTTTTTAATTTTTATTAAACAGTATGAATGGAATATTTTTTCATTTTCGATACGAGCTACATTTTAACTTATCTAACAAAAGTATGGGAAAAATGATTTCTTTTAGCTTATAAAACATAAAATGATTTTTTTTTGTTTTCATAATGGATTATTTCCTTGAATATTACTTTAAATTATTTCAAGGTTTTTTTAAAAGAAATTAATTTCTTTTAATTTTTTTTGCATTTTGGGAACATATTTTTTTTGAAGAAATTATATTTCTCTCACAAATTAATTTCAAGTGTTAAAAATTAATTATTATCCATATAAGATGGAATTATTTAATAGACATAGGATTCAAGTATAATTTTACTTTTATTCATATGGTTTTATTATGTTTATAATGGAATGATATTTATGAAGTCCATTTGATTACATGGATTATGTTGTAATGGAATGATGTTTAAGAAAACCATTTTATTCATTGGGTTATGATATGATGAATGATTTTTGTTTTTGACTAAAATATAATAATGATTTAATTATGACATTGGTGGGACATATATATCCCTAAAATACATTGGATAATGATTTATATGTCATGAGATATACAGGGCTAGAATGAGACTTGATATTGGTTTAGTAATACAGGGATGGAATGAGGAGTGAACTCAATTCAGTAATGGACTTCGTATGCTATGATGGTTTTCAAAAAGATCCATTACTAGTATGAAATGGTTTTCTATGTTTATGAGTAGGACACAAAAATTAATCTCTTATGTTATTAATTTTGGGATTATATTCATTGATTGTTATGAGCATTTATGATTTATCCCATGACATGATATCACAATCTTTCATATGATTGTTAATATTTTAAAATGTTATATTCTTATGTATTATGGTTATGATATAATTTATATCTCCCATTTTTACCCTTACTTAAAATCTAATCTAACCCTATTATATATTTATTTTCCCCATGTCATGAAGAAGGGTATTAAGTATGATATGTCAAAAAGAGGTTTAGTTATGAAGGAACAAGCTAGAGACAATGGAGATGTCTTATGAACCACTTGTTTATGTTTCCAAATTTATAAATATACTAAACCTATACAGTACTATTGCGGTTTTGTTTTATTTTTTGATGAATATTATTCAATTTTGATGTAACATATTTGTATGTAAATTATGTGTCATTATAGTTGTTATCATAGGAATGGTATAGTTAACCTTTGGAAACAAGTATGACAAAACGTTAGGAAGATACCTAAGGATATGTCGAAGTATAGTTTATAATCATTATCTATTAGAAATGACAATTAATAACCTTGGATAAAACCAAAAATATTATATATTGAAATTTTATTCTTGGATATGTGGTTTTCCAATTTTGATTAGTGTTTCTCATACTATGATTCTTGGGTTTATTCAATGTATAGAACCCAAAGGAATCACATTAATGATGAATGTGATGGTAAATGAAATGATTTTCCTCATATGAAACTGAATGTTATGGGTACTAGAATTAAATATCTTTTCACGGTGATCCAAAAACTTTTTCAATATATAAATCATGAGGGAATATCAAATGAGAAAAGGAGGGAACAAAATTTGGTAGAGTCCTTCATGAGGTAGCACCAACATTTTTTGTGGTTATTCTAATAAAATAATTGATGAATAAAGTATTAGTAACACAAAAAATATGTTATCAGTTATCCAATCTTTATAGCATGATAAAGTCATTTTGGTATTCTATCACTTGGACGGTGAAGCTGATCAATGGTGGAACCTTATCCACAATACGAGGAAAAGAGATTAAATTGAATCTATGGTATGGGAAGAGTTCATGAACTTATTTTTCATTTTTTACATTCCTATTATTATTTGAACAAATATAGATAAGGAGTTCCTTGAGATTAAGAAAAAGGATGATGAATTTGTTGGTAGCTATGAAGTAAATTTTAGAATACTTTCAAGGTAGGCTTTAAGAATTATTATCCAACCTGAGAGAAATATTGATCAATTCTTTAGTAGAATAAAACCAAGTATCTAAAGGTAATTATCCATAAGGGACATTAATATCTATGATGGAATGATTCTTTGTGCTCCCATGGTTGATACGGATATTGGAGTAACCAATCAGTACTATGGGTTTGATAAGAAGAGAAAAATGGAATTAAAGGAACAATATAAAGACTACAATGAAAATTTGATGTGTTTTCTCTAATGATAAAAGTGTTGAAATAAATATGGAGGAAAATTTATTAAAGGTTCTATAAAATGTTTTTTGTGTGGGAGAGAAGGTCATCAGGTAGTTAAATGCCGAAGTGATGGAAAAATATGTCTAATGATATTAATAGAGAAGAGTCTACACAGAATTAACCTCTTATAATTCATTACTACAAGTTCAAGGATATGGGTCATTATAACATTCAATGACCTAATCCAAGGGTTATCCATGTTGATCAACATCAAAAAACTCATAAGGCAAAATATAAGGGAAAGTCCCATGCAATCACTATCAGTGATGTGAAATATGATTATGAAGTGGTGAAAGGTACACTTACCATCCACTTTAAAGTAGAAAATGTTTTATTTGATTGTATATACACCCAATCTTTTATTTATGAATAATTTTTTATGAGAATCATTTTATTACCTCCATAATTACATGTCGATTTATCCATGACAACACCTAATGGAACAACTGTCACATCAAATTTTTAAGATTATTATCCAGTTAAAGTTTGTGGGAAATTACTTTATACACTTATTGTGATCTATACTTTATTAGAATTTTATGTGATTTATTTCATGGATTTAACTTATTTATATGGAACTCATAACAATTTTCATGTAAGGGAAGTCACATTTCATATTCCAGATTAGTCCATGATCATCTATTGATGCATGGATGAATATGAAATCCTAGTAGACATTTCGTCAATCTTATGGGAAATGGTTCCTATAAAGGAAGTTTACCTATCTAATTTTGTATGTGGATAAAATCACAATTAATAATAATTCTATTGTATGAGAGTTTTATGATATATTTCTGGTAGAATTTCTTTGCCTTCTAACAAATCATGAAGTTGAGTTTTCAACAGAACTCATACCAGGTTCTATACTCATTTCCAAAAAACCATATAGAATGACCCCATTTTAGTTGCATTAATTAAAGAATATACTCCAAGAGAATATTGAAAAGGGATTCATACACCATAGTGCATCACCTTGGGGTGTACCAGTTCTATTTGGTTAGAATAAATATGGATCAATAAGATTTTTCAATGATTATTGAGTACATAACAAGTACAATATCAAGAAAACATATCCTCTTCCCCGTATTTATGACTTATTCGACTGACTATGCAGAGCACAATAATTTTCCAAGATTGATATCCATTAATGATATCATCAATTAAGGGTGAAGAATGAGGATATACTAAAGATGAAATTTTTTACAATTTATGGAAACTATGAATTTATATTGATGCATTTTGGTCTTACTAATGCCACCACTATCTTCATGGATCTAATGAATAGAGTCTTTAGATACTATCCTGGTCAGTTTATTAAAGTGTTTTTAGAAAAATTTATTTTATATTTGAATAGAAGGGAAGAACATTAAGATCACTTTAGGATTTTACTGAATACCCTGAGAAAAGAGAATCCTTATTAAAAAATTACCTAGGGTGAATTTTAGATCCAAATAGTTTATATTTGTTTAACATTATCTAGACAAAGGGAAAATCTGTGGATGTTTCAAAAAATAAATGTTATCAAAAGTTATGCTAGACTAACAATAATAACTAAGATATGACGTTTAAATTATATGACTGGATATTATCAATTTTTTTTTGAAATATTCTTATTGAATATCTATTCCCCTCAATAAGTTTACTTAGAAAAGAGATATTCTTGTGTGGATTGGGGAATGTAATGAGAATTTCAAGGAGATAAAAATAAGGTAATCCAGTGCACATATAATCACACTACCTTATAGTAGGGAAAGGTTTATGATATTTAGTGATGCATACAATAAGGTTCTTGGATATGTTATAATGAAAAATGATATGGTGATAGATTATTCCTCACAACAATTGAAAATCCATGAGAAACATTACCTAACTAATGATTTAGAGATTGATGATGTAAGATTTTAATTAAAGATATGTAGGAATTATATTTAGGTGACATGTGTGATATTTATACTAATCATAAATGTTTAAAGAATTTTTTTCACACAAATAGAGTTGAATATGTTCCAATGAAGATGAATGTAGTTGATTGAAGATTATGGCTGCTCAATACATTACCACCCTAGGAAAGAGAACATGGTGGAATATGGTTTGAGTTGAAAGGACCACGATATCTTATATATGATGTGGATCATAAAATATCCAATATTTATAGATTTATGAAAGATGGATCTTGAAATTTTAAAGGAAGGGGTGAAATAAAGTTTTTCTCAAATGAATTTTCAACCATCAATAGATGTAAATATTTTAGATGGCATAGAAGGAAGATATAGAGGTAAAAAATAATGTGAAAATTGTTCCTAAATTTATACTTGATTATAATGGAATAATAAGGATCCAGAACCAAGGTTTCATTCCTACCATACCAGAATTAAAGAAGGATCTTTTGTATGAGGAACATATTTCTTCATTATTTATTCATCCTTGAAGCACAACGATATAAGTGGACCTAAATGAGTATTTCTGGTGGGATGGAATCAAAAGGTATGTTTCTAAATATGTCTCTCAGTTCTCAGTTTTTCAGCAATTTAATGTTCAGAGATAGACTTATAAGGGGTTTTTTACCACCACTACCCACACCAAAATTTAAATGTGAAAACATCACAATGGAATTTTTCATCGTACATACCAAAATATATACGAACTTAATGCTATATGGGTTATAGTTTAATGGATTATGAATTTGGAAAACTTCATTTCTATTATAGAGGATTTATATCTTGATCATCATTCCATAATATATATAAAGGAAGTGGTATGATTTAATTGAATACAGCTTTAAATTATATCTGATTGGGACCTAAGGTTTAACTAGATCTTCTCTAGAAGTATTCAGTTTATCTGGATATAGAGTTTGGTTTCAACACTACTTATCATCATCATTTAGATGGTCAGTATGATAGGATAAATCAATCTCTAGAAGAAATTTTTAGAGCTTTCTCTATGGATTTCAAAGGTGGTTGTGATCAACACCTACCATTGGTATAAATTTCATTCAAAATAGATTTCACTCCAATATTCATCGGGTTACTTGTTAACCCATATATGGAAAAAAGTGTAGAACTCCAAAATGATGGGATGAAGTTTGGGAAAGAAAGCTATTGGGACATGATCCTATTGACGAAATAGTAGAGAAGGTTAGATATATTCAACAACACATATGAGTAGCTCACAGTTAGAAAAAAATTATGTTGAAAACCTAAAACAATTCATAGTGTTGGAAGTGAGTGAAAATAGGTTCCTATGAATATCTACCTATAAGATAGTAATGCTATTCAGAGATAAGGGAATGATGAACCCTTGGTATATCAGTGCTTTGGAAATTATTGACCATGTTGGGAAGGTAGCTTATCAATTTTCCCTTCCACTAAATCACTCTCCTCTTCAATATGTGTTCTATGTATCTATCTTGAGAAAGTACATACCTGATCCTTTACATGTACTAAACTCATAAGTTACAACTCTAGAGAATGAACTTTCTTATAAAGAACAATCGATATAGGTTCTGGATCGTTGTGAGAAATTTTTACAAAACATGACCACTTGCTTGGTTAAAGATTTATGGTGGAAAACCCAATTTTAGGAAGCAATGTGGGAACTTAAGGATGTGATGACATAGAGGTATCTTAATCTGTTTGTATCCTAGTAATGAATTTCAATGAAAAATTTTAGTTTAAGGGGGGGTAGAATATAACACTAGGATGTTTTTATGAAATATTTTTCTCATTACATAACTCTTTAATAGCTTTCATTGGATGCAATCATGATTTTAAACAAACCGCAAGACACTATTATAATAAAATGACTATTATAACATAGTTTTTATGTTAGCAGGAATTAAAATTACTAACTTATGAATATTTATGGTGAATTCTTTGGCTTCCAATTATTTATAAAAAATATAAACCATTTAATTGTAATAGAAATATGTGTATTTTTGTATTAAGAAATTAAGTAAATTCTAATTATAAAATAAAACTAAGGAAATAGATATGTTATATATTTACTAATATATTTGTGATATTCATCTTATAGATATTTTAGTCATAGGATATACATAAACCCTATTTATGTATAAAACCCTATTTTTTTTGAAAAGGGTAATTTTACCACCTTTTAGTAGTGAACTCTTTTTAAATTAAAATTTGGACACATTAATAATGTTTACATGACAATATAATCCACTTATTTGGAATCAGGATATGAAAATTATCATTGGATCAATTTTTGATATTTTTCTGATAACATTCATGTTTTGAAGAATAGTAAAAATATAAAAAAATTTAAGTGAAAATAATTCTTTTCGTAGGAATAACATATATGGTTAAATTATATTATTAAATGGTTTTAAAGTATATATAGATTGAATTTTTATTATTTAATATAATTTAGTTCGTTGATAATAATTTAACATTGAATTTAGATATAATTTTTTTTCCAATCTTTACCAATGTTTTGACTTTTAAAACTTGTTTTCTCATTCCGAAAACAGGAATAATTTTAAACTAATTACTAAATATTATGTGCTTTGAATTATTAAAAATGGATTCCATATTTGGAATTAGTTGGTCCAAATTAATAAATTAGATTTCTCTTATTATTTTAAATTTTGAATAGATACATTAGTAGTTATTATTAATACGGTAAAGAGTAAATTGGGTAATTAAGGGTAAAAAATACTATAAATTTACCCTAAAGCTCATCCTAAAATCATTGGATGAGGTTTTTTGGCCTAAATAATACTTGGGTTGAAATGGTATCCTTTTTAAGAGACATGGATGATATTATGACACTTAATCTATTTTATTAAATGAAAAGTTAAATATTTCTCTCTCTAATATTAATAAATATATCATTTTTAATTTAATTTTATATAGAAGATAAATTTGAATATAAATAGTCATTTGAAATATAAAATAATTTTCTTTTTCATGGTTTTTTATTTTTTATTTTTTTGAAATTAACAATTAACTTAATGGTTTATACATTGATGAAAGGTAAATTATTTAATTGGTGAAAATCAATAAAATAATTTTCATTAAAATGATAATAACTATTAAAAGAAACAAAATCATGAAAAAACTAATGTTGGTCGAATATATCTCGACCATAATCATCTAATGGGTGATTTATTTACCATTTTGATCCATACGAAAATGATTATGACACTTATAACATTTTATTGAAAGTGATGTTACAATTGTCACATTCATGTTTTAATAAATAGAAAATCTTTGATATAATAATTTTCCAAAGATATATTCTAATATAAGTATTCTTATTAAATATAGAGGATTTATTTTCATCATAGTATTTTATTTTTAATGTTTTTTCAAAAAATGAGTATATTAAATAATTACACAATAGAGATGCTTTAATTATTTTATTAATTGAGATAAATAATAAATGTTATTAAAAATATTAAAATAAAACAAATTTTGGATTATTAATATATCCAATGAATTTTATAGATGACTTTGACCTCATATAAATAAAATAAAATATTTTGATTTGAAGTTAACTTGTTATCTAACATTTTTAAAAACTAGTGAATTGAATGATATCAAAATTGACATTATTAATTGTTTATCAAAATAATGTATTATTAAATTATTTAAAAACAATAAATCAATTTAAAAAATATATAAAAATTATAACACGTTCTAAATTTTTTAAATTATTCATTTATTCCCTAATGGAATCATATAAGTAAATATTTCACATTTTTAATATTGAAATATTTGTCACCTTAGTTAACAATTGTATAGAATAACTTAGTGTTAATTAAAATTATTAGGTTTAAATTGATATAAAAACTTGTATAAAGTTAATTTTTTATGATATTACAACCTTATATCATTCAATAATATAAATTAATACATTTTTGAGGTTTTTGGATGGGTTTTTATTTTATTATAAACTAATATTTTTTGGAGTTTCCTAAAGCGCCATCACCTCAATTATAAAAGGTCACCTCCTCCATCATTTATTCAATTCCCATTAAGCATTAAAGATCGGCCATACACTTCCCATTTACCTTATACACATTATTAGGTACATTATATGGGTACTTTTCTTCTCAAAAGAACAACTCTTTTGCCTTTAAGAGGAGATCTAGAGGAAGCATGTCGAATAAGAGGTAATATTTTCTACCAATTATTTCAAACTCATTTATTTTTCTACTTCCTATTCATGATTTGATTCCTTTTTAAAGTAATAAATTAATTATATCATATATAATGATTTTTTATTATTATGGAACAACCATATTTTACCTTATATCCATCCTGTGAGAAACTAAATCACCACGCCTTCGTACGTACAACTTACCATCTCCATGCCGTGGTATAATATTTTTTATCAACACCACCATACATGGATAGGTATAAAGATTGAAATAATAAATATATATAATTATTATAACATGATAAGGATTATGGGATAAAATATATATCCTTAAATTCCATTCAAATTCACAATCTTTGTGAATGATATAGTTTCTAGTGCGTATGTACGACTTACTGTCTCCATGGAGCGATGTGATTCATTCTACATCATATCAATTAAATCCAAATAATATAATTGTATAGAATTAATAAATATTATAAATATTATATTTATATAATTTTAGTAATGATATAACTATAACCTAATAAGAATAAGAATAACTTACTGGGCAAATATTCATAACAAAATGAAGTAGTTAATACCCGAATAATGAGTAATACTTAAATGTTATGAACAAACATATGATAATATGATCATATATAATATCATAAAAGTGACTATGATTCTGGAATAATTCAATTAAATTATTTAAATCATTATATATGAGTATTTGAATACATGTAAAGGATATCTTGACTAAGGTAAGGGAAAATTTAATAATCTCATTTTTACTTGAGATTTTTTATATATAAGTATTTACTGAGGTATATTTTTCATCCATATGAATATTTCCTAAATATGTGTTCCAAAATATTATTTCTATTCTTATAAAATTTATGAAACTCAATTTTACCCATTAATTCATTTTTAGTAAATGGTATAAAATTAATCTTTTGTTCTTTTCGATACATGGTACTTTTAGATATATCAATCAAATGTACAAGAAAACTGTGTTTTTAACTTATACAGCATGAACATATTTTTATGTTTTCACAATTCATTATTTACATGACATAACACCCTAAGCTTCCACGGTATGTTTCCCTTTAAATAATGCAGTAGCTTGCGTTGTACGCCACTTGGAGTCTTAACACACCAAAACCAATCAAACTAGACATTATGAATAGTAACACACACTTTTTGAAATTTTATAAATTTTAATTATAAAAATGGACTTCATTTTTGGATTTGGAATATCAATATTATCTTAGGGTGAATTTTTTGTAATTTTATTGAAAAATTTCAATTTTTGATAAATAGTGAAAAAATTGCATTATTGTTTAAAATTGACATTTTATTTAAATAATTAGTTATTTTATTTTAATTTATTTTTTGTCAAAATAGATATATAATACCTATATATTTTAAATTTAATTCATTGGTGTTATTTTATAATAATTTTATATATATAAAATTTTATTTAACTAGTTACCGTCTTTTACCCACCTTCTAGGAGCATTTGCAGATTTGCATAAAACATAATTTTACCACTTATGTGAGTTGAATTTCAAAAATCTAAGAGACATGGTTGACATTAGTAAGAAAAATGAGGTTCAATAAGATGAAAATAATTTTTGGTGAATAGTAACTTTTGACTTTTTTTTACCATAGTTAAAGTAAATAGGGTAATTAAGGGTAAAAATGATATTTTAATTTCCCTAAAACATGTCCTAATTCTATTAAATAAATTTAAATCAACCAAAATAAACCTTAGGAAGAAAATATGATCCTTTAGGTCCACTTGGATTAGATTTGGACATTTATTATTATTTTATTTAAAGAAGAGTTAAAAGTGTTAAATTCAAAGAAGAATTACTAAACCATTTTTAATATAGAATATAACATAAGCTAAATTTTTCTATAAATATTATTTATAAATCTAAAATTTTTTCTTACATAATGGTATAATATTTATAATTTTTATACATTAAATAATTAAATTTATATTTGACACAATGATGATGCATTAATTACCTTATTAAGGAAACACTAAATTAATTTATCTTATAATATCCAAATAAATGTAATTTGAGACTTTTGATAAATTAAACTAATTTTCTAGGTTAATATTACATGTTATGGTTGATTAAATAATTTTTTTCGAAGTAATCATGTTGTTATGTCTTTAACAAAAACATAATACTAAATAGTGAGAAAATTGACATAAATGAGTTTTTAAAACAAATATTATATTATTAAATGATATAATATTAATTAAAATATAAGGTTCGGCCAAAGGACTTATATAATGTTATAAATATTAATAATTAACCACTTGGGGATCTCTTGTCATGTTATTGTATGTTTAATAACCATATAATATAAAAATACAAAGAGACATGGTAAATGTCAAACTATTAAACTAACAGTTAAATCTAAATGATAAGGCCAATATGGTGACCTAAACCTATCTAAAACCTATTGGTTGAAATTTTTTCGACACATTACATCATTATCCTCAAAATAAAAAATTTTCGAGCCATTATAAACTAAAAATGGTTTTATTATAAAATAATATTTCAAGCTTTTCCTAATGTGACCCTCACATTTCTTATAAAAGGGTACTTCCCCTTCTCCTAATATCACACCTCCAAAGCCATCTAGCTCGGCCAAAACCTGTCCAAATATCCTAAAAACTTCCCTAACATCAACCTAGAGTCCTTACTTTGATCATAAATCCATCCTAATGATCCCTTTTGATCAAATCAAAAGGAAGAACTCAAAGAAGAGGTAATCATTTCACCACCCTATTTCATGTTCTTTTCTTCTTCTACTTCCTCTTTATTTGATGTTCCCATAACAAAATAATAACTATAGTAACTCCTACATACTATGATCTTATTATAAATAATATACAACCATATTTTTAATTCTATTCATCCTATAAATGACAAAGTCACCATACGTGCGTACGTTTGGCTTACCGTCTCCACGTCGTGGTGTAGTTTGTTATTAAAACACTTCATTATTTGGATGGGTATAATAATGAGAATAATTGATGTAAATAATAAATATAACATTTTAATTATTATTTATATATGATATACCATCCAATTACATACGATTTCACAATCAATATATTGATATTGTCACTCGTGCGCACGTGCGGATTACCGTCTCCACAAACGCAATGTGATTCATTCCCCATCATAATCATTCAAGAATAATTTACATTTTATGATTAAAAATAATGTTTAGGAACTTAATATAATTATGTATATGAATAAAATAAATCCTATCCATAAAAAACATGGCTTACATAATGAATCATATAAAGGAAAATGAATCAGTTAACACTCAAAATGATGATACTACCAAAATATTATTAACAAAAAATTTTAGAGGATCATATATAATATCATATTTATGAAAATAGTTATTTTAGAATATAACAAAAATGATTTAACTATTATATAGGAGGTTAATGTACCCTCAACCAAGGAAAATTACAAGGTAATGGTTAATTCTATAATCTCTTTACTTTTCTAAGGTTGATAATACAAAAGTATCTACTCAGACCTCTTTATCATCAACATCCTTGCTTTCTTAAAAATGAAATTCAATTTTTTTTACTATTTATTAGACTATGGATTAAATTCATTTATACCCTTATTTTACCATATATGTTTTGAAATGAATCTTTCTGTCATTTTCCAAACAAGGTACTTTATGAACTTTTGAACAAAATTATGGTAAGAATGTATTTTTTTTAACTTATATGGAGGGTGAAGCTATAGTCCATCATTATAACATCGTCTAAGCTTCCCATACAAGTTTATAAGAATATTTTCAAAATAAATTTTTTCTTTTATAATGATGTTACTTTTAAATGATTTTAAAATAGAAGGAGGTATTTATTTCAAAGAGTTTTCATTTCATATATGTCAACATCCTTTGATGGATTCTAAACTTGTCTGAAGTTGATTTTTTATGATACAAATCATCCATATTGTATTTAAGGTTTTGTGATATGATTTACTATGGATGTGTTATTTTTATACCATTTATGTTTTATGGTTAAGTTATTAACATTTCGTATGATAGTTTTAATATGAATGTTTATGTTATGTTTAAAACTTTTCATATGAGGAATGCATTAGATATAGAAAGTGATGGGTGGAGCCCACTATAGCTCCTCGATGCATCGTTAGGTCTCATGAGACAAAATAGTGTCTTGTAACCAGGCCTCAACAAAATCTTATTTGTAGTCTTGGCACGAGGCCTTGACTATGTGGTTATGATATCCGACATTATGCAGTCCATCATTATGTAATTGGATATTGATATTGCATGCGATTATTCGACAAGTAAAATATCTATGTTAATAAGTAAATGGAATTTTTTAATTTTTATTTTTCATATTATGATGATGTTTATGTTTACAAAGATTTTGTTTTAGTCTTATACATTTCCTTAATTGTTTATGCTTATTTATGAAAGTTTTTGCTATATTGTTATCCTTACTAAGAATCTGAGCTCACCCCTTTCTATGTTTTATTTTACACAGGATGAGAAGATGTATATTATGACCGACCTGCAGGGATAGTATAAGGCATATGAATGTGGTAAATAGACACAATATTGTTTATGTTTTTCATTTTATAACACAATGTAAAACTTATAAATGGAAATAATACTTCCAAGGCTTCTAAACTAATCTGTCTTTTAGGATTTGATCCCTTGTGATCATGCCAATGTTATGTAATAAAGCATCGAATCTGGGTAACTAGGGTTGGGGGATTACACATGAATATTCATTTAAAGGATTTTATGTTTATTTTCAAATAAATTCTTTTCTTTTAAAATTGTGTGGCTTTTTGAGAAATTTTCTTTTTGAGGAAGAAAGGATGTTATTATCAATAATTTATTTCTAGTGTTCAATCAGAATTATTTTAAATATAAGATGGAATTTTTTAATAGGGTTATATTCTATGTATAATATCTCTATTATTATTATGGTTTTATTATTTTTATTATGGTTGGTTATTTATGAAATCCCTTTTTACATGTATTTTGTAATAATGGAATGATGTTTAAGAAACCCATTTTATTCCTTGGGTTATAATATGATGAATGATTTATGTTTTTGTAGAAGATATATGAATGATATCATTTTGAGATGGGTGAGACCTATATCTTACTCCAATGAATTAGATAAATATTTATATATCAAGAGATAGATAGGGTTCAAACAAGAAATGAACTTGGTTCAGTAATATAGGGATGGAACGAGGAGTGAGCTCAGTTCTGCAGTGGAATTTATCTACTATGATGGTCTTTTCAATGATAATTTACTAATATGAAATGATTTTATATGATAATTTGCATTCCATAAAATTTCATGTCTTATATTATGAATTTTGGGATTACTTTCATTGATTCTTATGAACTTTTATGATTTATCCAATGACATGATATCATGATATTCCATATGTAGGAGAAGTTTTTCAAATGTTATGTTCTTATGTATTATGATTATGAAATGATTGACATCTCCCTTGTTTAACCTTACTGAGCATATATTTGAACTATTTATTATGTTTCCTTTCCCCTAGTATTGAAGAGTGGTATTATGTAAGATATGTCAAAACAGGGTCTAGTTATGAAGGAATAAGGAAGAAACAATATAGATGTTCTATGAACCAATTATTTATGTCTCCAATTTTATAATGACTTTAAATCTATATGCTCCTATCATGGATTTATTATATTTTTAATGAATACAATTCAATTTTAAATTAATATCTATGTATATAATGTACGGGTCGTTATATGAGGTCACATATCATATGACTGCTTGACCAGAGTTTCTAAGGAGCACATGCATATAGCTAATTAAATACCATAGTAGAGGCAGCGCTATGATTAGGGATCTCCTAGGTGAGTGTGGGGTAGTCCCGAGGGTGTTAGAGGTGGTATAGGAATATGAGGAGATATGGGTGGTGGATGGAGCTATGAGATCCTTCCACTACCACCACCATGTGGCCCGCATCAGGCTTTGTGTGCTAGCAGTCGGGGTCATAGATAGATGAAGGTTGTGGAGGCTTATGAACCCACAATGCATGAGATGATTGGAGGTATAATCTATGTGTTTTCAACCCTTGATTCACTGCTTATAGACATTGGTTTCAGTCTTTCCTTCATCTATATACTCATGGTGAGAGAGATGTAGCTCTTAGTTGAGGTGTTATCCCATTAACTTCATCTTGAGGTTCCTTTAGGTAATTCTTCTTCTGTATCTTCTGTTTTCCAGCAATGTGAGATATCTCTTGGTGGAGAGAGGCTCACATGGAACGTATTGGTCATCACGATGAAACTCTATTACATCTTATTTAGTATGGATTGACTACCCATTTTCCAAGCCCAAATTTATTATCACGTAGAAAATTTATATGAATATGCACTTATGGGATGACAATCACATTTATGGGTGATTTATATCTCATGTTAGGATGAGTGGGTTCAATGAGTAGCAGGCTGCAACCCATCACCCATCAATTTTAGAGTATATCCCATGGTGAAATTGGCATTTTAGGCATCTTGATTCATTATTTTGAGGATAATTATATATATTTCTTCCCTATGGATGTTCCAAGTCATCATCCAAGAAGGGAGATGGATTTTTGAATCAACTTTCATCCCTATAGAACTATGATATATTCTTTGGAATATCATATGGCCCCTACCTACCTCTTAGAGATTGGGTTATTGTTGGAGGAATTTTGAGAGAATGGTTTTTATCTCGCTGAGTGTGTCCCTCTAGGTAGCTATAGTGTTTTTTGTGAAAAGGAAACCATGATCTTGTAGTTTTTTATTGATTATTATCAACTGAACCAGTACATGATAAAGAAAAATTACCCCTTTCTAAGGATTGACGAACTATTTTCCCATTTCTGAGGCATGAGATATTTCTTAAAGATGAATATCCCATACGACTACCAACAGTTGAGGGTTCATGAGGCTGATATTCCAAAGATGACATTCAGATGTTTCTATAGAAATAATGTGTTTCTAGTGAAGCTATTTGGTGTGAAAAATTCCCCCACTATTATTATGGATTTTATAAACCAAATCATCCATCTATTCATGGACCAGTTTGTGGTCATCTTCATTGATGACATACTCATCTACTCTGCATTAGTGTAGGATCATACATAACACGTGATGATGGTTCTTGATTTTCTTCGAGGAACCAATCTTTATGAGAAACTATCTATTTGTTATTTAGGGGTTCTTGAGGTTGAAGTTCTAGGGAATTCCATTTATGAGCATGTTTTATCCATGGAACCAATGAAGATCAATGTAGTTATTTCTTGGGATCCACCCAAGAACATGTTTAATGTATGATGTTTTGTTTCCTTGGTGGGTTACTATAGTAGGTTTGTGGTAGAATTATCTATAAATATATCCCCATTGACGACCATGATGTGAAAAGGGCATATTTTTACATAGTCTATGGAGTTATAGAGGGCCTTTGAGTAGTTAAGGAGTAAGTTGATGAGTGATTCAGTGTTGAGACTACCAGAAGAGGGTGTGGAGTATATAATTAATTATAATACATCATGAGCTAGGCTAGACTGCATGTTAAGGCAACAGAACACATTTATCACATATTGGTGAGGCCATTGATACCCCATGAGCATAACTACATGACTGATCAACTAGAGTTGGTAGTGGTTGTCTTGTCCCTGATGTTGTGGAGACATTGTGTTCTAGGGGATCACTTTGTGGTTTAATCAGACCATAAAATGCTAAGGTACATATTCACATAGAGAGACTTTAACCTGAGAGAGAAATAGAATTAAAAGTTTCTGTAGGAATATGAATTCATGATACTCTATACTAAGTGTAAGGAAAACATAGTAGCCACTACCCATTATAGGAAGTAACATGGTCACTTAGTTCCTAAGGCTTCAGAGTAGTTGGCCTCCTTGCAGCTGAACATTGTTGAGAAGGAGGGTACATCTTATCTATAGTTGATAATGTTGACTCAACTACTCAATCATGTAACATTGTAAAAAATTGAAGAAAATTGTTTTGAGGTATTAAGTGACTATATATCCATGAGGTAGTCACCATATTGATATTATGAAATAGGGAATCATTTTATTGTTTCAAGG
Organism: Viscum album; assembly: GCA_963277665.1. Classification (NCBI taxonomy): domain Eukaryota; kingdom Viridiplantae; phylum Streptophyta; class Magnoliopsida; order Santalales; family Viscaceae; genus Viscum; species Viscum album. Next base: position 601,079,463 of record OY728125.1, read on the forward strand.
GATGGACAGTGGTTGTAGTCACAATGTAGGAGGAGGTGATGCGAGAGTTTGAAACTTCTCCCCAATATATACTTCCCGGTGTGTGGAAGATGCAAAAATTAATTCAAAGCATCTTTTTGTGGTCAAGAATGAGATGGAGGACAACTAAGTTCATCTCTTAGTGCCTCACTTTCCAGTAGATTAAGTATAATCACAAAGTTCCAACAAGTTTGTTATAGCCCATTGAGATCCTAATTTTGAAGTGGGAAAACATATCTATGGACATTGTGAAAAGGATTATCTGCACAATGAATGTCCATGACACCATCTGTGTGATAATTTACCGAATCATGAAGTTGGCACACTTCCTTGCTATCAGAGAGCTGTGTTCAATGGAAATGTTTAGGAAGTTGTAAGTATGGGAGATAATTCACATTCATGTGGTTACCTCGATAATAGTCTTAGATAATGGAACATGGTTTACATCACGATTGTGGAGAGGTTTGTATGATGAATTCAATACCCAATTGAGTTTGTGTACCTCCTTTAACCCTGAGAATTATTGGAATACTGAACACACTATCCAGGTGTTGGAGGATGTGTGGAGGGATTTCATGTTAGATTTCAAATGGAGCTAGGAGGATAAAATTACCTAGGTAGATTTTGAATTTGGAAACATGTAACACTCTACCATCAGCATCATACCTTTCATGTATTAGTATGGGAGAACCTTTAGGTTACTCTTATGCTAGACAAAGATCAGTGAGACATCTCATGTGGTCCCAGAGATGGTGTACACAATATTGGAGAATTCCCAAGTCATATTTTAGTGGACTAGGATGGACCAAAGTAGATAAAAATCTTATACATATCTTTATCACATGCCCTTGGAGTTCGAACAAGGAGACAACATATTCCCTAGAGTCTCCCCATAATAAGAATTAAAGAGGTTCACCCAGGGATGCAATTCATCCCCAAGGTTCATCAATCCATTCAGGATCATGCATAGGGTCGTATACATTGATTACTACCACACCCTACCTCTGCAACTAGATCTGGTGCATGACACATTCCATGTATCACTGCTGAGGAGTTACTTGTGTGACCTGAAACATGTCCTCAACTAAGGAGAGCTGGAAATTGATGATGGAGAAACCTTTTTAGAGCACCCAATGATGATAAAGGATAAATGGGAGAGGACACCTCATGGATGGACCATCCCCTTGGTTCAACTGTTGAGGAAACATGAGAATGTGAATGAGAGCTCCTAGGGGTGGGAGATCTAATTACAAGATCATTATCGTGAGTTTTTTGATTAGTTGTTCTTTTTCATGGAAGAAAATCGTGAAATAGGGAATGTTTTAGAGACCCGATTTTTTAATTTCAAGACATAGAAACATTTCTATATATATATTTACAATTCTAGGCATCGAGATGGCATACAATTATGAGGCTCGGTGTGCCTAGAATTAATTTTATAAAAATATTCAAAATATTTTATACTACACACATGTATTTTCATAATGAAAATGGGATAAATATTAAAAAGAATCTTGGATCAGAAATCCCAGACCACAAATGAGTTCGGAATATAAGGTTTACCTTAGGAAGTACTTGAAATAGTTCGTTTGGGGAATTTAGATATCTCAATCATCGATAATGAATTTAGTGGATTAATTAATTAATTAATTCATTCATTTATACCTAATGAAATTTCTATAACAAAACTACCATGGGGAATTTTCTTGGGTTATGCACCTAAACACTTAGATAATTCCATAACTTCTCCACATCCTTCTATTAGCGAATCAAATTAGATGACCACGAAACACCAGATCAAATAAAATAGGGATTCAATGAAAAAAAGATATACTTTGATCATTGACGATCATGTTATTCAATAAATAACAATCCAATATCCAAATAAGACTTGTAAATTTTATATTTACACCCTTATTTATTAAATTGATTGATCATATTGATCCCTTTCTTGTATATATTCCAATTATGGCCAATTTCATGTGCCTATGTACTAAACGTTAATTTTTTATTCATTTTCTCTCCCGGATTATCCCCATTATTGATCATTGGACATGAACTCTTGGACAAAGATGTTTAAACCTTTTTTTATTATGAATTTTCACCTCAATTTCTTCATGTTCATATCTGGTTGTACCCCATGGTCCTAGTTCAACATTTTCGGGTGATACCAGACCCAATTGAACCGTATAATCATGATAGATTCATGAGTGAGGGAATGATCGATGGATGAAGAACAGGTTTGGAATGTTTGTAGGTTAAGGATGATCATTTTTATAATGATATGTTGAATAATCAATGGGTTAATGATACACATCGATTGGTTCATACAGAACACCCCCTCGGAATGGTGGGGACAGATTTCCATCAAATGATGGGTGGATACCACGATCCATAACCAGATCGAGTATTTTTGGGTGGATATATGGATGAAATTGACGTAGTGAGGCCATATTTGAAGTGAATATCAGAGATCTATGGTTTTTTAAAAACCCACCTATACAATGTGTAGTATAATGAACACACAACAAGTATCCCCTAACTACAACAACTATGGATTTAGAAGTTTATAAGGATGGACCGATGTGTTTTCCTCCAACTCATTGTGTACCACCTTATCTATGTAGATGATCCATGTGATGGAGCACACGTCCCGAAAAAAAACCTATTACAATTTACATGGACATGGCCAAAGAACATGGGAGACACCCTATGTGAAGAAACACTCCATTTACTAAAGTATACAAATATGGTTTGAGTACACAGACACGACCCGAAGGACACAACACAGTCCCAGATAGTTTTCACATGTCGTGAAGTCTTTATACATGTCATGTAATCTTACATGGATTGATAGTTGTGTGATGGATATGTACATGACTCGGTGGTGGAGAAGGACCACACACCTTGTGTCCCCCCCTCAAATTTTGTATACTATTTGGTTATTTCTAATGAAACATCATGGTTTTGTATCTCCTTCATTTGGACTTGGAATTTAAAATAAAAGTAGACTATTCAGTGTTTTTCCCTATAGAATGTGATGGCTCCCTTAGTTTTGGATTTTGGTATATGATGTGTAATGTTCAAGGAATGATGATTTTATAGATGACACTCGATGATTGTAGTGATCACACAAGATCATAAGTAATTCCAAGTGGAACACTCCATTTGGCTGGGAATGGGTCCTTTATGACATTTAGAGTGGAACCCTCCAGTTGGGATGGGAATGGATCCTCTTCCAACTCCAATAATGAAAACAATATTTCAGTACATTTCATGTTTCTTCAACATAAATCTTGAGTAGAACCCTCCAATCGAGTAGGGCAGGGGTCCCCGAACACTTCCCATGTTGAACCCTCCAATAGAGATGAGAATGTGTCCTCGATGACTAGGGTTGAAGCCACCTATCATTAGAAGTAATGACACCTCTATATAATACACGAGGGGAACCCTCTAGTCGAGCTGGGCATGGATCCTTAATGACTAGAGTGGAACCCTCCTGTCATCATAGGACATGGGTCCTTGACAATAGGAGTGGAACCCTCATAATGGGAAAGTCATGGGTCATCCATCAAATATCCGAGTAGAATCATTCTATTGTACAAGTGCATGAGTCATATACAAAGAGAATATGGATCTCGACTATGCGGTATAGTGATGACACATGGATTGACTTGGACGGTAAATTTTGGATAGACATGTGAGATGATGGTCATCATTCATAGACCTTTGGAATGATTGGAGAATCTTATTCTTGGGATTATCTATGAGATAAAGTTCCCCTTTCTCTATGAATTTGGCTTCTTTGACTGATATATATATATATATATATATATATATATATATATATTCATATATATCCATAACTTTGGATTTGGTTACTCTCCTTACATGGTTTGTGAAAATGCACGGGGTATGCCAGGTGATTTCCATGTTTAGATTCTTTTGATTGGCTGAGTCTATACTCCTGTTATAGGTTAAAATGACTCGATGTGTAGTTCATCTACACACGATGTTGATCCCCTTGTGTTTGGAAGAGTTAACTCTGACTCTTGGTATGAGTTGATATATTCTATTTCATCACATCCTCTGTACAATCTAGTTTATATCCATTCCTATTATATATCATACTTATAACCCTATAACATTGGGGTGTCCTATTGGGTATGAACATACTCACCCCTGTATGGGATTATCCTGTAAGTGTCATGTCTTATGAAGAGGAAAGACATGTTGGAAGTGAGTTTATAGGAGCATATGGGTACCTAGTACTTCAAAACACAGACAGTGGTTGGGGATTAGATATCAGGAGAGGGGGTCTATCAGTAGTTTACTTTTCTAGTTTTCTAGGTTGAAATATATTTCTGGTTGGGCTTTTATTTTTTCCCTTTACTTTTAATATTTCACAATCATACACTTTTGAACCCTAGAGGGTTTACATGATTGGATTGATTTCTAGCTATTTAATATTTTTATTATAATTTCTATTTACATCTAAATTGAGATAGTTGGGTGTGTGAATATGGGTACATAAGAAAATACCTCTCATTTAGGATATTTCTTTTGGCACTTTTTACCACCCTTGGCCTGTGGAAGAAAGCTTAGGGTAGTTGTGACTCCATCCAAGGTTTTGGCTTGGCCATGACACTCATAAAATTGTTTTCAAGTAGAATTAAAATGTATTAATTTTAATATTAGTGTCTCGGATCAGATCTGGCACATACTTGTACAATATTGTAAATTTTTCTTCATTCAGGACCAAATAATCTTCATTTATTTTCCTCAAATACAATAATTATTTCTCTATACTGATCTAGAAAATATTAGAGAAATATTTACCTAGAGAAAGATACATAAATGTTTCCTATTTCTTAGAATCAAGATCATCTCTTTCTTTGGTATTTTAACCAAATAACAATGTCAATTTTGTTTAACTTTAAAATTATTAATAGAACGAGTTACTATTTGTTGATTTTACCAACCCATGAATTCAAATATATTTTCATTGGATTTAATCTAGCACTGAAATACTCTTAGGTAAAAATGTCAACAAAATACATGGGGGTTTCCCCCCCATAATATGTTCCCTTAATTAAATATACCTTTTTGGTAAATATGTTTTCTCTCTAGAATAGATACCATAAGAATTTATTTATTGCGTTACCTGAACCATCATAGAAAAAATAATCATTTATAATTGAAACCACTATGGGTTACTAATTTTAATGAATATTTTTCTCCTAGTGGGATCCTACTATAACTTCCCTATTTTTAATGTGGAAAAACATTATGGAAAAACATAGTTTAGTAGAAGAAAAATGTAAATATTCAAATTCTCTATCATTTAAACCTAAAAATTAAGTTAAATATTTTCTGTTTATTCTATTAATATTATCCCAATCCCTAATGTAATGTAATCCTTGATCTAACACCATTTATAATAACATATCCATAAACATTACATATTCTTTTGAATTTATCTAGAATTAACGTTTTTCATTCTCAAATATATTTTAGGTTTATATTTTTATAGAGTTAGGTCATAAATCTTATAAAAGAATACAATATATTAAAAAAATGGACACTTCTATCTATTATCCACTTCTCTCAAAAAAAAATATTTAAATAGAATCCTTTATTATTTTCATTAAACATCTTCACTAGCTTCATCGTGACCTCATACTTATCCATACTTATCCTATAAAAATATTTTAAAGACATGGGATGAGTAAAAAAAACTCTATGAGGGACATAAAAAGAATGAAATCGATTTTTCTAGTGAAAAAATAAAATCCCATAAAATTAAAACCTTTACTAAATAATAAATTGATCTTATAAAATAAATCATATTCACATTAAAAAAAATTCTTACTCAAATGAAAATATTAAACCCCAAAAAATTAATAGATAAAACACGTATAAAACATGGGGCATCATTTTCATATTACTATTATATATGGAGTTACTCTAATGGTTACACATGGAATAAAAATAATAGTTATACATAGAGTAACCATTACAGTTAAAATTGAAATTTCCATCATGGGAATTCTTGGAATAATGATCATAGTATATTCCCATAAAAATTTAAGATAAACGTAATTAGTTAATTTCATCCATTTACCATATGAATTGGAGAGATATAATTAGGATCAACAATCATATGATATTTATCAAACTGACCAATGAGATGTATTTGGTCTCAACCCATGCTAGAAGATATATTAGGCTCACATATTTATTTTATTTACTCATCATGTACCAAATCATGAATAAATTTTTTATTTTACATTTTATTATAAAACCTTGAAAAACCCCATATGAAAAACACATACGAATATCAAAATATTTTTTTTCTAAAAATAATTTTTGTACCAAAATACTAATAATATGGGTTTTATTTGAATAAAAAATGAATGACTATAAAGAATATCAGACCTAAAATATTGGTTGTATATGCAAGAAAACCTATTGATGTTGTATATTTTAAAATAGAACATTGATTTTATCTTTTATAAAAAAGTCAATATATTTTGTAAAAAGACTCTCTTGAAAAAACATTGAAATAGACAAAACTTTTTATTTATAATTCATTTACCCCCTAAAAAATCCACCCATATTTTTTTAAATATTCATAAGGAATAAAAAGGGTTGGAAGAGAAACATTTAATGAAGATTTTTATAAGAATGTACTTTACATTGAGTTTTACATATCTCATTTGTTATTTATCTTCCCAAATAATAAACTTAGGTAATATATATAATTTTTTAAGAAATATTTTCACATTTTTATTATTCTAACTCTTACCATGCTATATTTAATTATTTATTTAATTAAACTCACATCATATGTTTTAGAAATATTTGATTCACAAGTAAAAACTGGAATTAATAAGTTGAATATAGTCATAGTGATCATTATTATATCATCTTCTGAATAATAATCATTAAATAAATAAATTTTAAAATATTAGTTATATTTTCAACACATATCAGAAAAGATGGTTATGAAAAATAAACAATGTTACAATCATAGAGTTGGTAGGCCGTATATACACATGAATAAAATTTCCATTATTCAATTATGATTATTGAAAGATGAAAAATATTATATAATCTTTACATAACAATCATAACAACATAAATATCATATTTAGTCTTTAAATATGATTATTTATATCATCCATGTGACGTGGTGATAAAGAATGAATTATATCACTTTATGGAGGTGGTAGTGTTCACCTATGCATGAATGATGATATCATTTTTTCATGAATAGAAATATAAGAAGGTAAAAAATATAATACCTTTTAATAATTGTAAATATATCATGAAAATCATATATATTCATTAATTAAAAAATTATAATTCATTATTAAGATAAGGTAATGGAAAATGAATTACATCAGTTCCTGAGGCGGTAGTCCTCCTTACACATGGATTATGGTATTATTTACATTTTAATATAAGAGACATTTGACATAGTTTATGAAATTATCATAATAAAATATAAATATATGTATGAACTGTTGTTATTTTTTTATCTTGTTTAAGGAAGATTTGAATGTGGTGGAAGAATAAATAAAACAAAAAATATATTGTAAAAAATATGACTATTATTTTGAAACACTACTATAAAAAACGCCTTTAGCAGTGCCAGAAGAAGCCTTTATTAACACTAGAAAAGCATTCAATACCTCTGTGTGGCTAAAAGGGCAAGGATTTTATCATCTAAAAAAAGTGATAATAAAGAATAATTTCACCTAAACTATTAAAATTCCTGATTAAATACCGCATTTATCGATGCTTTTAATTCCCAATTATAAAGAAAACCTTTATCATATATTTTAAAAACACCGATAAGGAATATATTTTTATAACATTAAAAAGAACTCATAAACATAGGCTTTATCATCTCTTCTACAAGTGTAGATAAATATCCCATTATCAAATCCTTTACAAGAGCTGATAAAGAAACCGATATCGACACTTTAAAAGGTGCTGATAAAGGATTCTTATATAAGTGATTATAGATGTTTTGATAAAGGGTGTCATTATCAGTGCATTTAGAAGCCCTGATAAAGGTAAAAATTTTAGTGTGATGCTACAACACACAATATCACCACAAACGGGTTTAGTGCACTGTAACAACACCCTACATCACTAGAAACAATAACAGAAATTACCAAAATAAGATAAAAATACTAAATTTAAATAAAATATAATATCTAACACAAATACAAGAGAAATATATTATAGAGCATGTTAGTTGTTTTTTTACTCAAATTAAAAATATAATTTTGAATAAAAATGCACACTTGGAGTCATACTAGTCACAGCAGGAGTTGAATTTTTGTATGATTGATTATTACACATCACAAATGACTTATGAATAATTTTACTAAAGTACCAAAATAATATGAATGTGTTTTCTTAGTTTTGAGGATATTATTTCTTTTTATATTAAAAATAATGTTAGTTTGGAATAAAAAGACACACTTTGAGTCATAGAAGTCACCCTATGACTCTGATTTCTATGCGGATAATTGTTACATGTCCTAAATGAATCATGGATCATTGTACTAAAGTATAAAAATAATTAGAATGTGTTTACTTGATTCTTAGTAGGCCACTTGTTATTTTTAGTACAATGTCATTTTAAATTTGAAACACGCACATTGAGCCATACATGTGGCATCATGAGTGGGTTCTACATGAGACAGATTCATAAATTTTAAAAATGTATTATTAATCATTGTTGAAATTTATCATGAAAATATAATGGTGTTTTCTCATTTTTTTAGTGAGTGAAACTTTTTTGTATTAAAATGTCTATTTTAAACTGATAATAGAAAATTAGAGTCATAAAAGCCCCATTGTCCATCAAATTGAGGTGAGACTGATTATTATATGTTAATGATGAATTATAAATTATTTTAATAAATTATTTAAATAATCCAAATTAATTTTATTGGTTTTTTTTATGTTAGATTTTCCCACTAAAATTAATGTCAAATATTAATAAAAAGATACAGTTGGAGTCATTCTGGTCACAACATGAATCATATTGAGGCGTGGATAATTCCTACAGATTCCAAATGAATTATGGATTGTGTTCCAATGGTATAGAAACAATAATAAATAATATCATTAGTTTTTTGTATGCCAGTTGTGTTTTTTAACAAAAATTTCATTTTAAACATGAAACACACACTTTGATCCATACAAGTGGCATCGTGTGTGGGTTTGACATGAGACTGACTCATAAAAGCCATAAATGAATTAGGAATCATTTTAAAAAAAATCCTAAAAATCCACGTGTGTTTTTTAAGTTTTTAGTGACTAAAAATTTTGTTCTATTAAAATGCCAATTTTAAACTAATAATGGACACCAGGAGTCATACCGGTCGCACCATTCGTCAGATTGAGGTGAGGATGATTCCTAAACATCAAGAATGACTTATGGATAATTTTACTATGGTACCAAAAAAATAAAAAAAATTATTGATTTTTAGTATGTAAGATATTGTTTCTCTAAAATTAATGTGAATTTTGAATAAAAAGGCACACTAGAAGTCATATAGATCACACCCTGTAGCAGAATGAGAAGCAGATGATTTCTACTCTTCCCAAATGACATATGGATCGTTTTTGTGATTATAAAAACAATAATATTGTGTTTCATTAGTTTTTAGTATGAAACATGTGTTTTTTTTTACAAAAATATAAATTTAAAATGGAAACACACACTTTGATCCATACATATGGAATCATGTGTGAGGTTGACAAGAGAATGATTTATACATGTCAAAAAGGAATTATGAATCTTTATCCCAAATTATCAAGATAATCCAAGCACATTTTCATAGTTTTCATTGATTTAAAAAAAGTTTATAATAAAATTTCAATTTTAGACTTATAATAGACACTTTGACAATAGCCATACTCAATGACCATGATATATTAATGTTTTTTCTGTCCAATAGTTCTTTAATACACCTGTTGACATTGCTGGTTGATTACACACATATTTATTCAAATATATTAGTTTTATTATATACTTGTTTGTTGATTAAGATTTGTATAGATGTATATTCAATAACCTTAGTGGAGAAATTGAAGCTTCCAACACAAAATAATCTTACAGGTGGATTACTAACCTATTTTAAATCACTGAATTAAGTAGTGAAAAAAATTATTTCAATAAGTCACCTGAAATACAAGCACAATGGCACTTATCTTATGTTCAATGTTTTGTGTACACATTTAGAGAATTGTTCTCAAACAAAATCTTGGTATAATCCTCATTAAAATTCATTACCCATAAATTTTATTATCTGAAATACATCTCTTATTATCCTTCTCCACCTCAGTTTCTACCTCGGTCTTCGCCTCTAACTCCTCCTCCATGTCTCTCTCTGACTGCGACTCTAACTTTGAAACTACCCCGGACTTCACATATTCCTCTGTCATTGCCTCTGTCTCTTCCTCCACCTCTTCCTCCAACTACATCTGTGTGATTTACCAAATATTTTATTGTTTTAAGGCCAATGCTTCAAAATAAATTTATTTCCTCCATTATTGTTCTCCTTAAGAGAGAGACAAAAAATAATATATATTCATTATGAAAATAATTCTTCACACCCCAAATATATTTCAAAGGTCATAAATCATACTAGATCACAACCATAATAGGTAATCACTTAATTTTTGGTCGACATACATTCTGTAGAAATGTACACCGCCCACTCATCTCTAGGAAAATTGATTTATTATTTTCAGTAACTAGGTTTTCGGTAATATTGATAGTAAAAAGAAACTATATAGAAATAAATAATTATGTAATATATTTCTTGAAATATTATTTACCTTCAAAAATTACCTATTGGGGATGCTGGTCTTTTCCTGATATATGTGATCTCTAATAATTTTACAAACATAATATCCCATATTCATGTCAATATCTTGTTTTGAAAAATGTAGAAACATTAAAAAAATAGTAAATCATTTTGATTGTTAAATCTATCTGTATATACCCTAATTTGTTTCCATTTATAGTAATCCAAAATATTTATCCCTTTATTACCCCAAATTCATTCCATGATCTATCATGTATTGATAGACATCTTTATTATAACACAACTATTATTAAAACATTGACTGAACATATAATTCTATGTTTATCTTGAAGATGGTGATTGTTGTGTATTACATATTCACAATACACATCATCTGTGGTCGGTTTCTTGCATATCCATGCATTGGATCCAAAAAATAAAAATTTGGGTTGTCTATAATGACTCAAATAAGCATCCAATGCATCCAAAAAAAAAATAAGTAATGAAAAAATTAAAAATATATTTTTTTTATTAGGTTTTACAAGTTTACCTTTTCATTGTAGGCATAAAAAATATTCTTTCATCTGATGATCTTTTATTAAAAGATTCATGTAACACATTTTTTCTTCTTAATTTATTCCTCATTCATTGTATGTTCAGGCATAGAAATTATAAAGGGATTAATAAATACAAAATTTGATTCACATGATCTTCCCTTTATATAGTTGTGATATAAACGTCTGTACAAAATATGAATAGTTATTAACATTAATTAACATATTTTCTCACTACTTGGATTGATGTATTATGAAATTTTACCTTATTTATGTTTTCACAACTAAGACTCCCAACCATTCATGCTTGAGAATCTCAATTAGAGTCTTGATATAAATTATGTCTGTGAAGGAATATGCATATATATTATATTCATATTTGCTAAAAGAAATTGTTTTATCTTTAAATGTGGTCTCTACATGAAGCTTTAATGATAATAAATGTTTATCTAGAACTGGTAGAGAGAATGTACTCTCAGATGATTATTTTTTTTCTTGGTCAATTTACTATATTTTCTTTATTCCACCTTCTATTTCTATACTTCTTTATCAATATGTAATATCTTACACCACTTCAGAACTTTTATCATTAACTATTACATGTTTCTCATATGAATTGTTTTTTGAATAAATACATCATATATCTTTATAAGAGTATATAGCAATGCTATGAAAACTCCTATATCAGCAATGACCATTTTAGTATCTAGACCATTTAGTAGAATAGGAAACTCAGTAGTTAGCTCATAAGATACCAAAATCTTGACTCTCAAATGATCTTTTTGGGAGGTCTTGATTTTTTAGCTAGTCTCCAAGGATATCATACCTTATACCCATCGTGACATGGAAGTATGTGGGTGTTGATAGATAAATATCTCATACAAATATATCTTGTATAATTTTAGTAATATAATGTTTTCAGAAGTTATTTGATTCACATTTAGGGGAACGAGTAATGATAAAATTGATTTTTACAGTAAAGGAAAGTAGTGGGGGGGGGGGGGGGTTACTAGCTTCAATGAAAGTTGGATAATTTGGTTCATATGTGGATCCTTTCTCCACCACCGATTCAATTTGATCCTTTCTTAAATGCTGGTCTTCCAAACCAAACTACAAAATAATATCTTCTACTGAATCTATTTTTGTCTATAATTGTCTCACCGTATTATTTGTATCTTTATGTGGTTTTATCTTCTTGAAATATGTTCAAGGATAGAATCCAAAACATAATCCTCTAACACGAACATATTGTCCATGATGCTCTAAACCTATGAAAAGTTTCTTTTCTTCTGGTACGATCATTTAAATACTAGTGTATTAACCATATTAAAAAATATAAACATAAATAGATATTTTTATGTATCATTGTTTAAAGAATAATTAATTACAACTATGTCATATCTAAACATGCTTCAAATACTTCTTTTTAGTTTTCATTAAATAATTTACCATCCTTATTTACTTGAGCCTTCGTCCATAGCATATGTTGTGGGATGGAAGTGTATCTATATTTTGATTCATAAATCTACATATAAATAAATTAATATATGTTTTTATATCACATAATTAATCTTTTATTTTGGATTTAAAATACATAACAATTTCATTTTTAATTAAGCGTACTCGATACTTCCATTGTAATAGGGGTACATTGTTTTTGATGCATATTCTTTGTATTCTACACTCTTTTCCTATTTCATAAATTAACATATTTGAATCAAGTTAGATAAAATAAATAACATCAAATAATATATTATCAACTTCAATGCACCTTGAATGATTTCTCATTGTGATGATTGATGAATAATTTCTATGTTTTCTTCTTTATAATGTGTGAATAACTATGTGGTGGGGAGGATTTATTTTCCCCTCTACATCCCTAAGATATAACATTGTCCGAAGAGTCCAGAATCCTTTATGGTATTTTCTAACGGCCATTAAGAAAAATTTCTTATGGAAATTTTCTAAAATAAATTGAATCTATAATGAATAATGTAAATTATATAAACATTTTATTATATAATATTTTAGTAAAATAGTGAAAGTATATTATAACATTATCATTATATCATTCCAAAGGATTTCCTTTGTTAGAGATTGGACATGGTTCTAAGAGTCAATATCAATCAGAACATTCATCCTCGTTGTGACCCCAAGATAAATAATGAACGTTGAATGTTTTTGGGTCAATAGGTTGGTTTCTTTTATTCCAACTAACAAAAAAATTTATACCCTCACTTCATGCCATGATAATTTTATTCAAAACTATGATGTTGTGGTTTTGTGGTTTTTTTTCATTACCATGTTTTTTATCCCCTAATAATACCATAGTTTCATAATTAATAATCTATTCTTCCTTGGGATTGTAACTTCATCACGTTCAGAAGAAATTGTCTATAAGGGTAGTAAAACATTTAATTTGTCTTTAATAACTTCAATACAATACACTCCATGCATAAAATTCCACAATTTCATGGATCTTTCATTAAAATTAGTACTGTCATGAACAGAGATATAATAAATCAATACTATATCAAAACTAACCTTCACTACCAATATTTAATCTATACATAGATGTTGATTTCTTTCCATCTCTTAATGATGGATTAAACTCCCACGTTCAATCTACCTTCTTATCATCATTGTGGTTCTAAATTTCATTGATGACATACCTCATGAATAGCTATTATTACATTTTTTCCAATATTTATCTCCCACATTTTGTTGAAGTCCACATATGTATATTGAACTAATCTAATAAAAAGTACTCACATACCATGTATAAGAGATAATTTTGGATGAAAACTACTCAATGTAGTTCAAATAACATAGTTGATATGGTGGATGAGTCTTAAACAACAAAATGCAATAATAACTATTCGTGAGATGAAATTTTAGTTTCCACAAATGTTCAAAAATAACATAAATGTCATTTTAAAAATGATTTCTAAAATATTAAATTAAAAAATGATGTAATGAACATTAAAATAAACAATATTTACACTCATAGGAATTTACTTACACTCACTAATATTTTCTGTTTTCAAACATTCTCTGAATTTTTTTACTGGTCGAGATTTGAGGAGATACAAACATATGGTGGTATTGGTGTGATGCTTGTGGAAGAGCTTGATAATCATGAATTTCATCAATCTTACAATAAAAAGTATCTTGATGATGAATAAGAAAATAGGGCTGGATATCTCTACTCATTATGGAAGGAATAACTTCAAGAGATAGATTGTAACCCTTTTAAAAATATCAAGAGTGAAAGGGAAGAGAAAAAAATGTTGTGTTTAGTGTGTTTTTTTCAAAAACCCAATGTGGAACACTAGTATTTTCAGAAGGTCACTCATCATAGATGTATTTTTGTCTATGTATGCTTAACCATGGAGTTGAAATAGGATCCAATGTGACCACACTCAAAATGTAAGTAATTTTTGTGGAAGTGTTTTCAAAAGTAACTGAGTGAGTTGTATAAGAAAATAAATATCAAAAAACCAAAAAATTCATTCATTACATTTTGATTAATTTTTTGGTGTCATTTTTTTCTCGGGAGATAGTAAATGAGGAGGAAGAAAGGCTGATAGAGTTAAAGAATGAGTTGGGAGTTGTGTTATTCAAAGATATGGAATTAGCTTTAATGGAGATTAATGAATACAATCTGAGCGAGAAGTATGTCATCAAGGAACTTTGGAACCAAAATGATGGGAGGAAGGCTAGTCTGAATGAGGGAGTCCAATACATCATCAAGAGATGGAAGGATATCAAGCATCCGTGTATGGATTAAATAAAGGCAGTGAAGTTTAGTTATAATATAATATTGATGTATTATTTCTCTGTTGAAGACAATAACAATTTTCATGGAAGATTCATGTAATTGTGGAATTTTATGCATGGATATTATTGTATTGTATATAAATACCACCAAAATGAATCCTCATTTACAAAACCTTATTTGTGAAACCCATGGTCATTTTTTATGTAAAATTATTTTTTTCCTTACAACTATTCTATGTTGTACGATTCTTTCACAATAGTTGAGGGAGATGAAGTTCATAGTGGACTCATATAAAAAATTAAATCAAAATAATTCATAATAATGATATTTTTTTAAATGAATATATATACCAGTTATAATACCTCAATTTAAAAATATACCACATATTAAATCCACATTATCTAGGTGTATCAATGCTTATAAACATTGAGGAAACATTACCTTTAAATTCCGGAAGATATACCCACTTGTTCCTACCACTTTTGTATAAAATTGTACCTGATTACTCTTTTTCCATATGATTACATATAGATAATATTGATTTTAATAACAATATGAAATTTTCTAATCCCAATACATGATAAAATATACGATAATCATAAATAGTTATTAGGAATATTCTATGTTTGAAGACCATAAACAAGAGTATAATATACTAGGAATGTACCTATCACTAGAGAAGATCCCAGTCTAGAATCATCCATAGACTAGTCAACAATAAATAATCTACCAGTCAGATCTAATGACCCTGAATAAAAGGATTATCTCAAAAGGACCACTAGAGGTTCCCCAACTATCCACATTGATAGGAATGTTTTACATCAAAGTGGTAATAAGGATTAAAGTGTCCAAGTAACCTACACTAATGGAATCACCCAAAAAGTATCCTAAATTGAACAGGAATTGGAATTCTCCACTCTAATGGTCTTGAAGAAATACATATAACCCTAAAACACTCGACATCACTTCTGTCTACTCAAGGATTCCTCACCTTCCAATATTTGATACTTTTCTAATTCACCGTAAGATACCTATAAAAACATACATCCCTTTAAAGGGTGATTTTAACAAATTATGACCAGTATTAGTCTATAACTGTTTTAATCATGTAAATGAAATGAATATATTCAATGAAATCATATATTTATTATTACAATATATTACAATAAAATCTTAGAGGAACCATATATAATTCCCATCATTCAATTTTATACCACATAGGATGAATTATATCTACAATTACAACAAGAATATTAGGATCATTATTTGTCCTAGAATACAAAGTATGTTCATTGGATCAATCCAATGGGGATGTAGGGGTCATATTGGTGAAATATTCTATATTAATGTGGATATTCACATAATTTTACCCTTTCAAAAAACAAAAATCTTTCAGAAATAAGCACAATATAATCTATATTAAATGTGAACCTCCTTCCCCAGTATCTCATTCACTTTCTTTTTAATAAGCCTTTTTATACATTATATATAATTTAAAATATGTTTCAATAATTCTTTGAAATAGTTGTATGAATCAACCAACTAGTCATTTAAAAAAGGGGGTTACTAAATAACCTCAATCAATTAATAATTTATAAAAACCTAATCATTACTAATAATTAAATAAGAATGAACTATTTATTTATTTATAAGTTTAATATTAATATAAATTTAAAATTTATTCTAGAAAAAAAAGACACATTATAACAAGACATTTCATATATTCTTATTGATTTCTACCTATCATTTTATTAATAAGAGGCATGAGACTCGAGAAGATAGGTCAAGGAAAAAATAAACAATAAGAAACATATACATCATATGTTAACTCAAGTATCCAATATAATTATGCTATCTAGACATATTATTGGATTGATTCATATGTATGGAATGTTTTACTTTTTTTGATATAATCAATACTAATATTCCAAGTTTCTATTTGATTCCATTATGTAAATTTTGGAACCTGGTATTCCCAAATTGTTCTGAATTCAGGTCAATACATCACAATAGACACACTTCCCGATCACTGAAGTGTTGTGTTAATGCTAAGGGATATAGATTACATTATTGAAAAGTGGGTCAACCTCTTCAATGTTTAAATAACTCAATTTGATCATACTATAAATCCATCATTACCTTTGTTGTATCCTGTGGTGAAAAATATACATTATTTATCCACATAATCCCATAAAAATATGTTGACAAACCATACCATATGAAAATATCCTACCCTTTCATTGAAGCCTTTGTCTATGGAGGAAAGATTTAAAATAGTATCACTCGTATTTAAGTCCCGAGGAGATGAAATTTAGGGTTCTTGATGGTTAAGAAAAGCACAAAAAGTGCTAACTACAGGATCCAAAACATCAAAAAATGATAGAGGAAAATTATAAATTAGCATAGATTGTATTCTACTATTGATTAATCTAAGATAATGTATAGGAGTCATGATAGTAAAAGCGGAGTTCTGAGAGAGCTTTAGAATCTTGAGTGACTTAGTTGCGGTTAGGGGTCTTTAAAATAGATCGAGGATACTTTTAACAATGCTTTCAGAAAAGCACTGATAATGCTCTCTTTTTTATCAGTGCTAAATTGATAAGCGCTGATAGAAGGGAAATTTATCAGTGCTAAAAGAGTGCTGATAAAGATCGGTCTTTATCTACGCTAAAGAAGCGTGGATAAATATTCCTTTTCAGAGTACTAAATGTTTTCCACCGATAAAGGTTTTATAATTATAATCATTTAAATAAATTTATTATAATTTAATAATTATTTACATATATATAATAATTTATTTATAAATATATAAATAATTATTTCAAAATATAATTATTATTTATTTTTAATAATTATAAATATATAAATTTTCTAATTTAGTAAATATACATTTATAGATATATTTTTTTACAAAATTATTTTTAGGAATATTAGTTTGTATATAATCTTAAATACATGAATTTTAAAATGAGTGAAATTGAATAATTCAAAATGAGTATACTTTTAAAATATTGAAAAATGGATAAGTTTTATTAATTAAATATAAACAATAAAAAATATGGATATATATATTGAAGCGGATGAATACATATTGAAGATACTAAAACATTGTAAATATATATATATATATATAACATAAAATGATCAAGTTCAAAAATAAAATAATAAAAATTATTAAAAATGAATACCCTTACTGTAGTATTAAAAACAAATAAATAAAATTGACTGATTAAAAATATAATATATTAAATGTGTCATGTTAAAATGAAATTATAAAATATAATAAAGTATGAATAAATTACATAAAAATTAGGTGTATGTGTTTGTATATATTGCGAAAATATATTTGGGTGTGCGTTGGAATATACAAATGCATTAATTACATATATATAAATATCTACATGAAATCAATGTAACACACAATGTTTGATATATGTTAAATGATAAAATCAAACAATATGAAAAATGATTAGACATTAATATGTTTTTATTTAATATTTTATTCATTTTATATATATTTATATTTAATATATATTATTTACTACAATTTATAATATATATATTATGCTTATTCATTTTTTTAAAAACATTTCATTAAAAAAAAATTTAAATAATTTTTTAATTTATTTATTTTTTATTTTTTATTTAATTATTACAATTTATTCATTTTATATATCTATATTTAATATATAGTATTTATGAATATCTATAATATATATATATATATATATATGTATGTATATTAAATTTATTATTTTTATTAATAATTATTTAATTAACAATTTTTTAATAATTTTCATACTTTACACTTTTTAAATTTTTATTTAATTAATTATTTCATTTTATACATTTAATATATCTATATATTTAATATTTAATATTTAATATTTTTTTTAAAATATATATATATATATATATATATTCAATTTAATAATTTTTAACAATAATTATTTAATTAATGAAATTGTTAATTTTTTTTATTTTTGTTTGATTAATTCTGCTAAAAAGGAATTGATAAAGGGAACCCTTTATCAACACTAAAAATAAAGCGCTGATAAATGGCACCCTTTATCAGCGCAAAAAATAATGCACCGATAAAGGGTAACCTTTATGAGCGCTAAAATAAATCAGTGATAATGGTTACCTTTTTGGAGTGCTAAAAAAGGTCTGATATGGGGTGGCCTTTATCAGCTATTTTTTATTACTGATAATGGGATCCCTTTATCAGTTATTTTTTAGCACTGATAAATATTGACTTTATCTGCCCATTTTTCTAGCACCGATGAATACTAACGCTGTTTAATGTAAGCTTTTTTAGTAGTGAAAATATCCTTTTTATAACGTATAAATACATTCATGATAAGGATTATACCAAAACTAAGGCCTCTAAAATGTGAGGAGCGATTTTATGAATGGATTTGGGTAGATACTATAATGCCTGAAGATTTCTAAAGAGAAAACTATGTTCGATAGCATAGGAGATACATAACACTGAACCCTAACAAACTATGATAAATTAAAAATGATTTTTTAACCATTTCGTTAAAATTCTTGATATAATTATGATTAATCAATTAATTATATATATATATATCCTAAATATATTGATAAATTCATAGTTAATTATTAATCAAAATTTTAATGTTGTTTTTTCACTAAAATACATTTTCTTCAGAAATATTGTTACATTATTAGAACATTTCTGAAATCTATTTTTCAATAAATTCTCCATGTTTATATCATCATATAAATATTATCTTCTACT
The DNA here is from genome assembly GCA_963277665.1 of Viscum album. Classification (NCBI taxonomy): domain Eukaryota; kingdom Viridiplantae; phylum Streptophyta; class Magnoliopsida; order Santalales; family Viscaceae; genus Viscum; species Viscum album. The sequence continues at coordinate 601,099,419 of OY728125.1, forward strand.
CAAAATTTGTAATTTTTTAGAAAATTTACATTATTCAGTGAACAGTGAAAAATTCAGTGTTTATATAAAATTGTCAGTTCTTTTGATAAACTAATTAATTTAAAAGTCCAATTATTCTTTTAATTATATTTCACGTTAAATTATTTAGTATTTTATTATATTTAATTCAATTAATAAAATTTAAATCATCGTTGTACCATATTTTATTTTATGTTTATTGTAAGATAAAAAACACATTTATCTGAAAAATATTTTAAAATGTATAATTATTATCCATTATAAATAATTAAAATAACCCATAATGAGTAATTATATTAATTAAAATTTTGGATTATATATCTATATTTATGAATTGAAATTCATATATTGAATATTACTAGTTATAGTGTTAATGTAGAATAATATTTTCTTTGGAAAATGCATTTTTCAGAAAACATCGTCCTACGGAGCATAAAAGGGTTTATAGTAAAATAAATTCTTCAACCTATTTGAATTTATCTTTTATAAAAAATATATAAATTTTATAATCATAATAATTAATATTAGATAATATGGTCTATTTAATTTTTGGACAATTTGAAAAGTAACTGTAGTAAATATTTATTACAATGATAAAGGGAAAATAGGTTAATTAAGGGTAAATATAATTTAACAATGACTGAAAAAATGTAACATTAATAGTGTGAATATTTATATTTATATTTTAATTTATATAATAATTAAATTTCTAGTTTTTTACTTTAAAAATTATTAAGTAATCAGTTTGATAAAAATTGTGTTTTGATACGATAAAACCGAAATCGTATTTTTGAGTAATATTCAATTACAATTAAGACATTTATTTTGATGAATTAATTTATTTTTGAAATAAATAATAACTTAATAAATTTTTTATTAAATAATTATTATCAAATTTAAATTATTATATACTTTTATGAAGTCAAATGTAGTTTTTATAAGGGTTCTAAAACACCTATTGTTAAAAAACACAACATTTCTCAATAAACACTAATTATTATTTTAAAATATTAAATTAATATATATATATATAATTATTTTGATTAAATTAAAATTAATTTTTCATGTATAACCTCAAAATTACCCAATGGTGAATTTTACTTAATTTTATAAGAGATTTCAATTTTCAGTTACAAATTTAATACTGTAAAAATATACACTATATATTATGACATCATAATGACCCAAAGGTGATGAAATAAATACAATAAAATGTATAAACGACCAAATATAGTTTTTACGTTTAAAATAATGGGATTTTATGTCTGATTTATTTATTTTATAAATACATTATGATTCCTCTAGAACATATAATATATTATAAGGTTTTAAAATCACTTCTTTAAGAATATGACTAACCTACACATAATCAAGGGTATTATTTTATCATGTTAGGATTTTTTCCTTATAAAATAATGAAAAATGAACACATTTGTCAGAAACCATGGGCTAAAACCATGTGATGGTTTGTGGATTTTGTTATTTCATTACATAGAGACTGAACCAATGTTTGAGAAATAATATAGAAATACCCACTATTTTCCTATATAAACCCACCCACGGTCCCATTTATCTTTAGTAAAAATACTTGGAGAACGTACTTAATCTTCCCTACTAACTATAATGTCCCCCCAAGGTTCCCCCATGCTCTTCAGAATATTCTCCCTAGTATTTAGAATCACAAACTCTAGTAAGGGACCATCACATTGATTTATTTCTTTGAGTTTATTTATTATATTATCCCTTCTATTTCCAATTAATAATTTTTGGATATGTCTTTAAATGTCCCTAATACTTCTAGTTTTATGTACAAATGATGTTATACCCCTTTCTCTTTTATCAATCATTTTTTTTTGAAATTTTATGTTAAGCCATTATATTTTCGAAATTTCACCACAATTTTCCATGCCAGAATTTTTTTGTTCTGAATCCCATAACCATTTAATAATAAGGGAGTTAAACTTTATTCACTCCTAAATATTTTATTAGGTACTTAAATGTATTTTATACACACTCCTAAATCATGGAATACAATATTATGATGAATGAATCCATGTTGTATGATCTGTGTGGCACACTTAAGTATGAGAATGAAATGAAAGTGACAGGTGTGCCCAGAATTATATAGCGCTCCAAAGCATTGGGTAATGTATATTCTCATGAGGAATTATTTGGGGGAATTGAATGAAACTTGTTCCTTTATGGGAGTATTTAAATTATGATTTCTTGGAAGTTAACATTGAGCAATGTTTATGATGTAGTGGTTTATTTGTTTTCCTCATTAACCATGCTGCCTTTATATTATCATGCTATATCATTTCTTATTATTCATGTTTATGATTCTTAGTCCATTTATTCCTCATGTATATTCCTATTTTAATACATTTATTTTCTCATGCCATGTTTATTCCATTACAAGGCTTTATATATCAACCCTTTCTTATGAATTTCCCAAGGTTCTCCCATGCTATTTTAATTGATAACATGTTGAAAACATTTTCTATAAAGATGATGTTTTTCCTAATTGTTTTGTAATGTACCTAATCCCCATAATCACAAGAATTATCAATAATCCATTTTTTATTAAATTTAATATTATTTAATAAATAATGAATTAATGTGAAATAAATTTCAGGGTTTTTATAGATACATTCTGGACTAAATTTGTTTTATAGTGTGAAGATATTATAAGAAGTCATGCCTTTTAAAAGAGAGGGTTGGGGTACTCTTGAAATTTTATAAAACATTAATTTAATATAATTTAATTTCATTTTTCAAATAGATTAAAATTTATAATTCAATATTCTAATATGAGCATGAGTTGAATTGTTTTATACAATAATTATTGAAAAGGTTTAGATCACATTTATGGCATTATCTTTTGGGTTTAATCCTCTTTTAAACATTTTTCACACTAACCATTAGAGCATGGTTTTTATATCATTGATGGCCAATATAGACACTATAAATAGAAAAATTTCCATAAATAGACCATGGTTGATCTTTTTAACCATATTCTAATAAATTGGATGATGATATACTTTTAGTATTTTTTTATCATTTAATAAAATATTATTTTTAATAAAATTTGAATAATGTAAATTTTTTAACAATTCCAAAACCTTGAATTTTATAAAACCATGAAAAAAGTATAATATAGTATATAGAAACCTATAATATGTCTTTTATATCTATAAATTTTTTGATTCACAATAATTATTCAAAATTATACTACTTTTAATAATTTTTAATGTAATTTATTTTATTTTTCCATTATTTAAATAATTATTGACTTAGCATTGCATTAGTAATTAAGATAACTATTTCTTGACAAAAAATGAAAAATAAATTACCATGTAGAACCTAAATCATTTAAATTTTAAAATTATATTTATAACTGAACATATCCTCTAGTTATCCTTATAGTAAAAATATTATATTTATTGAAAATAGGAGTGTGACATTTTGATTTCTCTTTAAATAAATTATTATAAAATTTATTATCACAAAAAATGGAAAAAATTCCATATATTATAAATTCTGAAGAATATGGCTGAACTATACCCATAAAATTTAAATTTTACCCAGTGTTATGGTTATTTTTTAGTCTTTATCATTTTAGTTTTAACATTAATTACTAGATTAACCCTTAACCGTGCTAACACATTTTATGAAGGATTTTATTTTTATTGATGAAAATTAAGAGGGGGATATTTATCATATTTTCACATACTAATTCCTAATATGGAATCCGTTTTTAAAAATTAAAAACATAAACATGGAAGAATTTAATTTAAAATGTAACTAAAAAACATGATGGGGTACATTGTTTTTAGAGAAATGCCATTTTAAAGTACAATCATTTTTATACTAAATTCAACTTGGATGTTAATTTGAAAATCAATAATCAGATTAGTTTATGTCCAAGTTAACTATATAAATTATAAAACTAATGATATATATAATTTTACTTTTTAAATAATTGAAACAAATATTCATGTTTCAATATTTTTAATTATTTATAGAAAAATATTTTTTTTAGATAATTATCAAAAATTAATCCTAAGACAATTTTTAATTGTTTAATTAAAAAATACAGTTCATTTTAACAAATAAATTTTCTATATATTCCAAATAATAATTATAATGTTTATTTCAAAAAATAAATAAAAATTATTTTTTAAAAGAACGTATTTTTAAAGACAAAAATGACATTTATATGAATTTAGTTCTTATTTATAAAGAATTAAACAATTAATTTTCATTGATTGGGAAAATTAAATATATTTAATGATTTGGATTAAATAACCATACCCTCAAATTCAATGTAAATGTTATAATGATCATATATAAATTATATTATTTAATAGTTTGTTTATTCTTGGTGTCACATATTTTGTACGCTATCGAACATAATTATACTTTGAGAAACATAGCATTAAATTGTCACCCTTTAATGAATTTTGTTTTTTTAATTTGAAAAAAGATTTATAATCAACATATTAACATTTGAAAATACCTCTATTGATATCCCATATTGTAAAAAATTTTAAATAAAAATTCTTTTAAAAAGAAGGAAAGGATAGTAGGATGTTCATCTGGAATAACCAATAACTATGTTTGAAAATATGAGAAATCAATGGTTAGTGAAATTATGGATATGGAAGAAAAAACTAACACCCTAGGATTAATAGAGATTGATAGATAAAATGGCCTCGACAAAGATAACCATCATAAATGGTAAATCTATGACTCATAAAAAGCTCATTGTTTCTTCAATTATAAAATTACATGGATACAATTTTTATTTATTAATGATCCATTTCATAGAGTTAAGGAATTAGTATACCATATAGACATAGAATATAGAGAAATATACTTACTTAATATGTATAGTTTAAACCATTTATGAATTTCCACCACAATCTCATTTATCATATCAAATGATCTGTACTCAAGATAATGGTTTCAGGCCTGAATTATTAGAATCGACTCTCAATGGATCACATAATCCAAAAAAATATAAATATATATTCCTAATATCTTTAGAAATTAACAAAAACCAAAATAGTTTGGAAAATATATGACAATTAATATAATGAATGGAAATTCATAAGAAAAAAAACAACATTAATCTCCAAAATCCATTAGAAATAAAAAAAGTTCAAATGAAATCCCACATAAAAAACAATCCTTAAAATTCATTAAAATAATCTAGAATAAAATTGAAACCCCAAAATTAGAAGTATTTTATCAAAAAAATATTCAATTTTTTTAACATTTATCTCAAATTACATTTTTTACTCTTAATGTATCATACTGAAATGTCTATGCACTAATCATATAGTATCTAAGATATCCTAATAATTTCCATAAAATACCAGAATCACAAAAAATCCATACGAAAATCATACATTCTACAAAAAGATAATTTAAAATTGAATCCTCAAATAAAATCCCACACTATTATTTTCAAAGTAATCAAATATGTTCTAAAATATAAATAATCATGTATTAACCAAATAACATTTTAAATCCCTTGGTTATATAAATGATAAAAATATGTTTCCAAAAAAATAACTTATTTGTGAACTATTGATGTAATTAAATCAATTTCATACTATCCAGTACATCACGTTGGTCAGTTTTAGGTGATTCACCCATTCCACCCTTCAGCTAGGGGTTCAATCCTCATGTCCTTGTTGGATGTGACTAGTTGTCACTCGTCTAGTGGATTCCCCTTTTTTTATAAAAAAATTAATTAAGATAATGTTCTTAGAAATATTATTAACATCCTCAAAATATTGTTAATCCTTAAATTACTTATTATCCCCTTTGGTTTTCTGTAAAATATATTTTCAGAAAATAAAATTCTAGTAACTGAATATCATTTTCTTATCATTAATAACTTATTTTCCAAATGATTTATTTTTCCATTAACCCTAATTTATTAAATTAATGTCTCCAAAATCTATCACAAATACATCTGTTTTTCAAATGTATTTATTCTATTTAATATTTGATTAACAAATTTTAAAATAAAACCTATGACATAATAAACCTTAGATGTTTCATTATCCTCATAACCTTTTTTAATCCATTAGGATATCACAATATATATAACCAACAAATATTCAAATGTTCAAGTTAGGCCTTTTTTTACAAGATCTATAAATATAGGTGTGGAATTTATCAATCTAAAGGGATGAACCATAAATTCATAATTCCCACCTAGAGAATAAAAGGTTGTTTTCAGAATTCCATTCTCCTCCACCATCATATGATGGTACCCAAACCATAGGAAAATATTTTAAAAGTATCAATATTACAAGAATTGTTTCTACATCGTTTTGTAGTCCAAAATATACTAAAGTATGTGAAGAGGATTTAATGAAAACATTGTGATTATATTCATGTTGTTTACTATAATATGCTTCCTTTTAATTATTATCTTATACATAATTAACATATAACAACATTCAACACACTTTACTATTTTCTTATCAAAATTAACATTACCACTATGATTTTTTTTCATTGTAGCCAAATTCCGCATGCCCCATCTTACCACATCAACAGTAGTTTCTATAACCTATCAATCCTTCCTTAATACTTTTCTATAGCAATAGGAATATGTTGGTGGATTACCTATAGAATTATTATCTATTTAGAAATCTAATGACTTCCACCTTGACTAGTTCATACTCGTTTCATCTTGGGGAACATAAGTGTCCATGAACTCCATTTCAACTTCTGCATTACTATAAAAAATGTTTTCCTAGATTTCACATTCTCATGTAGAAAAATTACTTCACAAACTTGGTTTTATTCTATAGTAGAATGTAATAATTATATTATCAGTGTCATGAATAAAATCAGGATCATACTTGGAAAATATTATGAGGTTTTCTTCATATCTATCCCTAAAATATTTTAAATCTTCCTAAATTCCTAATATTATTTATGTATCCTTATCTAAAAAAACTTCAAGAAATATTTCTCTTGAAGAACACTCTTATTAGTTTCGAATACCATGGAATCAAAATCATATCTATCATTATTATTCTTAAACAATGACCATTATCGATCAAATTCACCTTTATAATAATAAATGGAATGTGTTACCTTTTGTTGATCTGAACAACCCATGAAACTGATTATATTTTCTTGGGATTTAATCAACCCCTTAGATACCACTGGGTTAAAATATCCTCTAAATATTAGAGGGTGTTGTCTCATAAAATGTTCAAATATCGACATATTTGTTTTTTGTGTATATGGTTACACTCTGGAATTGATACCACCAAAAGATATAACTTTTATCTAGTGGGACATCAAAAAAAAAACAAACTATCCAGTTCCATATCCAATCATTTCATGATGTTGAATTGGAAGGATATTGTCCTCTTAGTGACTTCCTAGTAAATCTTCACTATTTCCTCTACAAAAAAAAACATTCTAAACAAACACATTTTAAATAAGGAATCATTATAATCCTTAAATGATATATCATTTCAAATAAACCATTATGGACAATAATATAAGGTCATTCTATTAACATTACCCTATCCAAAAATGTGTCTAAACACTGATCTGATACCAACTTTAAGGACCCAAGCTAAAATATTTTATATTCAAGTGTATTTAACAAGAATTCATATTATTACATTTCCAAATATATTTTAGGATTATATTTGTGAAGATTTAGGTCATAAAGCATACATTAAAAACCCATATATTACAGATTAGACAAATCTATTCAGTATCCCTATATCCTATAAAACACATCTTTTAAAACAAAAAATGTTTTCTTTTCACCATCACAAAAATATCAGTAATATAAATAAAAAGAATGAAATCCATTATTCCAATTAGAAAATCAAACCCCATAAAATATATAAATTTATCACACTATTTTTTGAGTTTATGAAACAAATCATTTTGACATGAAATACACAAAGTTATAAATCGAATTAAACTTCTAAAACTCATATAAAGAATAGATAAAACTTGTAGCAAACATGGGGAATCATTTTCATTTTACTCATACATATAGAGTAACCCTAAAAGTTACACATGGTATAACCATCATGATTTTTCTTAGAGTAAAAATAAAGGATACACTTGAAATAACAATTACCATTATACTTGGAATAACCATCACAATGTATTCCCATAATCTCTTAGGAGAAACTTAATTGGTAAACTCCATCTCTTTACACAATTAATTTTAAATATATAATAGGGATAACCTATTGTAAAAAAACCATTGGGGCCTAAATGGATGGAACAAAGCCAAGAAACAACTTCCCAAATCTAGAATCTCTAGTATAGGGGCATACGATAAGTGCTGAGAAGGCATAACTAATATGTGAGTTCATTTCCTAATGTACCAGTATGCTTTCACCCAAAAATATCCAAGAAAATGTAAAGAATAATAATTATAAATGAAAATAACCTCAATAGTAAAAATAATGAATGTAATAAACTCTATAGAATACCAAATAGTTCAATGGATTAATGAAAAATTGAAATGGGAAAAATACACTCCCACCCATAAAAGATGTCCCAACCTGACTATAAGTAGAAATGAAATGCTGAGAGAGCCTGAATCTATGTATGTACATCAAACCACTATACTTGTTCAATGCAACCAAGTCTTCCTATGCTCCCCCAAGGTTACCACCAATCATTCTATTGTACTCAAAAGATATGGCACATGTGGGAAAATACCATATAGTGGTGACTATATATATACCGAGTAGGATACTATGAAAAATGAAGATGGGGTAACAAAATACATGATACATATATCGAGGTCATACCAAATAAAGAGGGAAATGAAAACAAAAAACATATATATATATATATATATATATTCTCATATAAGAAGCACATGTGGAGAAGAAAGGGAATATTAATTTCCCATCCCATCATTGGATAATGAGTTTGAAAATATTTACAAAGGTTAATCATTGATGACCATCATCTTGCATGTCTATCAGAGAAAGTAACCACATCATGGACCAATACCTTTCCACTCTTCCACACAACCAAGGGAAAATAATCTCCAAGTACATTACCCATACCTTAGTTTGTAAGGGGATTCCCACATTGTAGGTATTTTAAATACACCATAGTATATAAGGGGGAACCTCTTAGTAGGTTAAGGACCCACACCTATTCCGTAGGGGGGGGGGGGGTACACAAAGTCGGTAGAGGACCCAATCCCAAGTTCATAAGGGGTACCACTTAATAGGTAGATGATCCATGAACCAATATATAATGAGGGTACCAATAATAATTTATAAGATGAATTATATAGTCTGTGTGGGGGTACCACTCATTAGGTAGGGTACCCATGCCCAATTATTTAATGAGGGTACCACTCAGTAGGTCGAGGAAACACACCCTAACCATAAGGGAGGTACCACTCAGTAGGTAGTGGACCTGTGACAGAGTCTATAAAAGCGGTAGCATGTAGTAGATAAAGGACCCATTCCCATGTTTTCAAGGGGGTAAAACTCATTAGGTAGATAGAGGACCCACACCCTAGAATATGTGTGGGGGTACCACTCCACCCTCCCTATGAAGACCCTTGACAATAACTGAAATCATCGACCATATGTTAAAGAATAATCACACTTGGAACATCTCTAATAATATATCAATAACCTCTATAAAAGTCACCATCAAATTTTACATTTAAAAAACTCAGGATTGGCTACTTGAAGGTAAATATCCATTTTAGAAAAAAGGGGACATGAGAGGTAGAAGTTACTTCAATAAGTACATGGCATAGAGGGGTTTCCCATGTTGTGTTGTCCCACTGTGTTTCCTATCCATGTACATTATCATGCCCTAGTATTGGGATCTGCCTTTTAACCTTGGATATTCCCATGTACTTCCAGATTACATGACGTGTATGGCCGAAATCCCAATGAATGCACAAGGATTTTTGTCTCTATGACAGGTGAAAACACAATTCCAATGATATCTCATCACAAACATCCATGAATAAAAAAATGGATCACATTGTTTTGATTCTTTTAGACAAGCATTCTATGTAGTCTATTAACTTTACCAAATCATACACTCGGTGGAAAAATTTCATTTCACCTTAACACACATGTATGTATCTTTATGGCCCTAAGCCACAAGTCCTAATTAAACACCCGTTATTAGTCTTTAAATGTCTATCACAATAAAAATAAAATTATGACTCATACGGTTTTATATTATGTCTGTGTATGAAAAGTTTATGTCTAATAATATAATCTTCAATAAAAATATTAATAATAATAATAATCTTATTATAACTATTATTGGTTGCTTAATGGACCTAAGCTAGGAGGCCAAATTAAGTACCCAATATTGTTCTTGATGTTTTTATCACAATAACCTAACCGCGATGACACAAAAAAATATATTCAATCTGACATCACACAAACAAGTTTTGGCCAAAACAAAATTTGATTACAAAATAATACTAATAATATTTTTTTAATTATAATATTTTATATTTATTCAATTTTTAAGACATATTTAGGGGTGATCCATGATCAAACTCCTCCCTAAATTCATGTTTCCATGCTACTCTCTCTACCATATAAGAACTACAAATGATATTAATAAAAATATTTTTAATAATATAATTATTATTAATATCACACACACACACAAAGAAATATATAAATAAATAAATAAATAAATAAATATATAAATTCACATGCGAGGGAAAGAAAAGATCCCCCCTCCCCTCAAACACACACACCTAATGGAGGCTCCACCAACATGTCTATGCACTCCACATTTCAACATTTTCCTCATCTCTTTATTTATTAATTAAATAAACAAACAAAATTAACAATAATAATAAAAAAACATCTGAAATTATTAATATAGTTGAACATCACATGTAATTATTATTAAAAATAATAGTAACATAGATCACCTTGAACAACGAGATAAAAAAAGTATTATTTCTATTATTTTAAGAAAAACAATACACATCCATCCCTAGAAACTGTATATAACCAAAAACATATCCCACACACCTGCCTCCAGATCCCATCACCCATCCAGATCCCAAATCCATGGATTATCATTTTTTCTACCAAATTGAACATAAGGGTTAGAAAATGCTCAATCCCACCACAACAATGTCAGACCACATTCCCATTGGCCATCAATGAGGAATGTGATGGGATGAGAGGATAAAATAAAAAATAAAAAGTGAAAGATAATTTTTCCATGCGTCTTTAGACAAATAATATATAAATGGGGTGATATAATGGTAAAAGGGGGTTTAATATATCAATTATACTACAAGGTTTCTTGGGATCATGCAAAGGAAATAAATAAATCACATAACAAAATAAGATAATTAATTCATTCTCAATATTTCAATCAAATGAGTGAATAAAACAATTTACAAGCCCTACCCTGATTGTGGATTGATCATTAGTTTAGAGCGCATCCACTAGAAATGACAGTGATGATCCTATTTTATCTACTTCTAGTAGATTCACCTCAATCTAATAACTACTCATCATCTTATCTTGGCATTTTGATGAAGGAAATACTAGATCATTAAAAAACACTCATAAGGTTATGATACTAACATGAAAAAAATTCATAACGACATATTTATGTAGGATTTTATGTAGTTCATATAAATTTTTAAAAACAAATTCATCATTTATTTTAATTTAAACAAACATTCCACCAGTGTTTTTATCTGATTGTATGGAACATAAAAATATTGGGTAACACATAGGGTAATCCATGTGCTCTACATTGAACCACCATCCTATATTTTTGAACTGAGTGTCCTTTCAGAAGATATTTTATTATTTCCAAAAAATATTCACCCATGATATAAAATACATTTAATATTTTAATAAAATATTTCTGAGCACACCGAGCCTCAGAATGATTTTCTGTCTCTGCGCCTGCCTCCGAAAATATTTCTTAAGAAATTTTAAAGTATTACAAGAAAGAAAAAGAGTCACTATATTTTTCCCTTATTGATAAAATTTCATCCCAAAAAAGAATAAACTAATAAAAAATCTAGGGATACTGAGCTATCAACTAGGTCTCCCACTACCATGAGCTTACCTAACTGTTTCATGTGATACCAATAAACACATATCCAATTAAAATAGTTGAAAAATGCATGGAATTTAACTAGGAGTTATCAACACTATCAGTTTACTGAAAATGGAAAATCCACTCTCATATCCCAACTTAGATAGGTTAGTATTATAAAATGATTCATGCACATAACTCTTTATATATGAAAATTGGATAACATAAATAACCAAAACTATTATGGTTATGAGTGTAATAAGTACACCGTATCTCTAAATCGATAGATTAATAGGAAAAGGGACAATAATCCAAAGAGATACCCTGGTTTTCTGGCCAAATATCCATATAACTATTTTATATTTTATTTGTAAATATTTATTGTAAAACATGTTTATAATCTATATTTAATGATAATGATAGTGATATTGATAATGATTTATTTATAAAAATACATTTATATATGATATATATACACAATATTGATACAAACACACGCATCATGACACAAAAGAGTATACAATTATATTTTGTAGATAAACATACAAATATTTAGATAATATATTTCTATTTACATATATTAGAATATACATATACTTATATATATGTTAAATATTGACACACATATGTTTATATATAAACATGAATTGTATAGATATATATACAAATATTAATGTATTTATATATGGTAAATAAAATGGTTAATTCAAAACATTTAATAAAATGAATGATAAATATTTATTTTCATATTTAAAAATATATTATTATTTCAATATGTCTAATTACGTATTTATAAAATTTATTTATTATATGTAAACATAAGAAAATATTCATATATTTCTTTATAAATAAAAAAACATTGTGAAAAAATGATTAAATTTAAATAATATAATATCTATATGAATGAAATCCAGGGGAATACTTTCAGTCTTCACTAAAAAAGAAAATAATACCCCCATAAACAATGTTAAAATTCCATCAAATGTTAAAAAATTAGTATAACCTGACTAAAAACCCAGGTTTGGAGGCCTTTTGTAACATTTTCCTCGAGAAATGTGATATGGGGGCTACCCCAAAATTATTTGGGCATAAATCTTGGCGCATGATATGATTTGATAGGTGGTAGAGACCAAATAGACACCCGGATCAAATGTTATGGCAGTTTGATGTTAAATTCATGTTTTTCACTTATCTGAATCTGTTCATTAGTTAATTTAATTTTATGTTATCCACTTAATACTAAATGGGTACAACTTGATAATAATTTCCAAATTATTATTTATTAATATTTTGTAATCATTTTATAATTCACTTTCACTAAATATATTGTATATTAAATGTAAATTCCAATTTTGCCTTATCTAAAACATATTTCAAAAACATATATTATATTAATATTATAAAAAACATATTTATATATTAAAATATTATTTTTAATGAAATATAAATTTTGTTTATGAAATATACCCTTTATCAAAATTAGAAAAAAAAAATAGATTAAGGGTGAAATTTATCAGTGCTTTTAAAAAAATGATAACGGACCCACCTTTATGAACTTTTTTTTCTAGCGCTAATAAATGAACCTCATTATCAACATTTTTTAGTATCACTAATAAAGGGACCAGTTTATAGATATTTTTTAATTACCACTGATAAAGGGGTGCCTTTATCATCACTTTTTATAAGAACTGATAAAGACACCCTTTATGAGCTATTTTTTAGTGCTGATAAAGCCCTCCTATATCAAAACTCTTTCTGTAATTAATAAAGGTTTCTTTATGAGAGATTTTGGCTAACACTGTTATAGTATGAATTATTAGTAGTGTCATCGAACTCCAAAGGTCATTATCATCATTCCACAAAGAATTATTGATATTTTTCAGCCAGTTATCATCCTCCCCTTGTTGAACTATTCCCCTTTCACAACCATCACAAAAAACAACCTCCTATATCATATGTGATGAAACATTAAAGCCGAGGGAATAAAGGTATTGTCACAAATGACCACAGTGAAATGAATTAAGAATTTTTAAGAATCTGGAACATTAATCTTGTGAACTCTGCAGGGGATTTCAACATTCCATAGGGTATTATAAAAAACTCCAAGAAATCAAAACAACTCTAGGAATCCATGATTAATACATCCACCTCTTAAAACTAGAGTGATTGATATCCCATAATGAGGTAAAACTTTGAGAACTACATCATAATAAACCACTGGTCAAAGAACTCAATTATTCTTCAAGTGGATACTCTTCCTCACCCCACCTAATTGAACTAACACTAATTCACACAGAAACACAATATGTAATTCACCTCTCAAAAGAAAAACCATTTACTACCCAAGTGAACACAGTGGGTCTTATAAAACCATTTCCCTATAAGCACTAGACTAAAACTCCATCTTACAAAGCTTAATAGGTTTCATCTGATGTGATGTCAAAAAAATCAAAGGTTATCCTTGGCGATAGTCCATGCATAAGAATAACTATTAGTGGGGAGATAACCTCAAAATTTACTCAATAAATACATCCTCATAATCCACCACCTCTACATGAAATCAAAATCACATAGAATTCACTACTCTAAATGTATTACTAGACAACTAATAAGAAGCCCTACATAACCTCCTATACATAAGATCATCCTAATTTTCCTGGGTTCAGTCATTATAAATGGAGGAAAGCATCATCCTAATAATAATAAAAATATAACCAAACCACATTGGTGGAAATAATGATCACATATGGGAGATGACCAGCCCAAAATGAAGATTACATTGAAGGGCCTTAGTACCATTATGAAGATATTCCATGTGAGTCTCTCCCTCTCTCCTCCTAGTGTTAGGTTATACTATCGATAAAGGTGTGTGATCCCTAATACTCAATATAGAATCCTCAAACACAAGGGTCATGAAAAAGGGTCCACTTATATAAATAGTTATCGAACAAGGGATATTCTTAGGGATAAAGGGTCTCATGACTCCATGTGAAAAATACTACTATAGAAGAAAAGACACACATCGTAACTCAAGCTTCACTCTATGCCTATGTGATATCCTACTACTCAAAACTCATTCTTTACCCTTTCCACCTACTTAAAACATCTATGTAATTCAACAAAACCTATCAAAAAAATAATATTCAAACACACAATTCAGAGGAACTCATCCACCACATATTGACAATATCCACCTTGGAGGGCACTGACTCAGCCACACTGCTTCTGGATCTCATATAAAGAACATATATTAGTGGTGGAATTTTTCCTCTTCCTTTCATGTTTAGGTCGTTCCAAAATCACCCAAATAGGGATATTTTTATTCCCTTTGTATAACTATAAAATAATTAGACAAAAGTTCTAAATGAGTGAATTGTTTCTTTGTCAAAAAGTACCAAAAAAAAGTAGAATGAATATAGATTGTACATCAAAACACTGTTGGATCCTCATGGTTAATAAAACATAGAAACTTTGTATATAAAATATTATTACTAAAATATTAACTATCATGGATGGAACCACCTCGAGGTGGTGGTGGTAGAACAAAATAAAATCACCAGCCACCACCTCCTACTCCCTTAGATCCACCGTCATGTCCACCACGCTGTTGACCACCTTTCTCCAACCACTGCCTCTATGTAAGAAATTGTTTGAACACCTATATAACTATATAATGATTAGTATGAATATAATAAATGATATTTCCATAATAATTATATGTATAGAAACATATCTCCAATAGATAATAGATCTATCCCTAGGGCCTACGAAGAAACCTCAGGTTTTGTGACTTTCATCAATGGAATGCTATCGGTTGGTCTCACCGACATTTCATCCCATGAATCTCATACCTTGAAATCTCAGGATATGAACTCCAACCCTATGAATAATCATAAAAAAGTATCCCTCAATGACTGAATGTGACATGCTTCATCCACCTGAACCACTGGCAGTGTCTCTACAAACTGATCAATAGGATAAATACGGACCATCCTGAAGAAAACCCACCTCCTAACTGAGAACCTTCAGGGAGGCCCCATCACTCATCGGGTTACACTCTTGAAACTTCTATTGAAACATCCTTGTATGTAATCATGGAAACATATTTCATGATACAAGACATACTATAGCCGGTGAGAATAAATATATGTGGTGATGACTCTAGAAGGATAGTCAAAGGAAACAATCCTATATGATGCATATAATAGTATTACATGTAACAAATGTCACAGTATTTGAGTCTAGAATTAGGTATATAGATTCCTCAAGAATGGATATGTTTTCCTTTTCACTAACACTAGGTTCCCTAGTAAGAAATCTAAACTCGAGACAATTTGACACCATTTCCCTATGTTCCCAACTAAACATCATTAATGGATAATATTACAAAACCCTCCTGAGGTCAAACCACATCTTATACAAATATTTATTGACTATACCCACCAGTGACCTCCATGATAGTGGAATGCATTGTCACAACTAACCCAATCCGGCCTGTATACTTCAAAGGATGGTGATAAGTACTTAAAAGAAAACACTAATATGGGAGGCCTTTTCATATTATACTTATAAATACTCACAAAACCACCTCTATATTGATGTTCATAGGACAAATAATAATTAAAATATATGTTTTATACTAAAAACCATGTATGTAATAGCATCTAAGGAACACAAAATCATGCTATTGAGTAAAACAAAAATGGAAAGTGAAAAATGAACACCTACCTAAAAAATGTCCCAACCTGACAATATCTAGAAATTAAATGTTCAGAGAGCCCAGATCCATGTCTCCATACCTGACTACCATACACGATATATGAACAAGAGTATACCAAAGATCCATTAACACTACCACCGATCTATACATCATCTATATAAGGCACAACATATGTGGGAAGAACCCATGTAAGGGTGAGTAATACATACCTAGTAGGATGCCATGAAAACTAAAGAGGGAGAAATTGAAGACACAATAAAAGTTTCCATCTCATCCCAATACAAGAGGGAAATCAAAACAAAAAAATAAATATATATACTCATATAAAAAACCTTTATTAGTAATATAGGGGATCTACATATCATCACACCACCCAACAATATGAGTTTCACAATAGTTTAGAGGTCCATCATTTATTTCAAAATTCTTGCATGTTAGTCGGATAAAGTAACCCTGTGATGGAGAAACACATCCCCAATTAATCACAAATATTTGTGGAAAAACTATAATTATAAGACCCATTCCCCAGTGTGTAAGGTGGATACCTCTCATTAGTTAGAGTACCGACTCCCTAGTCCAAAAGTGGGGATCCAATATGTAGTTTGAGAACCCATGATCTCTTCTGTAAGGGGGGTACCACTCAATAAGTAGAGGAACATTGTCGTAGTATGTAAGGGGTGTAATGTTCAGTAGGTAGAGGACCCACACCCCAGTCCATACGGGGGTTCCACTTAATAGGGAGAGAATTAATGACTTAGTCCACAAGGGGGTACCACATAGTGGGTAGAGGACCCACAACCAAGTCCCTAATAGGGGTATAACCAAGTAGGCAGAGGACCCATTCCTATGTCCATAAGGGGGTACCATTCAATAGGTAGAGGAGACACACACGAGTCCATAAGTAGGGTACCACTCAGTCGGTGTAGGACCCACACCCTAGTCCACAAGGGGGATACCACTCAGTAGGTAGAGGGGCCATACTCAAGTCTACAAGGGATGTAACTCTCAATAGGTAGAGGACCCATTCTCTAGACCATAAGGGGGTATCACTGAGTAGGTAGATAGAGGAAACACGCCCTACTGTATTAGAGGGTACCACTCATACCTCTTTTTAAGGATCATGCCCATTTATTAGCACTTTCAATCGTATCTTAAAGAAGTATCATGATCATAAAATCTTGAATCATATCTCCAAAGAAATTATGAATCCCACAATAAGGTTTCTCACATAAAAATATAATGATGGGTTTCTCGTAGGGAAAAGTATAAGTGAAAAATAAATCCATATAATAGGTAGAAGTATCATAATGAAGTAAATAGTGTGTAAGGGGGTCCACATGGCATAAGTTCATGCTCCACTATCTAGGCATGTTCTTTGATTTGACCATATAATAGGACCGACCCATTTACCCCTACATGATCTTGTGTACTCCCAGAGTAAATGGCGTTTCTAGAAAAAAAACCTGAAGAACACACATGTCTTTTCATCATTTTTGAAATTAGAAAACATTAATCCACCAATATGTTATAACAAATGGCCATGAATGGATAGATGGATCACACAATTGTGATCTTTACAGTAGGATACCCGATATATTTTGTTCATATTCCCAAATTAGACACATAGTGAAAAAATCATTTTTCCATAACATGCAAGTCCATCGCTTCATGGTTATGAGCCAATAGTTTGAATTAAACACATGATATTCACCTAGAAACATATGCCTCAATAGCATGGTCTTGATTTCTTAGATGGTTCTTCATTCATACATCGTATGAAAATTTTAAGATAGATACAACATTCTATAATAATAAAAACAACAACAACAAAAACCATAATATAATTGGGAGCTTCATGAACCCAATCCAAGAGCCTGAATTATTTACCAAATAATTATGTTGTATTAACTATCTCAATACCAAGATCATGATGACACAAACACATTTTCTATCCGACATCAGATTAAGAAAAACAACCAATTAAATATTTGATAACAAAATTATAATTATAATATTTTTATATTATTATTATTATTTTAAAACCATATTCAAGGGGGGTGGGGGTGATCTATGGTGATTCTACTCCCCAAATCGATGTTTCCAGGAGACACCCTCTCCCACATAATGAATAAAAAATATATTAATAATAATATTATTAATAATAGAATTATTATTAATGTAATATATATATATCTATGAATTGGGGGGGGGGTTGTGCATAGCTACTTACTTCCCCTAAAACACACATCTTTAACGGAGGATGCACTCAGGTGTCCACGTTCCCTTCCTTGAACCATTTCCCCTCTCTCATATTTGATTTATTTATTAAATAAATATATAATAATAATAGTAATAAATATCACATTTCAACACTAATAAAAATTTAAATCAAACACATCACACTATAAAGACAACTATAAATCATATTTGGGCCATTATTTATCAAAAAATAATCCACATACTTCTATAAAAACTACACATCCTCAAATTCACATCTCATTAACTTTCGGCACGATCCTGTCACCACTTTGGATCCTAGATCCAGTATGTTACACTCATATCAAATTTCGTTCATCAATTCATATACAGGTCATTGATTCATGTGTTTTCCATGATACAACAATGAATCTAGGGATTTGATTGTGCTCAAACCCTCCCTAATATTTTTGAACCACGACCCCATAGGGTAACAAGGAATAACACGATGAAAAGAGTGGAACAAATCAAAAGAAAAAAGTGAACCATCATTTTTCAAAGCATTTTTGGACAATGGTAATATATATGGGGTGACATAATATAAAGAAAGTTATTTAAAAGATCAATTATATAATACAATAAAAGGGGATCATGTGATGAAAATAAATAAATAACAGATCAAAAGTAGATAAATAATTCATGATAAATCATTTAATGAAACGTTCTAACACCATAATTGATGACACATACCTCTATTAAAGATCAATAATTGGTGAAAACTTTATCTACTAGATATAGAGGTGATGATAACTATCTATTTGGTGCTTATCAATTCACCACGATCTGATCATCTATCATTGTTCAATCTCAATCCACCCATGATGGTCTTCAAAGCTCATATCAAAAACCTCATGGGTTTACATAAAAAACCTGAAGATATGTAATAACAAAATATTTATATAGGATTACATTTTAGTCATTTAAATTAAAATAATTATATAAATAACCTATTTTAATTCAATCTGACATGTTAATGGATGCCTTATCTGAAAATCCAATACTAACATGCATTAGGTCACTCCAATGAAAAACCTCGCACTCTGTATTCATCTATGATCTCTGATTTCCAATAAGAGACTCCATTCATGATACATTCCATTATTTTTGAAAAACTATGTGTGAATGAGATATAATATATTAAATATTTTTATAATTTCAATTTTTGGCACACAAGTCCTTTGAATCATGCACTGTCTCTTTACCTAGATATATGAATATTTCCTAATATATTTCAAAGTCATTCAAGGAAAAAGTACAGTATATACATCACCATTCATGTAAGATATACGAGGATAAATCATGAGAAATAATTAGGGTCGACAAATTTTATAATATTTATCAGACTCACCCTTTTCTAATATATATTTTCCAAGTACCAAATAACGAATAAATCAATTTAAGCATGCACTTTCCATCAAAAAAATTTGAAAAAACTCTATTAAAAAAACTTTTAGATAGTAAAATAATATATTATTCTTAAAATCATATTCAATACCATAAAACCTTGACGATTCTGTTTCTTTAAAGAAATCATGAAATATATTGAGGAGTACCAAACATTAAATAATGGTTGTGACAATGGGTAAATCAGTTGACAATGTATACAGTTCTTAAGGAATGTCAAAAAATTTCATAAAAATATTCACCTTAAAAAAACTTTAAAAGAGACAAAAAATATCATCTATAATTAATTTATTTTCAAATAAATACATATATAAAATAATTTTAAAATAATATGAACATGGAAGAAAAAGGGTTGGAATGGAAATGTAAAATGATGATTTAAAAAAAATACCATTACCTTGAGTAAGAATCATTATATACATTATTTTAGTTCATAAATTATAAACATAGGTTTATTGTTTATTTTATTAATAAGATTTATCACATTTATTATTCCTTTCATCTTTTCTCTTACCATGGTATATTTAATTACCTAATAAATTATATTCACATTAGATGTTTTGACGATATTCGTTTCATAAGTCCAAAATGGATTCTATATGTTAACTATGGTCAATAAATTCATTATTCCATAATATATATAATAATACTAATTAAATAATTATAATTTTTATACATCAATTATAATTTTAAAAGAAATCATGAAATATGAATATGGAAATGAACTGTGTTTCAATCATGGAGATGATATGACTTATGTAGACATGAGTAACGTTTCCACAATTTTTAATTATCATTATTGAGAGAATGTAATAATTATTTTATATTTACATAATGATCCTAATATCATAAGTATCATGTCAATTATTTAAATATACTTATATATATCATCTATGTGATTTAGTGATGAAAACCATCCTAATAAATACATGAATGACGCTGTCATTTTTCCGTAAACGGAATGGAAAAAGGTAAATGATATATTATATTTTTGTAATTATAAATATGTCATTAATATCATATATTGAAATTAATTATATCACTATAATCCATTTGTGGGAGAATGTTATGGGGAAAAAATTACATCAGTTCACAAGGCGATAGTCCTTTAGACACATGAACATTAGTTTAATTTCTTAATTGATTGAAGATGAGATGAATATAGGTTATAAAATTAACCTAATAATGTAACTAAATATGGATGACATAAGTTTTATTATTTTATTTGGTTTAAGTGTATTTTATATATGTAGAAGAATAAATAAAACCAAACTATACAGTTAAATCTATACCTCTCATTTGAAAAACCTACTTTGCCTGACACCTTAAGACCTCTAATACTGATATTATTCTAATAGTATGGACTCTAGAACGTTGTTTTTAATGTTATTAAGGTCTTAGGGAATATATTTTACAAAAATTAGGTATTTATGTGTGATGAAATGAGAATAAGTGGTTCCTTTCTAAGATAGGTAAGGTGAACTCTAAAAATTTCTTAAAATATTAATTTGATATGAAGTTATTTTGATATCTAAATGGAATAAAATAGATATATTATATGATAATAAGAGGATTGGTCAGTATAATCTCTCCCAATAATTCTTGGACAATTTTAGTTCAAATTTGTACAATTATCACTTGGTTTTAGCCCCTTATTGACCATTTCACACATATCATGAAAATAAGTTTTTTACTCTTTGAGGGTCATGATTATTATTGTAAATAGATAAAAACACATATATGGATCATGATTTATATTTTAAATGAAATAATAATAATTCTTATGAATTGTTATTTTTAATTCTATGTCATTTAGTAAAGAATTATTTTTAAAAAATACTAGTTGTGTCGATTATAGAACTATTATTTACTATGACTTTTATAATACAAAGGAAACAAATGAAATTGGAATATAATGAATCCAAACGTAAGAAAAGTTATATTTTTATCTACAAAATTAATGGTTAATATTAATTCTTTCATATATTAAAAACTTTAATAATTTTAATATCACTTATTTTATTTTCCATGATTTTACTAATTATTTAATCAATATTGTGTAGTATTGAAGGTAAATATTATTCAACTAAAAATGAAAATTAAATTACCATGATTAAGGCTAATAATATAAAATTAAAAATAATATTTATAACCAACCATATGCTATGGTTATCCCTAATACAAAAATATAACAGTTCTTAAAATCAAGTGTGTGGTATTTTTTATTTTCTATTAAATAAAATATTATCAAAGTTATAACCACATACAAATAGAAATAATTCCATATATTCTAAGATTTTTAAAACTATAGACAAAATTTATTCATCTAATAATTGTTTTCATGTTTTATGGTACTTCTATACTATGAATATGTTTTGTGTTTAATTACCAGATTTATCCGTAACATTTTAAAGAAAAATTTATAAGGTCCCTATTTATATTGAAAAAGAATAAAATGAACACATTTACCAAATTTTATCATATTGATTCGAAATATGGAATATATTTTTCAAAATTTTGAATTTATAATTTTCTTAATTTAATATATAATTAAACTAAGAAAACACAATGGAAAATTGTTTTTTTAAGAAAAATACCCATTTAAGTATAATAAATTATCTCCTAAATTCAAGTGTAATGTTTCTAGGAAAAAAAAATATTATTAATATTAAATAAAATGAACAAATTAAATTAGAAAAATTATCCAAAATTGAATTTTAATTTTCAAATAATCGAAAAAATACAATTTTTATTATTTTTTAATATTCATTAAAAATAAAATTTTCAACAAAAATCTCAACAATTAATCCCAAGATAATTATAAAATTATAAATTCAAAGAAATTTAATTTTACCAAATAAATAGTCTAAATATTCATGGGATTAATAATAATATTAACTAAAAAAATCAATAAAAATAATTTTTGAGGACATATTTTTGAAGCATAAAATTAATTTTCTAAAAATGGAGTTCTTATTTATAAAGAATTGATCAATAAAATTATTTTGATTAATAAATCTCAATATATTTTATAATTTGGGTAATCCTACTAATTCACACCAATTCAATATCTAGATTATAAATGTCATTTTTAAATAATAATATTTCATGGTTAATTTATGCATGATGTCATGTATTTTATATACTAAAAAACATAGTAATTATTTTAAAATCATGGGATATTAAAGTCATCATAATGTTTTATTTGTTGTGGTGATATGTTATGATTATACTGAGTAGAATATTATTTATTATACAAAGAGTTATAAAAAAGATACAAAGAATATAATCATTTGATTATAAGTTGAGTATCATTATCTAGAACAACACACCAATGCGTATCACATGGAATGTCATACAATATTTTGTGATAATTTGGGGTATGTTACTACTCTAAATACCCATTAAGTATGTTTTGTTACATACATATCATGTGAACCACCATACTTTGATAACATTTTTTTCAATCCTTGAGAATTAGTAAATCATGGGATGTTTGGGTGTGTTTCCAATCTTGTAATTTGTTAAAGCTCAACAATGATTTTATTTTTCCAATAATAGAAAAAGAAAATTCATTTTCGACCAGGATGAGAGAAGTTAGAAGAAATGCATGACTGTTCTTAGTTGAGTGACATGTGATATGCATAGCTTATTTGATTAGGGATATGTGATGTTCTCATCTACTAGATAAATGAAATTCAATTTATTCATTAATCTAGAGTGTTTATTTAAAATAATCATGATTTTATGAGTTAGAATACACTAGATTCAAATATTCCATGTCTAGTAGTAAATTGATTCAATGAAAAAATAAAATATATTAATATATGTAGGATGAATATGAATCATCTTTGGGGGGGGGACATATTAATTTAATGATATGATAATGTTATACTGAGATTACACCTGACACCTTTGTAACTTGAGTATCACTGATATTTTTTGAGTGGCCACTCTTCTCTATAATTTATAGAAAAAGGATTTCATATTTTTTTACCATTTCAATAAAGGACCATAGGTTCACTAAAGTAGTAATTATAATATGGATTTAATTTTCTATAATGGGTTTGTTCCAAAATTAAGTGAGTTTGTAAAACCATAGTCTAATTTTTTTAGATGGATTTATTATTATTTTAGAAATTTTGTAGTGTACTAATGGAATTTTAGTATAAGTAGGATATTTTTAGAGATTCACTAAATTGGGAATATCACATTTTATGATATCCCTTGAGTTTCAACATGTTATATGAGTATTTATATATTTACGTAATAATATAATACTAGAATATGTCATATCGTATTATAGATAAGTAGTTTGAAAAATAATGTGCATTTCAATTGAAAAATCTTTCATAAATTATTATTCCATGATGAATCAATGTGTTGATTCATTCAAGGATATAAATTCATTATATAATCAATGAAACATTAAATTATTATGTGAACAATATTTCATTTGTTATTGTATTATATATCAGCAGTCAAATAATTAAAGCAGATGGCCAAATCAGCCCATAGATGAAGGGAGACGATATAAGTGGTGAATACTGTTATATTTGATATCTTTTATTTATATAATCCATAATTGAATATCTCTGAATCCTAGTTCACCATTTATATGCATTGAGAAATTGTTGGAACACCATAACTATTTAGGAGTCCTCTCATTATGAATTGGGATACAAGTAGTGAATGTAATATTTATTAAGGAAAGTGTATGATACTTATTTCTCAGCGATCTCCAAAAAGCATATTTCGACAACCACCAAAGAGAATTATTACACTACATTTGAGGTACACTTTTTTTATTTATATTATTTATATTTCATGTTGGTTCTATTGATGTATGATCAGACATATATATGGGTTTTATCCCCCATGTAAATCACATGATTATCCTCCAAAACCCATCATGGATAACATTTTATAATCAATGAATAATAATAATGTGGGAATAAATAACCAAATAGATGCTATATGAGCATATCCATGTTTAAAAAATTAAATATTTAACCATTGGGACAACATGAAGTGATTTTAATGTGATGATTTGTATAATGTAAAATATCATAATCAAGCCATAAAGTCCTCAATCAAGAATAATCACCATACTATCGGGGCCTTGTCCATGATATCATACATAATAGGGATGATATATACCAAAAACCCCAAAATAGTTTGTCTGGTGAAACTTATTGTTGCATGGAGGGTATATATAATAACATGCTAGACAGGTCATATAACTAATTCAATTCATCCATTATATTAAATCATGTGGCTAACAGTACACGTTATAATTTTCAATGAAACCATTTACATAAAAATATCTTAATATTTAATACATTTTTATATAGAATTAATGTGTATTAATATTATCAATGATTCTCTAATCAATTAAATTATGTGGATATTTAGGTGAATATAAATCAATATAGTAAAAAATATGATTTTTATAATGGGATGGAATTCATTCTTGATATTTTTGTAGTAGTGTGGGATACATTCATAATATATGGGTATTAAATACAATGGATAACATCCAATGAAATGATCGAATAATCCCATCTTTGAAAAAAATGAAGTCAATGATATGGAAATTGTTTTACATCATAACGGCTTCTGAGGGATGAATAATAAATGGATGTAGAAATATAAAATTCATAATGTAATCATGGATTTGTAATAAAGAATCATAAACTCACCACATATAGGAAAGTAAAGGTTTTCAATATTCTTTTGGAATATGTATGAAGGTAATGGTATGAAAACTCTTACCTTCTTATATCCATTACCAAAGCCTAATAATGAGCTCCTTAGGTCCTTAAGAGTCAGATATATTAAATAGAAATGTAGTTAAGGTTTTGGGAATACATACATCTCTATGTCTCTTGAAAATAAATAATAGGATGGACTTGATAGAGAAATAGAGATAGTGTTTGATACCCATTATCTAAAAATATCCATTCTCAACGTTTCTTGAGAGTAAAAATTAAAGGAACATCATACCCATTGGGTTTTTAGTCGAGATAAATGAGATAATGGTTGGTAATTCATCAAAGGACCAGGGATAAATTTTATAAATTTCTAAACATTGGACATAGAATTTAGGTTGTGGAAAAATGAAAACCATTGGTTTTCCCATGATTTTGAATAATGAAGTTTTACATGTAAGACATGATTTTTTTTTTTAATTTTACATGTTTAAGTATAAATCTCGAATAAATGATATTATATTTTATATGGTAAAGTCTTTTATTAATAATGTATTAATTCAAAAATTTGGAAGTATTTTTAGGCTTTGGAAACATCTTTATAGGTTTGGAAAAATCACATCATTATTTTTAAATACATAATATTAATGAAGAAATATCTTTTTGGTTAATAATTCCTTTATATTATTTATAAAATCATTTTTCCATAATAAGTTTTTCATAATACATATTGTATACACAAACAATATATTTACTATACACCTAAAATTCTATTATCTTATAATAATCTTAAAAATTCACTATTGGAAAATTTAAACATACGAATTACAAATTTGAAGTAAATTTTTGATGATATTTTTATATACAATAAATTTTTATATTAAATAAAAGAATTAGTATTTTAAATTTTTTATTTTCTTCTAGAAAATTAATTTTTTTGATCAATCTTATTTTTAGGTTAAGGCATATGTGTGTATTCATACTACTATTCATTGATCAATAAAAATTAATATAAAGTATTAATTATATAATTAGTAAATTATTTTTTGTATATTATTAATGTATTATATTTATAATGATTAAATTACTATTACCATTACTTGATTCGATCATTCCGATTACAATTGTTTCCATACCCTTCCAATGATAATGTTACCCCTTATATAAACACTTTATTATAATATCTACAACCTTTCATACACTTATCATTGTTCATATAATATTTCTATTACATTTATTATTATTTTTATAATAATAATGTATCCTATATATTCTTCATTATTTTAGAGTATTATTTAATAGAGTTCCTGTTTTTTGTGGCTCATTATATTGTTATGTGTTCTGTTTCAAGAGGGGCCAACAATTTAGTAAATATAATTTTATTGTTTTTTTGGTTAAATATTTTGATGTAATATTATATTTTTCATTGGTTAATATTTATTTTAATAATGTTTTTATTTAATATAGGTTATTCTCAAATAATTCATTTTTACAAATTAAATAATACCTTCATAGAAATATATCATGAATGTCAGTCCATGACTGAATGTGGGTAATTTATCACCATTTCCTACATTAGTTATTGATTTTATTGCTCTAAATTTTTATTTCTATAATGTACATTCACCATATATTTTATCCATTTTCAATGAACTTTATCTCTAGTATTAGGAATTCGGTTTTTCTCTTCATTATAATAGATGTTTGGAATTTGCTCTCTTTATTTAGTGGTGTGTGTTAGGTATGGAATATACTTCCTCATTAATGTGATAATAAATATATCATTAACTTTTTAGAGGTTTTTTTAATAGAAAAATGGTATGAATCATATCTAATTATCTCTAAAATATTAACATAGCCAATATTACTTTATAGTAGATTTTTGTTCTCACTAAACCTTATAAATCATCTCTAAAGAGAAACCATTATAAAGGCATAATATCCCACTTGAAATTACAAGTCCTTTGACTGATTATAAAAATGTTTTTTTGTCTATAGAGAGTTTTCTTGATATGATTTTGAATGTAAGGAACCTTATCATTTGTCTCCTCAATGAGTTTTGGACCACCTAATTTTTTTCCTTTAACTTCACCCCAATAGGTTAGTGTATGAAATATTTTCCTATAAAATGTTTTATATGGTTCTATTATAATGTTTCAAAAGAACCTTTTATGTTATTAAAATACAATCAAAGGTAGATACTAGTACCATGTTCCTTGGATTCCATGTGAGTATGACCTCAATGTATTCTCTAGGGTTTGGATAATCCATTCATACTTCCCATTGGTCCAAGGCTTATATTAAGTGATCATGTGTGGATTAGTGATTAGATATTATTGAAAACTCCACTAGAATATTTAAGTGATATTAAGCCCATAATTTCTTATAATTCATTGTGTTGAAACATGAAGCCTCAAAACATCAGTAATATAGAGTTGTGAATTATTCTCAAGGGGTAGATCCTTTATTATTTTTAAAAAATAACAAAATTAATTAGGTGACACAAAATAAGCCATATTGAATCATTCTTACTAGATGTATTGGTATGACCAGAACAAAATTAAATTATAATATTATCTCACTTTCACATTAGTATAGAGAGTTATCCCATGACATTATTATGATGTTTTCTCTCAGCCTTTACTTGATGGCACACTATGTATCTTTCCATATAGTTAAAAATTTTACACTTCATGTTATCACACTATAAATTTTATCTTAAATCATTATACATCTGGTGGTACCCAAGTGTATGTTATATTTTATCTATTAAAATTGTATATAAATTATGAATTTATCTTAGGTAAAAATTGAATAAATAATATTTTTCAAAAAATCAATACACCAAGTTCATAGATGACTTCAATCCATTCCAAATATTCATATAGTCAATCTTCTTATGTAGATCCTCGACATCATATTAGGACTCCTTTATCTTCTCTAATGAATACAATTTTATAGTATCATAAAAATAAAATTATGTTTGACCTTATTTAAAAATTTACACAACCAAATTTACTAAATTTAGGTATAATAGGTTGTTTTCTATCCTCATAATGGATAAAACCTCATGGTCCTTCCTACTCAATGAATAAACACACTATTTTCTATCCTATAGTGGTATTTCACTACACATTCATATTCCTTATGTGTTTTCAACAGTATCCATTGTCTCATTTTATGATATTTTAGTACGAATATATACTTCAAACTCTTTTGATTTATATATATTTAGCTTATTCCACTATAAAGGTAGTGTATCAATATATTTAAGGAAAATATGACAACATCTGACTCAATATCATCCATTGGATAGTTTAATTAATTTTTTTTTATTTTCCTTAATACATAATATACAACTCTCTTAGTTTCCATAATGATGTTACCTATTACCTTCGTTGATGAATTAATATATAACAAAAATCCTTCCATCCTCATTAGTAAGGATAATTTCAATTCATTGGACAATATATCAATATTTTCCCTCAAAAATTATACAAATTCATTTAGTAATGTGAATATTACACCTAACATATGTACATTGAAAACAAGTTTTATAATCAAGTAAAAAATTAGTGAAAACCCAATAATAACCTAATAAACCAAGGAAACTATGAATCTTTGTTATATTAATTGGAATTATAGAATAAAAAATAACTTTATTTTTTGATGTTTATATATATTTTTTATCTCTAGTGATAATATGTCCACGAAAATAAATTTACTGAATAAAAAATTCATACCTACAGAATTTCCATGTTCTCTAATGGTTATGAGAATAATTCCAAAATGGTTCTAACACACTTCATAGCATTTTTTATATAAATATATCATAAAAAAAGACACCAAAAAATTTTCAAGATAATTATTGTGAAATCTACTCATCAAATACATGAAAATAGAGGGTATATTTGTTAATTTATAGGGAATTGTGGTAAACACATAATTTATATACCTTATATAAAATTCCATATTTTCTTTTTCATACTTCTTCAGACTTAATAAATGTTCACCGAAATGGATATACGTTTTGAGAACCCAAAAGTTTATCAAAAATTAATCAATGCATGGTAAAGGCTTCTTTTTGTTTATATTAATGGAATTAATTTCTCTATATTCATCAAAAAAGTCATAGAACCATCTTATTTTAAAAATATAGGAAGTTGGAACCCCATGAAAAGATAATAGGTTGTATGACTACCATATCACAGAACCGTTGTATTTTTTTCTTCAACTCCGTAAATTACATTGTGTCCATTCTACAGTGAGTCTTCGATATGAGTTCAATTGAAAATTAAACATTATGTTGTCCATGATGTCTAGGAAATTCCATAAGTAATACAGAATTGAATTTTTGTATAATAGGTACATCAAACATTTATATGATATCCTTCCCATCCAAATATATTATTTATACTCTTCTTCTCCTAGAATTTTATTAATATTAGCAACTATCTGTTGGTCCATAGAATTCATAGATAATGATGTTTATCCTCTAAAAATAAGGGTTTCTATTCCAACATTAAAAATCGTAATCTCAATCACTCAGTAGTAAGTTATATTATTATAACTTGAGATTCAATTTATCAAAAGTACTATATCATTTTCAAATGTAGGACATGAAATCATGTTTTTACATAGATAATATTTATGAATATTAATATAAATTTCCTATTATATCCACATTTTAATAACATCAACCCTAGTTTTTTTTTGAAAAGTCTTCCTTAATATATTCAAGCACAATGTAATATTCTTAGTAAAAATGAATGATATAATAGATTTCATAGATCTGTAATAAAAATAAGTAAATGTTTATTTTATAATAAATGTACTATCTAAAAATTTATTGAGAACATCAAATCCCACTATAGTAATTTAATAATATTAGTATTTCTCCCTTATAATATTTTAAAGATGATTCCATTGATGTATGTGGAATTTATTTGAATATTATCCCATATCATTTTAGGTGAATCAATGAAAATTGGTGTGTTCTCCCATGCCTATTCATTCAAATGATTGGATTCCTTTATATCCAAACCTATAGAAAATCCATATTTTGTTCAAGAATATCCTAGGATATTTCTTTCCATAATTATTTCTAGTTGGGAATTATAATTTTCCTATAATTTCCTTCACCACAATGCCATTTATATGGAACTCACTGTTACTCTTCATTGCATGAATTCTAATGAAAAAAGACATGGATACTTCTTTCTCTATTTTTATAGAACATGATACTCTCTTTGTGTGTGTAGAAGACGTATGAGGGACAAAATCCATTTAATCAAATGGATTTATTCCACTAAAGATGTTATAAATAATTCTTTATTAATTGAGAACCAAGGTTTTAGAAAGTATTTATAACCTTGTAATGGTAGAATCATGATAAAAAACATTTAGGATTTCCTTTATCCTTAAATTTAATAATTCCCTTTCATTATAATATCAATGATCATGGGGAACATACTTTTTAATAAATATCACCTTAAAATAATTCATTTCGACACTCGCACTCTCATATTCCTTCATAATATTATAAATCAATAATAAAAATAAGTAATAATATACCCTTTATGAAATTCTTCAATGATAACTATATTATTTTCACAACATCCAAATGTGAGAAATACAAACTCCAGTGACGTGACCCATTATTCAACTACTAATGGAATAGTGTTGACATAAAATGTTGAAGGATGATGCTATATAATTTAGTGAAACATTTTTTCACAATATTTAGGGGAAATAGGTTACAAAATATTTTTAATGTTATTGTTCATCACCTCTAACATCCAAATTTTTTAAAAGGAAACATTATGTTTGAAAGTGTACATAATAAACCACATTGGTCGTAAACAAACAACTAAATTTTAAAATTTAAATGTTACCATAAAACTAGTTGTTAGAATGTATATAATGAACAATAATAAGTGAATTATGAAAATATGTTATAAAAATTTATAAGTAATCCTTTAACCAATTAATTATAAATGAATGAAAAACACTTTTAAAATAGAAGTTTAGTTTCTTCTGAATTTTTATATGTGTAAAAGTGTGTTTTATACCAATAAATAAACAAATAAATATTTTGGATTATCTTAAGGAAATATATATTTAATATATTCAATTAAATATTTTTCTACCATATTATGTGTTTTCAAGACATGAAATAAGAACAAATCCTGTTTTAAATATAAAATAATCATTTTTCTTAAAATACATTTTTTCCACCTTTTGATGGAACTCATGTTTTAAATATAGTTATTTTAACGCTTATAAATTATATATAATTTCAGAGAATCAATTTATAAGCGAATTATTCAAATTGTATTTGGTTGATGTTTTGGTAATTTTTTCAGAACATTCATATTTTGATGAATTGTGAACAATACAAAATTCTAGTTCCAAAATGGGTTTGCATCCAATTTATTTATATAGATAAATTATGTTTTTAATTTATTTTAAAGTATAATTAAATCATTTTTTATTATTTAACTTGGTTTATTTCATTAGAATCAATTTTACATTGAAATTAGATATGAATTTTTTGTGAACTTTTCAATGTTTTTAATTTGAAAACTCATTTTATCATTGTATCAAAGAGATTAATTTTTAATTATTTTCTGCCAATTTAGTGTTTTGAATTTGAAAAAATGGATTGCATGGTTTGAATAATAATTTGAAAAATATTTTAATTGTTCCCATTTATTTTTCGACGTTATGAACTGTAACTTTAGTAATTTTTTTATTAACACGACAAACTGTAAATCCAGTAATTATGGGTTAAAATAATATTATACGTATTTAAAACTATCATAAATACTTTATTAACTATATTTGATGAGATATATTTGACCAAAATCTTCCTTGGGATGATTTTATGTCAACATGGATTCACTTGGAGTACTTTAAAACTTTTATAGTATTTTATTCGATGAAAAGTTAATTTTGTCATATGCTTGTTTTTAACATGTAATTTTTTTTAATATGGGATTATACATTCACAACTCATCCCCTATGGCCCACTCCATGACTACCCCAAGCCCGGATTCCATAGGCCAGGGGTTGGAGACTATCATTGGAAAGGCATATCCCAAAAAGGGAAGCCATTGCCTTTAAACCTGTACACACAAAAACTGGGTATATGGAAAAAGAAAATCCCAAAGTAAAACTGTTGATAATAAAAGTGAAAACTAAAAGTGAAATGGGACATTATACAAACCTAACCTGAAAAGTATATAAGAAAATAAATCAAAGATCCTGAGGTCATCCACCAATGATCCTACCTGAAGGGTAGGTATAACTCGTCACAACGACTCTCCACATCAACCGGTCACCTTTGTATATATAAGGACCCAACCATAAACATTGAAAATTCTTGAATTATGTTAATAATTCACATTGAGAATCTTTTCAGGTTTATATATTTAGATAATTAGGTCAAAATGTATACATAACAACTTGAATATTACATGTAGACACATATACCCAGTTTCCATTTTTTTCAAAAAATAAAAATTCTTGAAAAAAAGAGTTAGGAATAGCACCATGTTTTAGATAGAATAACTTTTCCTAGATCCCATCCTTGACAATATTTTACTATATGCCCTGTGAAAAACATTTCAAAAACATGGGATGAACATAAAAAGCTCAGTAAGGGATGCACAAAAAAGGAAAAATGTTAGTTTTTCAAAACAACAATAAAATCATGAATACTTTATTATAAGTACTACTTTTCACCTTTATGAAGTAGTAAATATTATTCAATAATAAAAGATAATTTCATACACTTTTTTAACCAAAATATTACCAGAAAACCCATTGTTTCGGGTCGGTCTCGAAACGACCAATAGTTCCATATCCGATGACACGTGGATCTGCTTTCTAAAGGCAGTAGTTCACCGGGTGGTTTGACCAGAAACACTTAAGAACTCACATTGGTCGAAAGGATGGGAAGTCAGGCTCATTGCACCCTTTTGGGGGAAAATTATTGCCTATTTTGGGACTCTATTATAGATTTAAGACGTATTCATATGTTCCAGAATATTTGGTTTATACCCAAGCATAGTATCCACGGACTTCTCCTAGTGGGCAATGTTCAGCTGAACGTAGAGGTACAGAATCATTTATGCCTGAGTTTTACCAACCCTCGTTGGATTAATGAACCTGAGGAGTTGGGACTCATTGAGGTGGTACTAGGAGTGGCGCGGTGAACCGATGTGAAGATAGTCGGATCGACCATTTGTTGGGCTTGAAACTCATGGAGGCTTCCTACGTACCCTGCCTAAGATACTAGGATCAAAGTCTACATAGTTCGAATGAGTGGGTCTTATGCTCTGAGGCAGCCCAGGGTGATGGATTGGGGCTTACACTCTGAGGAGACCCATGGTGATGGATTGGGGCTTACACTACGAGGAGGCCCATAAGAGGGGGTCATGGTCAATGCTGACTCTAAACCCACGTGATTCATGCTTAGTGTGAGAAACAAG
The DNA here is from genome assembly GCA_963277665.1 of Viscum album. Lineage (NCBI taxonomy): Eukaryota > Viridiplantae > Streptophyta > Magnoliopsida > Santalales > Viscaceae > Viscum > Viscum album. Next base: position 601,134,113 of record OY728125.1, read on the forward strand.
AGGCAGTAGGGACCAGAAGGTCACATTGCGAAAGGTTTGTCCGTGAGAAGTAGAGTGGGGATTACGCATGAGGGCGGCCCAGAAAGTCGGTGCTTACTCTGAGATGGTCGCCCATGGCGGCAAAGCACAATGGGAGAGGTAAATAGGTGCCCCCATGCCCGTAACCACTCTTGTTCTCGGGGGAAGTACGGAAGTGCATGGGGGATTCCTTCTTATGTGTATTTTACTACCCCCAAAGATGGGAGAAGTTCCCCGACCCCAACAAGTGGAGGGGCAAAAAGGGGGATCCCGAGCTCAGACTCCACATTACCGTGGTAATGTGAACCCAGGAATGCTTTGGAAATCTGCTCAAAGGTTGGAGCATCCCCTTCACCCCTATTTACCATGGGTATGTGAACTCAAAACGGCGCACTGATGTGCCTAAAGGTTACATCACACGGGTCTGGTGGCTCCTGTGGAGGCCTCAGATTGGGGCTGATGAGTTTGCCAATGGGGGATTCATGGAGGATCAGGCTATATCGGAAGGATTATATATGGCTCGAGGAACAGGAACTCTCAAGGATTCAGCAGGCCACACAATGGTATGGGTGGTGACGCCCTTCGCGTAGGGAAGTGCTACGTGGTTGGAGAAGGCATCCGCGAACTAGGGTAGTCTGCAGAATGATGGGAATCCCGCGAAACAAGGTGGTTCGCAGCTTCGGGTTCGATCCACATACCAGGATGGTCCGCAGAGGGTTCCATGAGGGAAATGGCGGCCAAGGGCGATGTCGGCCAGGGGCTTATCGGGCGGGACTTCGCCCGTGTAGGAGGGAGCTACGCGGTACGACGGATCAGAAAAGAGACATATACTCCCTATTCCATGGGGAGTGCATCTGCGGAGGGGCCATGGTTCGCGGTTTTCTCTTCTTTTTTATTTTAGGTTTGCGGTTCACCAAGTTCTTATGCATTTTTTGGTTCCTTATTAGTTCATTCCCAGGTTCATACCTGCTCTGGTTCGCGAACTGGAACTTCCAAAATCCTAAGCCTTCCATCAAAATCCTTCCACCCGAATTTGATTGATCTCCTCTCCTACCTCTTTTTTTTCCATCACCTCAATCTCCCTTTATAGAGTGGAAAAAAGAATGTATCTATAGTCATGTGACACCTTTTACAGAGGCCCATGACCGAAAACCCGATTCACGGATGACTTGGTCAATCCGTAACTCATGGGGGGATATTTGAGCGCATCTCCCTCGTGAACCAAACAAGCTCGAAGAGTACTTCGTGGTCGTGGAGGGTTCCACCTTCATTCCGCTAATGAAAGCGGATGAGGCTTGGGCTTGTCGACACGGCCTGCGGTTGGGGCGGTTCGTGATGGTGGACCAGTTCGATGCATGTTCTGCTTCATGCCAATGGAGGATCTACGCCTCCATCTCGCGAATGAGTCTGGTCCGCGGTCCACTGAACCGGCCGCGTAACACTTGGGCGGGTTCGCGGACCGGTTGGTCCTTTTCCAATTTTGAGTATTGGCCTCTTTCCCTTGCCCAATTCGTTTAACGGAATTGGGTAAAAATCCTCTCTCGAATGAAGGGGATTATTATCTTCATTTGGAGATTTTTTAGGACCCTACAGATTCCCCCCATCGGAATGGGGTTCGATCGGAATGAAGAGGAGGCTATTCTGATGTAGAGTGGTCCTAAAACTCAGGTAGTTCGCAGTAGAGAGGTGGACCTAGTAGTGGACCACTCCTATAAATACGGGGGGGGGGGGGGGGCTTCATTTTTCCATTACCAGATTCTTCACGAAATCATATTTTTCTCGCATGTTTTTGTCTCCATGCACCCATTCCTTCGTGAAACACCATTTTCGCGAACTAGCTTTCATCTTTGCGAAACAACCTTCGTTCGCGGCTGACTTCACCCACGGACCAATGTTTCTGATGTGAACCAAACATTTTAATTAACTAAAAAGTGAGTCATGCCAGGCCGCACAGGTAATGGCTACACGGTTTCAAATTGTCCACGGACCAGAATGATCAAAACTTTGATAAAAACTTTAAGTCCAAACTTAAACGCTTAATGCTCGGGGCTGAGGTTCTGTGAGGCAGCCCGGTTCATAGTTTTTCTGGTCAACGCTCTGCGGGCCAGGGTTTTGCAGACGCATTCCAAGTAAGGCTAATTCGTGGGATCCTGTCGTCACGAACCAACCTATGAGGCCACCTTGCCGACTTTATTATGAAGCGTGGATGGAATCCTTTGAAAATACTTTGTATTTTGTCCAAGTATTATTATTTTGGAATAACCGTTTGCTTGGTTTCCATAGTGTAGGGAGAAGATAAATATGGTTCCTCTTCTCCATGCACCCAGGCCTACTACAGAGCCTCTCCCAATTGGTTCAGGGATACATATATCCATGATTCGTAGAGCAGAAAACATCAAAGAGGACCCTAGTCAATCCATCATTCCTGACGATGGTGTCTTGAAGGATTTAGTCTCTCCTGAGCTCCTAGGTTATCCACTATCAAATCAGCTTCCTCTTTATGGCTTCGGTCTTCAGGATGATGTCCCTATCCCCTCTACTTTCTCGGGTCTTCTGTCTCCTTTCTTGGACGTGCTACCAAAGTGCGTTCAGGCGGGCCTTACCCCATCGGGGAAGATAACATCTGATTCTGATCCGAAATATGATTTCATTTTGAGAGGATCTATCTCGACCCAATGTGATTAGTACACACAAGAATTATCTCAAGAAGCTCCCCCCACGAGTTACCCCTCTATAATCAACCTTGCTCGAGTGGATCCTAACGCGGGTTTGACTTCTAAGTGGTATTTGCGGTCTGGTGGGATTTTCTCGAATGACTGGGCCTGGGCCTTTTGGGTCCATCATCATTGCTAGGAATCTCCTGAGTCACTGGAAGCAGTCAATTTGTACTCCACAGTATGGGCCTCCCAGTTTGTTGTTTACCCACCATCCTTGATCCTGCCTGACCTGCTTAGTTGCTGGTGTTCAACCACTAGTACTTTACACCTTTCCCATGGTAAAGTTGACATTAGTCTGTGGGAAATCTATAAATTGGGAGGGGTCCCAATTATCGGGGAGATTTATGACGAGTTCCTGCCCACTCCTAGTGCGTGGGATGATGTCGAACAAGTTCCTTCCTTAGCGAAGGATCTGCTGGTTATGGTGGAGCAATCACCGGGTGAGGCCTTGCGTGCCCACTCTCTTATTCCCTATAGCACCTGGATAGGGTAATTTCTGAACACCACTGGTCCTGTGCCGAAGATCAAGCGCCACATGACTCATCCTTCTCAACAGTCACGAACCACCCTAGGTTCCTACTGGGTGGTTCTAGAGGCGGGAGACTACCTTTCATGGGGTTACGAGGTGTGCCCTGGTGTGCCGCCTATGCTCTGGAAGGAAGGATTGTTTGTTATGTTTCTGAGTGGGTGGCTATTCCCTTCTTGGGATATCAACCCGGGCGTCAGAGCTTGTACCTTGATGATGGAAGTCAAGTTGGCATAGGGCCGCCCGATGAACTTAGTCGTGCCCACTTTGGCTCATATTTACGAACTGCTGAGTCACATGCAAGAGGGTGGGTCACCCTACCATCTGAGTGGGCCATTTTAGTACTTATACGGCTGGATAGCGAATCACTTCCACTGTTATGAGTATTGTAATAACACGGTCATCCTTCATCCTAATTTATGGCCTACCCTTCTCGATATCACTGGGGTTCGTTTGAAGTTTTTCAATTCTGATGAAATCATCGAGCTCCTGAGTGACTTCCCCCAGTTTTCCTTCACTCCCTACCCTACCCCTTCCTGTGTTGCAGTTGATATTCGCCAGGGGTGCCTGGAGGAGCGCACTTATGAGATTTCACTATGGGATGGGTTTTTGTTCGCACGAGTCAACATCATTTCTCTGTGTAAGTTGTATTCCCCACATCATTTTTCTCACTAGTTTGGGTGTATGCAACTCCAAGTTTTCCTTCCTCATCCTCAGGATCGAGGACCGCACCCATCCACTCTCCGTCAATGGTGGTTTAAGCTAATGGAAGAGGGATCTGACACAAGAATTATCTTGCCTGATATGGGAGTGGCTTCCAGCCTATCCTTGAATTACTCAAGGATGTGCGTAAAACATTACCCCAATGGGATCCTGGAGAAGGATGTCTAGAATGATCCCAAGTCAGGAGCCATTGTGGCTATTGTGCCTACCGTACCGTCCACATCGGCTCTGAGGGAGGACTGACTGATGGCTCGTCAGTCAAAGCGACTCAAGGGATTCTCCTCTCCTAGGCCCTCCATGGCCGAAGTTCAGATGTACCCAACCTTCTTCGATGGGGATGAGGATGACACTGTGGCTTCGGGTCCCATCGAAACAATTCTTGAAATTTTTCCAACAGATACAGGTCTTAGCAACTTGACTCCCAAGCCCGAACTGGGGTTAGAAGCTTCAGGTCGTCCTGCATTGGAACCGTCTTCTGGCGTGCACATGCCTGTGCTGATTGCAATGCCAAACTTTTCTCCCGTGCTATCCAGTGAGGATACCAAAGATCCTCGTGTCATGGCGGACCACCGAGCAGTGAACAGGTGGGTCTGGCCCAAAATTTGAAAGATTGTTGTTGAAACTCCTCTAGCTGAGATGGCAACTAAAACTGAATCTCTTTTACAGCTCTTCCTGGGTTTGGGGTTAGGTGGCTTTGACTATCGGTAGTTCAATTCTCTTACTTTCCATGTTTTCATGGACCGTAAAGAAGTTCCCACTAGTGAACACAAACTTTCTCACCTCGATGCCACTCATTGCAGGACCACAGCCCTGGAGGAAGCCACGATACAGATCCATTAGCTGATAGCACAGGTGGTGATCTCTCGAGATCAGGCGGCCATCCTATCCTCCGAGTTGCATGAATGTGAAGAACGGGAAACAATGCTGATGGATCAGTTATCAACTATGACTGGTCAACTTGAAGCCACCAGGAAAGGGATCAACAATCTCCAAACAACAGTGGATCTTACTTGTTCGGTGGCTAAGGTTGATGCCAGGGAGAAGGCCGTGCTGGAGCAGTCTTGCAACAACCTTCTCCGCTCGGTTGTTGATCTGGTGGAGAGAGAGAGTCATGCTACATTATGACTATCAGATCCATTCTTGTACTCTCTTTGTTACTTACCCCTCTTTTTTGTGAGGGAGAGACCCCCGCTTGTGGATGTCCTCCCTTTTTGTTCGAACGAAATACAATCTCTTTCAATCTCTTATCACTGTGAAATTTAATTGTTACTAGAACAATTTTGTGTAAATAACAACTCACTGAATCAGAATTAATCATAACTCAGGAAAACAAACTCTAACTTTTTCCTGGAACATGAAATCCAGTGAGCATAGTTTGACTATTTCTAGGGCTTTGTAGAAAATAAAAAATAACTTTTTGTCTCTTCTTTGAATGCCCTAATTTTTGAGGGCCCATTTATTGTTGGCCAAGTGGGCATGGCCCGACTTTTTCTTAGGTTTACCTTTTCGGGTTTTCGGCATAACAGGCTTAGTGCCTCTTTCCGTGGGCGGTTTAAATTCCTTACTTCAAGACTATCATTACAGATGTTTTAGTTCGAACAGCTTTTATCAAGTATGTTGGAGAAAGGGCCCAATGAGGTTTGGTTGATTAAAATATTTCTCAATATCCTTTAGACGCATGTGGAGGGAGCATGTTTAGATTTTAATGACACGCAGGGCATGTCTCAAGGAATGGGAGCTGTATCAGCGTGCAGAGGTGGGAGGAGCATTACCTAAAGAAATATTGCCTTTGGTAGATAGGCTAGGGACGATCAATATGTAGAGCCACTGAGGGCATGGTATGTATAGTCATACAAAGGTGTCCTTATGTCAATAACTCTCCATTTCTGATGGCCATAGGAATTCATGACTGTCTGGCTTATGGAAACCACCATTGGTATCTTGGAGAAATATTAAAACCACCGGGGGTGGCTTGGAAAGGGTATGTGGAATCTGAATGGTTTTGAGAACATCTATATCAATCAAGAGTTTGGAACTAAGGTTCCTGTCCTACGCATTTATCTAGCGTAAAGGACAGTTGGGGATTGTTGCAGTTTACAGTCAGGCAGTTGGGACATCATCTATAATGGAATGGGTTCTCCTAGTCCTCGGTAATCTTGTTTGAGAAATTCCACCATATTCAGGCACGGTTGTGATGGGGGATAGTAAACTGCAGCTCAGAGGGTTTCTGAATGGATATGGGGGATCAGAGGTCAGCAAGTGTATGAAGAGAGGTATTTCCTAAAGAAATCTTGTCTTTGGTAGACAGGCCAGGGGCGATCAATATGTAGAGCCGCTGAGGTCATGGTATGCATAGTTGTTCAAAGGTGTCCTTAGGTCAATGATCTTATTCTTCGGATAGTTGGGAAATATCAGGGAAGTTGAGATTCGGGACTGCCATGTGTGGCTTACAAGGGTTCAACTCTTTCTAGGTGCAGAGTATGGTTTATGAAAAGAGGATGCCTGGACACAGAAGAAACGTCCCAGCTAAATTTCCAGGAATAGGTAAAGTCATCCCTCCACACGCTGATGTGAGGCGGTAGTTTGTGCAGGTCTATCCCTTACACTGAGGAGGGGAGGAAAACCCCTATCCTTGGATGGGCTCATGAAATGCCTGACTGTGCAGTTTGATGTCATGCGGTAAAGACGAAGTCCGTGCATTTTAACGTTATGTGGTAAGTATGAGGGACATTTTTACATTCTGTGCAGTTTAATGTCATGAGGAATGGACAATGTACTCTTAGTTTAATCGTCATAGAGCTCGGACCATTGGGCGACTATTGCAATTATCAATCAGAGGGAAATTGAGTTAGGATACTCTGGCATGCTCTGAACAAGTGTGTTGGAATGAAGGTGTAAACTGTAACTCTGGGGTTTCTCGGATCAGAAGAGATGATATGGGGTCTCTGAGGCTAGTAACCGTATGGGTCTAAGAAGAGTATCACCTGAGAAAATATTTTCTTTGATGGAAGAGCTGGGGGCTATCATTATGCAGAGCCATTAAGGGAATGGTATGAATAGTCATGAAAAGGTGTCCTTAGGTCGATAACATTCCACTTCCGATGGCCATGAATGATTATGAAAATCCAAGATTTCTCATAGTACAGAGTTCTACATGTGGGGATAATGGTGTTCGAGCATACAAGAAATATCTTCATTGTAATTGTCCGTTGAGTCACAGTATCCTAGTCTTGGCTTGATGTTCGTAGATGCAGGTTGTCATGTGAACCATGCACAGAAACATAGGATAACTGGGTAGGGATACCCTGGAGATTTTGGATGTGAAAAGGGGACGAACTTGTAAACCACTGCGCCAAAAACATCTGGATCAGGAGGTATTGTATGGGGGCTTTAAGGCCGGTAAGCGTACGGATCTTGGAATAGTGTCATATGTGGAAATCTTGCCTTTGGTAGATGGGCCAGAGGCTATCAATATGCAGAGCCACTGAGGGCATGGTATGCATAGTCATGCAAAGGTTTCCCTGGGTCGATAACATTCCACTTCCGATGGCTATGAATGGTTATGAAGATCCATAATTATTTGGGCCGTGGAGTCTGATTTATGGGGATCATGAATCCAAATGCGGACAGATTATTTCCACCTTGTTTCTATATACATATTAGGTGGTTCGCAACAAAATCCGTTTAGTTTAACATCATACTGTGGGGACGTGATCCGTGCAGATTAACGTCTTGCGGTGAGGACGATAAATACACCCTGTGCAGGTCTGGTCCATACATGGGGGAAAGGGGAATTTTTAACTTTCATTATCCATGCAGTTTAATGTCACATGGAGAGGACGTAAAAATACACCCCGTGCAGGTCTAGCCCATTCTTGGGGAAAAGAAAGCATTTTTAAATCTTGTTATCTGTGCAATTTCACGTCATGCGTTAAGGGCGAGGAGTACACCCCATGATGGTCTAGTCCGTACACGAGGGGAGAGGGCATTTTTATCTTTTATTCGGGGGTTTGGACTAGGACGGGGAACCCTGACGTCACTACATATCCTGTGTGGCCAAGAATCAAGCCGCACACAGTTCTCTAGAAGAAGTACACCCCGTGCAGGTCTAGTCTGTACACGGGGAAGAGGACATTGTTAAATTTTATTTTATTTCATTTGGGAGTGGCTGGGCCTGGACGGGATCCTGGCATCACTATGTATCCTGTGAAGGCAATAATCAATTCAGACGTAGTTCTCTACAAAATACACCCCATGCAGGTCTGGTTCGTACATGGGGGAAGGGGAATTTTTTTGAGAGGTGGCTAGGCTAGGAAGAAGAACCCTTTCATTGCTACGTATCCTGCGAGGGAAGGAATCAAGCGGCACATAGTTCTCTGAAATTCATTACACACCGTGTAGGTCTGGTCCATACACGGGGGAGGGGGCATTTTTTACTTAAATTCAGGAGTGGCTGGGCCCAGACGAGGAACACTGGCAGCACTACGTATCCTGCGAAGGTGGTAATCATGTCGTACGTAGTTCTCTAAAATCTGTACTATTTAACGTCATGTGGTAAGGAATAATGATACACCCAGTGCAGGTCTCATCTATACACAGGGGAAAAGGGCATTTTTAAAAACATTTTTGGGATGGTTGGTCCAGGATTGGGGATCCTTGCATTGCTACATATCCTGTGAGGGTAGGAATCAAGCCATACGTAGTTGTCTGAAATGAGTACACCCCGTGCAGGTCTGGTTCATACACGGGGGAAGAGGGAATTTTAAAAACTTCTTATCCAAGAAGTTTAACATCTTGCGGTGAAGATGAAATGCTCTCAGTTTAAGGTCATAGAGTTTGGACCATTGGGTGCTTGACAGTTTAACATCATGCAGCTCAGACAAAGAATACACCCCGTGCAGGTTTGGTCTATACACGGTGGGAGGGAGCATTCTTAACTCTTATTATCCGTGTAGTTTAACGTCGTACGGTAAGGATGATAAATACACCCCGTATAGTTCTGGTCTATACACGACGGGAAGGGGGAATTCTTAACTCTTATTATCCATTCAGTTTAACATCATGCGATAATGATGATAAATACACCTGGTCTCTATGCGAAATAATTCTTCAGGAATCTCTTATTGGTAGTAGCCATGGTGAATTGCCCATCCATGGAGATCAGGGTATAGGCTCCATTTGAGTAGACCTTGTATACAACATATTGTCCCTCCCACTTTGGATCTAGCTTTGGAGGCTTCCTTACAGGTATCATTGGGGTCCGGAGGACCAACACCAATTCTCATTCCAAGAAAGACCAGAGATGGACCTTTTTATTGAAGGCTCGTGTAATCCGATTCTGGTAGACTTCCAGATGGTGCAAAGTGTGCATTCACTTCTCGTCCAGTTGTTCCAATTCACCCAGCCTCTTTTCTGATTGCCCATCATTGGATAATTGATCATAGATGGAAACACAGAATTAGGGAAGATGGAGTTCAATGGGCAGGACTGCCTCTGTGCCATACACCAATGAGTACGGGGTAGGCCGAGTAGCGGTGCAAATTGTGGTTTGATAAGCCCACAATGCATGGAGGAGTTTTTCTGACCATGAATTCTCGTCTTTGTCCACCATTTTCTAGAGAATGATGGACATGTTCTTATTAAAAGCCTCTATCTGTATGTTGGCTACTGCATGGTAGTGGGATGAGTGTTAGCCTTGATACCATACTATTGGTATTGTTTCTCCAATTCAGCATAGCAGAAGTTGGTGCCATTATCCATCAGTATGGTATGAGGGACACAAAATATGGTGATGATATTGGTTTTCACAAAGCTAAAGATGTTTCTCACCTTGACTTCCTTAAGAAGTACAGCTTCTGCCCATTTGGAAAAGAAGTCGGTTGCCATGAGGATATACTTCAGCTGTTTGGCTGTGGCGGGGGGATATGGTCCTACAACATCCATTCCCTAGATGGTAAATGGCCAGGAGTACTTGGACTGAAGAAGTAACTCTGGGGGTTGGTGTATGAAGTTAGAAGGGTTTTGGAAAGAGTGGAATTTTGCGGCAAAATGCTCGCAATCTCGTGCCCCTGTGGGCCAATAGTACCTGAGCCTCCACACCTAATGGGAAAGCTTGGTCCCTGGCTGATGTTCCCCACACACATTGGCCTGCACTTTAGTCATGACGGTGGCAGTTTCTTCTCCATCAATGCACCAAAGTGGGATTCTGTCGAGGCTTCATTTGTAGAGGACTTCTCGCTGACCCGTGCCGCCATATAAGAAAAATTTGATTTCCCTTATCCGTATTTTCTCTCATTCAACCCTACCTAATGGAAGTTCTCCCCGTTGAAGGTAGGTTGCAATGGGGATTATCCAACCGGTGGCAGGAGCATATGGATCTAGGACAAGACTAACTTCATGGATCTCCTCTGTCTTGGTCTGAACATATAGAAAGACCATTTGGCGGTGAGCAACACTGATGACTGTTTCATCCCGGTCTGGGTCGGCTAGGGCTATCGCCGCATTGGCTAATGCGTCAGCCTGGGTATTCTGAGACTGAGGAATATAGGTCAAAGTTGGTTCCATGGGAAATTCTTCCATTATCCCTTGGACATGGTCAAATAGGGGAATCAACTCTTCCTTTTTGATAGCACAGTCACCATTGACTTGCTTGATGACCAGTTCCGAGTAACCTTTTACCATAAGGTGTTGAACTTGTGCCGGGAGTGCGAGTTCCAAGCCTGCAATGATGGCTTGATATTCTGCTTCATTGTTCATACATACTTCTAGTAGGAGGAAGGAATATGGAAAGACTACCTTTTCTGGGGACATGAGTATTATCCCCAAGACCACCTTGTTAAATTTGGGTTATTCCATCCTCTTCCCGGTCGGGCTTTGGGATGTGTCGTCAAAGTACATTTCCTATGTTGGGAGCTCCCCTTGAACTAAGAAGATTTCTTCATCAGGTAGATCAATGTTCGGTGTGGTGGTCCCCGCTGAGGTGTGCTATGCTAGAAAGTCTTCTAATGCCTATCCCTTGATGGCCTTCTGAGGCACAAACCAGATTTCAAACTGTTGCAGGATGACTGCCCATTGGGATAGGTGCCCAGTCAGCATTGGGCGGCTGAGGATGGACTTGAGCGGGTTATTATGAAAGATAAAATGGACTTCATGATGCTTCAGATAATGCCAAAACTTTTGAACCATGAAGACCAAGTCCAAATAGCTCTTCTCGATGTTTGAGTATCGAGTCTCAAAATCAATCATTGATCGGATGAGGTAATAGAGACTGTTTTCACTGTCGGCTTCGTTGTTTTGTGCGAGGAAGGATCCTAGTGACCGCTCTAGGGCCGTCATGTATATGAGGAGAGGTCTTCCTTCAATTGGGGGCATGATCATCGGTGGGCATAAGAGGTACCTCTTTAGGCTGTCAAACGCCTCTTGGAAGTCATCTGTCCAATGGTACGTGACTCCCTTTTTCATTAACCTAGTGAAGGGAAACCATTTGCCCTCTTGGTTGGCTATGAATCGCCTGATATAGGCTAGGTGTCCTTAGAATCCTCTCAACTCAGTGAGATTGTGGGGAGGAGGCAGGTCAAGGATAGACTTTGTCTTTTCAGGGTCGACTTCGATGTCGTGATAGCGTACAATGAAGCCAAGGAATTTCCCTGAGGTAACCCTGAAGGCGCACTTCAAGGGTTTCATTTTCAGGTTATGCTGTCGAAGTTTGTAGTAAATGGTCTCGAGGTCTGACAGGTGATCTGAGCGTTATATTGATTTGACCACCAATTCATCAACATAACCTTCGACGAATCTCCCTAGGAATGGTTTAAAGATACGATGCATGGCGCGTTGATATGTGGTCCCATCGTTCTTGAGACCAAAGGGAATAATCCTGTAAAAGAATACTCATTGGGGGAATCAGAAGGTGGTTGATTCTTCATCTTCTCAGGCCCTCCTGATTTGATTATAACTAGAATAGCCATCCATGAAGGACATAGCCTCATACCCGGCCGTCACATCGATTAATAACTCAGTGATCAGGACTGGGAAATCATCTTTCAGAGAGTGCCGATTAAGATCTCTAAAGTCAATGCAGACATGGATTTTCCCGTTAATTTTCTTGACAGGGACGATGTTGGCCAACTAGATGGGGTATTGGACCTCCCGATTGAAGGCTACTTTAATGATCTTGTCGACTTCAGCCTCTATTTTGGCGGCTTGTGAGGGATGTGTCCATCTGGCGGCCTGTTTATAGCCCCGTTGGTCTTCTGGAAGACCTGGGTGGTGTGTCGTCACTTCGAGACCGAGTCCCAACATTTCATTGTAATTCCAGGCAAAAATATCCCAATTTTTCTATAGGAAAGAGTGTATGCCTTGTGCTCCTCGGGGGACATGGCTGCACTAATGAGAGTAGGCCTCAGATCTTCCTCAATACCCATGTTTTTTTCCCGGATCTCATCCAACATGGTGGAGATACCCTCCTCAAATGCGGGAGGTGCATCCCAGAGATCTTCCTCTTCTTCTTCTCCCAAATCCTCAACTTCTTGATCTGACGGGGGGAGAGTTTCCGGTCTGAGCCTTCGGGGGTTTGAGTGTAACACCCCGAGATTTTATGAAAAATATTCTTTTTAATTTCATTAATGTCTTGTGTTGTACGCTACACCAAAAGGAGCTTTCACAACACGCATCCTTGACTTGCCTTGCATTACACGCAATCACGACCTTCCTCGATAGCGTGTGTAGTACGCAATACCGAGTTTCAATAAACAATGATATGCTATTAAAATATTATTAAAACTAGCCGTTATGAATAGTAATAACCACTTTTTGAAATTTTATAAATTTTATTTTTCAAAATGGACTTCATTTTTGATTTAGAATATCGAAATTAGCCTAGGGTGAAATTTTGGTATTTTTCTGAAAACTTTCAATTTTTGATGAATAGTGAAACCACTAAGTGGTAGTTAAAAAAACTGAATTTTTTATAAAACTTAATTTTACCACTTCTATGAGTGGAATTTCAAAAATCCGAGAGACACGGTTGATGTCAGTAAGTAAAATGTGGTTCAATGAGATGAAAATAATTTTTTGGTGAATAGTAACTTTTTACTTTTTTTACCACGGTTAAAAGTAAATAGGGTAATTAAGGGTAAAAATGATATTATTATTACCCTAACACATGTCATAATTCTATTGAAAAAGTGTAATTAGACCAAAAACAACCTTAGGAATAACATATGACCATCTAGGCCCACTTGGATTAGATTAGGACATTTATTATTAATTTATTTAAAGAAGGTTTAAAATAGTTAAAATCAACGTTTAATAAGTAAATAATTTTTAATATGGGGTTATACATAAGATAAATTCAACTATAAATATTCATTAGAAAGCTAAAACTATTTCCTACATAATGGTATTTTATTTGTAATTTTTAGACATTAAATAATGTAATTTATTTATGACAAAACGATGATGCAGTAATTATCTTATTATAGAAATATTGACATAATTGATGTTATAAATACCCAAATAAATGTAATTTGAGACTTTTTATGAATTACACTAATTTTATAGGTTAATATGACATGTTAGTATTGATTTAAATAACTTGGTTCGAGATAATAAATCTGTTATGAGTTTCAAAAAAATCAATTACTTAATAGTGTCAAAATTGACATAAAATAGTTTTTAAAACAAATATTATATTATTAATTGTTATTTTATTCCTAAAAATATAAGGTTCAGCAAAATAACTTAGATAAGGTTATATATATTAATAATAAATAACTTGGGGTTCGTTTGTCTTGATATAGTATGTTTATTAACCTTATATTGTAAGAAAACAAGAAGACACGATGAAAGTTAAATTATCTAACTTAAAGTTAAATATAAATGATAAGGTTACAATTGAGACCGAAACTTGTATAAATTATATTGGATGAGAGGATTTCGACCCATACCCACCTTATCTTCGAGATATATCAATTTGGAGCTATTAAATACCGAATTTGACTTTATAATAAAATAATATTTTTAGTTATTCCAAAGGTGCCCCTCTCCTCTCTTATAAAAGGGAACCTCCTCCCCCTCTTCCTCACACCACTTTGAACCTTCAAGATCAGACAAAACCTTCCAATTTCTTCTCTACACTTCCCTAGAGACATCCTAGAGGTTCTTTTATTCTTCAAAGACCTATTTTAGTGCCCTAAAAGGAGGTCTCAAAGAAGCACTTCAAAGAAGAGGTAATTTCCGTTACCGATTCTTTCATCTTTATTTCTTCTTCCACTTCTTCTTATTTAGTTGTTTCGTTATGAAGTAAAAACATCAGTATCACTCATATAATTATATGTGATTATAATTATGAAACAACCCTATTTCACCATCTATCCATCCTACCGAAAAATAAATCACCGAGCGTGCGTACGTACGGAATACCGTCTCCATGCTGTGGTGTAATCTATTTTCCACCACCACCTTACATGGATGGGTATAATGGTGTAAATAATGAATTTATATGACTATTATAAATTGATATTGATTATTAAATAGTATACATACACTCCAATACAATTCCACGATCATGAGAACAATATCATCGCTCATGCGTACGTACAGACTACCGTCTCAACGACGCGATGAGATTCATTCTCCACGTTAACCATTCATGAATGATTATAAAGTATATATAATAAGTAATAATGAAACATATGACATAATTATTATACTGGATTTATGTTTATATATATGTATGCCATCTACTTAATTCCAATCAACTCAATAAGGAAACGAAAACAGCGTTCATGCGTACGTACGACCTACCGTCTCCATGAACAGTGTATTTCTTTCCATTTACTGATCTATTATATATATGTATATTCTGAATATATATTATATATAAATTATGTTTTATATTCTGCAATTAAGTAATCATGATCTAAGTAATCATATGAATAATTACAAGTCAAAACACGGACGAAAAATGAAACAATTTTACCCAAAACACTCTTTAACATGGAATTTACAAAAGAACGGGTAATATAAAGTCATAAGTGAACCCTATATGATATAATAATAATGAGTATGATTCTGGAATAAGTCAATTACATTATTTAAATCATTATACAGGAGGTTCGGACACTTACGAAGCAAATCGGACCTAAGGTAAGGGAAATATCACATCTCATTTTTATCTGAGATTGTTTATATTTCGGTATTTAGTGGGGTGTATTTTATCATCCACATACATGTTTCCTGAATATGTAATTTTATTTCCATCCACCTACAATTTTTTAAATCCAATTTTACCCTTCGTTGAGTTTTTAGTAAAAGATATGAAAGGAATCTTTTTTCGTTTTTCGTACGAGGTACTTTTTGACTTTTCCGACAAAAGTATGAAATTTTTTTTAACTTATACGGCATGAATGGATTTTTAAAACATTATTTACAAGAATCTTACTTTACAAGTTTTCAAGTTTATATTTAATCAACTTCTTTTAGTTTATAATTTTACGACATGTTATGAAAGGAAAAGTGTTTTTGAAGCAGAAATGATATTTTCCGCAAGAATGAAGTTCAAGTGTTTTATCAAAATTATTTTCCATCTAAGACAATAAAGGGTTCTGTTTCTATCCCTATTATTACACTGATTTGATCATGTTGTGATGGAATTATATTTTTATGAATTCCTTTATCTTATATGAATTTTTTTATGATGTCATGTTGTTTAAGAATCCCATTTTTTTATTACATGGGTTATGCAATGATGTATGATTTATGATTTTGTGGCACACATAAGAATGGAATCATTATGAGATGGGTGGGACCTATATCTCCCTCCAATGCATTGGGTAATGATTTTATATCTCATGAGATAGACATGGCTGGAATGGTAGGTTATACCGGTTCAGTGAAACAAGACTGAAACGAGGAGTGAACTCAGTTCAGAAAGGGACTTTGTCCAAAAAGATAGTCTTGGCAATGAGTCTTGACTAATAAGAAATCATTATCTATGATTATGTGTGTATGAAAGAAAGTTTCATGTTTTATGTTATGATTATTGGGATTACATTTCACTACTATGATTTATCCCATGTTATGAAATTATGATCTCTTTTGAAGGTTAAGATTTCCAAAAGATATGTTCTTATGAATACGACATGATTGATATTTCTTTTGTTTACCCTTTCTGAGCGTTTGATCTAACCCTTTTATGTTTTCTTTTCCCTAGGACATAAATAAAGGATTTAGGTTTAGAAAAAAAAGATCTTTATGGGAGATGTTGAAGATCTTTTACCACGATTAGAAGATTATATTCCGAGTTTCCAAAGACACTAAACTATTACGGTCCTTGTGTGTGTGTTTTTGATATGTACTAAGTATTCTGAAAAGGTAATGTAATGTCCATGTACGTCAAGTTTCAGGTCTCTACAGTTGGTATCAGAGGAAAAGTTTAGTCAACCTTTGGAAACTAGGATGCGAAAACGTTAGTGAGATCCCTAGAGACATTTCTAAGTTATGTCTAGGGATGTCCCTAAGGATAAGTATACATATAGGATATAGTCCTAAAACTATGGTAACCGTATTAGATTAAACCAAAGATGTTAGATATTGAATTTACTCCCCCTTTATTATGATTTTTGCCTCTCACACTATTATTTTTGGGATTTAGAAAATGGCTGGAAACAAGATGATTCACGATAATGGAGGATATGATGGACAATTGAATGATATTCTTCATGAGCAACAAAATGAAATGGGATTTGGAAGTCCAAACATCATTATTATGCCAAATCAGCAATCTCATAATATGATCAATAATGTAAAATTTGGTATGTTTCCTGACTCGGCTAATAAGAGAAAGATGGAGTTTCATGATGATCATAGAGGAAAGAAAGTTCAATTTCCCCTATGTAAATCATGTGGGAAGAGGCATCAAGGAGAATGTTTCAAAGGAATTGGAAGATGATTTGGGTGTGGAAAAGAAGGACACAAAGCTAGTAAGTGAAAAAGAAAAGGTTCAGTTAACACCAGGGATAAGGATAATGGTATTGCTACGACATCAACAATGGTTAAATGTTTTAAATGTGGAATGTATGGGCATTATGCAAACCAATGCCCTAAGGTAAAGTCTCATGAAGAGAATCAGTATGGTTGTATGGGTAGTATTTATGTGGATGATGATGAAGAGACTACAAATGATATGTGAGATGAAAGAATTGTTGAAGCTCGGTCAGTGGTTTAAGAATGTAGTGGAATGATTACATGTTTATCATGTGTAATGTTTTATAGGTAATGTCATGATACTATGGAATAAAGGGACATTTAAGGATTGTTACACTGTTGTCTTTCCATGAGGTTTGAAAGTGTATGATTAATGTTACCAGTATCCATGAACGGTTATTCAGATATTTGAATGTAGATGATATGCGCATAATGAAGGGATAAGGAGAAAATTAAATGTTTGATAGTGTTCATGAGCTCATGACTGATATAAGGAGAAGGTTATATCATGGTTTGAGTATATAGAATTTTTGGATTTTGGTATGTGGAAAGAGTTAACTTTTGACAACATTCATGTTTTCACTAAGGTTTAATGGGTATTAATGTTTCAAGAGAATACATCATTAAGGTATTCACATGATTGGAATGTGACCAACATGATATATGGGGGATAAATGATGGTATTCACATGCTTGGTTGACGACATTTCAAGTAATTGTTTTCTTTATACTATGAGCTTGGACCGACGTATTTTAGATAAGCCTAAAGATTGGAATGGATTATGTTAACCATAAGTTAGTATTTTTTAAGTATACAACTTTTTTTGATATTATTTATGTGATGTTATAGTAATGTAGTTTTAGAAAAGGGACAACCTGCAGGACGGGAGACAACCCATCACGTCGGACAAGGCTGTGGGAATCGAACCCACAACCGAAGTGCAACTGGCCTTTATCGCCTACCACTGGCCTACAGGAAGTCCCTGTTTAGTTGAAACTAGTTTTATTATATTAAGCAGTATGATATATGAAGTATAAGACCATTTTAGGAACTATAAATGATTAATCTCACTATAGATGGACTTATGTATTTTTTGATAACTTTTCTAAACTTTTGTTTGAGACAGATGGAATGACCCATAATTCTATCACATGATTTGCTAACACATCACGAATGACAAATTCAACTTCATTTCTTTAAGAGATGAAGTGGAAATTTTCCAAAGAATGACAAACGGTGAGACTATACCAAAATCGCGAAAGTGTTTCTTCTAATTCCAATTTCATCAACTTTAGGGAAATGATCTTGAAAACCAAAAATGTTGTCCTAGTGCTCTTATATCTGATGAATCAGACAGTCCCTTAGATCATCACAAATTTATGGCTTTGTGATTGCTGGCTTTTCCATAGCCATGTTCTCTACCACTCTCCATCAGAACATGATGGTTATATTTCTCTTCCATATCCATATTTTCACCTATGTGGAAACCCAATGATTAGTTTATTTGGGTAACCGTTATGTTTCATACTTTTGTATTTAAAGATTGGTTTTGGTATTCCTTTTTATTATGTTGGTTTCTATTAAAGAAAATTTTGAATAGTAAACCATTTATAACCCCGGCGAATTTCGAGGGCGAAATTCATTTTAAGGGGGGTAGAATGTAACACCCCGAGATTTTATGAAAAATATTTGTTTTAATTTCATTAATGTCTTGTGTTTTACGCTACACTAAAAGGAGCTTGAACAACACGCATCTTTTACTTGCCTTGCATTACACGCAACCACGACCTTCCTTGATAGCGTGTGTAGTACACAATTCTGAGTTTCACTAAACAATGATATGCTATTAAAGTATTATTAAAACTGGCCGTTATGAATAGTAATAAACACTTTTTGAAATTTTATAAATTTTATTTTTCAAAATGGACTTCATTTTTGGATTCAGAATATCAAAATTAGCCTAGGGTGAAATTTTGGTATTTTTTTGAAAACTTTCAATTTATGATGAATAGTTAAACCACTAAGTGGTAGTTAAAAGAAAACTGAATTTTTCATAAAACTTAATTTTACAGCTTCTATGAGTGGAATTTAGAAAATCTGAGAGACAAGGTTGATGTCAGTAAGTAAAATGTGGTTCAATGAGATGAAAATAATTTTTTGGTGAATAGTAACTTTTTACTTTTTTTACCACGGTTAAAAGTAAATAGAGTAATTAAGGGTACAAATGATATTATTATTTCCCTAACACATGTCCTAATTCTATTGGACAAGTTTAATTAGACCAAAAACAACCTTTGGAATAAAATATGACCATTTAGGCCCACTTGGATTAGATTAGGACATTTATTATTAATATCCTTAAAGAAGGGTTAAAATAGTTAAAATACAAGTTTAATAAGTAAATAATTTTTAATTAGGGTTATACATAAGATAAATTCGACTATAAATATTCATGAGAAATCTAAAAATATTCCCTACATAATGGTATTTTATTTTTAATTTTTAGACATTAAATAATTTAATTTATTTATGACACAACGATGATGCAGTAGTTATCTTATTAATGAAATATTGACATAATTGATGTTATAAATACCCAAATAAATGTAATTTGAGACTTTTTATGAATTAAAATAATTTTATTGGTTAATATGACATGTTATAATTGATTTAATTAACTTGGTTCGAGCTAATCATTCTGTTATGATTTTCCCAAAAATCAATTACTAAATAGTGTCAAAATTGACATAAAATAGTTTTTAAAACAAATATTATATTATTAATTGTTATTTTATTCCTAAAAATAAGAGGTTCGGCCAAATAGCATAGATAAGGTTATATATATTAATAATAAACAACTTGTGGTTCGTTTGGATTGATATAGTAAGTTTATTAACCTTATAGTGTAAGAAAACAAGAAGACACAGTGAAAGTTAAATTATCTAACATAAAGTTAAATCTAAATGATAAGGTTACAATTGATACCTAAACTTGTCTAAATTCTATTGGATGAGAGGATTTAGACCCCTACCCACCTTAGCTTAGAGATATATCAATTTGGAGCTATTAAAACCCGAATTTTACTTTATAATAAAATAATATTTTTAGTTATTCCAAAGGTGCCCCTCTCCTCCCTTAAAAAAAGGCACCTCCTCCCCCTCTTCCTCACACCACTTTTAGCCTTCAAGATCGGCCAAACCCTGCCAATTTCATCTCTCCACTTCCCTAGAAACATCTTAGAGGTTCTGGTATTCTTCAAAAACCTATTTTAGTGCCCTAAAAGGAGGTCTCAAAGAAGCACCTCAAATAAGAGGTAATGTCCGTTACCGATTCTTTCATATTTATTTCTTCTTCCACTTCTTCTTCTTTAGTTGTTTCATTATGAAGTAACAACATCAGTATCACTAATATACGGATATGTTATTATAAGTATGAAACAACCCTATTTCACCATCTATCCATCCTACAGAAAAAGAAATCACCGCACGTGCGTACGTACGGAATACCGTCTCCACGCCGTGGTGTAATCTATTTTCCACCACCACCTTACTTGGATGGGTATAATGGTGTAAATAATGACTATATATGACTATTATAATGTGATATTGATTCTGAAATAGTATACATACACTCCAATACAATTCCACGATCATGAGAATGATATCATCGCTCGTGCCTACGCACGGACTACCGTCTCCACGACGTGATGAGATTAATTCTCCACGTTAACCATTCATGAATGATTATAAAGTATATATAATAAGTAATCATGAAATATATGACATAATAATGATACTGTATTTATTTTTATATATATGTATGTCATCTACTTAATTCCATTCAACTCAATAAGGAAACGAAAACAGCGTTCATGCGTACGTACAACCCACCGTCTCCATGAACGGTGTATTTCTTCCCATTTACTGATCTGTTATATATATGTATATTCTGAATATATATTATATATAAATCATGTTTTATATTCTGGAATTAATTAATCATGATCTAAGTAATCATATGAATAATTACAAGTCAAAACACGGACGAAAAATGAAACGATTTTACCCAAAACACTCTTTAACATGGAATTTACAAAGGAACGGCTAATATAAAGTCATAAGTGAACCATATATGATATCATAATAATGCTTATGATTATGGAATAAGTCAATGACATTATTTAAATCATTATACAGGAGGTCTGGACACTTACGAAGCAAATCAGACCTAAGGTAAGGGAAATATCACAATCTCATTTTTATCTGAGATTGTTTATACTTCGGTATTTACTAGGGTGTATTTTATCATCCACATCCATGTTTCCTCAATATGTAATTTTATTTACATCCACCTACAATTGTTTAAATCCAATTTTACCCTTCGGTGAGTATTTAGTAAAAGATATAAAAGGAATATTTTGTCGTTTTTCGTACGAGGTACTTTTTGACTTTTCTGACAAAAGTACGAAAAATGTTTTTTTAACTTATACGGCATGAATGGATATTTAAAACATTATTTCCAAGAAGCTTCCTTTACAAGTTTTCATGTTTATTTTTAATAAACTTCTTTTAGTTTATAATTTTACGACAAGTTAAGAAAGGAAAAGTGTTCTTGAAGGAGAAAGGAAATTTTCCTCAACAATGGATTTCAATTGTTTTATCAAAATTATTTTCCATATAAGATAATAAAGGGTTCTGTTTCTATCCCTATTATTACATTGATTTGATTATTTTGTGATGGAATTATATTTTTATGAATTCCTTTATCTTATATGAATTGTTTTATGATGTCATGTTGTTTAAGAATCCCATTTTTTTATTACATGGGTTATGCAATGATGTATGATTTATGATTTTGTGGAACACATAAGAATGGTATTCATTATGAAATGGGTGGAACCTATATCCCCCTACAATGAATTGGTTAATGATTTTATATCTCATGAGATAGACATGGCTGGAACGGTAGGTTATACCGATTCAGTGAAACAGGGCAGAAACAAGGAGTGAACACG
This sequence comes from Viscum album, assembly GCA_963277665.1. Lineage (NCBI taxonomy): Eukaryota > Viridiplantae > Streptophyta > Magnoliopsida > Santalales > Viscaceae > Viscum > Viscum album. The sequence goes on from OY728125.1 coordinate 601,156,095, forward strand.
GTTCAGAAAGGGACTTTGTCCACTAATATAGTCTTGGAAATGAGCCTTGACTAATAAGAAATGATTCTCTATGATTATTTGTGTATGCCACAAAGTTTCATGTTTTAAGTTATGATTATTGTGATTACATTTCACTACTATGATTTATCCCATGTTATGAAATTATGATCTCTATTGCAGGTTAAGATTTCCAAAAGATATGTTCCTATGAATATGACATGATTGATATTTCTTTTGTTTACCCTTACTGAGCATTTGAGCTCACCCTTTTATGTTCTCTTTTCCCCAAGACATAAGTAAAGGATTTAGGTTTAGAAAAAAAAAAGAAGCTCTTTATGGGAGATGTTGAAGATCTTTCACCACGATTAGAAGATTATATTCCAAGTTTCCAAAGACACTAAACTGTTACGGTCCTTGTGTGTGTGTTTTTGTTATGTACTAAGTATTCCGCAAAGGTAATGTAATTTCCATGTACATCAATATTAGGGTCTCTACATTGAGGTAGAGGGATCGTGGGCATCCCCGATTGAGTATTCATCCCCAGATCGAGGGTTAGTAGACGTTCCCACATCATCATGCTTGGCCGTCGTGGATGAAGTCATGAAGAAAACTGAGTGTGTGTCTGAACTTTAACCCTTTCTCTCAATATGGTTGATGGGCAGTATGTATTCCCTACCAAGATGCCTGAGGGGGTCATCATGAACCACTTCTAGACAATTTGGAGTGGGGATCCAGTCAACACCATCGGCCAAAGGCTTCTTCCTCTTTTTCTCATAGAACCTGGCATCAATGTAGTGTGACTCAAAGAGCTCGAAAAGGGCCTTGTCATCATACATTTTCCCAATTTTCCCATTGACGTAATACTTAATACACTGGTGGTAGGATGAAGAAACAGACATGTGCTTATGGAGCCATGAACTTCCCATAAGGGCATTGAATGTTGTACTCTGCCGGAACACCAGGAATTCTGAGTAGGCCACAAGGTCTCCAAATTGGGTCTTTAGCTTGATTTGTCCCATCGGCTTCTGCTCACTCTTGTCGTAACCTAGAAGAGTGGTAGCTGAGGGTATTAAATCACCCTCACTATAGCCCAACTTATGGAGTGTCCATAGGTGAAGTAGGTTATCTCTAGAGCCGTTGTCAGTAAAGACTTTGCGGATCTCAACATCATCTAGCATGCCAGACACATATAGCGGTTTGATGTGTCCCTACATGATGGAATCTTCATCTTGATCGGTGAAAGAAATCACCACATTTCATTCAGTTGAGCCAGTCTCCATACGGTAAATTTTGGCAGCAGCTACCTCATCTTGAAACTCTTGGGGGCTGAGCAAGGCTTGAATAAGCACCTCCCTAAGGTCGGGTGATAGAATCAGGGCATCCAGGATTGACAGCTTGGCTGGTTCTGACGCCAGCTGCTTAAGGATGTCATACTTTTTCTCCAATGACCGATGCTTCTCCGATGGCATGAGAGTTCTAGTAGGCGGCTTGGGAGTTGGAGTATGTGATGAGGAGGGACCCTTTGTGGGGTCGGATGCCGACGATGTTCCCACGTTCTGGGGACCTGGCATGACCAGTCGGTTTGTGCGCACTAGGCGGCTAGGTGCTCGTTCCTCCTCTGATGGGTATCGCAGAATAACGGGGCCAGGGTGGCTGCTTGTGGATGTGGAGGAATGTTATTTCTCATGATGAGTCCATTAAAGGGATCTCCCATGGGTTTCTAGGATATTAATGGTTCGGGCCGGGTTCCAACCGTAGGGTTGTTTTCGGCCGCGACTGTGTCTCCCCTGGAATCCCCTGCCTCTGCGATTCCTCCTCCGAACTCCTTGTGTCAGGAACTCTGGTTCATAACCATACCCTTCGTTAGGGGATGATTCCATGAGATGGATGACATTGATGGAACCAAATATTGGCTCTTCATCCTCTAACAAGAAAACCTGCTCGGTTGTCCCTGATGGTGCCGTTTTGTGGGTCGGTGCCCGTGGGGCCAAGTTCAAGGGCATGAAATCTGATAGCGTCAGGGCTAACTTTGGTCGCGTCGCAGACTGCTCCTCTTTTGCATGTCTCCTACCTTTTCTATTACGCTTAGATGACCGGCTCGTGGAGGTTTGTGAGGACGATATTGTTGATTGTGCAGCATTAGGGGCTGTTGGAAGCAACACTAGCTACCATAGCTGAGCTCAGAGTATGCCCTGGGATCGGTTGATAGTCTTCCGAGTCATCCATTTATCAAATTTCTGCCCCATTTTGCTGGTTACTTCCTTCCACCCCTCCCCTTTGTTGGAGTCAGTGGTAGAATATATGTCACATGTGCTACTGGTGGTCCTAGCTCGACCTAATCGGAGTCTACCATCCTGTACAGGAGATCTTTGAAGACGAAGCATTCCTGAATATTGTGCCCCAACATTTGGTGGTAGGGACAGTAGTCTGTCCTGTCATCACGACCAACTTCTTTGGGATTCCTCATCTCTAGGAGGTGGAGCAAGTTTCATTTCATGACGGTGATGAAGTAGCCCCAGACTTGGTCCTCTCGGAACAAATATACATTATGTCTTCGTTCCTAAAACTGGTTCTGCTTCGCCCCTTTATGATTGTCCCACTTAAGAAAAGGATGCCGCTAGTATACAGGGGGACCATGGCGATTTGGTTGAGGCCTGAGCAGTGGAGAAGGCTCAGGGGATGGCTTTAGAGTGACAAAGGACGCTTCAGCTCCTGCTGCTCTCTTTGTAGGAGCCTGTGAGGATATTCGGGACTTCAAATTGGTCCATTGCAGGGAGTCCTCTATTCTCTGGGCAATGGCTGAGAGATGGAGGAAGCTAGTGGTGCACTCCACTAGTATGAGCGGTGTCCATATCTCATCTCTAAGTTTGTCAATGCATATGGAAAGCAACTCATCTTGAGGCATTGGCCTATTCAGAGAGTAGGTTAGACATTTCCATCTAGAGATGAAATCTGAGACCCTCTCATTCTCCCTCTGCATGCATTTCATGAGGTCTCTGACCATTGTTTTGGGCCAAGGCTAGATTAAGTGGAAGAAGAACTGCTGCAAAAGGTCTTCCCTGCTTTTTATTGACTGGGATAGTAGACTCGTATACCAGACGAAGGCGGATCCTTGCAAGGTCTGCATAAAGAATCTAGTTTTCACTGATTCTTGCTGTTCTAGAGTCCCCATAATACAGTTGCAATAGGATGCGTAGTACATCAAATACTGCTCTGGATCGCCTGGTCCATTGATGATAGGGAATACCGGGCTCCCAAAATTGGGTGCAGGTGGTGTGTTGCTCACCCAATCTGGGTAGGGTTTCCGCTCTGGCTGTATCAAAGAGCGTTGACCTTCCATCAATTCCAATTGAGCTATTAGTGCCTCAACGGTGTTGGTGAGACCCTGGTTTACATCCTGTTGGCCCCAGCCATAAGCAGGTGTAGCCCGAGGAATTTCTTGAGGATCCATCTCAGTTGGCACATGGGATGCATGTGCTGTTTGTGACACCTTCGGAGGGTTCAAGCGTACTCGCTCTGGTTTCTTCCTGAGTGTAGGGAAGTCTTGGTATTCATCTGGATCCACATTTAGGCAGTTGGATGGACCAGGCGCCTCATTGGGCAGGGTAAGCCTGGGTCTTTGAGGTTCACATACTGGGAGTGCAGGATGTGGCTCCACTTGGGATGCATTTTCAATAAGACGGTTCCTCTGGAGTAGCTTGGTGTTAAGCAGCTTCAATTCCTTCATTTCCTCGTCCTATCGAGCGAACCTCTCTTCGAGCATGAGTGGATCGTGTTTATTGAGAGAAGGAGGTTGGTTAGGGGTAACCGGTCCTTTGTTCTTATCCTTTTTGGAAGCTCACAGGGTAAGTGAAGGGTGGTTAGATGAAGGGGCAGCCATATTTATGGTGGCCCTCTAGTTCTGGGTGTGCACACCTGGTGGTTCATTGTGAGTCACAGCCTGACCAGAACTATCGTCTCCCGATCCATCCTGATTTGAATCATATCTAGTGTCACCCGTGGGGTTAACCTCTATGAAGTTGATAGATGTATATCATTGGGTGGAGAAGATTTCATCTTCCAAATAGGAAGATGATCTCCCACATCTTCTTCTGGCCTTCGCTTTCATAACTTGGGATTGCCTTCAGACTTCTTGACGAAGGGTTAAGTGGAGAGTTCTTTGATGTGTCCTTATGGAACGCCTTCCTCTCATAGGGGATGATGATTCAAATGACGGGATAGGACGGGAACCTCCTCTTCTGGCTGTCCTCCCTAGATGAGAGAATACTGACCCTCTTGGGGGAGGTTTTTGTTGAGGGGGTAAAAATGCCCCCAGCCCTGAGGGCTGGGGTTGGCTCCGTTCCTTGGATGTTGAGTCTCTTCTCATATTTTTTGGTCTTATGGGGGCATTTGTTGTTAAAAATTCCCCTAGCCATGTTGGCTGGGGTTGACCTCAGATTTTGGCATTAGCTGGTGCTATTTCTACTTGCCTGATGTTGCATCCCCCCATTCGGGGGTGAACTGGGTTTGGTGCCGAGTTCTTCTGTGAACCTATCCCTTCTGGGGAGGTAGGAAAAGATCACTGATTGGCCTCCCTTAGGCGATAGGCCTGTTGTATGCTCTCGGCAGCCTGATTCAGGTGTTCTTGAATAGCTTGTTCCTGTCGGGCCAGACGCTTCTAGGACTTACTCAATGCCAGGATCTATTGGATGTGTTGGCTTTCCAGAATAGAGAGACCACTCGATTTCCATCTTGACGTGATGATGTTGCAAGACACCATGCCGAACGAGGTGTGCTGGGCAGGGAGCGGAGTGAAATGCAGTGCTCCATGTTCTCCTCATCCCTTGATATGGAGTCATGTTGGGGTGTCACCAATGAGGTGATGCAACAGGGGCAGCGCACGGAGTCAATAGGTCTCCATGTTTCCTTTAAGCCTCTCGAGTCATCGTTGCCATGACGACGGAAGAGCTTCCAGGTCGATGTGATGCAGGAGGTCTCCTATTGTCTTGACATGGTCTACATACCCGTCGTAGGGTAGGAAACTTGATTTCATCTGGCGGAGGGTTGTCCATATATTATAGTGGATTTTGTGCACGCATTCTTCCAACAAATCTCTGGGTATGTCGAACTGAGAGGTAATCGTGGGCCAAAACATAACTGTTATATCATCCCTAGCTAGTCGTTTCCTCAGGTGCAACATGTCGTCATACTCCTCCGCTAGTGACTCCTCTATCTGGTCGGCCCCACTGATATGCTTGCTGTCAGTGTGGTCAGAGGTAGTGGGACCGGTAGGTATTGAATCATTATGTGGGTGATTCTGTGGTGGTTCAGAAGATGAACGTGGCCCCAGAACATCTCTTGATTGAAGAAGGATGTCGTTGGCGACTAACTGGGGATCTAACATGCCCGATCCCATCCTTCTGAGTGCCTCATCATATGAGGGATTTTCTGTGCTTGATTTAGCAGAGGGAGGACCTTCCTGTTGATATGATATTTCATTGTAGGGAGGACCTTCACAATGGCGGCTGCAATGGAAAGGACTACTATTACTACTTGACGCCTCACTGCATAGAGGACTTTTGTAGTGCACACCCTAGGGAGGACCTCCAAGGTATGTCACATCATGGGGAGGATCTTCTAACTTTGTATCATTGTTACAGGGAGGGCCTCCGCAACAACTTCCATCATGGTGAGGATGACCATCAAGGTTTGATGTTCGACGTGTATCCTGGGGGGGGGGGACATCAAGACACACTACTACAAGGGGAGGACCTCCTTGTTTCTTGGGGACACTATAGGGAGGACTTTCGCAATGGCGACCATGGTGGTGAGGAATACCATCATAGCTACAGAAATGGCAAGGACTACCATTACGGCTGTCGTATGGAGAATATCTACAGGGCTCACCCAGGGGAGGGCCTTCAGAATGTACTACAACAAGGGGAGGACCTTCTATTTGGTTGACGTCTCTATGGGGAGGACCTCCATTATTAGGGTGGCGAGGACTACCTCCGTGATCTGATGCCCGGTTGCACGGAGTGATGTTGCAACGTAACCCCTGGGGAGGACCTTCAGGGAAGGCCACAACAAGGGGAGGTCCTTCTTGTCATGATGAGATATCACTGTGGGGTGGGCCTCCGCAGTTGCGACTATGATGGTGAGGACTACTATCATAATATGTGGTCCCACTGCATGGAGAGTGTTTGCAGCGTATACCCTGGGGAGGACCTTCAGGGTGGACCACAATAAGTGGATGACCTTCTTGCTGCTTGATATTCTGGGCACACGGAGGGTTTCCATGACTCACATCAAAAGAGGAGCTCTCATGATCGATTGGTATATACCCATAAGGGAGGCCCCCACGGGTTCTCTGGGGAGGACCTTCAGAGCTGCTGGTAGCGAGATTGTGGGTAAGACCTTTTTAACTGCTACTGCCACTCCCATAACATGGTATGGGTGGGCAGGGTTCTGAGCCTTTAATATATTCTTAGTGGCTTTGGGATCCCGGAATTCTAGCAGAGCAGAGTCATGAACTCCCTCTTTATTTTCCGGCTTCCTTCAGCACGTTCGGGGTGCTTTTTTACGGGCAGCGGGGACCGTCTGCTATTAACAATGGACTTCACCTTTGGGTCCCTATCTAATTGGGTCCCGTGATGCTGTCGGGATACGCCGATGAACATATTTACATTTATCAGGGATATATGCCTCGTCTAGAGAATCCACAGTGATGGATGGGTGTCCCCTAGTAGGAATGAGTGAAGCTGCTCGATCCGGAATCCCTTACGTCGTGGAATATAGCCGACGACCCTCCTGGGCAAGAGCAGGGATGAAAATCTGCTCCGAGGCGACAATCTCCTCTCTTAGATGAGTCGCCTAAATTGCGGAGACGGGATCACATGCCTGAATCCTTACTGTTTCCGTTGTTGCAATTACATTCTTGAAAGTCTTCAAGATATGACCTGGGATCGATACCTACTCCTCCATCATTTCCAGGATATACAGAGAGACATATTTGGCTGGAATGGGTATGAATGCCCATTCTTGTATTGGAGTAGGAGTATACTGTTCCGGTCCACCGGTGGTCAGTGGGTACTGAAAATTATCCTGTGTCGGTGCAAGTGAATGAATATGCCCCTGTACTGGGATACACCAGTGTATCTATACGTTTTCCGCCACATCAGGATAGCGGACTTTACTTGCATCCACAGGGAGATGGAATTGCATATGTTGGTTTCCGACCGTATCGACTCAGTGGCCTTTATTGGTGGGGAGACGTGCCCGCCTATGATTTGACGCCACATCTGGGTGGATGGCTTTTTTGATCATCACCATATCAGGATGGAAGGTGTCAAGAGGACCTGATAAGAGCTGGTCTTGTAGACGTTGGGTCGCCACCACGTCTGGTTGGTGGGCTTCATGAGCCTATGTAGGGAGAGGTGCCTAACGGGTAGGTGACGTCCTTTGTGAGTGACGGGCATGACAGAGCTCGACGGGGATGTGTGCCGGCTCGTATGTTGCCTCCATGACTGGATGGCGGGCCATGGAGGAACGAACAGGTGTATATGCCTATTTGTGATGCGTCTCCGTGACTGGTAAATGGAGCTCCTCCTCAGGGACCAGGGTGATGACCGGTCCCTGGTTGTTAGTTTGCCACCCTCATCAGGCAGTCCGAGGGGCCGGAGCTCAGGGAGCGTGGGCCTGAATCCTCGGGCCTACATCCTCCAGAGTGAGAGGATGTTGAGTCATGGCATGACCACGAAGACATCTTTCGGTGGGGGCCTTGGAGCTGAACCCCCATTCGGTGGGGATGAAGTCCTCAACGTCGACCTCATTCGCCTCCCTAAGATAAGGGAGGAATGCATTGTCCCGTTCCGGGGATACACTCCTGAAACTGTTGGGGACAACAACATGGGCTATCTGGATCTGCCTTTGCGGCCACTGTTGGGCATTCAACCGGTGAGTTCTGGCGGAATGGAGGTTGTTCATGGCCGCCTCCACCGTCAGGAGAGTACCGTTCACGTGTTACTCTTGGATTAACACATCCGAGACCCAGCATTGAAGACGATGGGTAGGTGACGAGGTCCTCCGTTGGTGAGGACGTTCGGTCATTACATTGTTGGTTGCACGTGCTTGTTAGTTCTTTTGGGATTCCATTGGATCGAAGGGAGTTTTGTGTGGTACCTGTAAAATATTTTAACAAATACAAACATCAAACCCATCAAAGCAGCATCTCATGACCCCATGTGTAATTAATGACCTTGATTGGCCCTCTTGTGAGTAAAAGGGGGTATAGAGTGGAATTAGGATAAATCCATCATGCTTGGTTAAAGATTCATGTTGGGTTAACCATTTTTTGTTTCGAGCCAGTCTCAAAACGCCCAACTGTTCCGTATCCGATGACACATGGACCTGCTTTCCAAAGGCAGGTGTTCACCAAGTAGTTTGACCAGCGACGCTTAAGAACTCATATTGGTCAAGAGGATGGGAAGTCGGGCTCATCGCACCCTTTTGGGGGGAAACTATTGCATGTTTCGGGACTCTCTTATAGATTTAAGATGTATTCATATGTTCGCGAATCTTAGGTTTATACCCAAGCATAGTATCCACAGACTTCTCCTGGTGGGAAATGGTCAGCTAAACGTAGGGGTTCAATAACATTTATGCCCGTGGTTTACACTCCCTCATTGGATTAATAACCCCGAGGAGTCGCGCTCATTGAGGCCGTACTAGGAGTGGCGCGGTGAACTGATGTGAAGATAGTTGGATTGATCGATTGTTGGGATTCAACCTTATGGAGGCTTCTTATGTACCCTGCATAGGAGAGAGGGATCAATGTCCATGTAGTTCGAATGGGTGGGGCTTACGCTCTGAGGCAGCCCAGGGTGATGGATTGGGGATTCCACTCTTAGGAGGCCCATGGTGATGGATTGTGGCTTACACTCTGAGGAGGCCCATAAGAGGGGTTCATGGTCAATGTTGACTCTAAGCCCACGTGAGTCATACTCGGTGTGAGAAACAAGAGGCAACAGGGACCAGACGGTCACGTTATGAAAGGTGCATCCATGAGAAGTAGAGTGGGGATTATGCATGAGGGCGGCCCAGAAAGTCGGGGCTTACTCTGGGATGGACTCCCATGGAGGCAAAGTGCAACGAGAGAGGGAAAGAGGTGCTCCTATGCCCATCACCTCTCTTATTCCCGGGGGAAGTATGAAAGTGCATGGGAGCTTCCTTCTGATGGGTATTTTACTACCCCCGAAGAAGAGAGAAGTGCCACATCCCCAACAAGTGGAGGGGAAGAAAGGGGGCTCTCGAGCTCAGACGCCACATTACCGTGGGAATGTGAACCCAGGAATGGTTCAAAAATCTACTCAAGGGTTGGAGAAGCTCCTTCACCCCTGTTTACCATGGGTATGTGAACTCCAAATGGAATCCTAATGCGCCTGAAGGTTACATCACACGGGTCTGGTGGCTCCAGTGGAGGCCTCAGCTCGGGGCCGATGGGTAGGCTAGTGAGGGAGTCACGGAGGATCAGGCCAAATCAAAAGGATTTTATATGGCTTGGGGAACGGGAACTCCGATGGATTCGGCGGTCCACATAGGGGTATGGGTGGTGACACCCTTCGTGTAGGGAAGTGCTACGTGGTTGGAGAAGCAGTCTTCGAACTAGGGGGTCCGCAGACTGATGGGAATCCCGGGGACCAAGGTGGTTTGTGGCTTCAGGTTCGATCCGCATACCAGGATGGTCCACGAAGGGTTCCATGCGAGCAGCGGCGGCCAAGGGCAGCCCCGGCTGGGGCCTTGTCATTCGGGGCTTCGCCCGCATAGGAGGGTGCTACGCGGTGTGGCGGATCGGAAAAGAGGCATATACTCCATGGTATGCGGGGAGTGCATCTACGGAGGGGCCATGGTTTGCGTTTTTCTCTTCTTTTTTATTTTAGGTTTGCGGTTCACCAAGTTATTATGCGGTTTTTGGTTCCTTATTAGTTCGTTCCCAAGTTAATACCTGCTCTGGTTCGCAAACTGGAACTTTCAAAATCCTATGCCTTCCTTCAAAATCCTTCCACTCGAATCTGATTGATCTCCTCTCTATCCTCATTTTTATTCTTTACCTCAATCTCCTTTTATAGAGTGGGGAAAATGATGTATCTATGGTCATGCGACACCTTTTGCAGAGTCCCATGACTGAATACCTGATTCACAAATGACTCGGTCAATCCGTAACTTGTGGGGGGGGGATTTGAGAGCATCTCCCCCATGAACCAAATGTGCTCAGAGAGTGATTCATGGACACAGAGGGTTCCACCTTAATTCCACAAAAGACAATGGATGTGGCTTGGGCCGGTCGACGCGGTACGTGGCTGGGGCGGTTCATGACAGTGGACCGGTTCGGCGCCTGTTCTTCTTCGCGCCCATGACAGATCTCCGCCTCGATCTCGCGAACGAGGCTCTTCTGTGGAGGGGAGTGGTTCACTTAACCGGCTTCAAAACACTTGGGCTGGTTTGCAGACCGGTTGATCATTTGACAATTTTGAGTATTGGCCTCCTTCCTTTTCCCAATTCGTTGAAGGGAATTCGGTAAAAATATTCTCTCGAATGAAGGGGATTATAAACTTCATTTGTAGATTTTTCGGAACCCTACACCTATATAAATCACACATAACATATAAAGGTAATTTGTACAAAGACACACTTAAATGGAATAACCATACTGTTAACTTTGACACATTTCACTAAACGGAATAGCCATACGACGAACTTCCATAACCAATGCATTGGAGGTTATAGTGTAACCACTTATCCTGGTTTTTCACGACACCACCCATCATTTGGTTTATCACATAACCACCCATCAAATGTCCATGTACCGTTATAAAATCATAACACATACAACAAATATAAAGGAAAGAAAACATTTCCACATTTCAATCACAATATATCACTTAAATATATTGACATAAAAAATCCATTATCAAAACCATTTTCAATACCAAAATACATTAAAGAGTATATGGTATTTATTTTCCTTTTAAAAACATTACACCTTGTTAAAGAATCTATAGATCAAATAATACTCGCGGTGGCAGAAAGTTAATTGTCACCACTTACGTTAAAATAATAATTAATTTTTTTCATTTAGTAAAATGCTTCTTAGAAAAATATTTCATTTGAATGAAATGAAATTTCAAAGGTTTTTATATATCATATAAAAGAATTTTGTGTATTAAAACAAAATATACCTCAATGAAAGGAGATTGAGACGAAGTCCCTTACCTCATGTCCGACTTGACCCGTTCGTTCTTTAATCTATAGAATAATAAACTAAAGTTAATTACTACTTGATTATGAACCCTTTTTATAGTTTATCATTCCTTTTAAATCACTTATTACCTTGTTATAAATATTATGTAATCATTTAAGTTAATACTGGTCATTTTTTCGATATTTGGTACTTGGGTCAAAAATGGACTTCTTATAATTACAAATTGTTCATGTGGTAAAAATTTCATTATATATAGAAATATATTCATGATTTAGATATCATATATAACATATAAATCAATTATATACATGAATTTACAATAGTACATAACATTTCTATATAAGAAATGAAATGCACTGTTCCTGGAGACGGTTAGCCATACGTACGCATGAACGCTACTTCCATTCCTATTTCGTATTGTAATGGAATGGAAACTTAATGATACATAATTATATTATAATTACAGTATAATATCATATATAATTTCATTAACTCTACCATTTATATGTTCCACATAAGGCATGAACGAGTCATATCACTTTGAGGGGGCGGTAGTCTCCACTTCCTCAAATGAGATTATCGTATTTACCCACTATGGAAACCATAAAGGTATTATATAAATGAAAAATATAGAAGCATAGAAACAATATAAATATAATATATATCATATATAAATAAAGTTCTATCATAATGGACACCATGAGAGGTAGTTGGAGATATTTGAACAATCATTGTTTCGTGAGGCAGTAGTTCGCCGTCCACAGAAACAATATGTTATTTACCCATTAGACCGAGGTGTGTGTAAGTGTAGTTTGAATAATTATAATAAAAACAACCTAGTATATTGATGATACTGGTTTTGTTATAAAATAAAGGAATAAAAGTAGTGTAGGGGGTTGGAGAAGTAAAATAAAACAAAATAAAACAAAATAAAACAAATGAATTTAAGAGAAACTTTTACCTTTAATTCGGGTAACTCCCGTTGGTTTTAACCAAAAGGACTTCTTGAAGTGCCTTATTCCTAAGTGAAGGCTTCTAGGTGGAAGAGAGGGATCTTTAGAGATTATTTGTTTAGTGGTTGTACAAGCCAAGTGGCTTTTGAAGTGTGAGGAATGGGTGAGAGGAGAGGGGTTTTTATAGGGGGATGGGCTCTTTAGGAAAGTGTGAAAATATTATTTTATTATATAATTATTTTCAATTTATAAAGGTCAAAAAATAATTAAAGATGAAGATAAGATGAATCAAGGTCAAAATAAAATAATACTATAAGAATTGGATAGGTTTTGGATATTATTTTAGTCTTTATAATCTTATTTATTTAAATCATTTATTAATGAGGTAAACACTGCATCATTATTGTGTCATAAATAATTTAATTTATTTGATATCTAAATATTTTAGAAAATACCATAATGTAGGTAATCCTTTTATATTTCAAATAAATTTTTATATTCTAAGAGATAACTTATATTACTCTATGTAAAAATTAATTTACTAAAAAAATGTGTTTATGTCATTTTTGTCTTTATATTAAATTAATTAATCTAAAGTGTAATTATCACTCCCATGTGGCTCCATGGGGTCCCCAAGTAGACCCAATTATTCCAATGGTCAGAAATGACTCATAAAATAATGTTAGGACAAGTGTTAAGGAAATTGTGTATTATTATGATATTATTTTTTCCTTGAATTACCCTATTTACCTTTAACCGCAGAAAACAAAAGTCAAATGTTACTATTCAACAAAGATAATATTTTCATCTTTTTGAACCAAATTTTACTTAATAATAATAACCATGTATGTAGGATTTTCTAAATTAAATTCAATTAAGTGGTAAAATTTCATTTAAATGAAAAAGTCAGCTTTTTAACTATTACCTAGTGTTTTCACTATTCATCAAAAATTGATGTTTTTCAGAAAAATACAAAACAATTAGCCTAAGATATATTTGATATTCCAAATTAAATAATGATATCTATTTTAACAAATTCAAAATATAGAATTTGGATTAATTAATTTAAAATTAATTCTTGATGTCCAAACAAAAGGCGTGCTTTTAAGAAATATTAACTATCAAAAGATTGACTCTTGTTTATGTCCAATTTCAATGTGAAATTAATTGAAATGACCTAAATTGTATTAAATGGTAATAATATAATCTAATTACACTTTAAAAAAATTAATAATATAATATAACCATATAAATAAATTATATCAAAAGGCAGTTTTGAATTAAAATACAGTATTTTTCACTATTTGTCAAAAAATGAATTTTATTAGAAAAATACAAAAAATTTACCAAAAGTGAATTTTTATGTCCCGATTTGATAGAATAATTTTATTTTGTCAAGTAGAACATATAAAAATGACTAAAACATTATTTAAAAAGGGTTCTCCATCAAAAGGCGGTAAATCAACCATTTAAAGTAAATTATGCTTTAAATTATATTTATTCACATTTTAAGCCTCTAAATTTTATTGGATAAATGTAAAAATATTTAACAATCATATATAATCATATTGTATTTAGTTCTGTTCATTCCTACCAATAAAACAACGGGGCATTAACTACCATTTAAAATAATAATATTATACTGTTAGTATGCAACATATGATTTCAAAGAAACCTGTTGTTACGTATCGGGTATTCCATCGAACATAGAATTCCCTTTTAAAGTAAAATTAATATTTAATTTATAAATATTAATAAATATGAAAATTTCATATTTCGTTATTTACTTGGGATGTTACAGTACACCATCAAGTCATGGATCCCAAATCTCGGTCAAAGATGTATGTTGTCTGCACAAGACACAACAAGGTGCGGGTGAAGCCCTGAAGGGGTGAGTATAACACTACCATGTAGGGACCTGAAGACCCCCAAAGGTATTTTAGAATTATACAACGGAAAACCCACAAATCATGATCTCAATCACGAAAAAAAGTAAAAAATATCTCACTACAGGTATATGAATTAAAGAAAAGGAATAATGTTGATTAATTATAAAACTAAATCATCTTATTCCATTGAGAAGTTCCAATATAGAAACATCAAAAAGTCATTCCATTACTAATCCACACAGGGTCATAAGTCACTGATTTACCGAGGGTCGTATGTCATCGATCCACACAGGGCCGTAAGTCGCTGATCCATGATGGGCCACTCAAAGGCCATTCCTCACCGGGTCGTTCTACTTATGATCCACATATGGTCATAAGTCATTGATCCACACTGGGTTCTGAGTCGTTGATCCACGACGGGACACTCTAAGGCTGGTCCTCATTGGGTTTTGCTAATGCTCATCCACATAGGGTCATAAGTCACTGATCCACACAGGGTTGTAAGACACTGATTCACATAGGGTGATAAGTCACTAATCCAAACAGGGTTGTAAGTCACTAATGCTGATCCACAAAGGGAGTCGCTCTCCACATGAGAGCCATCCATATGATTCCCACACTTGGTGCATTTGTGTCATGTTGATTCTAATTCATAGGAAACATATTGTATTTATAATGAAACAATATACCACGAAGATGTAACCCAAAAGATATGCATGTCATAAGGGTTCCAACATAGCAGACGACACGTCAATCAGACGCCCGATCTATAAGTTATAGTCAATTTAGTACCGAGGCCCGGTTATATTCGAGTACTATCAGACATGTATGTACTCCAAAATTCACCAAAAACCTAGGTTGATTATATTAAAAGGATTTCCTCTTCCTATGGGTTCCATCTCTATATACGGTTCATTAAACAGATGTCCGGTTTATGAGATATGAACCTTTTAGAGAACCTTAGTCGAAATAGGTCTAGGTCCAGCCTGACTAGGTCGGACCGACCTGACATGGTAGGACCAGCTCGACACGATTCAACCCATTTTGCCTGGCCTGAACTGGCTGGGCTTGGCCCAGTCTGGCTAGGACAGGTTTGGGATGCTGGGCCGCAGTCTCGGCCTATCCCACCATGCTGGGCATGGCCCAACGGGCCATAGAACCAGCCCGAGATGCCGGATTAGTGTGGTCCACCGGCATGGAGGTGTGCGACTTCCCCAGAACATACATATCTGTTTGAGCTCATCAATCAGCGGTGCCATCCTCGCACTGATCCTTCTGACCGGTCCTTGTGGACTGGTCAACGGCAGGACCCGTGGGCACAAAATCACATATTACCTCCACTCGAAGCCGCATCGCCTCCTTTGTGGTGGTCCGATGGCTGCCGTCGCCTACTGTGCATCGTGCCACCACGGAGCGCCGCCCGCCATCTGCACGGCTGATTTCAATCGACCTCCTTCGTATACACTGCGATGCCTTTGCGTGTTGCCCCCTCCTCGATGGTGCCGGTCACCAGTGCCACCGTGCCAGTGGTGCCTCACCGAACGCACTTCCACGGTTTATCAGTGAATCTCTAGTGGTCCGATATTCTTCTCGTATATACTCACAAGCCTCTTGGGACACCACCTTCACTGCCTGACCCTCAGTTTTATTTTCCCTTCAATATGAACATTCTCCCACAAATAACGCATCAAAACTAAGAGTGGTGGAGGGTCCGTGCCTTGTTTGGATTGGACACCCCCTCCACGTCAGTGTTTTAAAGATGGGGATGGTATGATAATCATTTTAAAGACCCCATAATGAAAACCCTACATCAACATCCAAAATATTCAAGGGAATCATGGATCAACTAGTTAGTCGGTTGATATACATTCATCATATTGTTCAATAATGAGGTATGATGAATTTTTAAAAACATAAAAAGATTAATTCCCCTACCATGATTTTGTTTTAATCTCTTACAGAAGAATAAGAAGATCTACGTGCATTGTCGTTCATCGTTCGTTGATCTCCGGATTGATTCCTCAACGTGAGTCATCAAAACATAATTCTTCATTAGAGGATGAAGTGTTTAGTGTTTCATTAGATGTTACTCTAGTTGGATCAAAAAACCCATGACAATGGTTTTATTAAATAGAGAAATTAACCCCCACATTGGATCATTATTATGATTCATTAGGGAAAACAAATGAATAAAACTATTAACCCATGAGCATTGCGGTTACAAAACGAGAGGATCAAGTCACTAAATGTCTCTTATATAATTCCTGATGTTACCCTATGGTCCCGTCATCTATTGCTCTTTGGCGGGAAGGGAATAAAATAAATCAAGATATATTTTATTATCTTTTTTTGAAAAGTCCAAATATTAACTTTTTTCGTCCGACCCTTGCTGATTGAAGTTAAGATTCCCTTAAACGAATCTGTGTGCTATGAATTCAACAGTGCCCTCATATTTTCAATCCGAGTAACATTTCAAAAGATTGATGTCCCCAACCATAAGTTTAATGAACGTACCTTAAAAAAGTTCAAAATTCTGTTCTAGGCTCTCTGATCCTGAGAATCACATACCGTCAGTTTTCACAGTCTCATAATAATCCCATTTTATAAAACAATTATACAGAATTTTCAGGTCTTTACATATATAAATGATATTTTTGACTATAAGTAGTATTTAAAAATATAATATATGTACCTACATTATGGTAATTTATTTTGAACTTTTTGGAAATAAACAATTAAATTAAATATTGACACACTGATGAAACAATAATTGTTTAATTAACGGAAGAATCAAATAAATTATCTTTAAAATATAAAAAAAATACAATTTGATATTATTTATGTCATACAAGAATTTTATGGATTAAGTTTTCATGGTAATGATGAATTAGTATAGTTTTTTCATATATATCATGTTTTTATGATATTAGTAAAAAGTAAAATAATGAATTGTGTTAGAATTGACATTAATGATATTCTAATATAAATAATATTTTATTAAATGATATAAAATTTTATAAAATATCAAATTTTACCAAATCATTAGGATAATTCTAAAAATTTCTTGAATGACTCATTTATTGGTATTTTTTTATTTTGTTGTAATTAAATTATCCCTTAATGTTTAAATTAAATGTTTTACCTGTAATAATTAAAATGGTTAAAAAAGGATTAAAAAAAATATAAGGGTTAAAAATAGTCAAAACACATATAATTTATATTGGATGAAGTTTTTTCAACAAAAAATAATCATATATTCTAAATAAATCAGTTTTTATCAATTTTGATTATAAAATCAATTAATATCAATTTAATATTTTGAAGAATTCCAATATTTACCCTCCCTTATCCTATAAAAGGGAACCCAATATTATATTTTATTCAAAATTTAAAACCTATTTTTTTGGACAATATCTTCCCAAATCCCTTCATAGAATCTCTCCTTACATTCTAAAGGCATTTTTAGGTAGAAAACCCGACTTATTGGTGTTATGGTGTTAATCAAAGGAGACCATCTAAAGAAGAGGTATCACTTTTAATTAAGTGTTTCTATTTTATTTCTTCTTTACCTACCTTATAATATTCTTCAACAATGATTAAATTATAACTCTAGTATCCAAAATATTCTAAGATTTTATTATGTTCATATCATCACCTATATCTATATCCTTTTCATCAAATTGTAAAAAATTAATCGTTCATGTGAATGTGTGAACTATCACCTCCCCGAACTGATATAATTCATTTTCCATCATTGTCTCTCCAAAATGGTTATAATGATGGAAGTAATGTTTACATACAATATCTATGAAAAATTTATCCTTATAAGATAAGAAAATACCATTTATGTTATTACCTTTCTATGTACATGAAAACGATAACGTTGTTCATGCGTTTGTGTGAACTATCACCTCCACGAATCGATGTGATTCATTTTTCATAACCACATCACATCGATTATATATATAGGGTTATTTAAATGATTAATGTGATATTAATTATATTATGATAATTAATTAAATATAAAATAAAAATTACCCTATTTCTATAATGATCACTGAAAAATGTAAATGTTACTCATACATACATACGACATACCATCTCCATGACTGTAACGTAGTTCATTTTTCTTATCCATGTTTAGTTAATGGATTTTTAGCTATAATTTATTTTTAAAATATATTATTATTTCATGAATATTTTTCTATATATGATTTAATAATGACCAATTTTGACTATAGACATCAAACCTAAGTCATTTTGGACTTATGTACTGAATATCATCAAAATGTCTGATAATTAAGTAATTGTTAAACATGATAATTAGTTAAATAAAATAAATAATAAAATTTAATATGGTTTTAAATACATTATATAATTAACCTATTATTATTATTCAAAAATATAAATATTTTATGTGACAAGTCAGACTCATGGTAAGTTAATTTTTTTAAAAAAATCATTTTAAATGTTTTTTGCATTTGTTATTCCAAAAAATTATATTTCATGTCCGTTATTTCAAAATGGGGTTTTATTGATTTATTTATATTTATTTGAGTATTTTAAAATTTTAATTGCCTAAATTCTCTCAACTATTTCAAAATGGTATGGGAATCTTTTATTAAAAATATCTTTTATAAATGTTTTTACAAGGGTTTTAAAAATGGATGAATTATTTAAATATCATGGAATATTTTATGATATAAATGGAATGGAATGAATTTCAGGTTTTATTGACCCTTTAATTATTTAATTTTTAATTTATTTTTATTCATATTTCTTTCAAAAGAAATTAGTTTCATGATTATGTATGTAGTTTTTATATTTTGAAGTGATTTTTTCATGAATTGGGTATTTGGATATCTAGAAACGTTTTAAAAATGGTTTTATATAGTTTATAACGTTTTTTATAATTATTTGGTCCTTGTACATAATATATAAATGTTTTATCCCCATTATATCTCATAAAAAATTGGTGATCTTGATATACCTTATACAAAGGTTGAGCCCCCGTATAGCTCTCCAATGTATTGGGTACTCAAACGATGAAAGTCGACCGTAATGTTTTTCCATTAGTAAGGGTGAATGTATGAGTGATATGGTAATGATTTCAAAATTCAACTACTTGATTTTTATATTATTTCTTATTATTTTTCATGATATTCGTTTTATTTTGAAAAAGGAATGACAATTATCTTTTTGATATGATAATCTTTTTTTAAGATTAAATTTTATGTTTTATGAAATGTTTGAGGGGCATTAACTAAACTAATTGTTTTATTTATTTTAAGACACTTAATGAGATTTTTTTCTCATCCAACGATTAAAATTTTTTCTCTTGGGTTAAAGGACTTTTCAGTTCAAGGATGAGATCAACGAGAAATTTTGAATATATGATAGCATAAGAAATCATGTTTTATTATCAATATTGTTGTTTTATAAAAAAAACTGGACAATGATTATAAATTTCCATGTGTAATGTGTAATTTTAGTATTTAAGAGTTTTCCCTAATTATGTAAAAATCTAAAAATAAAAGATATGTGGGGAATGAATCTTATTTCTATCGGTAGAATAACTAGAATATCCAACATTTAAGGCCAGGTCCTTACAGTTAGTATTAGAATAGTGTCTAATCAAGATTGAATATTATAATTTTTTCTTAAGAGTTAGGTATATCATCATTTGTTTATAATTTTATGGTTTATCACATGTTAAATGTATTAGAAACCACTTTGAGGATTTACTTTATGAAAATTTAATGGTGATTAGAAGTATTTTTTGGAGGCATTTATTTTCAGGTAATTTGGGTTATTACTTTTTGGGATACAAAATGAAAGGTATGAGATAGATATTAAGGTTAAAACCTGTTATGGTAATTTTTGTGGTGTTTATCATATTTTTGGAATTTTATATGAAATAATTTTTTTAGAAAAAGGAAAACCTATTGGATGGTTGAAAACCCGTCGTGAAGTTGGATCCTTCATTGAAGGATGAGAAGATGAATTTTGATAAGATTCATATCTAGGAATTAGTTGAATGGGGGACTAAGAAGATGTTAGTTATAGAAAAATTGACTGTAGAGAGAAGCCTCCTATTTTATAGCGAGCCATCAGTAAAGAAGCATCTGGCAAGAAGAAAAAGAATAATGTCATGAGTGACCTCTTCAAGGTTCTATTTCTAGTCCATTTGGGCATTGAATTTCCATGGGGTACCAATAGTTGTCGATTGATGTCTTAGTGGGAACCTAGTAGTTTCTAATAATCACATTCCTCTAGGGGCCTTCTTCGATGAAATGTGACTCTAGCTGGTGTTAGTAGATCACATTGTGGAATGGACAGATTCTGATCGTTCCCTGGTGATGTTGTGATCCCAGTGAAGACACAATGACCTCCGGTGGGGTAACATTAATTTAGTGGTTCCAAATATCCTCTGTACATGATTTGGTAATCTCTTATATTGTATCCTCCCTAACTAGGGATAAAAATATATATAGTGGTTCTCTATATAATGAAGATGGAAAATAACTTGGCGGTTGTAATGAAACAATCATTCACTATGAAGGTCCTCTCAAGTTTTCAAGTAGACACAATACCAATCTCCATGAAAAAGAACATAACAACTATACAGGTCCTCCCCATGGAAATAAAACTATTAATCATAATAAATAACCTCCTTTTGATATAATATCAAGACAATATACAGGTATAACCTATTTAAATGGCTTTGTCAACAACTATAGAGGTTCTCACCGATAATGACACATAAATCCTTCAAGAAGTAACTCCCCCTTGATTTGTAAACCTTATCAAACATATAGTTACTCCTCATAAAGATATATCCATACACTATATACTTTCTCCCTAGGGTAGTATAAGAATCCATCCTGAAGGTCCTCCCCATGATGAAGCCATCAACATTTAAGGAGGTTCTCCATAGGATAATATAATAATCTTCCATGGAGGTACTATTTATAATGATGATGATGATGATGAAGTGTCATTGATGGGGGAAGTTTTAATGAAATCTACATTGGACACGGTCCCCCAATACATAGGGTTTCTTATTAAAAGGCATAAATACTTAACATCTATAAGAAACTATGAAAGTATATTTTTTGTAATATTTTAGAAACATATTTCTACTCTATGTTTCTATAAATTTTAGGAAATGGACATTAATGTAGTTTCACCAAGAACCCATTAAAATGATGATATAATAAAATAGAATACTATTTTATACCATATATATGCTTCACTTTCATAGAAAATAGATATCTTCTATAATGTAAGAATAAACACTTGTTGAGAGATAATCATATAGTCTATTAAATCTATATGAAACACCCCATTATTAATTAGAAAGAACACATCTCAATCAAGAAACACAACACGAATTTATTCATCTTCAATCCAATTATTGAAACATTTTAATTATGTTATGCATAAGACAAAAAAAATAGAGCGCTATGGTAGAATAATTATAGAAGCCTTATATTGGGGTTTTAATCTAATGAATTTACTGTAGAATCTTTGACGGCTTCCCATTCATGGAATTTTGATCATCACAGACCTAACATACAAAGACATATGGTCACTAGGACTTCAGTATATACACAATGGAATGAATGTTTGTTAAGAGGATGTGATATTGTGCTCATTCCACCCTTTAAAGTGAATTATTTTCATTCTCCAAGGCTCTCAAAAATATTTAATTCATATTCTTGTGTCCATCCGTATTACAAACATGGGAGGATATACCACCTTTCTCAAGATCAATCACCAACATGTATCAATTTAAAAAATAAAATTTATCAGAGGTTCTCCGTTAGTGGGGTGATTTCTAAACATATATTTGTTTTTATGAGAGAATATCTATTAATGGAACAATCAGTATATATCACTATTTCCCCATCAATGGGATGAATTGTATTCATATATCTATATGTATCATAGATTCTACATTAATAGTGCCATAAATATTTATATATAATAGGTTCACCATGAATGGGATCATAGATAAAAATATATAAATATATATGTATTATTGAATCTCCATCTATGGTACCATATGAATATATTTTATTTTCTCCATATTTATATTTTAAATTAATGATTATTTGGTTCAAATCCACCCCATTGGTCTTTAGATTATCTTGGATTCTGATGGTGCTATATATATTAAAACTATGTATGGATGAATTTTTTTAGTTGAGTGGTAATGGATATTTATCCTGAGAAATTATATTGTAGGATTTAGTAAATTTATTGGATTATCATAGAGGCATGATGAGTTTGAGGTTCATTAGCGGGGCATCCAGTAGTCAATTCATTCAACGCAATCACTATTTTTCATCATAAGAGAATAAAAAGTTGAATAGAGAACTGTGATCTATGTTATATTGAATGAATGTTATGTTTATTAAAATATAGAAGAATGATGTATTATTCAAAAGGATATTAATGACTAAAAAGAAAGAATTATCATTTTAAAATTCAATGGAAGTTGAAGTAACAATAACTAATACATAAAGTATTGTATAAAATTCTTAGGTTCCTAATAATAGTTATAAGAAAATCACAATTGATGTTAAAACATCAATCATGAGATGAATCAACATATGTTTAATGTGTTATATATGTTGATGAACTTTATTGATGGTAGAACAAGTGTTAATGATATGTAAGATCAACTAATGTATTTAGTGGATACAAATTTGGATTTCCAAATATTGGACATAAAAATCATCAGATGTTGGTGGATGTAAATGAGAAAAATATATGATGGTTATATTTTAAAAAATAATGAATAAGGGAAGATACAAGACAGAGTTTGAATGTTTTATTGTGAAATATATGCATTCCATCAAAATTATAAAGGTCATGCATTAACTTATTTTATGTTATAAATGATTAAGGTGTTTCAAATGGGAATGAGAAAAAGGCATATGTGAAATATATAGTATGATT
Organism: Viscum album; assembly: GCA_963277665.1. Classification (NCBI taxonomy): domain Eukaryota; kingdom Viridiplantae; phylum Streptophyta; class Magnoliopsida; order Santalales; family Viscaceae; genus Viscum; species Viscum album. The sequence goes on from OY728125.1 coordinate 601,179,143, forward strand.
TCTGTGAAATTATATCGACCAAAACATTCTAAGTGACTTCACATAATGATTTTGAGGTAACTAAAAATGAGAAAAAATCAATATTAGTGGTTCTATGTTCTAATATTCAAGAAATAATGTTTACGATAAAATTAAATATTTGTGGGAGAGTTGAATACTTTTGATTCCTTGTCTTTCAGATAATTTGATAAAGTAAAACATCAACATCAATATTTTTTATTAAAGGAAATTGAATAGAGGATATAAGTGAGCGTGATTTTCCAATAGGATCTGACACATTCCATAATTTTATTAGATAGAAGTTAGTTATATAAATGGGTAACGCTATTCAAGTAGTATTTGTTGTGTTTTACCCTAAGAATTTCGATTAAAATGAATCAAATTATAATCTGAATGAATTTTCTAGGTCGAAGGATAGTGGATTTCTCAAGATAATTATGTGTTTATGGAGATGAAACAAAAATTTCATATGCCTATGTGTTAAGGTACCAAAACCATGACAGATAGTCATTGATGTTATAGATGATTAATTGTAACGATCCAAATATTTTCAATGGAAATTCCTTTCTTATAATTATGTCATAAAATTACATGAAAACACCACATAATTATCTACTATGTGCTAAGTGACCTTTAATCATATGTTTTTCACTTCTGTGTTTTGAATTTTGAAAATCCGACATACACGGTTATGTTCAAGATGATTTTTAGAGTCTAATAAAACAAAAATAATTTTGAGTGAATAGTAAACTACCCTTATGAATAGTAACATACCCTTCTGAATTGTAATATGACCATTATGAATACTAAATCATCCAACATAAGAGTAACCTTAGCCATGAATAATTAAATATAATTTGGACATCTTACACAGTGACAATTTGACCTTAGTAAACATTTTGGTATTTTGTAAGTCATAAATAAATAATTATAATTAATTAATTAAATTAAAAAGAAACTGTATATTCTTAAAATGTGTTCATCAATTATCCAATCAATGTCTAATAGTTTTTTGATAATTTTATATGACCCTATGTAATTTTTGAAACCACTATAAAATCTGTTTTAATTTTAAAAAATGTTTTTTAAGTAAATAAGGATTTTAATTAAATATTAAATAAATAATATTTAGAAAATTATTTATGAAAAATGGACTTCTTTTATGATTCGACACATCGAAAAATGGTTGGGGTAAATTTTTGGGATTTTTCTGAGATACTTGAATTTTTTATGAATAGTGAAATACAAAAATTTTCAAAATAAGCTAAATAAGCTAATTATTGAGTCATGTGTGATGTTCTACTGATTTAAGCCCACTTGGTTCGGGATGACATGATAAAATTACTATTCTTGGTCATGGAATACTCAAAATTCCTTTTCTTGTGATGAAATAAAAAACTAATGAATTTTATATCAAGGAAACCCCTCTCCCCTCCACTATAAAATCCACCCTTCACACCCTCATTTCCTCACACCTCTCAAGCTCCTAGCCTCCTCTAAGCTCTACCAAAAAATCTTCCCTAGCCCCTCTCCCACATCGAAGAGCTTCTGGTCTCATCTAAAGACAAAGCCTATCTTCCTTAAAGAGGATCTCAAGAGGAGGATTTAAGTGGTAATTTCTCTCCCACTTCTCCTTTAATTTCTTTTCAAGTTCAAGTTCATTTCTTGATCTCTACCCACCTATATTTATACAAATTTTATTTTACCTACCTTATTATAAATATAATTTAATTTTATGATTCTAATGGGATATTATATCATCCAACCCCCTTTCCCTCTTCTTTTTATTTTATTAAAGTGAACGTAGTTCGTGAAGTGTTAATTTATCACCTTCAAGAACGACATGCTTTATTCTTCCATTTCTACCTTCAGTTCTGGTCATGAAACCATTTTTATGTTTGAATCATAATTTCTTTATGTATTATTTCCTATTTAAAGTTCTTTAAATAACTTGTTTCCATATTACTAAGTGATAAATTAAAACAAGTTCCTTGTGATCGGAAAACCACCCAAATTAACCCAAATAATCATCATTTAATTATTATCTAATGATTCATACACATGGATATAATATGATTCATTATAATATAATTAAATATCCTATAATATTATTAATAACATGTAATATCAGTTCTGAATGTTTACCCATGTTCTACCCAAACTTAAATTTAACAATACAAGTGAACCACTCAAGAAAACCATAAAACAAACATTCCTGAATAATTTTTTTAGACTCTATAACTCATCCAAAGGCACATAAAATCACTTAATGAAACCATAATGAACTATATTAATGTACTAAAGGTTTTATATTTCTAATTAATGAATATAATTTCATTATATAGGTCATTAAAGAGGAGGAAGCATTCAGATACACGGTAAGGGGAAATCTTGAACCCAATTTTCTTTTTTCGGGTTCTCCCTCATTCACTCCATTTTTTTGATATGGTTAATCCTTAAAGATCATTTGTTAATAATTGTCTTTCCTTTTCTAGGATATACATGTTTTTCACTGATTTTTATGTCAAACAAAATGTTTTCCAAAAGAATTTTTCTTTTAAGAACACACCTTTTACTTCTCTCTCAAAATGGATGGTTCTTGTAACTTGTAGGTTATTACCTCTTTCTTTTGGGAACCCAAAGTTTATGAATGTGTTATTATTAGATTTAACCCATTAATTTCCATGGTTTAGTTATGTTCCAGGTGGGAATCATGATAATTATAATGTTATGATGTGACGGGTGCGCCCAGAATTATATAGCGCAATATGATTATTTGAATGTGACGGGTGCACTTGAAATTATACAGTGCTCCATTGAATTGCTTAAAGTTATGAATCTCATGAGTAAATGTTTAATGATTTGTGAAAAATATGTTATCTTGATTCACAAGTTTTTGTGGTATTTAACTACTAAGACATGATGATTGATGTTTTATGCATTGCAACATTTCAAGTCTTTTATTTATGCTCCTCTCATATTCATGATCTTTCTCCCATGTTTTGATTATGATCAACCCATGCTATATTGTTCTTATCTATACTCTTACTGGGCTTCCAACTCACCCCTTTTTATGTATATCCTCAGGTGGATACATGTATCAAGGAGAGGACAAAATCCAATAAGATTCTATAGAAGAAGAAATTAAATAAATGTTTATGCTTGATGTTGTAAAAGTTATGAATGGTTCTAGTTTTACCAAGACACTAAACCTTTAGACCCTATATGTGTAATACTATTATGTTCTTTATCTTCGAAATTATGTAATAGTAATGTAAGAAAAGGCCATTTTTCTATATTAATTATGAAGGATTCAGGTGTGAGACAGATTAGAATTAAGAAATGTAAAAGGCTAAAATGGAGATTTTTATTCATAGCTAGAGCATATTAATGAAAAATAAATATTTATCAAGTCAGTAGAAGTAAAATTGTGACAATTTAGAACAATTATGTTCTCGTTCGAGTGAATCTTATGTGGTATAAAAAATGAGTACTAGATGATAACAATCACACACTACCTCTAATCTATTTTTTTTATAATCTAGTTTCCATAAAAATAACTGAATTTCGAATGGCCTTTGTCTTTATTTTTGGGTCTAAACCTTTTAAAATTTATTTTTTCATTTCTTTCTCAAATATATCTTACATTTGGGTAAGGGTGAGTTAACTCTCCCATTGTATTATAAAACTAGTAAGTTATAATGGTTAATTTCAAAATATTAAAAATTAAAAATAGCGGCCACTAATTCAACCACATTCATAGTGGTTCATGTATTTTTAGAATATAAAGTGCAATTAGAGTAGGATACCATTATCAAATATTATTTTTGAAGATAGAGATCATAAATTTTCTAATAGAAGAATAATTATTTATTTTGATGAAAGGAATTTTCATGGAAGAAAAAAATCAAATGGCACCCTATCACTATTTACTTGTCCTGAAAGTGGTGGATCATTGGGCTTCTACCAAAATAATTGAAACCTCCTTTAGATTAAGTTTACAAGATGGGTTAAGAAATTTATGGAAATTCATGGAATTATATACATTTATATCTATTTGAAAAGGACAACACAATGGTTTTGGGACTCTAAACTACTATGGAAAAATAGGTTAGGCATAAGATAACATATTACAGAAAATTAAAGTAAATGAAACAAAATTAAAAATATATAAAATAATGATTAAGGGAATGAATGTGGATTATGATTAAACTGAATATCCCTAGGATTGATTTCACTTGGAGATGGTGGGTGGCTAAATATGTGATATTCATTTAAAATTTATTTTATTTTAATTCGACACTATAACTTTATATGATTGTTGATCACCATAGTGATGTCTAACAACAAAACTGCTTATGTAAGAAGAATAATAGAGAGCATAGAACATGATATTTACAAGGTTTTGTATTAATAACAAGTCTATTACATGATGGTTTCATTATCCAACATTGATTTCCAATTATAATTTTATAATCCTTAATAATGGATTAGGATAGAAAGGGGTATACACCCATCTAGTTAATCATATAATTAATCCTTATATTACCCCATATAAACCGAAACATATACATTGATTAGTTAGAAACCTCAAATGTATTATCATATCTTCACTTAATTTGATTATACACTATAATCTGTATTCTCTTCAGAAAAATGTCAGATACCCAAGTCACAAGATCCTTTATCTTCTTTACATTGATCTAGGAATAGAAATTAGTCTTTGTACTTTAAAGTGATCATCCTAATTGAGTTTATATAATCATTATTTGTTATCTAGACAATAAAGATCATCCAAATATTCCTATAATAAGAAAGTTATTCATGAATATCAATCATGCCAGATTTGGAATGATCTGGTTCTTCAAAAAAATAGTCAATCATGAAAGTCTCCTCTTACTTGTATTTTTTAGAGTTAGTCACTTATTTATTCTAGATAAAGTGATATATCATTTTCCTCAGTATTCACCAATTCTAACAACTCATATTTTTCTTGTAATAAAATCTATTTCATGGAATTCACAAAATCATTCATTGTGAACCTTGTTTTACTTCTCTAATACATATTTCTAAAATAGTATATGAAATTTCTCCAATAAACATCACATGATAATCACATTGTATGGATCTCATATCACATACTGTTTGATCAATTAAATTATTCTTCACATAATTATGCTTCAAAAAAATTATTACATTGTTTAATTACTTTTAGTTTAATAGATTGTATACGATACATTCTTTATGAAATTATAGAAAAACTATAATTCATATGAAAATTCATCCATATAAAACTTCACTTTACATAATACTATGCATTACACTAAAAAGGAATATAGATTTTAAAAATTGTATCTTTCATGAAATGAAGCACTTGTTTTGTTGGATCTAGTGGAAGAAATTATGATCTTACACTCTCAATAATCATTTGTACCAACATTATTATTTACGCATTAACTAGGACCTAAACAATAATTTGTTGGAGAAAACATGTTATTGACATAAGATAATCCCAAAAAACAAGGTACACCATTCAAATGTATAAATAAACAAAACATACATCATCTATCATTGAAAAAAACCATTATATGGTAGTTTTAATGCATTTAAAACCTCATGTCCCACATAGCATTCTCAATAATGTAGCAAGTATTGCATACTGTCTTCCCAATCAAATGAAAAAATCATCCCATACATAATATTAATATTTTTATATCATAAAAAATATTCTCCCCAGCATACCACATTCTTATTCACCTTCATATACTATATATTTTAATCACATAACATTTATGATCACAAACATTACCCATTTTTTATATTGTGCTGTACACTCACATACCAGTTTATTCACGTACTAAAATATCTATTCTCATAGTATGTACACGTTCAGTCAAAAAAGCATCTTCCTAAAATGTTAATATAGTTTGTGGAAATCCATAATTAGATGAATTCCATAGTTCCATTATGTTTTTTATGTTATCACAATGTGTTTGAATTTATATATGATTATCAGTTAGAAAAAAACTCATATGTGGAAATCCCCTACCGAGGTTGTAGGTTGAAGATGACTCAAATGTTGGTTGAACAACATGACATTATTTAATTGGATGGTGCAAGTTCAATATGTTTGTTTTTAAGGTGGGTGAATTGTTTCCATATGTGTTGAATCCCACATTGAAATACAAATTATCTATACTCTATTTTATAATCAATGTCGTTTCCATTACATCTTAGTTATTTGTATCTAGGTCTGATCTATGGTTTTTCTTACACCAATCCATAGTAGAAACACCTTTTAATGAAAACCCTATGACACTTCTCTTTCCACATTAATACACCTCCATGATAGCATAAAAGAATCCAACATCCATAGATACACATGCATGTGCTAGTTTCTACATGGTTGTGCTTGATCCCATCTATACATGAGTTGGATATCCTTATGTGGTAGTGGTAGCCTCATTTTTTAATAAACCCCTAAAAATTTCACTTAGAAAAATAAAATAAATTCTTAAAATATTCCACTCTACCATGAAATTATTCTTCAATATATATATATGATGTCCTTCACAAAAAAATAGTAATGTAATAATAGAATATTTCATTTTATTCTTCAAAATATTACTTTACCTAGTCATATAATGGTGTATACATTTTATTTTTTTTCATAACTACTTTTTAAAATTTTAACCACTCAAAAAACATTACCCCATGTATTAAGAATTAAGACCAGTACAAAAACATTCATAATTACTACTACTACTAGTACTACTACTATTTCTTCCGTATATTCACCTAAATTATTTAGGCATGTAGCCTAACATTCGCTTTCCATAGACCATAGTATAATCTCAATAAATCTATATACATATGTGTATGATTTATCAATAATTTCATTCAATTCCTTAATCATTATAAACTCCTCCTGGAATATAATCAATATCTGCTAATTGAATACTTCCACATATATTGAATTTATGAAACAATGATGAAATATATAATGTTAATTTATCAACCTTTCACTTATTCTCATCAATATCACTATTTTAATTTTTTCAATACATATTCAATTTTATAAGTCAATATTATTCTCCCCTTATTGAAAATAAATTTAAAGGTACAATAGGGATTCTCTCATTTCATCAATCTTGTTATAACATCAAGTTATTGTCTTCTCATTGTTTAATTCAAAGACTCATCCTTAGCCACTTATTAGAGAAGGATGAAATAAAAATATTTATCACTAAAGAGTAAATATCTATACAACTCAATGTATACATGAAAAAACCCTTTATAGGGAAAAATGTCTTTGTAACCAAGGTGATCATTCTATTGATATGTTTTGTGGAATGTTATACCGAACACAAATAACATAATTATAAAAGTTTACAGTATGTTGAGAGATATTAATAAATAAATACATACTATCCTTCACTTATCTCAACAAACACATAAAAATTTTCAATTGAAAAAATACATTTCTCTCCACTTTTAGCTCAATATCGACCCCCTTGACAATAATTATCAATCCATTCAGAGTATGTGTATGGGAGTTATTTCCATTCCACATCATCCAATTTGACAAATATTGTTAGAAGATACACATTCATTATGGGTTGAATATTTTAATTTCTTATTTCATAAATTTATTCCCCTAAAGGGATACAAAAATCTCTTTAAATTCCCTACTCATAAGTAGAAAATCATATATATATATATATTAATGGATAAGGAGGTTCCTATTTGATCCTTATAAATAGCATTCAGGTTGGGGTTTTTTATTAACCTTTCATTATTATTCTTATTTCTGATCTCAAAATGTGATGTACTTCTCTTTATACTTTCACCCTTTATATCAAGAATATTTAAATTCATCTGAGGAATAACATCCTCATGTTAGGAGGAATTGTCAATATCAAATGATAATGAAATTTCATCACCCTTTTATTTAATTATATTTTTTATACTATCTTTTTGGGATGGTAGGATTGAAATGTTATTATTCATCTCATGCCCAAATAATTGACGTCGATTATTGTGACGTTGTAGATCAATACCCATGGATGAATTCTTATTAAATTCAACATCTAATTTTTGAATCAACTAAATTAAATAAATTTCATCATTTATTTGACCTTTCTCACTTTGTTTAGATATTTTAGGTTGATCTATATAAACTATCTAACATTCATTCTTTTTATATTTATCCTTTTGGGTGACTCGAATTAATTTTCATATATATTAGGTGATTGGTGGTAAAATTACATAAAGCACAAACACACACCACACAGATGCTGGAAATATAGGCAATATCCTCTTAGGGATAGTCCACCCATATAGCCTTATTTATTCATTACACATCCCAAAGTCCCAGTGATAATGAAGCACATTACATGGCCCAAAGGCCCATGAACTGGCTCGAAGTCCCAGTGCAACATTATTCTTATGTCATAGTCTTATTTTGTCACCACAAACTACTTCCAAGTATTCATATCTATTTTATAATAGAATCTTGGATGGATTTTTAATCACTGATTTATTTTAATGATATTATGTTAACAAAAATCCCCTTTATTCATGTATCATACCTTTAAATAACATGTTATACTAGTACAAGTAGTCTCTGTGACCATATATTTCATAGAACCAATAGGCCAAATCACTCTACATGTATTTTCCAAATGAATCTTTTAAAGGAAAAGTTTAAACCCTAACAATATCATCTAAAAACTGTTAAAGAATTAATCACAGTTTGAGACTACATGAACTACCCCTCCCCATCATGAACATCATTATGTCAAGACTCCACCTTCTCATGGACACACACCTATAATTCCCATGTAGGGATGCATGGGGATGATACCTATGTAAATTCATATACCCTTTAGATCATCTAAATCCAAATGGCTATGCTACGGTGAATAATTTGTACTCTGAATCCCCATCTAGAGATTCTCTTTGAACTATGTTTGGTAGTGTCCACATTCAAAAATAGAAATATGGCCAAATTCTTTCATACTGTCACAATATAAGTCTTAATGCCCCAAACCACATCAAAATAACAAAAAAAATTCAAAAGCACTCCAACTGCAGTGAGACTTCTAATTCAAATTTTAAAAAAAATACAAACCAACAAGATAAGGGCATGAATCATAGAAACCACCTTGAGAATGCTCAAACCTTATGACCATCACCAAAGAATCATCACTATCATGAATTACTCAAATAATGAACAATCACATGCCACAGAATCATCCCTAACTATACACAATGCAATATCGGTTTCCACCACCATAACACCTTCGAGAACCATCCCCTAAAAATCTTATCCATTTCCCTAATAAACACTATCACCACTACTATCAAAGAAAGACATGTTGGAGATCAAAGAAATCTTACATAGTGCATCAATTACGAAAGAACCTGAAAAACCTAGAATGAAAATAGAATGTACCACATATCTCATCAGGTGATAAAACCTTCCATAAAAATCCACCCACAATAAATATATTTATCAATCGAAAACCTCTATATCATGTGACAAGAACAAGGGATTCCTTCTAGAACACCATGGCTGAACGATTTCACATCCGAAAGCTTTATTTCAACCAAAATAGATGACCTACTGGGAGAGCAACAGAAGGAGTGTGAAGCCAGAGCATTGAAAGGTTCGGGCAAGGCTTAAACTAAGAAGAATACACTAGAACCACCAGCCCGAACTGATGAATCAATCATCTGTGAGGAAGGTAACCCACCAAAACACGGTATAAAAAAACCACCCAATAAATACCACCTCAAATTAGATTGAGGATAGACAAAGATACGCATCCTAGAATACTAAGGACAAAACATGCAATGTCCCCAAACCGGGATCCACTAAACCGGTGCCCTGATCCAAGTCGCCACTTGACCTAAAGCATGCCTCCTCATATTCCCAAGGTTACCGACTAGAAGAGAGGTTATAATGAGTCACGTGGGGATACTATACCCTCTTAACAAGAGTAAGCCCCAACAGAACACAATATAAATAGAGGAATGATATGAAACAACTAATAAATATGCATAACCAAATGATTTCCGAACATGGTGAAAAAAAAAATCAAATACAACAATGGCATGCCATACTAGTAGTGCAAGGTGAATGAAACCCAGAACAAGACAAACAAAAAATAAATCGTAACAGTTAGAGACTCTAAGTCTAGGCCCTTCTCCACATAAATCATAATCCCAAATCAACATCTTTGTGTAGGGACTTCACCCTTATCCTCACCTACATCCATGAAATCTGATCAAGTACCTAACAACGGCCCGATCAGGGTGTGAGTACAATACATTATAGGCCACCACCAATGGGTTCTACAAAATATCCAGTCTGACATATATTTCATTCAATAGAGACTAAATGGTATGTAAATAAGGGATAATTCAGGTGCCATTTGTCAATAAGGTGCATTTAATTCATGACTTTCATTTATCCTAGTTCCATTTCTTAAACCAAATTTACTTATCAATCCATTTTTAGCACATTATCATCAGGTTAGGCATATACGTCATCAATTCATGGGTCTACGAAAATCAATCACTATGAATAGGGGAAATAAATCAAGTCCCTATCTCACTAGGGATACACAAATCACACGAACACATTAATCTCACCCAGAAGCCTGAGTCTAGGTGGAATACAACTGTTAGGGGAATAAATCCTTTGTCCCCTTACCTATCCCGTGCATTTATGGGGTAGAGTTTAGAGCCTCCGTCTAACTTTACCCATAGGCGTAGATCCTCAAGTCAATACCCAACTCTACCAATCCATGTGCACATTCTTATTTATCAAATCACAAAAAGCATACCACAACACAACCAAGAGTATACAATTCCATTAGAGATCACAATTCTCAACAAAAAACATAGGAATTAAAACTATACCCTAACCCATTAATAGATTTACCATTTAGAATTCATATCCATTTAGCCAAATTCACATTCGCATTCCTTAACCCATTAAGTGTGTTAAACAACCCCAATGACTTATCCAAATTCATAATTGATCACACATTTACCAATTGAGCCCATATATCATTTCACAAGAATTTAACCACTTATTCATTTGAGGCACATTTCTCTTATCTCATAACACAACCACTTATTACGTTCAACTATTATGTTTACCACAATTTCCAATGTATTAACCCATTAAAATATTCATACATTACCTTGTTACACCACATTTACTTATTCCTCATTTCCCATGTCATCATTCAATTATAAGTTCACCATTTAATATGCACTAACTCTCCTTAAGAATTTCTAACCAAATTTCGTTAAATAATTAACATAGTCCCACTCGACCACATTTTCCCCATTTTCTAGTCATTTCAAACATACCTTTATGCATTATCACCCTGGTAACCTCTATTAAAATTCCTTTAATAAGATAATCAATAATTAAAACATGTTTTAAATTGGCTTTAAACTTTACTCAGCAATAATTTATTTAACCCTACCACTCTCAATGTTCGTAATTGCTAGCACATCCCATGGGTGGCCCTAAAATGGTAAAGTCGTCATTTATGAATCTCATAGGGATTGTGAGGGGTTCAATTGGTCGCATAGAAATCCACTTTTATTAAACACTCTAATGGAACTAAGAACACAAATATGGAAACCATAGAACAGATGTTTCCATGCACAAATTTAAAATATAACTATGAGATAATATTTTTAGATCACCTACATTGAATCTGATGATGAAAACACTCTTAATCAAGACCTTAGATCCCTATTCAATCACCCCTTGAATCCTCATCCTAAATATCACCTGAAAATAGGGTTTAAGATCTTAAGAAGAAGATGGAAGAAACTACAAACCCTAATCCACAGAAGAGAAGAAAGAGGAGCATTAGACTTACCCAAGGCATCGTTCCGCAACCAAAGACGCTTCAAACGACAACGAATCAAATGAGAACCACCCTTGGGAAGCTTGGTTTGTCCAATAACGTCACTAGGGTTGCAAGTGTGAAATAGAGGAGAAACCCGAGTTGGGGTTTAAAATCACAGAGAAGAAATTTTGTGAATTTTCAAAATTATTGGGCCGTACAGTTTACATGCATAGTTTTCCAAACCGTGTGCAAACCATGCATGAGACACTATCCAAAAAACCCTCCCTTGACATGGTTTATTGGGGATTCTGTATTCTTTTTTAACTATGTGACAAGTGTGTATAAGCCTCTGTCTATGGCCTCATGGTTACCTTGGATGGTCCGCACGATTTTCCCTAACTGTGTGTAAACCAGGAAACTTTACGAAAAATACATTTTTCATCCAGTTTCATATCTTGAACTCCCGAAACACCCCCAAGTCTTTACATGAACTTGGGAAGAACTTATTTATCCCTAAATAAGGAACTTTAAAGGAAAAATAAACAAGAACATAACTTATAAAGAGACTGGCATCTTACATCCTCCCCACCTTATAACTACCCGTCCTCGAGCCAGTCTTTTGAGCATCACCAAAATTCTGTAGCAAGAGGTCATGCCACAAGGCCTACCAATCCCTTACCACTTTCCATGTTTCGAGTTTCACACCACAAGTCACCAAACATGGATAAAGTGCACATACATTCCCCTCAAGACTTCCTCACCACAACCCACAACCCAAACCAAAAAACACCACAAGAATGCATCCTCTACAACCTTACCCAACCACTAGAACTTCACAGAGAAATCATAGACAATAGTTACTAACTCTCTACACATGGAAACTTTGTACACATCATCACATCATCTAAGAGGAACCAATCGCCGCCTCATCAGCCCAAACATCTATACAATTCATGACCTAAATCACTTGATGTCATTTTCTTGTTATCCAAACCCTAATGATGACCAAACATGGTATCACCCGAAAGAAAACACATGATCCTTCCAACCACATTTCCTAATGATTTCACTCCCCAACTTTACAACCAAACGAAACTAAAATCTCTCGGGTACTCGACCAACGAAACCCATGCCAAAGCTTTATATTAGGGATAAATCACCCGAAAAGTGACCACATGAGTCATTATAACTCAAAACATTGGTCATGTCATCAACTAACCATTTATCTAGTACGGTTCACTCCATCATATTTGGTTACTTGGCACCACCAGTTTTGATGAAAGACCATTCAATCCTCAACCCAACTTCCACATCACCTGACATGTTCCAACTAACTACGCCCGAACACCCCTATGAGAATTACTCTTCTTTGGCATCCAAAAGAACTATCAGAACCATTTAGAAAGACATTCCTACACAATACATTAATGGACCAAGATCAAACTAACCTCACTTAGGTATAAATTCATTTCAAAAAGGTAGTTGCCAGCACAATATGAACCTAGAGGTGGGTTTCTCTTACCTCTCCCATTAAAGTTTACAATCTCAGGTCGGACCACCCTTGACTGGCTTGTCACAAAACCCCCAGCTTCAACTCAAGGTACACTACCCCTTTCTCACCTTCCCAAGGTTCTTATTAACATGAATCCTAACATTAACATCCCACGAACCCACTGAGGTCACTACCTAAATTATAGAAGTAATTCATAATCATAGAATTACTACCCTCTAGACCATCATCGGGCTTCACCATAAGTATGAAACCACATCACATGGCGAAGGTTCCCTCATCATTGAGATTCATTAAACCATAAAGGAGAAATTACCAGAGTCTAACCCCAATCTTCCATAGAGTTATAGAACTCAACCTCTCTTTCCAGAACTCATTGTCGTATCCAACCACACCCTTCTATGAATCCAGAACAGACATAAAAATCTTCACATGGAACCATCATGAATTTGGAGCCAACACTAGGATCATCAATCACCACATCAAATCCCCACATGGCCTCTCTGAGGAACCTAACATGCACCGCACATGTTCCTCATTGGAATCCCAGTGCCACTAAATCAACTAAAGTTCTCTTATCCACATCTAGGACTGACTTATCACTCCCCACCTTAGGATTTTTGTTACCATTTCTCAACATGAGGGATTAAAACACAAAATCTTATACCTGATCACAAACTAAACCACAATCTTAGACACGACCATCTATCTTGTTCCAAAAACAAGAAAACGAACATCCCCCAGTGCCCATTCTTGACTTCAATGAACTGTACCAATGAAGTGTGTCGACATTAATTCCATCCTAGGGGACTCACCCTAGCACATATAGGTTGTACGTCCCATTATCAAGATCCAAACATATAGTTTCCTTGAGCGTAAACTCCATGATGTCCATAATTCAACAAATCACCTTTATGTCTCTTTGCGTGCGCCAGAGCTTCTTAACACACCTGGGACAATGGAAATATGTTCGGAATTATCTTCACTAGCTGAGGTATGCTAAAAGGTTTTACGAGAACAACAACACCAACTTATCCATTTCTGATGTCTAACTATGGGGAACCATAACCTGCAAAGGATTTTGGGCTTCCCTGAAGAACTCACCTCATCAATACTTAACCCCACCACTTAGCTGTGACTTCCAACAAAGTTTAACCATATCTCCACAAACGAACCACCAAGAAACCATGAACTAATGTTTCACGTGGCACTACTTCCACTACACCGCTTGATTTCTTCCGATACGTCCATGCCAGATAACAACTGAAACACAATAGTCTACAAACCCTTCAAACCAATAGTATGTCACAAACCAACTTTTACCTACGTATATCACATCTCCTACTTACATACATAACCATGTATCTTGGTTAGTCATCCTCATTATCTCTGAGGTGGCCTCTGCATCCCACCAACTACCCTACCATTCATACAATCATGTTTATACACGTGAACACCCTCACCTAAAGTGTCACCAATGATAGAAGGAATATAATAACACTTCATTCACCCTTGTCCCTTATAATTAAAAACAACTTTAAGAACCCCATTAATAATCATCCAAAAAGGGGAGTTAGGAATCGAGACAATACAACCCTTTGGAACAAACCCTACATCCTATCACAAGCACTAGAGTTCCCTTATGAATGAACTTGGGAACCACTATACCATTTACTAAACATAGTGGTACTCAGTATGCATTAAAACCACCTTCATAGCATCTCCCATTCTCACATTCCACGTACCTACATCTCCAGACTAACCTCCCATGAGTCAACCTTTATTTTATGAAACAATAATTGCATAACCACAAATTGAGTAGCACCACCAACCAATAACCTTTCCACTTAGACCTCTCAGCCAAACTCACACCATACAACACTCTAAGTCCCACTATCATAGTTCCAAACATCTACATCTGTGAGACGCACCCAAAATCACTAGAAACCATGTCCTACATCTCTCATAGGTCTCCTTGAAGGATTAAAAACACCAAATCCCTAGACTGGAGTCACACCAATGAAAATCCATGGGTGCTCTCTCTAAACCATACATATCATGACACGATCAAAGCAATGCTCATGAATGAAACTCTCACCCCTCGTTTCGGTTCACACTATTCAGAGAGAACCAAACAAGAATCTACTCTAGGATCCGTATCAAAAGTGTACACATTCATCGACACTATAAGAAAAACATCCTGTCTAGGATTCCAAAAGAAACTCGTAAGGTCTCTACTCACAAGGTCACTATGACCCACGCACCATCCATAGGGTCCATTATACAATCTATATAGTCACGAACCATGATAATTTACACACTCTCATTTCCAAAAAACTTGTTACAACCCAATGGACCAAAACCCACCAAAGGTTCCCTAAACAGACTACCTTGGCCATATCAAAACTGGAAAGGCCTCACAATCCACATCCAAATTCTTAAACTAGAGCACTATATAGCTTCCCAACCCATACATACAAGGGTCAAACTGACAACACAAAGTATACCCACCTCTAAACTCAATCATTCCAATTTTAACATTTCACCCAACACTTCGATGAATGACCAAATAGATTTAACAACAAATGCAAATATCTCCCGATATTGTCTATAAACCATCCATTCTTCATAATGTTTCCCAACGTTAAACATCACACCTTGAACACTACCCTCTACCATACCTATCGTGGGTCATTGTACACATGGGGTAACCAATTTACTTAATTACAAGTCTTTCATAAACACTTTATCAACCCAATTTTTATATTAAAAAACAATCCATTACTCATAGGCACATTTACAATTTCATAACATGTTACAATCATCATTTTAATCTCATTTACACTTTTAGTTAGGAAAAATTATTAACCCTTTTTCCATTTCTACACAAATATTTCACTTTTGGAAACCATTCAATCGTTACAATTTATAATAACTATAAGGCCCCGACCCTAATTACCCAAAGTCGGTGCTTTATTATATAACATTGGCATGATACAAGGAATCATGTCCCGAATGACCGATCAGTTTAGTATTATTGGAAACAAGATACATAAATAAGTTCAACATTACAACTTGAAAAGAAATAAAACACATATTTATTCCCTTAGAAACATCCAAGCCTCCTTGATTATGCCAGAAATTCACTCACAACTAACTTCTAAATATCCTGGGAAAAAACACAAGAAAGGGGTGAGCTCAAATACTCAGTAAGGGTACAAAATATAGTGGAAGATAACATAAACATTAGGCATGGTGAATAACTGAAAACAGATTCCTTTACAAATAATAAACATGAACACTTTATGAAAGTAATAAGAGATGAGTAAATAATTCCATAATAAAATATAGTCATGGGTATTCTACTAGAAGAATAACTACATGAATAGTAAATAATACTTTCATAATGAGGGAATATATAATACAGGACATTCTGAAACCTTTTTTCAAGGCCTCATCCAAGACATATAAAAATTAATAAGGCCTCAGCCAAAACCAAATATCAAAATTGGGAAAGGCCTCAGCCAATTACACGTCTAATTGTATCATGAGACCTACCGATGAACCAAGGAGCTATAGTGGGCTCCACCCATCACTTACTAAGTCCAATACATTCCTCATATGAAAAGTTTGAAACATAACATAAACATTCGTATTAAAACTTGCATATGAAATGGCAATACTTTAACCATAAACCATGAATAGTATTAAAATATAACATTCACATTAAAAAATACCACAAAACCTTAAATACAATATGGAAGATTTGTATCATAATAAATCAATATCAAACAACTGTAAAATTTAGCACAGGATGTTGACGTGGATGAAATCAAAACTATTTGAGAGAAATATCTCATTATATTTTGAAATCATTTAAGAGGCACCAAATTATAAAAGAAAACATTTAATTTGAAAATATTTTTATAAGATTGTAAGGTAAGATTCAACGATGTTATAACAACAGAAAATAACCACAGCTACCATATAAGTTAAAAACGACATTCTTATGTTAATTTTTTTGAAAAGGTCATAAAGTACCCTGTTTGGAAAATGATAGAAAGATTTCTTTCAAAACATATAAGGTCTAATAAGGGAATAAATGACCATAACCGATCATCTAGTAAATAGTAAAAATGTTTTGAAATAAATTTTAGAGAAAACATGGATGTGGATGATAAAGAGGTCCTAGTAGAAACTTACGTATTAACAACCTCAGATATGTAAATAGATTGTAAAATTAACCCTTACCTTGTACATTCCCTTAGTCGATGGTAAGGTAACCTTTTCTTCTTTGGATGCTTTCATTTGAGTTGATCAAAAGGGCACCTTAGGTTGAATTTATGATAAAAGTAACTCCTCTAGGTTGAAGTGAGGGATGATTGGGTGAATTTTTGTAGGGGTTGGCCAGGACAAATGGATTTAGATTTGTGAAATTAAGAGAAGGGGAATTACCCTTTTATAAGATAAGTGAGGTTCACTTTAGGAAAAGCCTAAAATATTATTTCATAATAAAATCATTTTAGGTTTCTAATGTATCCAAAATGATTTATTTAGAGGATAAGGTGGATATTGGTTGAAAACCTCTAAAAAAAATAAGTTTTAGATAGGTTTAGGTCCCCATATAAACCTTATCTTTTAGATTTAACTCTTAGTTAAATAGTTTGACATTTACTATGTAGGTTTGTATTTTTATATTATATGGTTAATAAAATTACTATTAAAATACAAGATAACCCCAAGTGGTTCATTATTAATATATATAACTTTATCTATGTCCTCTATCCACACTATAGATTTTTAGGAATATTATATCATTTAATAATATAATATTTGTTTTAAAAACTCATTTATGTCAATTTTGACACAATTTTGTATTTTTTTGTTAACGTCAAAACAATATGATTACTTTGAAAAAAAATTATTTAATGAACCATAAAATGTCATATTAACCTATAAAATTAGTGAAATTCATTTGAAGTCTCAATTTACGTTTATTGGGATATTTATAATATATATTATTTTAATCCTTCATTAATAAGGTAGTTACTACATCATCATTGTTTCATAAATAAATTTAATTAATTAATTTCTAAAAATTATAAATAAAATACCATTATGTAGGAAATATATTTATCTTTCTAATGAATATCAATAGTCTAATTTCTCTTATTTATAACTCTGCATTAAAAATGGTCTATTTATCAAACTTTGAATTTAATGCTTTTAACTCTTCTTTAAATAAAATAATAATAAATGTCCTAATCAAATCAAAGTGGACCCAAGAGAATCATATTATATTCCTAAGGTTGGTTTTGGTTGAATTATACTTATCTAATAGAAATAGGACATGTGTCAGGGTAATTATAATATCATTTTCCCTCTAATTTCCATATTTAGTTTTAACCGTGGTAAAAAAAAGTCAAAAGTTACTATTCACAAAAAATTATTTTCATCTTATTGAACCACATTTTACTTACTGATTTCAATAGAGTCTCTTGAATTTTTGAAATTCCACTCATAGAAGTGGTAAAATTAAGGTTTTTGTAAATTTTCAAATTCTCCTAGAAGGTGGGTAAAAGATGGTAAAAAGTTCCATAAAATTTGATATATCTAATTTATTATAAAATGAATCCGATTAATTACATTGAAAACATATAGGTATTATGTATCTATTTTGACGTAAAATAAAATAAAATAACGTAACTAATTATTTAAATAAAAAGTCGGTTTTAAATAATAACACAATGCTTTTCACTATTCATCCAAAAATGAATGTTTTTAGAAAATACCAAAAAGTAACCCTAAGATAATATTGATATTCTAAATCCAAAAATGAAGTCCATTTTGAAAATTAAAATATATGAAATTTCAGAAAGTGGGTATTACTATTAATAATGGCTAGTTTCATTGGTCGTGGTGTGTTAAAACTCCAAGTGGTGTACAACACAAGATACTGCATTATTCAAAGGGAAACATACCATGGAAGATTGGGGTGTTACATTTTCCCCTCCTTAAAATAATTTCATCCTCTAAAGTTTTATAATATTACTACATAAAAATATTCGGGTGGTTCTTCATCATATGTTCCTCAGGTTCACATGTTGCCTCTTTCATTTTATGGTTTCTCAATAGAACATTCACCAAACAAGTCGTCCGGTTTGTCAACACTTGTTCTCTTGAATTAAAAATCTTGACATGCTCTTCACAATAAGACAGATCTGGTTCCAGTTCAATTTCCTAATAGGTGAGTACTTGTGTTAGGACAAGCATGTATTTTCTCAACAGTGATACGTGGAACACATCATGAACTTTGGAGATACTTGGAGGCATTTCCAAATGATAAGCTACAACTCCAATTCGTTCTTGAATTTAGAAAGTTCCATGTACATGGGACTCCATTTACCCTGATTACTAAAATGTATAACACCCTTCCATGGTGATAACTTCAAGAAAACATGGTCTCCTACTTGAAATTACAAATCCTTAATTAGGTTATCAGCATTTCTCTTTTTCCTACTTTCGGCTTCTTTGATGTGGGTTTGGATAATCTTCACCTTTTCCATTGTTTCTTAAACAAGCTCTAGGACTATGAGTTTTCTTTCACCAACATCATCCCAACAAGTTTTTGTGCGACATATCTTTCCATATAACGCTTCATATGGTGCCATATGAATACTTCAATAGAAACTATTTTTATAGGAAAATTCTACTAGAGGTAAATATTGATCCCACATAACTTGAAAGACAAGTGAGAAAGAAATAAAAATGTCTTCTAAGGTTTGATAGTCCATTCTGAATGTCCATCGGTTTGAGGGTGGTAGGTAGCGCTCAAACGAAGTTCAGTATCCATGTCCTTCTAAAGTCTTTTCCAGAATCTTGATGTAAAATGGGGATCACGATCTGAATCAATTGATAGGGGTACTTCATGAAGTCTTAAAACTTCATTAATATATTGTATTTGTAGACGTTCAAGTGGTAAATCTTCTCTTATAACAAGAAAATTTTCTCACATGGTAAGAAGATAAAAAATGACCCATATTACATCATTACTTCTAGTAGTTTTAGGTAGTCTCAAGAAAAAGTCCATCGTAATATCATGAAATTTCCACTCATGTATGGGAAGAGGTTGCATGACTCCTCTAGGATGTTTTATTCCAACTTTAACTTGTTGAAAAAACATACACTTTGACACATAATCAGCAATATCTCTCTTCATGTTGTCCCACCAAAAATGTTCCTTCAAATCCTTATACATCTTGGTGCTCCTAGGGTGTATATGGAAATTAGAGCTATGAGAATCATCCAACAATTCCCTTTTTAGATCAGGTATATTGGGAACAAAAATTATCTTCCAAAATTTCATAATTTCATCTTCATATATGATGTTACTCAATCTCCCATCATTCACAGCTTTAATCTTCTTCTAAAACTCCTCCTCATAAGTCTAAGAACTTTTTATCCTTTCTATAAAAGATGGTTTGGCAACCATTTGAAAGTGTGTTGATGTTTCACCATCCATGGTTATTCCCATAACCATCTTTACTAGATCCATGAAAATATGATCCCTTTCGACTCTCATCTTGTTCAAAACTCCATGATCTTTTCTTCTTAAAGCATCTACTACCTTATTTTCCTTCCCTGAGTGGTAGTGTATAGTGAAATCATAATCCTTGAGTAGTTCAATCCATCATCTTTACCTCATGTTGAGATATTTATGTGAGAAAATATACTTAATACTCTTGTGATATATATAAATCTCACATTTTTTTACCATAGAGATGGTGTCTCTATATTTTCAGAGCAAAGAATATAGCTTCTATCTCAAGATCATGAGTGAAATAGTTTTTCTCATGAATTTTCAACTGTTGTGATCCATAGGCAATAACTCTTTCATTCTATATAAGAACACAACCAAGTCCATACATCAATATAAATAACAAAACCATCATTACCAGATGATAGAGTCAATATATTAGAAATGACTAATATTCTCTTCATTTCTTCAAAACATTATTGACTCTCTTTTTTCCAAACAAATTTAGCCCCTTTAATCGTGGGCTTGGTTAATGGGTTAGCCAAATGGGAAATATTCTAGATGAAACACCGATAATAACATGCTAAATCAATAAAACTATGTACCTCAGTTATACTCGTCAGTGCTAGCCTTTCATGGATTGCATTGGTCTTTGAAGGATCAATGAAGATTCCATCCATAGAGACAATATGTCCAGGAAAATAAATCTCTTGAAGCGTGAATTCACACTTGCTAAACTTCCCATATAATTCATTTCTTCAGAGGATTTTTAGAATAGTGAACAAGTGATTTTCATGATCTTCGTAGATTTTTTAGTAAACCAAGATATCATAAATAAATACCACTATAAAGTCATCAAGATATTCCTTGAAAACTCTATTAATTAAATCCCGGAAAATAGCACATGAGCCTTAGCCCAATTGGTAAGGACTCCATAAGTGCATCTGGGAGATCTGGGATCAAATCCATGTAGAGACATTATTTCCGGGTTACTATAGTAGGTACTGTCGCATGAACTGTGCAGTACTGTAGCAGGAACTGGAGCAGGTATTGTTTCGCACTGTAGTAGTTGGGAATATGCCCTCGTTTGGGCCTTTGGGCAACCGATTTGGTCCCCGAGACCTTTAAAGCCTTCGAGCAACCCAGGCCATCAAGGAAGTAAGGCCTCCGGGCTACTTCAAGGCCTTCGGGCCACATCAAGGCCTTCGGGCCACCTTACGTGTAGATGCAAACCAGATAACCTACAAGGAACAAGCACTACAAGGAGGACGAGGAAGGAGCTTTCACCACAATAGAAGTTAAACATATTGCAAGAATGAGAGGGTATGGCACTTGCCATCGGGACAAGCCTATGCATGCACGAATATGCCTAACTAAATAGCCATGTGAAGGTGGAGATCTGATTTCCTGATGAAGATGCTGGGGAGGAGCAGTTCTAAGTAATTAGTATGGTTTGTATGTAATGCTTGAAGCCTACGGGAAAATGAATTCCTCTAAGGCCTATGGGACATGTAATACTTGTTCCTATCGGCCTTTTAAGGGTTCCAACTTATCAAAAATAAATAAAAAATGAAGGCCTTCGGGCCATTGGATGGATGGAAATCCTTGAAAATAGAGGGTGCATTTTTCAATCCAAAAGGCATTACTGTAAACTCGTAATGCCCGTACCTGGTTTGAAAGGTGGGTTTTGGAATTTATTCCTTCATTCCGCACAACTGATTATTTCCAGATCTAATTTAATTCTTTGTAAAATATTTATATCCATGAATTTTATTGAATAAATCATTAATGTGAAGTAGGGGATACTTTTTCGTTATTTTTATAGCATTGATCTCCCTATAGTCAATGCACGACTTCATAGATATGTCTTTCTTCTTAAAAAACGGATATGATATTACCATGGAGAAATACTAGGTGGAATAAATACCTTATTACTCAATTCCACTAGTTTTTTCTTTAGTTCCACTAATTTCACAGTGGCCATTCTATAAGGAATCTTTGATATGGGCCTTGAAATAGGGATTAAGTCAATGGAAAACTCAATTTATCATCCTGAAGGATGTCTAGGTAAATCCTCTGGAAACATACGAACATATTATTGTACAGTAGGTACATCCTCTATTTGAACATTCCTTTCCTCACCCACAGTTATTTCATTCTCTTCCTACCCAATAATTGAATTTAGTAGAGCTACTAGAGGTGGATCTAGATAAGAATCAGATGGTGATGTTTCTGATCTATAGACAAGGTACTCCTTATCATCATTGAAATTTGTAACATCCTTCTTCTTACAATAAATTTTCACATCATGGTCCGAAATCCAATCCATACCGAGGATTATATAAAATTAAATCATGGGTATGACAATGAGATAATCTGATAAAGAACATTTATATGCCCTAATGAGAACTGATTCAGAAAAAATTGTTGGAATGATACTTCCCTTAAGAGTTTTTACTGACAAATCCTTTATTAAATAAAATTGGAAATATCTAATTTTCATAGGAAACTGGGAATATATGAAATAATGAGATAATCCATAATTAAATAAAGTATTGGATAAACTTGAGGAACCATTAAATTACTAACCACCATGTCTTTTTGAGCTTCAACCTTAGCAGTAGTGATCACATAATCTTGGCCTTGATCCCTTGGCCTTTTCTGAGGTATGTTTTTTTTCTTAGGAAATTCATGTGTATAATGTCCCATTTACTTGAAATTGTAGCATTGAACATTGTTATCTTCTTTCTTCCCCTTACAATCACCAGAAAGATGGATTTTCGTTCCACATTTGTTGCATACCCATTTTCATTTTAGATAGGCACTAGGGTGCTTCCTTTCACAATTATCACGGGTGGAAATTCAACTCTTTCCTTCTTCCCTATTTCTGTATTTCCTTTCCCGGAGAGTTCAAAATATCTCTTCTTC
The DNA here is from genome assembly GCA_963277665.1 of Viscum album. Lineage (NCBI taxonomy): Eukaryota > Viridiplantae > Streptophyta > Magnoliopsida > Santalales > Viscaceae > Viscum > Viscum album. The sequence continues at coordinate 601,203,000 of OY728125.1, forward strand.
TTTTGTTTTTCGTTAAAGTCATAAGACATAGAGAATTCCTTTTCTATCTTGATAGCACATCAGACAATATCTATGTATGAAGAGAAGGATTGTGAGACTATTTCTCGATGGAGAAATGGTTTTAAACCATCAAAGAATCGATCAATCTTACTACTTGGGTTATTTATATAATCTTATACATGCCTTCCTAAACTTGTAATGTTAGCCTCGTACTTTGCGACATTCTCATCCACCTTTTGCCTCAGACTCAGAAATTGTATTTCTATATCCGGTCGATGGTCACGAGGAAATTATTTTTCTATGAAAATATCTTTAAAATACCTCCATTCCGCATTTAATAACTCTTCATTCTCCTTTGTGTTTTGGATCAATGAACACCATTGATCTGTATCTCTAGTGAGGTGATAAACTACCATGACAACTTTTTCCCTTTTGCTACACCCCAAATCATGAAATATTTTCTCTAAGGAACGTATCTATTTCTTGGCTACAAATGGATTTGTTGTCCCATTGAATGTTGGGGCTTGTTGCCTCAAGAAGCAATCTAACATTGATCCTCCACATTGTGGATCAGATTTCTCCATATAGGTAAGGTTATTATTCATAACCTCAGTGAGTAATCCTAGTATGGTGATAAGCTGAACAGGACCTGTTGTATCACGAGCTCCACTATAATTATCTTGATTAGGAGGGAAGTCCATAGATGGATTACGTGCATTGATACGGTTCCCATTACTTCCACTAGGTTCCATTTCTAAATAATGGCATACACTATATTAGTTTATGAATCGTAGTACATAATTCCAAACTAGTAAAACACTTAATATAAATTGAACAGTTTGTGGATATAATCGATAATCATAAAAAAATATTTTCTTTGAGGAATTATATACTCATAAATCCACCATAATATTTTTTAATGAAAATGTGAGTTATCCTAATTAAATCTCCCAGAAGAGTCATAACCAAGAGTGAAAAAAGGCCCATTTTCGTGTACCAGGATACCCCCGATCAAGCCCAAAACTCATTGTCGGAGTTTTCACACCTAGGTAAATATGTGCTAGAGCCACCTCTACCCGCTCGTATCTAGAAAGTGATGTATTAATTGAAAATACACAAAATATCTACATTACCAAAATTATAGGAATTTCTTCTATACTAATGCTCAATGTCTATCTAATGGTTATGTACTCTAATCAGTGTTTATCTAAATCTAGTTTATGAGGTTTGTACTAAACTTCCTTTGATACCAAATGTATTTCCCCGAACTCAGTTACCCAGACACGGTGCATTATTACATAACATTGGCTTGATACAAAGAATAATGTCCTGAAGGACATATCAAATTAGTATTATTGGAAACAAGATACATACATAAGTTCAACATTACAACTTGAAAAAAATAAAACACTAATTTATTCCATTAGAAACATCAAATTCTCCTTGATTATGACTAAAAGTCACTCATAACTAACTTCTTTATATCCTGGGAAAATGAATCATAAGAGAGGGGTGAGATCAAATGCTCAGTAAGGGAAATAAATACAGCAGAAGATAAGATAAATATTAGCCATGTTGAATAATTGAAAACACATGCCTTTAAAAATAATAAAAATTAATACTTTATGGAAGGAATATGATCTGAGTAAATGATGCCATAATACAAAAAAGTCATGAGAATTCTACTTGTCGAATAACTGCATGAACCGTCAATAATATTTTCATAATGAAGGAATTTATAATGCGGGACATTTTGAAACATTTTTTGAAAGCCTCGGCCAATACAACTAAAAATTATTAAGGCCTTAGCCAAAACCATATATCAAAATTGGGAAAGGCCTCGACAAATTCTACGTATAATTGTCTCGTGAGACCTACCGATGCACCGAAGAGCTATAATGGGCTCCACCCATCACTTACTAAGTCCAATACATTCCTCATATGAAAATTTTGAAATATATCATAAAAATATATATTAAAACTAGCATACAAAATGTCAATAATTTAACAATAAACCTTGAATGGTATAAAAATAACACATCCAGATCCAAACATATCAAAAAACATTAATTACAAAATAAAAGATTTGTTTCATAATAAATCAACTTCAAATAAGTGTAATATTTATCAAAGGATGCTGATATAGATGATATCAAAACTCTTTGATTGAAATATATCTTTCTATTTTGAAATAAATTAAGAGTCACATAATTATAAAAGAAAACATTTAATTTGAAAATATTATTATAATCTTGTAAGGGAAGCTTTGATGATGGTATAATGGCAGATAATAGCTACACTCGCCGTATAAGTTAAAAAAGACATTCTTACCTTGATTTTGTCGATAAGGTCATAAAGTACCTTTTTTGGAAAATAATGGAAATATTTCATTCAAAACATTTAAGGTCAAATAAGGTATAAATGACCTTAACCCATAGTCTAGTAAAAAGTAAAAATGTTTTGAAATACATTTTTAAGAAAAAATGGATCTAAATGATATAGCGGTCCCATTAGATACTTACGTATTACTAACCTCAGATAAGTAAAGAGATTGTAAAATTAACCTTTACCTTGTAATTTTTCTTAGTCGATGGTATGTTAACCTCCTCTATATTGGATATTTAATTTTGAGTTGATCAAAAGGGCTCCTTAGGTTGGATTTCTGATTAATTTAAGGCCTCTAGGTTGAAGTGAGGGATTTTTGGAAGATATTAGGGTAGGGGTTGGATGATCCAAATGGATTTGGAGGTGTGAAATTAATAGAAGGGGAAGTACCCATTTATTAGACAGGTGAGGGTCACTTTAGGAAAATATTGAAATATTATTTTATAATAAAATCATTTTTGGTTTATAATGGCTCCAAAATGATTTATTTATAGGATATGGTGGGGATGGGTCAAAAAGCTCTAAACTAATAGGTTTTAGATAGGTTTAGGTCACCATATTAACCTTATCATTTAGATTTAACTCTTAGTTGAATAGTTTGACATTTACCATGCCTCCTTGTATTTTTATATTATATGGTCAATAAAATTACTATAACAATCCAAGAGAACCCCGAGTTGTTTATTATTAATATATATAACCTTATATAAGTCTTTTCGTCGAACTCAAGATTTTTAGAAATATTATATCATTTAATAATATAATATTTGTTTTAAAAACTCATTTATATCAATTTTTACACTATTTAGTATTTTGTTTCTGTTAAAGTTATAACATCATGATTACTTAAAAACATAATTATTTAATCAACTTTAACCTAGTGTTTTTCACTATTCATAAAAAATTGAATTTTTTCAGAAAAATAAAAAAAATTCACCCTAATCTAATTTTGATATTCCGAATCGAAAAATGAGGACCATTTGGAAAATTCAAATTTATAAAATTTTAAAAAGTGGGTATTACTATTCATAACAGCTATTTGCATTGGTCATGATGTGTTAAAACTCCAAGTGTCATACAATGCAAGCTACCCCTTATTCAAAGGGATACATACCGTGAAAGCTTGCGGTGTTACAATAACCCAACATTTTAACTCGATTATAATATTTAATCAACCACAATATTCCTTAACTACTCATTTTAATTGTTTTCATTCACCCACACACATTACAATTATTAGGCATCATTTCCTTCAAATTTATTAAGTAAAATTCACTCTACTCTCTTTTCCCCGCACAACCATCCTATTTGTGTTCCTATAATGATGCATGCCACCTATATCCATAGGTACCTAAAATGATTCATGAATGAAAAACCTCATGCCATTCCGACAATGAGAAAAATATAAAAACCAATCAAATCACACAACCTGTTCCTCATCCAATGGTGAAATATCATTCTGCTATAACAAAACACCTCAAGAATGCCATTTCTCACCCAGGGTGACTTGGGGTTTCCCTCGTACATGGATTAGCTACTCCCATGAACGAGTTTATGACCAAGGCCCGAATCATCGTAATCTATTGTCTAGCATCCCCAAATAGATTGAATGAGAAAATAACTCATTTTATTCAACTTTTTATCATCCTCAACCTAGGAGCCACTAAAATGGTTCCCTAAACTAAGTCATTAAATGACCTCAATCACGCCTCCCTATACGCCAGAGGTTGTTGACTAGCAGTGGGGGTCTAGTGAGTCATGTGGGGAGACTATACCCTCTTAACCGGAGAAATCCATAGGATAATAGAATATAAATAGTGGAATAATATGAAACAACTAATAATCATGCATAACCAAATGATTCCCAAACATGGTATGGAAAAATAAAATACAACAATTACATGCAATACTACTAGTGCAAGGTGAATGAAACCCAAAACAAGAAAACAACAAAAAACTCCCATGGTTTCCCAACTCTATGTCTAGGTTCTTCTCCATGTACATCCCGATCCCAACTCAACATCTTCGTGTAGGGTCTTCACCCTTTTCCTAAAATTCAACCAAGATTTCTCCTGGGGTACCCAACGATAGTCTGTGCAGGGATTGAGTACAATAATCAGTATGCCACCACCAATGGTGACGACACAATATCCACTCTAATATATAGTTCATGCAATACATAATAAATGTTATGTTAGCATGGGATAACTTCAGTGAAATTTTTTTAACTAGGTGAAATTAATTAATGACTAGAATTTATCCAAGTTCCATTTCTTAAACCATAATTACTAATTAATCCATTTTTAGCACATTCACTTTGGCATAGGCATATACATATTCTATACATGGGTCAACGGAAATCAATCACTATGCGTAGGAGAAATAAATCAAGTCCCTATATCACTTGGGATACAGATATCACATCAAAAAATTATCCTCACCTTGAAGCCCCAGTCCGGGTGCAATGAAACAATTAGTGGAATAGTTCCCTCATCCCCTTACATAATCCATGCATTTATGGGGTGGAGTTTAGAGTCTTAGTGTAACTCAACCTGTGGGCATAGAACCTCAAGTCAAAATCCCACTCTACCAACCCATGTGCACATGCTTATTTGTCCAATCACCACAATCGTACGATAACACAAATAAGAATATTCAATTCTATTATATAACATAATTTATAACAAACAACATGGGAATTAATACTATGACATAACCCATTAATATATTTACCATTTACAATTCATATCCATTTATTCAAATTCCCATTCTCATGCCTTAACCCCTTAAGTGTATTCAACAACCCCTATGTCTGATCCAAATTCATCATTGACCATACATTTACCCATTAACCCCATTTATCATTACAAAAGCATTTACCTACTTATGCATTTCAGGTATATATCTCATATATCATAACACACCCACTTGTTACATTCAACCATTAGGTGTACCACAATTTCCCATGCACTAACCCATTCATATATTCATGCATTCCCTTATTACATCACATTAAAATATTCCACACTTCCCATTTCATCATTCCATTATAAGTTCACCATTTAATATGCACTAACCTCCCTTAGGCATTTCTAGCCAATTTTTTTAAACAACTGACATAGTCCCACTCGGCCCCATTTTTCCATTTTAATGTCACGCTAACCAAACTGTAATGAATTATCAGCATAGGAATCTCTTTTATCAGTCCATTTACAACTTAATCAATCATTAAAACATGTTCTATATAGACATTACTCGTTACTTCTTCACTTAACCCTACCACTCTCTAGGTCCGGAACTGCCAACGTACCCTATGGGTGGCCATAAAAAGGTCAAGCCATTCTCTATGCACCCCACAAGGATTGTGAGGGTTTGAATTGGTCACTTAGGAACCCCCTTTTATCAAATAGTCAAACCAATATGAGAACAAAAATTGGGAAAAATAAGAACACAAGCTTCCATGCACATATCTAAAATAAAACTATGGGATAATACTTGTAGACCACCTACCTCGAATCCGAAAATGACAAAACTCTTAATCTTGGCCTTGGATGTGGATTCAAACACCTGCTGAAGCCTCAAAATACATATAACACAAAAAATTATGGCTTTAGAGCATCAAAAGGAGATAAAATAAACTACAAACCCTAATCTACAAAAGAGAAGCAGGAGGAGCGTTCAAATTACTAGGGGCTTCAGTCCACAACCAATAGCACTCCAAACTGCCAGGAATCAAAGCGGAACCACCCTTGGGAAACATGGTTCATCCAAGATCATCACTAAGGTTATAGGGGGTGAAATGAGGGATAAACCTGAGTTGGGGGTTAAAATCCGAGAGTGGAAATTTTCTAAATTTTACATCTTTTTTAGGCTGAATGGTTTACCCGTATGGTTTTCCAAACAATGCACAAACAGTGTGTGAGAAATTGTATAAAAAACACCCCTTCACATGGTTTCCTAGGTATTCTGAATGTTCTACCTAACCATGAGCCAACTGTGCATAATTCCCTATCCATGGCTGCACCCTGGGATGCTCCATACAGTTTGCAATAAAAGTGCACAAACCGTTCAAAATTCTCAAAATCTATTTTTCATCCAGTTTCATGTCTTAAACTCTCACACACCCATAAGTATTTACATAAAATTTATAAAAACTTATTTATCCCAAGAAAGGGACTCAAACAAAAACATAAATAAGAACATACTTTATAATGAAACTGGAATCTTACAGGATGACCTGCACATCCTAACCCCTTCGAGAAACCACCATAGCGAGCCAACTAGGAGAGAAGTGCAGGGTCCAAAGGATAGAGAAGTAGTTGATTCTGGATATGGTTTTAGTATATAATCACATCCATGGATCGACCCCCCAATGTAGAGACCCGTATCTTGACGTACATTGAGATTACATTACTTTTGCGGAATACTTGGTACATAACAAAAACACACACACAAGGATCGTAATAGTTTAGTGTCTTTGGAAACTCGGAACATAATCTTCTAATCGTGGTGAAAGATCTTCAGTATCTCCCATAAAGATCCTCCCTTTTTTACCTAGAACCTTTCTTTTTATCCTGGGGAAAAGAAAACATAAAAGGGTGAGATAAAATGCTCAGTAAGGGTAAACAAAAGAAATATCAATCACATCATATTCATAAGAACATAACATTTTGGAAATCATAACCTACAAAAGAGAGCATAATTTCATAATCATGGGATAAATAATGGCAGTGAAAAAGTAATCCCAATAATCATAAATTACAACATGAAACTTTGTGGCATTCACACATAATCATGGAAAATCATTTCTTGTTAGTCATGACTCATTTCCAAGACTATCTTAGTGGACAAAGTCCCTTTCTGAATCGAGTAACCCTCGTTTCAGTCCTGTTTCACAGAACCGGTATAACCTACCGTTCCAGCCCTGTCTATCTCATGAGATATAAAATCTTTACCCAATGCATTGGAGGGAGATATAGGTCCCACCCATTTTATAATGAATCCTTTATTATGTGTGCCACATAATCATAAAACATACATCATCGCATAACACATGTAACAAAAATGGGATTCTTGAAACATCATGACATCATAAATCAATTCATATAAGATAAAGGAATTCATAAAAATAATTCCATCACAACATGATCAAATCAATTTAATAATAGGGATAAAAATAGAACCCTTTATTATCTTAGATGGAAAATAATTTTGATAAAACACTTGAACTCCATTCTTGAGGAAAATATCCTTTCTTCTTCAAAAAAAACATTTTTCCTTTCATAACATGTCATACTACTTTAAAATAAAAGAAGTTGATTAAAAATAAACTTGAAAACTTGTAAAGGAAGCTTCTTGGAAATAATGTTTTAAAAATCCATTCATGCCGTATAAGTTAAAAAAAACATTCTTCGTACTTTTGTCGGAAAAGTCAAAAAAGTACCTTGTATGAAAAAAACGACAAAAGATTCATTTCATATTCTTTACTAAAAACTCACCGAAGGGTAAAATTGGATTTAAACAATTGTAGGTGGATGGAAACAATATTAAATATTCAAGAAACATGGATGTGGATGAAAAAATACACCCCAGTAAATAAACAATCTCGGATAAAAATGAGATTGTGATATTTCCCTTACCTTAGGTCCGATTTGCTTTGTACGTGTCCGAAGCTCCTCTTCTTTGAAGCGCCTTTTGGAGACCTCCTCTTAGGGAACTAAAATTGGTCTTTGAGGAAGACCAGAACCTCTAGGATGTTTCTAGGGAAGTGTAGAAGAGATTTTGGCAGGGGTTGGCCGAGCTTGAGTGCTCAAATTGGTGTGAGGAGGAGGGGGAGGAGGTGCCCTTTTATAAGGGAGGAGAGGGGCACCTTAGGAATATCTCAAAATATTATTTTATATTAAAGTAAAAATCGGTTTATAATAGTTCCAAAGGGTCTTATTTCGAAGCTAAAGTGGGGATGTGTCGAAATCCTATCAACCAATAGGATTTAGAAAAGTTTAGGTTCTTATTTTAACCTTATCAATTAGATTTAACTCTAAGTTAAATAATTTAACTTTTACCGTGTCTTTTTGTTTTCTTTCACTATATGGTTAATACACTTACTATAACATGCCAAACTAACCCCAAATTGTTTATTATTAATACATATATCCTTATCTAAGTCATTTTGCCGAACCTTAGATTTTTAGGAATAAAATAACAATTAATAATATAATATTTGATTTTAAAACTATTTTGTGTTAATTTTGACACTATTTGATATATGATTTTTGTGAAAGTCATAACAGAATTATATGTTCGAAACAAGTTGATTAAATCAACATTAATATATCATAGTAACCTATAAAATTAGTTTAATTCATAAAAAGTCTCAAATTACATTCATTTGAGCATTTATAACATCAATTATGTTAATATTTCCTTAAAAGGGTAATTACTCCATCATCGTTGTGTCATAAATAAATTAATTTATTTAAAGTCTAAAAATTATAAATAAAATATCATTATGTAGGAAATCTTTTTATATTTCTAATGAATATTTATAGTCGAATTTATCTTATGTATAACCGCATATTAAAAATGATTTACTTATTAAACATTGATTTTAACTATTTTAACCCTTCTTTAAATAAATTAATAATAAATGTCCTAATCTAATCCAAGTGGGCCTAAATGGTCATATTTTATTCCTAAGTTTGTTTTTGGTCGAATTACACTTGTCCAATAGAATTAGGACATGTGTTAGGGTAATATTAATATCATATTTACCCTTAGTTACCCAATTTACTATTAACCGCGGTAAGAAAAAGTAAAAAGTTACTATTCACCAAAAATTATTTTTATCTCATTGAACCACATTTTACTTACTGACATCAACCGTGTCTCTCGGATTTTTGAAATTCCATTCACAGAAGCGGTAAAATTAAGTTTTATGAAAAATTCAGTTTTTTTAACCACCACTTAGTAGTTTCACTATTCATCAAAAATTGATGTTTTTCAGAACAATGCCAAAATTTCATCCTAAGCTATATTTCATATTCCGAATTCAAAAATGAAGTCTATTTTACCAAATTCATAACATAAAAGTTGCATTAATTAATTTTTATAATTAAATCCCGCTGTTAAAACAAATAGCGTGTTTTGAAGAAATAATATCTATCAAAAGATTGACACTTGATTATGTCTGGTTTAAATGTGAAATTACATCCAATGACCAACATTGTATTAAATTGTAAAAATATATTCTAAATATACTTTAAAACTACTCCAATTAATAATTTATCACTATTAATTATTTCGATTAAAAAAGTTGTTTTTTAATTATAATTTAGTAATTTTCACTATTCATCAGAATATGAAAGTTATCCGAAATGTACCAAAATTTCACCTTAGGCTAAATTCGATACTCCGAATCCAAAAATGAAGTTCATTTTGAAAAATAAGATTTACAGAATATTAAAAAGTGGTTATTACTATTCATACCGGCTAGTTTTAATAATATTTTAATAGCATATCGTTGTTTAGTGAAACTCAGTATTGCGTACTACACACGCTATCGAGGAAGGTTGCGATTGCGTGTAATGCAAGGCAAGTCAAGGATGCGTGTTGTGCAAGCTCCTTTTGGTGTAGCGTACAACACAAGACATTAATAAAATTAAAAAGAATATTTTTCATAAAATCTCGGACGGTTACATTCTACCCCCCTTAAAATGAATTTCGCCCTCGAAATTCGTCGGGGTTATAAATGGTTTACTATTCGAAAGTTTCTTTAATAGAAACCCACATCGTAAAAAGGAATATCAAAACAAATCTTTAAAAACAAAAGTATGAAACGTAACGGTTACCCAAATAAACCAATCACTGGGTTTCCACATAGGTGAAAATATGGATATGGAAGAGAAATCTAACCATCATGTTCTGATGGAGAGTGGTAGAGAACATGGCTATGGAAAAGCCAGTAATCACAAATCCATAAATTTGTGACGATCTAAGGTACCATCCGATTCATCAGGTATAAGATCACTAGGACAACATTTTTGGTTTTCAAGATCATTTCCCTAAAGTTGAAAATTTGAATTGGAATAAATACTTTCTTTATTTTGGTACAATCTCACTATTGTTCGTGACTAGAACAATTTCCACTTCATCTATTAAATAAATGAAGTTGAATTTGTTATTCGTGAAGTGTTAGCAGATTATGTGATAGAATGACGGGTCATTCCATCTGTCTCAAACAAAAGGTTAGCAAAAATTATATACATAAGTCGGTCTATAGTGAGATTAATCATATATGGTTCCTAAAATGGACTTATACTTCATATATCATACTGCTTAATATAATAAAACTAGTTTCTAATAAACCGGGACTTCCTGTAGGGCAGTGGTAGGCGATAAAGGCCAGTCGCACTTCGGTTGTGGGTTCGATTTCCACAGCCTTGTCCGACGCGATGGGCTGCCGCCCGTCCTGCAGGTTGTCCTTTTCTAAAACTATATTACTATAACATCCCATCAATAACATCGAGAAAACTTCTATCCTTAAACAATACTAACTTTTTTCCAACATAATCCATTCCAATCTTTAGGATTATCCATAATACTGCAATCCACTCTCATAACATAGTGAAAACGATTACCAGAGATTTAATACCATCGTCAATTCCCATATATCATAAGATATGTTTTGTTGGTTACATTCCAAACATTCAAAGTCCTTAATCATGTATTCTCTTGAATAACATTGTGAAAACATGAATGCAATTAAAAGTTAACACCTTCCACATACTAAAATCCTCAAAATTCTATATACTCAAACCATGATATCACTTAGTCCTTATGTCAATCATGAGCTCAGGAATACAATCAAACATCTCATTATCTTCTTATCCTTTCATTATGCACTTATCATCTACTTTCCAAAAGTATCTGAATAACCTTTCATGGTTACTGGTACCATTCATCATACACTTTAAAAACTTAAGGAAAGACAACAGTGTAACAATCCTTAGATGTCTCCTTATTCCATGAGATTACTTTTACAACATTACACATGATAAACATGTAATCATTCCACTACATTCTTAGACCATTGACCGAGCTTCAACATTTCTTTCATCTCACATATCATTTGTAGTCTAATCATCATCATCCACATAAATACTACCCATATGACCATACTGATTCTCTTCATGAGTCTTTCCCTTAGGGCATTTGTTTGCATAATTTCCATACATTCCACATTTAAAACACTTAACCATTTTTGATGTCGTAGCAATACCATTATCCTCATCCATGGTGTTAACCGAACCATTTCCTTTCCACTTACTTGCTTTGTGTCCTTTTCCACACCCAAAGCATCTTCCAGTTCCCTTGAAACATTCTCCTTGATGCCTCTTCCCACATGAATTAAATAGGGGAAATTGAACTTTCTTTCCTCTATGATCATCATGAAACTCCATCTTTCTCTTATTAGCCGAGTCAGGAAACTTACCAAATTTTACTTTATTGATCATATTATGAGATTGCTGATTCGGCATAATAATTATGTTTGGACTTCCAAATACCATTTTATTATGAAGAATATCATTCCATTGTCCATCATATCCTCTATTATCGTGAATCATCTTGTTTCCAGCCATTTTCTAAAACCCAAAAAGAATAGCGTGAGAGGAAAAAATCATGCTAGGGAAAACAACATAATAAAGGGGAAGTACCTTCAATATCTAACATCTTAGGTTTAATTCTATGATCGTTAGCGTATTTCTAGTACTATAAATTATACATCTACTTAACCTTAAGGACATCCCTAGACATACCGTAGAAATATCTCTAGGGATCTCACTAACGTTTTCGCATCCTAGTTTCCAAAGGTTGACTAAACCTTTCCTCTGATACCAACTGTAGAGACCCGTATCTTGATGTACATTGACATTACATTACTTTTGCGGAATACTTGGTACATAACAAAAACACACACACAAGGATCGTAATAGTTTAGTGTCTTTGGAAACTCGGAACATAATCTTCTAATCGTGGTGAAAGATCTTCAGTATCTCCCATAAAGATCCTCCCTTTTTTTTAGCTAGAACCTTTCTTTTTATCCTGGGGAAAAGAAAACATAAAAGGGTGAGCTCAAATGCTCAGTAAGGGTAAACAAAAGAAATATCAATCACATCATATTCATAAGAACATAACATTTTGGAAATCATAACTTGCAAAAGAGAGCATAATTTCATAATCATGGGATAAATCATGGCAGTGAAAAAGTAATCCCAATAATCATAACTTACAACATGAAACTTTGTGGCATTCACACATAATCATGGAAAATCATTTCTTGTTAGTCATGACTCATTGACAAGACTATCTTAGTGGACAAAGTCCCTTTCTGAATCGAGTAACCCTCATTTCAGTCCTGTTTCACTGAACCGGTATAACCTACCGTTCCAGCCCTGTCTATCTCATGAGATATAAAATCTTTACCCAATGCATTGGAGGGAGATATAGGTCCCACCCATCTTATAATGAATCCTTTCTTATGTGTGCCACATAATCATAAAACATACATCATCGCATAACACATGTAACAAAAATGGGATTCTTGAAACATCATGACATCATAAATAAATTCATATAAGATAAAGGAATTCATAAAAATAATTCCATCACAACATGATCAAATCAATTTAATAATAGGGATAAAAATAGAACCCTTTATTATCTTAGATGGAAAATAATTTTGATAAAACACTTGAACTCCATTCTTGAGGAAAATATCCTTTCTTCTTCAAAAAAACATTTTTCCTTTCATAACATGTCATACTACTTTAAAATAAAAGAAGTTGATTAAAAATAAACTTGAAAACTTGTAAAGGAAGATTCTTGGAAATAATGTTTTAAAAATCCATTCATGCCGTATAAGTTAAAAAAAACATTCTTCGTACTTTTGTCGGAAAAGTCAAAAAAGTACCTCGTATGAAAAAAACGACAAAAGATTCATTTCATATTCTTTACTAAAAACTCACCGAAGGGTAAAATTGGATTTAAACAATTGTAGGTGGATGGAAACAATATTAAATATTCAGGAAACATGGATGTGGATGATAAAATACACCCCAGTAAATAAACAATCTCGGATAAAAATGAGATTGTGATATTTCCCTTACCTTAGGTCCGATTTTCTTTGTACGTGTCTGAAGCTCCTCTTCTTTGAAGCGCCTTTTGGAGACCTCCTCTTAGGGAACTAAAATTGGTCTTTGAGGAAGACCAGAACCTCTAGGATGTTTCTAGGGAAGTGGAGAAGAGATTTTGGCAGGGGTTGGACGAGCTTGAGTGCTCAAATTGGTGTGAGGAGGAGGGGGAGGAGGTTCCCTTTTATAAGGGAAGAGAGGGGCACCTTAGGAATATCTCAAAATATTATTTTATATTAAAGTAAAAATCGGTTTATAATAGTTCCAAAGGGTCTTATTTAGAAGCTAAAGTGGGGATGGGTCGAAATCCTATCAACCAATAGGATTTAGACAAGTTTAGGTTCTTATTTTAACCTCATCAATTAGATTTAACTCTAAGTTAAATAATTTAACTTTTACCGTGTCTTTTTGTTTTCTTTCACTATATGGTTAATACACTTACTATAACATGCCAAACAAACCCCAAATTGTTTATTATTAATACATATATCCTTATCTAAGTTATTTGGCCGATACTTAGATTTTTAGGAATAAAATAACAATTAATAATATAATATTTGATTTTAAAACTATTTTGTGTCAATTTTGACACTATTTGATATATGATTTTTGTGAAAGTCATAACAGAATTATATGTTCGAACCAAGTTGATTAAATCAACACTAATATATCATAGTAACCTATAAAATTAGTGGAATTCATAAAAAGTCTCAAATTACATTCATTTGAGCATTTATAACATCAATTATGTTAATATTTCCTTAAAAGGGTAATTACTGCAGCATCGTTGTGTCATAAATAAATTATTTTATTTAAAGTCTAAAAATTATAAATAAAATATCATTATGTAGGAAATCTTTTTATATTTCTAATGAATATTAATAGTCGAATTTATCTTATGTATAACCCCATATTAAAAATGATTTACTTGTTAAACTTTGATTTTAACTATTTTAACCCTTCTTTAAATAAATTAATAATAAATGTCCTAATCTAATCCAAGTGGGCCTAAATGGTCATATTTTATTCCTAAGTTTGTTTTTGGTCTAATTACACTTGTCCAATAGAATTAGGACATGTGTTAGGGTAATATTAATATCATATTTACCCTTAGTTACCCAATTTACTATTAACCGCGGTAAAAAAAATTAAAAAGTTACTATTCACCAAAAATTATTTTTATCTAATTGAACCACATTTTACTTACTTACATCAACCGTGTCTCTCGGATTTTTGAAATTCCATTCACAGAAGCGGTAAAATTAAGTTTTATGAAAAATTCAGTTTTTTAACTACCACTTAGTAGTTTCACTATTCATCAAAAATTGATGTTTTTCAGAACAATGCCAAAATTTCATCCTAAGCTATATTTCATATTCCGAATTCAAAAATGAAGTCTATTTTACCAAATTCATAACATAAAAGTTGCATTAATTAATTTTTATAATTAAATCCCGCTGTTAAAACAAATAGCGTGTTTTTAAGAAACAGTATCTATCAAAAGATTGACACTTGATTATGTCTGGTTTAAATGTGAAATTACATCCAATGACCAACATTGTATTAAATTGTAAAAATATATTCTAAATATACTTTAAAACTGCTCCAATTAATAATTTATCACTATTAATTATTTCGATTAAAAAAGTTGTTTTTTAATTATAATTTAGTAATTTTCACTATTCATCAGAATATGAAAGTTATCCGAAATGTACCAAAATTTCACCTTAGGCTAAATTCGATACTCCGAATCCAAAAATGAAGTTCATTTTGGAAAATAAGATTTACAGAATTTTAAAAAGTGGTTATTACTATTCATACCGGCTAGTTTTAATAATATTTTAATAGCATATCGTTGTTTAGTGAAACTCAGTATTGCGTACTACACACGCTATCGAGGAAGGTTGCGATTGCGTGTAATGCAAGGCTAGTCAAGGATGCGTGTTGTGCAAGCTCCTTTTGGTGTAGCGTACAACACAAGACATTTATAAAATTAAAAAGAATATTTTTCATAAAATCTCGGGCTGTTACACCCAAACCCTTATTATGAAGTTTCTATTAAGGTAAAAAGACACCGGAAATAGAAATAGAGGAAAACCACCACCCGGAAGAAATAACCATGAGAGTCTAAGGCCTGATGGAGGAAATAAAATGGGGGGGAGGGATGAGTATAGAAGTTATGAACCAACATCCCCGATATATGAACAAATAGTTAACCCTATTGGAGAGAATTTTATGGAGATATTCTACTTAGAGGACACCTCATGGTTTCTAATTTCACAGAACTGGTAAAGACCATGGAACTTAGACCATCCACCTTGATATGTATTCCATACATATAGTTTTTGTTTCTTTTATTATTAATTATAGAATTTAATTTTCAAATTGGAATGTAATTTTATTGACATATTTTACCCCCCCATTAAATTATGCATAAATATCTCACTTTTTTCTTATTTCAACTTGGTTCAGATTTATTTTTTTCACCTGAATTATTATCAATTTTTCTTTTTCTACTACAATTAGTCAATAGGATATCTATTTTATCTATATTTTACCCTTACATTCTTTAATCCATTAATTATTCTCGTTAAATATCATGTTATTAAAAAATTTAAATGATTTTTTCTTGAACTTCTAGATTACTATTAATTATACCAGAATCTTCTTCTCTTTTTTTGGGTATAATCTATTCAAATTTCACAGTGTGTGGACCTTGTTTTTTATTGGAACCACCAACAAAATGGAAATATATTTTGAATACATCTTCATAAAACATATCTCATTTACCATTAATACTGTGGGTTTTTTAGAATCTTTAACCATCCATAATTTCGAAAAATTGGGTATAAAACCTGTTTTAGAAATTGAAATAATATTATTGCAAAGGTTGTCTTCGGAGTTATTGGACACCTTATAGTTGGAGGATGTTTCCATTTGATAATAGGATGATCTCATGATATTATAAGTTTCATTAATCTCAATATAAATTTCTATAGTGATATTTAATTTTCAATCAATTTGGGATGATTCTCCTAGTTGTGATTCCTGATTCTTCAATCTCACCACCAACTCAAAACACTTATTGATGAGAGAGTTATTTTTATCATCCACTAATCTCAACATGTCTTCCTAATCATCCTTAAAATTATTTTTTTATTTTTCATTAATTTGTATTCATGGTTTTAAATATAATTGAAGATATATTACCTTTTATTATTTAACCTATAATTAATAATATTTTACATATATAAAAACATTGTTAAACTATTGAAGTGTATGTAATTCTTATAAAACAAATCCAAAATAAATATTTCTTGAAAAAATTAATTTTTAGCACTACAATATCTTTATAAAAATATTCAATATATGGAGATATTATTTCATCCAATTCTCTCATAATTTGTATGAGACTGTTTCATACCCAAAATATTTTCTCTGATTCCTCTTCTATAACATTATTCTCTCCTTCAACCAAAACTTTTTCTTCCCTAATACCTCTAATAGTTCTAATAAAAAAATTTACCAGTAATTTGGAAAATTTATTCATATTTGTTTTTGAATTTAGAATGAATATAATTAAGAGATACATCATTATCCTAGATTGAACATGATTCATTAGAATAATAAAAATAAAAATAGAAATTTCAATCTGTACTTCTATAATTACCTTTAATAAGTGGTTTTTATAAATAAAAGTTTTTATTCTTATTCATAGTCCATTCCTATATTGTATTATTGCTTTCATGATTCTTGGAATAAATTTCCAAATTTTTATCATTAGTATTATCTTCAATTTTATCTAAATAAGGTATTTGAAACATTTTTTGAAATATTTACTTTATAAAAGCTAGTAAAGTATTTACAAGGATCTTCTATTTTAATACAACATTCAGAGCCCTGTGGGAGATTCCACTATGAGGGGGGTGGGGGATCCGTGGTCTTATTTTATGTATTATTTTCTTTTAATCGAACAACTCCAATTCATTACCACTATTTGTCTACACAATGTTTTCCCACAACCTTACGTCATACAGAAAAATAATATGATAGGTCACAACACATGATATTTATAAGGTTTAATACTAATATATATTACTTTTTTATCTAGTTTATGTGTCCCAACATGGATTTAGTGATATAATTTTATTATAAATTTCAATTGATTAAGAAAATTGTTATAATACCTTATTTTTGTTAACTGGTTGATCATAGTTCTACAAAGAAAAAATTGACTCTTCTACCTCTATTAGTTATATACATTAATAAAATTCTATTTTAGTATCTTTTATTGGTTAGAAATATGAATCATTAGTTCCTTAAGCAACTGGTTAGACACCATATTCACAAGATTATCCTCATCCTCTTTATTTCTATTGTATTTCTAGTAATGCAAAGTGTTGTTTCTTCTCCAGAATAATACTCCTCTACAAACATATAGGATTAATATTTCTTTGTCACACAATCAAAATTGTTAACGCCTTCTTGGAATAATATTAATGGTATTGAAACTCTTTCACACATGATATATAATGATATGGTTCTTCTCATATTACTGAATATACAGAAATGAACATATCATCCTACATGTATCATCAAAGTAGGAATTTTTTTTATTAAATTCATAAAATTAAAACTTATAAAAATAACAACACTAGTTGAAAATACCATGTACCATCCGAACATTCTTCTTAAAAAATATAATTTTTTTTTCATCGACTACATAATAAATCACCTATTTTATTAATAAAATATTTCATGGATATATTCAAAATAATTCTTCACCTAATTAAGGTATGGATTTATCAATTCATTTTTAATTATTTATATGTTGTAAACATTTTGAAAACACCACACACAATCAACACATGTATTTAGAATTTATAAGAGTTCAACAACAATCATGATTTTTATTTCCACTATGTCTTTTAGTTATTCAAATGAATTATTGAAGAAAATAGAAAAAAAATCATTGAAATAGACTTTAGAAGAACCATAATACTCATATTAGGCTACATGGATTCTTTATAAATAATTAAATCTAATTTATTAAGTATTATTAAATTTTTATTGGAGTACATGATAAGATTCTAATTGAATAATCCTCATTAATTGAATTTATGATATACTAAGAACAATTAAAACAATAATTTCACTACCATTAACTTTTAATATACAAAAAATATCGATGATTATTTAAAAAGGCTGAATTAGATTGTCCAAAACATTATTGGTTTCAATGATAACTAAAATTATTCAACTATTTAAAATAATTGACAGGAAAGGTTCTTGATATATTCAGTGCTAATATTTTTTCTTTAGAAGATATAGATTATATATCTCTATATCAGATTCGAAAAAACCCCATTTTATTTTAAATTCAAAGATATATTTACATTAAAAAGAATGAAAAGTAAGGGATGGGATTTAAAGTCCTGATGAAGCATAGAATTAAAAAATAAGATGATCTTTCTTATGATTAATTTGAAAATTTTGGTGATAGAGATAAAGAATAAAGACAAATAATTTTCTAATAATCATAAAACTCAGAAGAAGATAAGCTCAATATAAGGATAATATTATATTGAACAAATTTTAATGTGGATGAACAGTTCACTTGACCATTAATTTCCCTAATAGGATGAGTTGAGATGATGATGATAATGAGTTCCAAATAAAACAATGAAAAATTAATTGGAGTAATGGTTTTAAGGAAGCTATATAATTAGAGGATGTTGAAAAGAAGCACATAGAGAAGAAAAAGATGAATCTTTTGACTATGAATTAATAAGTTATCTGATCAGAAGATGTTTCATTAAAAAATTAAGTTCCAATGAATATTATGAACATCATGCAACATTTTATGCTTGTGTAAAATTTATGTGATGATGAATAAGAAGGTGAAGAAACCTATACAGAATAAAGTTTGAAGGGAAAACATAATGTTTCCCTTGGGAAGAAACTAAGATCAATAAATTCCATTGTTTTTTGAGATTTAAAATGATAATAAATTTCAAGTAAATCATGGGTTTATTAGAAAGGAATATGATACTATTTGGGAAATGAAAATGCACGAGTCAAAGGTTGCAGTGTAAGAAAAGATGTTGAGTGATTGGGGAAAAAATGTGTAGTTAAGGATGAATAAAATAGAAAGTAATGATCTTGGTGAATTAATTATTAGAACACATTGAAGTAGTTGAATTAAAACACTCCAAAGGAAATGTATATAAAGGTAGAGTCATCACACATCGATCAAAGTCGATAAAAAAATCTATCTGAAATATTTTCACACTAATAAGATCAAAATATCTATTCTCACTAACTATGTAGAACCCTTAAATATAAATTAAAAATTGTGGCTTTATAATAAATGTGGATTTTTTTAAATAAACTAATGTTAGTATGGTAAAAACTAAATATGCATTCTCCCTAGAGTTATAAGAAATAATGAATTTATATCATTAACCAAATCCTAAACCAATCATAGTGGAGGTTTGAATGATATTCTAGTACTACAAAATTTATTGGAAAATCCTATTACTATATTCAAATATTGTTACTTCTATGGATAAGTCATGATAAAATGGGGAGAAATATTCTCAAAAACAAAATATTATAATATGTTTGATAATTTCTCTTAGTAAATATAATCAATAATAAAATAATATTTTAGAAAAATCAGTTTGATTTTATTGAAGAAATGTGGGCATGTTGTGACCAACCTGTTCAATATGTAGAACTGAAAATGATAACAATTCCTTGAAAGGAATTATTTATCAAAATATAAAATTATGATGGAAAATGAATCATTGACTAAATGTCACTAATTGCTTAAGTCACCTTGAACATCAATTGGAATGGAAAATATATGATTATTGATAGTGGGTACTATTCACATATGATAGGTGATATGATGGTGTTGAGAAATTTTTAAGGTCACAATGGTGGAGCTATGAACTTTGGAAAATGATGTTCTGAAATATCAAAGGAGTTAGGGACGATGTTATTGAATATAAGAAGATAAAATATGATTATGTACTCTTTATTGATGGGCTCAATAACAATATACAAAGTGTCACCGACATATTGGTGATTGAAAAAAAGTAATTTTCATAAATTATGGTTGTATCATTCTATGTGTAAAGGATGTGGAAAAAATAATGGAAGGAATCAAAAAAAAATCTAACTTATTTATAATTGGTAAATTGGGTAATTCATGTTACTTATGATATAAAGAAAAAGGTGAGTTATGTAATATAATAATTATAAAAATTAGTTAAACGAATATCAGAAAAACTCTAAAATGATAAATTCATGAATAAATTACCTCAATTTAAGGATGAATGAAATGATGTTTTTGAAATAGGTCATAAAAGAAAAATTAAAAAAACGTTATTATGAAAATTGGGATTCTATCTATATGAACATTTAAAATCATACATTCTAATATTTGTGTAACAATGAGAGATCAATAAAAAATGGTGATATATAATTTAATTATTTTATTGATAAATTCACACAAATGAGTAGTTTTATGATCATGAAACACGAATATGAATCTATAGAGATATTTAAAATATTTTAGTGGGATACTAAGAAATAAATTTTGGTATTAATTTGGAATGTAAGGAAATATAATTGGAAAAAATTATACCTCAAACACTTTCTAACTATTTATCACAACATAGAGGATCCATCAACAATTCCATTCCCCTTATAATACATTAAAATGGCATTTCTTAAAGGGAAAATAGAATTTCAGTCATGTAGGGGATGCAAATTTTTGTGAAATATAAACTGTCAAAATTATTTTTAGGGGGAAGTCATGTTCAAAATAATAAATGTTCAAACATATATAAACTCTGATATAAATAAATCTTGGTTCTATATGAATTGTGGTTTACAGGGAAAAAAATTATGAATTACATTCAGGTTTTCAGATTCTCTATATAGTAAAGATAAAAAAAGGACTTCAAATATTTTGATGAAATGATTTGAATGGAATATTCCATAGATACTCATTCAATGGATTATGCTATCAATATTGGAATAATTAAAATAAAATGTTTGTAGAATCTTTTGATGAAAACTTAATTGAATACAATTCCATGATTATAGAAGATTAAAATGATTGATATGATGATTTTATTAAAGATGCCTCAATAACTAATGAGAAATATTATTGAGGGAAAATAATCATTGAAACTAAATAGACATAGCTATGGTTTTATTATTACAATGATGCCGAATTTTTGATGAAAAAAATTAATTTTAGGAAATTAAAATAATAGGTTCCACTATAAAATATCATCAAATGTTTGTATGACACAATAAAGACAAGGAGGAAATGATGAATTGAAAATCAGACAACTCTTTTATATTAGATTAAACCTTACTCTATTACAAGAGCAACTAATAATAAAAAAGGATGAAACTAATGATGGAGTATTTAGATAAAATTGAAAGTAATTATAATGGGAACTTGTACCCATATTGTAAGATAAGGATATCATCAGAAAATTGGGTGTTCCAGAATAATATCAATTAAAATAGTGTGGTCTCAAAGTATAATCTGAGTCTGGATTATAAATTATACTCTCTAGTATAAGATTTTGATTTTGATGAAATTGTTTCAACATTTGTATGATTGGGAACTATATAAATGATTTTGGATATTTCTACTCATTTGAAATAAAATGTATACCCAATTTATACAAAATATAAATTAATTAATTGATACAATGAAAAGTAATAATATATTTTTAACGAACCAAAATTTTAAATAAATATTGTTTCCTAATTTTATGTGTTATTTTATTTTATTTTTATACTCAACAAAAATGTTTCATTTGATAACATGAGTATAATTAAAATGAGACTGTTGGGTTTTGACTGTTATTTGGCCATTGGTCAATATGACCGCTGGAAGCTACATGTTTTGACTATTGTCTCTAAATACAAGCAATCTTGGTTAATTAATATAGAAAGAAGATTTGATGGAATCACCCAGTAGTCTTGGACCGATCGAAGCCCACTAACAGAACTTGGGAAGGAGGTAGCACCACTGGGCTTTAATCTGGACCAAACCAAAGCTGAACTTCATCGTGTGAAGCTAGAACGGGATCGCCTTCGCGAGAAGTTCAAACTTATAGAAATTACTACTCGTGTGATGTTGGCCGAGCCTCCCTCGGATTCTCTCACCTTAGCACACCTTAAACTTAGGTCCTATGCTGGTGTGATAAGGGGCTATGTAAGGAGACCGTAACTACATTGTGTAATCCTTTGTTTTAAATAAAAACTGGGATTTCTTCTTATGATGAAGTTTATGAATTTTCAAATGTCCGGATAAATATAGTTTTCATATTTTTGATGAATTTTAGAGAAAGGATATTTTAAAAATGTTTATGTAAACCTTAAATAAATAAAAATGTGTAATGATTTTCAAAAAATGGTCTTCTACAAATATGTTCAGTACGAAATTTAGAGTCTAATAAGATCAACATAATTTTTGATGAATAGTAAATTATGAATAGTGATTTTATGCTTAGGATTAGTAATGTGACCAAATGGATTAGTAATCTCCCTTAAAGAAAGTATTAATATAATATAGGCACCTTGATAAAGTAATGTGATTCAATAAAATGGTTAAAAACAGTTTCATAAATTATTATTCAAGTATTAGTTTTTTCGGGTGAATAGTGTTTTTTAATTAATAAATAAATAAAAAATATTTAGATAATTATTTTTATAAAATGGATTTCATTTTTGAACTCTGAGCATCAGTATTATGTTAAGGTAATTTTTGGGGATTTTTCTAAAAAAATGAATTTTCATTGAATAGTGTATTTATTTGAAAAATAAATTAAAAATATTTATAAAATTATTTTTATAAAATGGAGTTCATTTTTGAAATCAGAGCATTGATATTTGGTAAAGGTGAAATTTTGGGATTTTTCTGAGAAAGTTGAATTTTTAGTGAATAGTAAAAATACAGTTTTAGGATTTCGGTATGTTTAATGACATCATAACTGTGTCATGATGATGTCAGGAGATATTTTAAAGGATGTTCGACTAAAGAGGATGAAATATTGTGTGGGGGTCCCCATGTGGCCTAACTCTATGGGAAGTACCATGGGAGGGCCCATGCTTTTGAAAAAACCACTTTTGAGGTGTGCCTTGGCCATTAATGCCTTGTCCCCTCAATTTCCCTATAAATACCAAGACCTCCTCTCATTATTTTGACTCAAAAACCATAATCAACGAATGTTGGGTCTCCGTACCTCCCAAGGAGTCTTCCCAAGGTTCCCCCAAGCCCTCAAGGTCCCAACCTTTGAGTTTTAAGAGTTACGTTTTAAGGTAAGGGATCCGACCCCTCTCTTTCTTTTCAAGTGATCTCTTTTATGTCATTATTTTATGACCCATTTTCTTATATTGGAGGAGATTATTTTATATTAATTATACTTTCCTTTTTATGTTCATATGATGAGATACCCCCTCTTACTCTCATCATTTCTTTTTAAGAATGTTTAAGTGGCGCCGTTAGGATGCCAAATTTTCAAGGGATTCGTTCACCATTCTCATTTTTCAAAGTTCTATTTTCATGTCAAGTCTTTAAAGTTCCTTTTTATTATGATGGGCTATGATATCTATATTTATCATAATTATCTTTTATTATCATATCATTAGAGACCCCATTTGATCTCTTCAATTCAGTATTTTGAAGTTTTAAGTGGCGCCGTTAGGCTGCCGAATTTTTAAGTGGTTCTTTCACCCATCTCATTTTTCAATGTTCTAATTCCATGTCAAGTCTTGAAAGTTCTTTTTTATTATGTTGGGGTATGATATCTATATCTATCATAATTATCTTTTATGTTCTTATGATGAGAGACCCTATTTGATCTCATCAATTCATTTTTGTTGAAGTTTAAGTGACGTCGTTAGGCTGCTGAATTTTTAAGGGATTCTTTCACCCTTCTCATTTTCAAGTTCTATTTTCTTGTCAAGTATTTCAAGTTAATTTATTTTGGGGTATGATATCTATATATATCATACTGATCATTTATGTTCATATTATGAGATACCCTTTTTGATCTCATCAATTCATTTTTGTTGAAGTTAATGTGGCACCGTTAGGCTGTCGAATTTTTATAAGAGAAATCTTATTTTTTGTCTTCATTTCATGTACTTCGTTTCATATGTTATATCATTAAAATTTCATTACCATGCTCTTAAATACTTTATATTCTGTCCCTATACTGTTTTATGGATCATTTATGAGTGGGTGACCCATGTCCCCTCTCTTCTCAATGTTCTCTAAAACCCTGAAACATAGCTGTTATGCTGCAGAATTTTCGTCTCAAAATGCCTCTCTCTTTTCTCAAAATTATTTTATGATATGAAGTGAATACTCAAAGCTCTTATTTATAAAGGGGTATTCACATATATATCAAAATGTTCTATTTTAAATTCTGGGATTTACATACATGAGACCCGCTCTCCCCTTCCGTGGGTTTTCAAGTGACAATAAAGATAATGTCTTTAAAGAAGTTTTTAAAACGTTATGATTATGAAATGAAACCCATTTATTTTATGCTATATGGGTTATTTATGAAATATTTTATGATGATATATGTGGCTCACATGATAATAAAGGAAAATTTAAGGGTGCACCCTGATAGCGCTCTAATGCATTTGGTAATGATGTAACCACTAGAGATTACAATTTTCACGATACCTTGGTGAATAACCGTGGTAATTTTCAAATGACACCTTGGGGATGGAACTTGGTGATATGTTCATGATTGTCTATGTTAAATGATGTAGCCACATCTTCAAGTTATGAAAAATGTTATTTTTATTATGATATGCCACATGATTTCTTTCTCATGCCTTAAATTTATTTTCATGACATTGTTGATGTATCTCAAGTTCACATGTTAAATGTTTCCCCTTATTTCCCTTACTGGGCCTTCTGCTCACCCTTTCTTTTGATGTATGTCCCCAGGTTATGAGATGCATTAATGAACCTAGGATGAACATAAGGAGAAGCCTTTCAAGTGTTTAATAAGAATGTTTTTTTGTTTCATGTATTATGTTCCTGGTTTCCAAGACACTAAACCTTAAAGATCCTCGGTTTTGTAAAATGTAATGAAAGCTTATGTGATAAAAAGGTGAGATGCTATAGTTGGTATCAAAGGATGGTTTAGTTATTTGTGGAAATTAGGATATGAAAACATTAGGAAGAACCCTATAGAAAATTTTAAATATAGGAAATCTTCCTGGTATTTTGGTGAGTATTGAGTAAGGGGTTGCCAAGAAAATACATCCCTGTCTGGATACGAGAAGGTAGAGGTGGCTCTGGCATAGATGTACATAGGGGTAAATCCCGAAAACACCGCTTTGAGCTAGACTCGAACGGGAATTGGTACACGACAACAGGCCTTGCTACACTCTTGGTTACGACACTCCCAGGGGATATGCTTTGGTAAATTTATAAGCTTAGTATGAACCATTATTAAAGGAACAAAGATAAAATAAAATAAAGATTCACATAAGAATATACGATCATGGATAACCTAGATTGGAACCTAGGGGATCACAATTTAGTATATTCTTTTATTATACAAGTTTATCCTTTTATGCTTAAAATTTCCTTTTCATGATTATTGTCGAAGTATTTAAGCCCCTAATTATACTTTATCTTCTTAGTTAATGTTGGGAAATGGAAGAACATGTCCCAACAACCAATGTGATAGGAAATGCGATGATTGCTGTATTAATATGACAGAGATGATTAGGGGATTAAAAGATGATTATTATTTTGGAAGACGTTCACTATTTTGGGGACCCTATATGATCAAGGTAAATGGATTACTACGATATTTTCATTGAGGAGTAAGGTTGACTTATATTTTGAAGAATCGATGAATTTAAGGCATACTTATAGTAATTTAGGTTACTTTTGGAAATGATTAACCTATCTTGGGGTAAATATGTTTAGGTTAGTTACTTTTGTTATAAGATTTTAGGAGTGGTTGATTTTGTTTGGAGATGAATGATAAAGTTTAACTTGGAAGACTATGTTATCAAATCCTTCTTGTATTTGGGTTTCAATCTTAGTTTGGTTTATTTTGAGGATTTTTAAGGACAGTTATTTACGGAATGGTCTATAATGAACTCTGGGTAATTCCCTAGAACTTTGAAGATTTAAAATTAGTTTCCATTCCTATAGGATTAGTTATTTTTGAAGAGTTGTTTTACCTTACCCTTTCTGTTTTTGGGATAATGTTTAAAGATAGATGAAATAGCTGGTTAATGTATTGTGGATTATGTGATTCTATAGAAGATTATTCTTGTGTTTTGATGAGACCAAGTGTTTTTGAATGCTCATTATTTGGAGAAAATATTATTTTGGGTAGAAACTTATTAAAGGATGAAACTCTACATGAAGGTAGGTATATTTTCTTATGTTTTTGTTCTATGTAGTAAATTAATTCCTCAAAATTATGAAAAGAAACGTAAAACAAAAATGTCGTTGGTTTACATTTCCTAATAGGTAATAAAATACCATTTACAAACATCATAATTTTGGGATTTTCTTATGGTTAAATTTCTCTTAATCATGTTCTCTATCACTCTCCCTCAGAACTTGACCCTTTTTTTTCTCCTCCATGTCCATGTTTTCCTTCACGGAATCCATGTTTGGGTTAACTCGGGTGACCTTTGTACTTCCCTTTCTTTCTTTTAAATTAATAATTTTACTGACTCCTTTTCTGATGTGGGACTTTCAATGAAATTCCAAAACCCAATTTTAAAAAATTGCAAGGACGCAATTTCTTAAGGGGGGAAGATTGTAATGACCCGAAATTTTAAATAAATCTTGTTTCCTAATTTTATGTGTTTTTTTATTTTATTTTTATACTCAACAAAAATGTTTCATTTGATTACATGAGAATAATTAAAATGAGACTGTTGGGTTTTGACTGTTATTTGACCATTGGTCAATATGACCGCTGGAAACTAAACGTTTTGACTATTGTATCTAAATACAAGAAATCTTGGTTAATTAATATAGAAAGAAGATTCGATGGCCTCACCCAGTAGTCATGGACCGATGAAGCCCACCTAACAGAAATTGGGAAAGAGGTAGCACCACTGGGATTTGCTCTGGACCAAACCCAAGCTGAACATCATCATGTGAAGCTAGAACGGGATCGCCTTCATGAGAAGTTCGAACTGATAGAAATTACTACTCGTGCGATGTTGGCCAAGCCTCCCTCGGATTCTCTCACCTTAGCACACCTTACACTTAGGTTCTATGCTGGTGTGATAAGGGGCTATGTAAGGAGACCATAACTGCCTTGTGTAATCCTTTGTTTTAAATAAAAACTGGGATTTCTTCTTATGATGATGTTTATGAATTTTCAAATGTCCGAATAAATATATTATGCATATTTTTGATGAATTTTATAGAAAGGATATTTTAAAAATGTTTATGTAAACCTTAAATAAATAAAAATGTGTAATGATTTTCAAAAAATGGCCTTCTACAAATATGTTCAGTACAAAATTTAGAGTCTAATAAGATCAACATATTTTTTGATGAATAGTAAATTATGAATAGTTATTTTATGTTTAGGATTAGTAATGTGACCAAATGGATTAGTAATCTCACTTAAAGAAATTATTAATATAATCTAGGCACCTTGATTAAGTAATGTGATACAATAAAATGGTTAAAACACGGTTCCATAAATTATTATTCAAGTATTAGTTTTTTTGGGTGAATAGTGTTTTTTAATTAAAAATTAAATTAAAAATATTTAGGAAATTATTTTTTATAAAATGGATTTCATTTTTGAACTCAGATCATCAATATTATGTTAAGGTAATTTTTGGGGATTTTTCTGAAAAAATGAATTTTCTGTGAATAGTGTATTTATTTAAAAAATAAATTAAAAATATTTAGAAAATTATTTTTATAAAATGGAGTTCATTTTTGAAATCAGAGCATTGATATTTGGTTAAGGTGAAATTTTGGGATTTTTCTGAGAAAGTTGAATTTTCAGTGAATAGTAAAAATACAGTTTTAGGGTTTCGGTATGTTTAATGACATCATAACTATGTCATGATGATGTCATGAGATATTTTAAAGGATGTTCGACTAAAGAGGATGAATTATTGTGTGGTGGTCCCCATGTGGCCTAACTCTATGGGAAGTACCATGGGAGGGCCTATGCTTTTGAGGTGTGCCTTGGCCATTAATGCCCTGTCCCCTCACATTCCCTATAAATACCAAGCCCTCCTCTCCTCTTTTCGACTCCAAAACCATCCACAACGAAGTTCTGGTCTCATTACCTCCCAAGGAGTCCTCCCAAGGTGCCCCCAAGCCCTCAAGGTCCCAACCATTGAGTTTTAAGAGTTACGTTTTAAGGCAAGGGATCTGACCACTCTCTTTCTTTTCAAGTGATCTCTTTTATGTCATTCTTTTATGCCCCATGTTCTTATGTTGGAGGAGGTTATTTTATATTCATTATACTTTCCTTTTTATTTACATATGATGAGAGACCCCCTCTTACTCTCATCATTTCGTTTTAAGAATGTTTAAGTGGCGCCGTTAGGCTGCCAAATTTTCAAGGGATTCGTTCACCTTTCTCATTTTTCAAAGTTCTACTTTCATGTCAAGTATTTCAAGTTCCTTTTTATTATGTTGGGGAATGATCTATATATTTATCATACTGATATTTTATTATCATATGATGAGATAACCCATTTGATCTCTTCAATTCAGTATTTTGATGTTTTAAGTGGCGTCGTTAGGCTGCCGAATTTTTATGTGGTTCTTTCACCCTTCCCATTTTTCAAAGTTCTAATACCATGTCAAGTCTTGAAAGTTCCTTTTTATTATGTTGGGGTATGATCTATATATCTATCATACTGAACTTTTATGTTCTTATGATGAGATACCCTATTGGATCTCATCAATTCATTTTTGTTGAAGTTTAAGTGACGCTGTTAGGCTGGCGAATTTTTAAGGGATTCTTTCACCCTTCTCATTTTCAAGTTCTATTTTCTTGTCAAGTATTTCAAGTTAATTTATTTTGGGGTATGATATCTATATCTATAATAATGATCATTTATGTTCATATGATTAGAGACCCTTTTTGATCTCGTCAATTCATTTTTTTGAAGTTTAAGTGGCACCGTTAGGCTGTCAAATTTTTATAAGAGAAATCTTATTTTTTGTCTTCCTTTCTTGTTCTTCGTTTCATATGGTCTATCATTCAAATTTCATTACCATGCTCTTAAATACTTTATATTCTATCCCTATACTGTTATATGGATCATTTATGAGTGGGTGACCCATGTCCCCTTGATAAAACACTATTTTATTGAATATTTTATTGATAATAAATGAAATAATTTCCTCACATTATGTTAAATATGTTTATTTATAAAATATTTGGGATTTGATCATTCATCTGAAAATTTGGTGAAAATTTCAGTTTTACCCTTAATAGTGCACTGTAGTATTTCGAAGATAAATATTTTTATATTTATTATTTGAATTTTAAATTTTGTAACAGTGTTCCTAACTTCATTGTATACAACTTTCATTCAGGACACTAGAGCTAAAGAGTGCATTTGTATGAAGTAAATGAGCCATTAATCCAATGGTGGGCTGGACTCGGCAGAATGGACATGAGTTCTGTATTTGGGCCATATCTTCTACATACGGGCTTGGATGGAGCCCAAATATTGAGGAAAGGTTGGGGACATGATTTGGCACAAATCATCCTTCTGGAAGGCCAGTCAATTCACGCGTTTTGGAGGTAAAATGGGCAGTGCAAGTTGGAATAAAATATTTGGCCGAGTTTTTCATTTCACACTTAAAAAGTTATGTATCCCTAGCCCTCAAAAACTCTATTTGAAGGAGGTTTTAACTCTTTGAGAGGGATTGTCGAGGCTTTGGGAAGGAGTGGCCGAATGGGTGTCTCTTGGGAGCCCCTAACAACTCTTGGAAGAAGTAAGCCTTTGTGCAAACCTCTCTTCCAAAAAGGCTTTCCTCTCTCACCTCTTCTTTGTATTTCTTTTCTTTCATGCTTCTTTCTTGAATTTTTCTTCAAATAATATTCTGTGTTCATCCCTCTTCTTGTTATCTTAATATTATTAATTGTGTTGGAATCAAGAGTGGAGACAAGATTGGGTTATACCCTTTCAATCCATTGTTTATGCAAAACGTCTCCACGATGACTACACCACCCATGGAAGAGTAGTTCTTTTTAGTAATCGATCGACCTCTATCCTTCTTCATTCATTTATTTTGAATCAATGAGCTACTGTAATTCAAATATTATGATCTATTAATTGAGGTTTTAATTTAAATGAAACTAAGCAAGCAATTGAATAGTTAACACAAAACACACGAGGTCGGGAATTGTGTGAACTGTGAGAGCGCAACCTTAACCGGTAATTCAAAACCACATGGGATCAATTTGTAGAGTTCAAATATAATCCCTAAACTCAATTAATCCTCATTTCCAGAGTGGTTATGTGCCTTAATTTACCACTAACCATAAGCTAATTTTATAACATCAATCAAAGCAGGGTGTTGCGATTGCATGTTCCGAAGTTAGCCTAAGGTTAAAATTCACTTCAATCTTCGTGGTAAAGTTAATTCTCGTAGGGTTCGGGATTTAACAAATTAAGGGATTATAATTAAGTGAATATTAATTTAAATGATAATGATTAATAAATGATTGAAGAGGTAGAGTTAGATCGATTACGTCTTTTAAATATTGTCTAAACAAACATCTTTTTGTTGTGTCATTTTAATCAAACTTCATTTCAAAACTAAAAACAAAAAAAAATACAATCTTCTTCCCGAAAACTTCTTCTAGATTTATAAACTATAAACAAACAACCCCATCCTTTCAAGTAGTGTTTTTATTCTCTTTTATTTTACTTCTAGAATACCTCTAAAAATTGTTTTAATTCACTTCTTCCTTTGAGAGACGACCTTGGTCAGCCACTCTGCTGCACCTAAGTACCCCAAAATCATACTAATCATTTGAGGGCGCCCACGACAGCGCTCTATCAAATTGGCACCGTTTCCGGGGAGGCAAGTAATTATTTCAACCAAATAGAGGTATTTATTTTATTTTACATTTTAATTCTCTTCCTGTCTTCTTTCTTCCATCTTTACCCAATCTGATTTTTTTTCTTCTTCTTCTTTTATCTCTTTCTACTTCTTTTTGGACCATCAACTCAAACTTCTAATTTTTATTTTACTATGGTCCACATTCCTTCTTTTCATCTTTCATTGATTGATGACACGAACTAATCCCGAAGATCTCTTAGATCTTGACCCTGACATTGAACGTAGCCTTAGGGCACGAATCAGACATTCTCAGTCTACGGGAAGTTTCAACATTCAACCAGTTGGAGAATTACTCCAATATCAGAACATTGAAATTGGAAGAAATTCAAATTCAACCATAAAACAAGAACCAATGGCTGGAAACAATGGAAATGAACTTAATAGAACCATTCAAGAATTGGCTGCACCTGATATTAACTATCAACCAAATTGTATTGCATACCCAAATCTCGAATCGGACTTCGAACTGAAATCTGGGTTAATTCACTTACTTCCAAAGTTTCATGGCCTCTCTGGTGAGGATCCCAATAAACATTTGAAAGAATTTAATGTGGTTTTCTCAACCCTAAAACCTAGAAATGTCTCTGAAGATCAAATCAAACTAAGAGCATTCCCATTCTCACTTGATGGAGCTGTGAAAGATTGGATGTATTATTTACAACCTGAAGATGTAACTTGTTGGAACGATTTGAAACGTCTTTTCTTATAGATATTTTTTCCAGCATCAAGGACCACATCCATTCAAAAGGAGATATCGGGGATCAAGCAAGCACAAGGGGAGTCAATGTATGAGTACTGGGAGCGATTCAAGAAGTTGTACGCCAGCTGCCCACATCACCAAATCAGTGAGCAACTCCTCATCCAATACTTCTATGAAGGACTCACACCCATGGAGAGGATCATGGTGGATGCTGCAGCTGGAGGAGCATTGGTGGACAAGACACCAGTATCTGCACGAGCATTGATCGACAAAATGGCCCAAAACTCTCAACAATTCGGTGATAGAGGTACACCACATGTTCGAGGAGTACATCAAGTAAGTCCTTCTTCTCTTGAAAGTCATTTGATTGATACTATGTTAGAAGAATTGACAACTATGGTGAGGCAGATTGCATTGGCTCAAAAGACATCCCATCCCCCTCCTTTAAGGCCTTGTGGTATTTGCACTGAGACAAGCCACCCAACTGACTCTTGCCCACAACTCCAAGAAACAGAAGATTGTGCAGCAGTGTTCCCTGGGAGACCATTTCAGCAGCAACAACAACAACCATATCCCCAAAAGAAGTTTGATCCAACATACAACCAAGGGTGGAAAGATCTAGCGGACATGAGGTATGGCTCTGGACAACAACAAAGGCCCCCTTTTCAACCAAACTTCCAGTAGCCTCCACCTTACCAACAGGGTTTCCAACAACCCCAAAGGAGATTCGAAGCTCAAACATCAACGAGTCAGCAACAAGGGAATATCCAACACAAGGTAGACTCTAACACTGATGATCTTTTGAAACAAATTGTTCTTAATCAACAGAATGAGCTGAAGAGTCAATGTTCGGAGCTGAGAGAGTTGAAGACTCAAATGAGTCAGATTGCCACCGCCCTCCATGAACTTGTGAGTAAGAATTCTGGAAATCTACCTTCCCAACCCACTCCAAATACAAAGGGGAATGTTAGTGCCATCACATTGAGAAGTGGGAGGCAAATGAACGATACACCTGCACCTACCATTCCACCGGGATTCACCTCAACTTCAGAGAAGCCGCATTCCATACCAACTGATGAGCAATCCAAGGAGAAAGATAAAGGTAAGAAAAAGATTGATGATGTTCCTCCTAAACCCCTTCCTTTTCCAAACAGGGTTGTTCAAACCAAGAAGATGGCTGAAGAAGCAATGAAAAAGGAGGTTTTGGACACATTCAAGCGTGTGGAGATCAACATTCCTCTACTTGAAGCCATTAAGCAAATTCTAAGGTATGCGAAATTCTTAAAAGAACATTGTACCAATCGAAGAGGGCTCAAGGGAAATGAGAGGATAAACCATGGATGGAATGTCTTGGCACTCATTACACCAACTCTAGCAATGCCAACAAAGTGCAATGATCCCGGGACATTCACCATCCCATGCACCATAGGGGAGTTGCACTTCTCTGATGCTCTTTGTGATTTGGGAGCTTCCATAAATGTGATGCCTCACTCTGTATTCTCTTCCTTGCAGGTTGGAGAGTTGAAGCCAACAAGAGTAGTGGTGCAATTGGCAAATAGAGCTACGACATATCCAGCAGGAGTTCTTGAGGATGTACTTGTTCGGGTAAGAGACATGATCTTTCCAGTGGATTTCTATGTTCTTAACATGGAGGATGATCAGGTATGTTCTCATGCCCCCATTATCTTAGGTAGAACATTCCTCAAAACTGCAAAAACTATCATAAATGTCAATGCGGGTACACTTTCCATGGAGTTTGGAGATGAAGTTGTGATATTTAATGTTATGGATTCCATGAAGTACCCCTCAGAGGACCATTCTGCTTTTGTTATCTCCCATTTTGAACCACCAAAGAAAAACTCCATAGAATTGGATTGTCCTATACTTAGGGAGATTATGAGTATTGGTTCTAGTTTGATTTCTAAGAATACTTCTACACCCATTTTTAAGGAACAAGACTCTCTACGATTTGATTTTGAAATGGAATCATATTCTAATTTTGATCATGTGAACTCTGATTATGACATGGCTATTGAGTATGCTGATGGATTTGGTGCTTTATTCTCTGATTGTGATGATTTTTATTCTGATACTGATGTTCATTGTGCAAATATGTATGTTGCATCAATTTCTCCATCCATACGTCACCCACCTACATTGGAACTTAAGCCATTGCCCCCAAATCTCAAATATGCATACTTGCTCAGTGGTGATAGATTATCTGTCATAATTGCTAACAATATCTCTTTTGAACATGAAGAAAAACTTTTGAATCTTTTGAGAGATAACATTAGGGGAATTGGTTGGACCTTGGCTGACATATCAAGTATTAGCCCCTCCATTTGCATGCATAGGATTCTCTTGGAGGATGGGGCTAAACCGGTGAGACAACCACAAAGGAGACTCAATCCCACCCTCCTAGAAGATGTTAAGAATGAAGTTGAAAAATTACTTGAGGCGGGTATCATTTACCCTATTTCTGACTCACAATGGGTTATCCCTGTTAAGGTTGTACCAAAGAAAACTGGTTTCACTGTTATAAAAAATGAAAATGATGAGTTAGTTCCTGTGAGAGTACAAAACAGTTGGCGAGTGTGTATCGATTATAGGAAACTAAATCAATCCACTCGTAAGGACCATTTCCCACTTCCATTCATTGACCAGATGCTTGAGAGACTAGTGGGGAAGACACACTATTGTTTCTTGGATGGATTTTCTGGCTATTTTGAGGTTCCCATTGCAGTAGAGGACCCGGAGAAGACAACATTCACCTGCCCATTCGGTACCTTTGCTTACCGAAGGAAGCCATTTGGACTTTGCAATGCCCCAGGTACCTTCCAGAGATGCATGGTGAGTATTTTCTCAGATTTCATTGAGACCTGCATGGAGGTATTTATGGATGATTTTACAGTTTATGGGTCCTCATTTGATGAATGTCTCTCTAGTTTGGGTGATGTGTTGCATCGTTGTATTGGGATGAATCTGGTCTTAAATTTTGAAAAATGTCATTTCATAGTCGAAAAGGGAATTGTCTTAGGTCATATAGTCTCACAAAATGGAATTGAAGTTGATAAATCTAAGGTAGACATTATTTCATCCCTCCCATATCCTACATGTGTGTGTGATGTTCGATCATTCCTTGGGCATGCTGGATTTTATCGACGCTTCATCAGAGATTTTAGTAAGATCGCTCTACCCTTATCTCGATTGCTTCAAAAAGATATTGACTTCAATTTTGATGATTCATGCAGGGTATCATTTGATGAGCTGAAGAAGTGTCTGACCACTCCACCAATCATACAGCCCTCACGGTGGGACCTTCCATTTGAGCTTATGTGTGACGCCTCCAACTTCGCGGTTGGAGCTATCTTATCTCAGAGGGTGGAAGGACGTTCACATGTGATTGCCTATGCATCGAGGACCCTGGATTCAGCCCAATCAAATTACACAACTAAGGAAAAGGAGTTTCTTGCTGTCATATTTTCTTTAGATAAATTTCGTTCATATTTATTGGGCTCTAATGTAGTTGTTTTTTCTGACCAAGCAGCTTTGAGGTACCTCCTAAAGAAGCCTGATGCAAATCCATGACTTATCCGTTGGATGATCCTTCTTCATGAATTTTATATTGAGATAAAGGACAAGAAGGGATCAGAGAATTTGGTGGCGGACCACATGAGTAGGCTTACTCACACACTAGAGGGTGACACCTTGGACCAGGTACCACTTTGGGACACTTTCCCCGATGATCATCTCTATACCATCTCAGGTAAGCATCCTTGGTATGCTGATTTAGTTAATTACATTGTTGGCTCTGAAATCCCAGTAAATTTGAAGAAGCATCAAGTCCAAAAATTAAAAAGTGAGTCTAGGTATTATGTGTGGGATGATCCTTACCTCTAGCGCATGTGTAGTGACCAAGTCATTAGGAGGTGTGTTCCCGATCATGAGTTTGAGTCTGTTTTGCAATGTTTGCATACACTTGCATGTGGTGGACACTTTGGACCCCAACAGACAGCTAGGAAGGTTTTAGACTCTGGATTATATTGGCCTAGCTTGTTCCATGATGCCCATTTGTTTTGTAAGTCATTCTCTCGTTGCCAACACACTGGGAACATTTCTAGGAGACATGAGATGCCCCAACAACCCATACTATTTTGTGAGATTTTTGATGTATGGGGCATCGAATTTATGGGTCCTTTTCCTAGTTCATTTGGATTTTTGTATATTTTGGTTGTTGTTGATTATGTGAGTAAATGGGTAGAGGCCAAGGCCACCAGGACTAACAATTCTCATGTTGTTGTGGACTTTGTCAAAGCACATATTTTTTGCAGGTTTGGAGTACCAAAGGCCATCCTCAGTGACCAAGGGACACACTTTTGCAATAGTAATTTTTCTTCCCTCCTTCGAAAGTATGGGGTGACACACAAAACATCAACACCATACCACCCCCAAAAAAATGGCCAGGTTGAGGTTTCAAATCGTGAGTTGAAACAAATCTTGGAGAAAACCATGCAGCCAAATAGGAAGGATTGGAGAAAGCGCTTGGATGATGCATTATGGGCTTATAGGACAGCATACAAGACCCCCATTGGTATGTCCCCATTTCGGATTGTTTTTGGGAAAGCGTGTCATCTCCCCGTGGAAGTCGAGCATCAGGCATATTGGGCTATAAAGAAATGCAACATGGATTTGGCCCTAGCTGGAATTTAAAGGAAGTTGCAAATTCAAGAGCTTGAGGAGATTCGACTGTCATCATATGAGAACTCAAGGCTCTTCAAGGAAAGATCAAAAGCAGCTCATGAAAAAATGATCCAACAAAGGGAGTTTCATGTTGGAGAGAAAGTCATTCTCTATAGTTCACGACTGAAGTTGATGCCTGGTAAGTTGTGTTCCAGATGGTTAGGTCCTTATATTGTGTCTAATGTTTTTCCTTATGGTGCAGTGGAGATCACACAAGAGGACACTGGAAGGAGCTTTACAGTCAATGGGAAACGTTTGAAGAGATACATTGAGGGACATCCTACTGATGTAGTGGATTTTATCACACTGCATGACCCCATCATCACTTGATCACATCAGGCTGTTCCTAACCCTTTCACTTTTATATTATTTGTCCTATTTAAAAATTCTGAATTTCATGTGCATATGTCATCTCACGGGTTCACATTGAGGACAATGCAATATTTTAAGTGTGGGGGAGGGAACCTTTTAGTTTAGTAATTTCAATTGTTTTCCTGTTAATAAAAACCAAAAAAATTGTGTGTTTTTCAAATTTTGTGTGTTTATTTTACAATTTTATGTGTTTTTTTTAAACATTTTGTGCTGAAATGATTATCATCACCATTTTTAAATCCATATCAATAAGTGAAACAATTTACCCCTTGAAACTAAGCTTAAATGAATGCTGAAATGACTTTGTTTCAAGTTCAAATATTTAGTAATTTCATGAAAAGTACGCTGAATTTTGAATACCATGCCAATCTCACTGTCTTTATATTTGAAATCACTTTCTTGTGAGGCTTCTAAACCATTATTTTCATATTCTTTACATTCACCTCACTTCTTGAGAGAACCAAACCATACTTGATTTTACCAGAATTTGATCTATTCCTGTCAAAACATGAGGGTTTGAGGTACTTATGTTTAAATGATTGAGGCATTTGTTTGGTATTAAAGCCCCCATTTCAAAGAATCCTTTTTTATAATGGCCTACCTTGAATAATTAATCCTTGTAGCCCTTATAAGACATGCACATCCTGTTAGGTTAAGCCACATTACAAGCCAATTTTCTCTATCCAACCAACTCTTGAAGTGAAATTGCATAATCTAGTTGAGATTAAGTGTGGGGGAAGCTGTCTTGTGTTGTGCCACCACATTATGTGATACTTTGGGTGGAAAATTAAATTATGAAGAGATGTGTTTGCTGCTAAATAAAGTCATTATATTGAAAGTTGTGCCTTTCCTAGAGCTTTCATGACAAGTGAAGCTGTGCCTTTTCTGGAGCTTCTAATTGAGGTAGAAAGCTGTGCCCATCTGGAGCTTTCAAGAAAATCATGTTTGAGAAGATTGAATTTTTTTTTGCTGAAATGATGAATGGTGTAAACCTTTCATGGCTTTTCATGATGATGGATCTGCATTGATACTATGGGGATTGAAGAGAATACCATATTTAAGTGAAAATTAGATTAATGCAATTTTGCTTCAAAAGAGTCAAGCCCTCCTCATTCAGCCTCAGAGTTTTTCACATCTTAATCCTACCAACCGAAAGCCACAGAACAACCCTGAAAAGTCCTCATGATAAACACATGTCCTTGAATCACATAGGGTAGCGATGTAGGAATCTATCAAGCCTATGGTGACCCTTGTATGAGTTTGGATGAGAAAGACATTGCAAAAAAATTGATATTTGAGTGATGAGAGAAAATTCAAGCGAGGTAAGTGTTTTGTGCATGGGCGAATAAATGAAGTGGAAATATATTGAATGATATAAATGGAGAACTTGAAATAAGTTTTTTATGAGGCATGATATCTTTTGATTCTTGGTGTGAAATTGATTGATCTTAAAGATATGTGTTTCAAAATTGGTTTTGATTTGATATGATGTTTACTTGATATGAGGTTTTGCCCAGGTGTGCAAAAGGGTAAGTGTGGGGGAGTTGATAAAACACTATTTTATTGAATATTATATTGATAATAAATGATATAATTTCCTCACATTGTGTTAAATATGGTTATTTATAAAATATTTGGGATTTGATCATTCATTTGAAAATTTGGTGAAAATTCCAGTTTTACCCTTAATAGTGCACTGTAGTATTTTGAAGATAAATTTTTTTATATTTATTATTTGAATTTGAAATTTTTTAACCGTGTTCCTAACGTCATTGTATACAACTTTCATTCAGGATACTAGAGCTAAAGAGTTCATTTGTATGAAGTAAATGAGGCATTAATCCAATGGTGGGCTGGACTCGGCAGAATGGACATGGGTTCTGTATGTGGGCCATATCTTCTACAGACGGGCTTGGATGGAGCCCAAATATTGAGGAAAGATCGGGGACATGATTTGGAACAAATCATACTTCTGGAATGCCGGAAAATTCACGCGTTTTGGAGGTCAAATGGGCGGTGAAAAGTGGAATAAAATATTTGGCCGAGTTTTTCATTTCACACTTAAAAAGTTATGTATCCCTAGCCCTCACAAACTCTATTTAAAGGGGTTTTTAACTCTTTGAGAGGGATTGTCGAGGCTTTGGGAAGGTGTGTCCGAAAGGGTGTCTCTTGGGAGCCCCGCACAACTCTTGGAGGAAGTAAGCCTTTGTGCAAACCTCTCTTCCAAAAAGGATTTCCTCTCTCACCTCTTCTTTGTATTTCTTTTCTTTTATGTTTGTTTCTTGAATTTTTATTCAAATAATATTTTTTTTTCATCCCTCTTCTTATTATATTAATATTCTTAATTGGTTTGGAATCAAGAGTGGATACAAGATTGGGTTCTACCCTTTCAATCCGTTGTTTATGCAAAACGTCTCCACGATGACTACACCACCCATGGAAGAGTAGTTCTTTTTAGTAATCGATCGACCTCTATCCTTATTCATTAATTTATTTTGAATCAATGAGCTACTCTAATTCACATATTATGATATATTAATTGAGGTTTTAGTTTAAATGAAACTAAGAAAGCAATTGAATAGTTAACACAAAACACGCGAGGTCGGGAATTGTGTGAACTGTGAGAGCGCAACCTTAACCGGTAATTCAAAACCACATGGGATCAATTTGTAGAGTTCAAATATAATCCCTAAACTCAATTAATCCTCATTTCCAGAGTGGTTATGTGCCTTAATTTACCACTAACCATAAGCGAATTTTAGAACATCAATCAAAACAGGGTGTTGCGATTGCATGTTCCGAAGTTAGCCTAAGGTTAAAATTCACTTCAATCTTCATGGTAAAGTTAATTCTCGTAGGGTTCGGGATTTAACAAATTAAGGGATCATAATTAAGTGAATATTAATTTAAATGTTAATTATTAATAAATGATTTAATATGTATAGTTAGATCGATTACGTCTTTTAAATATTGTCTAAACAAACATCTTTTTTTTTGTGTCATTTTAATCAAACTTCATTTCAAAACTAAAAACAAAAAAAAATACAATCTTCTTCCAGCAAACGTCTTCTAGATTCATAAACTATAAACAAACACCCCCATCCTTTCAAGTAGGGTTTTTATTCTCTTTTATTTTACTTCTAGAGTACCTCTAAAAATTGTTTTAATTCATTTCCTCCTTTGAGAGACGACCTTGGTCAGCCACTCTGCTGCACCTAAGTACCCCAAAATCATACTAATCATTTGAGGGCGCCCACGACAGCGCTCTATCACCTCTCTCATTTCAATGTCCTCTAAAACTCCAAAACATAGCTGTTATGCTGCAGAATTTTCGTCTCAAAATGCCTCTCTCTTTTCTCAAAATTATTTTAGGCTATAAAGTGAATACTCAAAGCTCTTATTTCTACAGGGGTATTCACATATATATCAAAATGTTCTATTTTATATTCTGAGATTTACATACATGAGACCCGCTCTCCCCTTCCGTGGGTTTTAAAGTGACAATAAAGATCATGTTATTAAAGCAGTTTTTAAAACGTTATGATTATGAAATGAAACCCATTTATTTTATGCTATATGGGTTATTTATGAAATATTTTATGATGATATATGTGGATCACATGATAATAAAGGCATATTTAAGGGTGCACCCTGATAGCACTCCAATGCATTGGGTAATGATGTAACCACAAGAGATTACACTTTTCACGATACCTTGGTGAATAACCTTGGTAATTTTTAAATGACACCTTGGGGATGGACCATGGTGATATGTTCTTGATTGTCTATGTTAAATAATGTAGCCACATCTTCAAGTTATGAAAAATGTTATTTTTATTATGATATGCCAAATGATTTCTTTCTCATGCCTTAAAGTTCTTTTCATGACATTGTTGATGTATCTCTAGTTCACATGTTAAATGTTTCCCCTTTTTCCCTTACTGGGACTTCTGCTCACCCTTTATTTTTATGTATGTCCCCAGGTTATGAGATGAAATAATGAATCTAGGATGAACATAAGGAGAATCCTTTCAAGTGTTTAAGAAGAATGTTTTTTTTGTTTCATGTATTATTTTCCTGGTTTCCAAGACACTAAACCATAAAGATCATCGGTTTTGTAAAATGTAATGAAAGTTTATGTGATAAAAAGGAGGGATTCTATAGTTGGTATCAAAGTATGGTTTAGTTATTTGTGAAAATTAGGATAATAAATCATTAAGATGAACCCTATATGAAATTTTAAATATAGGAAATCTTCTGTGTATTTTGGTGAGTATTGAGTAATGGGTTTCCAAGAAAATACATCCCTGTATGGATACGAGCTGGTAGAGGTGGCTCTGACATAGATGTACATAGGGGTAAAACTCGAAAACACTGCTTTGAGCTAGACTCGAACGGGAATTGGTACACGACAACGGGCCTTGTTGCACTCTTGGTTACGACACTCCCGAGGGATATTCTTTGGTAAATTCATAAGCTTAGTATGAACCATTATTAAAGGAACAAAGATAAAATAAAATAAATATTCACATAATAATTTATGATCATGGATAACCTAGATTGGAAACTAGGGGATCTCAAGTTAGGATATACTTTTATTCTGCAAGTTTATCCTTTTATGCTTAAAGTTTCCTTTTCATGATTATTGGCGAAGTATTTAAGCCCCTAATTATACTTTATCTTCTTAGTTAATGGTGGGAAAAGGAAGAACATGTCCCAATAACCAATGTGATAAGAAGTGCGATGATTTCTGTATTAATATGACAGAGATTATTATGGGATTAAAAGATGATTATTATTTTGGAAGACGTTCACTATTTTGGGGACCCTATATGATCGAGGTAAATAGATTACTACGGTATTTTCATTGAGGAGTAGGGTTGACTTATATTTTTAAGAATCGATGAATTTAAGGCAGACTTATAGTAATTTAGGTTACTTATGGAAATGATTAAACTATCTTGGGGTAAATATGTTTAGGTTAGTTACTTTTGTTATAAGATGTTAGGAGTGGTTGATGTTTTTTGGAGATGAATGATAAAGTTTACCTTGGAAGACTATGTTATCAAATCCTTCTTGTATTTGGGTTTCAATCTTAGTTTGGTTTATTTTGAATATTTCTAATGACAATTATTTACGGAATGGACTATGATGAACTCTGGGTAGTACCATGGAACTTTGATGATTTAAAATTAGTTTCCATTCCTATAGGATTATTTATTTTTGAAGAGTTGTTTTACCTTACCCTTTCTGTTTTTGGGTTAATGTTTAATGATAGATAAAATATATGGTTAATGTTTTGTGGATTATGTGATTCTCTAGAAGATTATTCTTATGTTTTGATGAGACCAAGTGTTTTTGAAAGCTCATCGTTTGGAGAAAAGATTATTTTGGGTAGAAACTTATTAAAGGATGAAACTCTACATGAAGGTAGGTATATTTTCTTATGTTTTTGTTCTATGTAGTAAATGAAATCCTCAAAATTATGAAAAGAAACATAAAACAAAAATGTTGTTGGTTTACGTTTCCTACTTGGTAATCAAAGACCGTTTACACACATCATAAGTTTGGGATTTTCTTATGGTTAACTTTCTCTTAATCATGTTCTCTATCACTCTCCCTCAGAACTTGACACTTTGTTTTCTCCTCCATGTCCATGTTTTCCTACATG
Source organism: Viscum album (assembly GCA_963277665.1). Taxonomy (NCBI): domain Eukaryota; kingdom Viridiplantae; phylum Streptophyta; class Magnoliopsida; order Santalales; family Viscaceae; genus Viscum; species Viscum album. The sequence goes on from OY728125.1 coordinate 601,246,217, forward strand.
GAATCTTAGTGTGGGTTAACTCGGGTGACCTTTGTACTTCCCTTTCTTTCTTTTAAAGTAATAGTTTTACTGACTCCTTTTCCGATGTGGGACTTTCAATGAAATTTCAAAACCCAATTTTAAAAAATTGTGAGGATGCAATTTCTTAAGGGGGGAAGATTGTAACGACCCGAAATTTTAAATAAATCTTGTTTCATAATTTTATGTGTTATTTTATTTTATTTTTATAATAAAAAAAATGTTTCATTTGATAACATGTCTATAATTAAAATGATACTATTGGGTTTTGACTGTTATTTAACCATTGGTCAATATGAACGCTGGAAAATAAACATTTTGACTATTGTCTCTAAATACAATCAATCTTGGTTAATTAATATAGAAAGAAGATTTGATGGCCTCACCCAGTAGTCTTGGTCCGATCGAAGCCCACCTAACAGAACTTGGGAAGGAGGTAGCACCACTGGGCTTTGCTCTGGACCAATCCCAAGCTGAACTTCATCATGTGAAGCAAGAACGGGATCACCTTCGCGTGAAGTTCAAACTGAGAGAAATTACTACTCGTGCGATGTTGGTCGAGCCTCCCTCAGATTCTCTCACCTTAGCACACCTTACACTTAGGTCATATGCTGGTGTGATAAGGGGATATGTAAGGAGACCGTAACTTCCTTGTGTAATCCTTTGTTTTAAATAAAAACTGAGACTTCTTCTTATGATGAAGTTTATGAATTTTCAAATGTCCGGATAAATATAGTATGCATATTTTTGATTAATTTTAGAGAAAGGATATTTTAAAAATGTTTATGTAAACCTTAAATAAATAAAAATGTGTAATGATTTTCAAAAAATGGTCTTCTACAAATATGTTCAGTACGAAATTTTGAGTCTAATATAATCAACATAATTTTTGATGAATACTAAATTATGAATAGTGATTTTATGCTTAGGATTAGTAATGTGACCAAATTGATTAGTAATCTCACTTAAAGAAAGTATTAATATATTCTAGGCACCTTGATTAAGTAATGTGATTCAATAAAATGGTAAAAAAAGGTTTCATAAATTATTATTCAAGTATTAGTTTTTTCGGGTGAATAGTGTTTTTTAATTAAAAATTAATTTAAAAATATTTATAAAATTATTTTTATAAAATGGATTTCATTTTTGAACTCAGAGAATCGATATTATGTAAAGGTAATTTTTGGGGATTTCTCTAAAAAAATGAATTTTCGGTGAATAGTGTATTTATTTAAAAAATAAATTAAAAATATTTAGAAAATTATTTTTATAAAATGGATTTCATTTATGAAATCAGAGCATTGATATTTGGTTAAGGTGAAATTTTGGGATTTTTCTGAGAAAGTTGAATTTTCAGTGAATAGTAAAAGTACAGTTTTAGGGTTTCAGTATGTTTAATGACATCATAACTGTGTCATGATGATGTCATGAGATATTTTAAAGGAAGTTCGACTAAAGAGGATGAATTATTGTGTGGGGGTACCCATGTGGCCTAACTCTATGGGAAGTACAATGGGAGGTCCCATGCTTTTGAGAAAACCACTTTTGAGGTGTGCTTTGGCCATTAATGCCTTGTCCCCTCACAAACCCTATAAATACCAAGCCCTCCTCTCATATTTTCGACTCCAAAAACATCCTCAACGACGTTATGGTCTCCTTACCTCCCAAGGAGTCCTCCCAAGGTGCCCCCAAGCCCTTAAGGTCCCAACCATTGAGTTTTAAGAGTTACGTTTTAAGGTAAGGGATCTGACCCCTCTCTTTCTTTTCAAGTGATCTCTTTTATGTCATTTTTTATGCCCCATGTTCTTATGTTGGAGGAGGTTCTTTTATATTAATTATAATTTCCTTTTTATGTTCATATTATGATAGACCCACTCTTACTCTCATCATTTCTTTTTATGAATGTTTAAGTGGCGCCGTTAGGCTGCCGAATTTTCAAGGGATTCGTTCACCTTTCTCATTTTTCAAAGTTCTACTTTCATGTCAAGTCATTCAAGTTCATTTTTATTATGTTGGGGTATGATCTCTATGTTTATCATACTGATATTTTATGATCATATGATGAGATACCCCATTTTATCTCTTCAATTCAGTATTTTGATGTTTTAAGTGGCGCCGTTAGGCTGCCGAATTTTTAAGTGGTTCTTTCACCCTTCTCATTTTTCAATGTTCTAATTCCGTGTCAAGTCTTGAAAGTTCCTTTTTATTATTTTGGGGTGTGATATATATATATAATACTGAAATTTTATGTTCTTATGATGAGAGACCCTATTTTATCTCATCAATTCATTTTTGTTGAAGTTTAAGTTACGTTGTTAGGCTGCCGAATTTTTAAGGGATTCTTTCACCCTTCTCATTTTCAAGTTCTATTTTCTTGTCAAGTATTTCAACTTAATTTATTTTGGGGTATGATATCTATATCTATCATACTGATCAATTATGTTCATATTATGAGAGACCCTTTTTGATCTCGTCCATTGATTTTTGTTGATGTTTAAGTGGCGTCGTTAGGCTGTCGAATTTTTATAAGAGAAATATTATTTTTTGTCTTCCTTTCTTGTTCTTTGTATCATATGGTATATCATTAAAATTTCATTACCATTATCTTAAATAATTTATATTCTGTCCCTCTACTGTTTTATGGATCATTTTTGAGTGGGTGACCCATGTCCCCTCTCTTTTCAATGTTCTCTAAAACCCCGAAACATAGCTGTTATGCTGCAGAATTTTCGTCTCAAAATGTCTCTCTCTTTTCTCCAAATTATTTTATGCTATAAAGTGAATACTCAAAGATCTTATTTCTACAGGGGTATTCACATATATATCAAAATGTTCTATTTTAAATTCTGGGATTTACATACATGAGACCCGCTCTCCCCTTCCGTGGGTTTTAAAGTGACAATAAAGATCATGTCTTTAAAGCCGTTTTTAAAACATTATGATTATGAAATGAAACCCATTTATTTTATGATATATGGGTTATTTATGAAATATTTTATGATGATATATGTGGCTCAAATGATAATAAAGGCAAATTTAAGGGTGCTCCCTGATAGCGCTTCAATGCATTGGGTAATGATGTAACCACTAGAGATTACAATTTTCACGATACCTTGGTGAATAACCTTGGTAATTTTCAAATGACACCTTGGGGATGGACCTTGGTGATATGTTCATTATTGTCTATGTTAAATGATGTAGCCACATCTTCAAGTTATGAAAAATGTTTTTTTTATTATGATATGCCACATGATTTCTTTCTCATGCCTTAAAGTTCTTTTCATGACATTGTAGATGTATCTCAAGTTCACATGTTAAATGTTTCCCCTTATTTCCCTTACTGGGCCTTCTGCTCACCCATTCGTTGGATGTATGTCCCCAGGTTATGAGATGTAGTAATGAACCTTGGATGAACATAAGGAGGTGCTTTTCAAGTGTTTAAGAAGAATGTTTTTTTGTTTCATGTATTAAGTTCCTGGTTTCCAAGACACTAAACCTTATAGATCCTCGGTTTTGTAAAATGTAATGAATGTTTATGTGATAAAAAGGCTGGATTCTATAATATTAAAAAAACGATGGTTTCATTATTGATGAATAAGGAATAATGGTGTGTTAACTCAAGGTATCATTGTATAGAGTAAATAATATTCCTAAGGATTGGTATTAAAAACCTAATAAATATCTAAGGGTGTTGGAATTTTCTAAAGGTAAAGTAGACAGTATGTTATATATAAAGAAAATTTTCATAGGCAGACTGATATTCAACATACATATTGATATTATAATAAATTATATAGAAACTGAAAAGTATGGTGAAGAATTCATATGAAAAATCAATAAGAAAATTGAAATTTCCATGATAAGTGAAATGGACTACTTTATTGGGATATAAGTTCAATAGAATATAATATATATCTTTATATTATAGGATAATTATTTAAGAGAAATTTTCTATAAAATTTGAAGGATGTAATCAAATATAGTTTCCAATACAATTTCTGTTGTTTTAATGATTAGTAAAATGAGACTGAAAAGGTTAAATTAGAGGTACTTATGGAATATTTGACGAATTTTACACTATATAATAGTATCAAGGGTATCTATTATATATGTAGTAGATATTTTTGAGATTAATCAGAGTGATTAAAATGAATCACATATGATTGCTTCAAAAAGAATCGTAATGTATATCATAGAAACATTAAATATTTAATTGACGTACAAAAGAGGAAACATTTTCATCTTTATTATATTCTTGAATAATTATTGGGATATATATTGTGATGATCAAACATAAATATATAAATGAGATTTATTTTCATTTGAGAGTTGTGTTTACTATTATAGTAACAATTTTTTTATCTTCTCTGAGTATAGTGGAATTAAATTATATTTTTTCCACACATGCATCAACTAACATGAGTTAGATGAATGTTTAGTTTTAATATTTTAATGTACATACTGGATATATGTTGACATTAATTTCTTTATACTAAAAGTGAAAATAATAATTCATAAAAACACAGTCTAATATTACCACTAAAAATACAGTGATATCATATATAATTTTAAAAATGACAATTTTTCTAATAATGAAGTGATGTCGGTGTACTAGTTAATATAACATCATTTATATATGATGCTTTTGTAATATATTTAGGGATTAAATTATTTATGTAATTAAGGATGAAGCTTCATGTTTAATCTACCCATATTAATTAATTGAAGATGTTTGGTATTTCCCACACCATTACATGGATGAATTTATTAAAGGTGGAGAGTGGTGAAACTCTTTTAGAGGGATCACAAACTTTTATATCACTTTTAGATATAGTGTTTGTTTTCGTACAAATAATTATGATTAAAATTGAAGTGGATCGATTTAAGGGGTGTATATTAATTAACTTTTCCAAAACTTCCACTCACTAAGAGATTCAATTCTCTTAAAATTTATGATTTATAAAATAGTATGTTTTAATGAAATTTATAATTGAGATAGGATTTCATATGATGGAAATAATATGAATTAAGGGATATAAATAAGTTTGTTTCCAATAAATTCAATGTGATAGATTGATGATTCCATAGGATTTTGAAACTATTGTATTTAATTTGAACTATTTATGAAAAAATGTATTTATGTTGGGTTTTAAATGTATTTATATCAAGTAAAATGATTTAAGAGGATTTTCCAAGTGCACCAAAATATCATGGAGGCATAAATATTTAGAGTTTCTCTTGAATGAAATCAAAAAAGTTTTGTCAATGAATGTATTCACTATTAATTTATTTGATGAACAAAGTCCTGAGATGTCGGATAAATGATATCTAAGACACAAGTAAGAGAATAAAAAGATAAGTTTATAAATAAAATTTCTGTGCAGAGGCCAACCTATATTATAATATCACCATGATATGAAACCCCAAACTTTTAGAGAGTCTATCATGAAAATGAGCATGGGTGATGATAATATTACATATGAAAAGGATAAAAGATCATGTGATTTAGTCAGTGGATGTAAATGTGTAAGAATAATCTTTGGGAAATTATAAGAATTTGATGATGTAAGATGATATTAGTCAAAATATATGAATTTTGGATTTTAAATAGAAAATAATAATAGTAACCAAAAAGCTTTGGATATCCATTAGAGATGTTGGCCTGGGACATTCTTCAACTGCCTTTATATTGGATGGGTCTACATGTATACCTTTTTTGGTGATTACATGCCCCAATAATGATAATTATTCCATCTAGAACTCTCATTTACTGTACTTATCATATGTTTTATCTCTTTGCAAACTTTTTAGAATAATATTCATATTCTCCTCATGTTCCTACTTTCTCTTGGAGTATATCAGAATATCGTCAATAAAGACTTCCACAAATGTTGTTAGGTAATATCATAAGAATCTATTCATTAAATCCATTAATATTATTGGATCATTAGCGTGTCCAAAGGGAATCACTATGAATTCACAGTATCCGTACCTCATTTGAAAGAAGTCATGTTAATATCTTCCTTACTAACCTTTAATTGGTGATATCCAGACTGAAGGTCCACGTTAGAAAAATAATTAGCCCCATGAAGCTGATCAAACAATTCATCTATATGTGGCATGGGATTTTTGTTCTTTATCCTGAATTTTTTTAGCTTATGATAATCAATGTCGAGGTGCATTGATCCATCATTCTTCTTCAAGAAGAGGACTGACGTAACCCATCATGAAGAACTTGAGAATATAAAAACCTTCTCAAAATTCTCCTGTAACTGCTTCTTCACCTCTTCTTGATCTATAGAGGCCAATCTATAAGGTGTCCTTGATATAGGTTGAGATCCAATAATATGTTCAATTGACAACTCAACCACTCAATAAATAATAAGACTATGGAACTCATAGGGAATACATCAGTGCAATCCATCACGATGGGAATATCTTCAAGAACTATCATCTCCTTTGACTCAATAATTTGAGCTAGAAAATTTTTCTCAAAAGTAATTAAAATCCATAATTGAATAAAGGATTATAAAATTGATTCATCTTTCTATTTACACAAGTAATGAATTGGAGGATGTTTTAGGATGTGAAGAGCATTCTCCCTGTAACGGCCCGAAATTTTGAATAAATCTTGTTCCCTAATTTCATGTGTTATTTTATTTTATTTTTATACTCAACAAATTTTTTTTATTTGATAAACATGATTATAATTAAAATGAGACCAGTGGGTTTTGACTGTTATACGACCATCGGTCAATATGACCACTGTGAAAAAAATGTTTTGATTATTGTCTCCAAATATAAGTAATCTTGGTTAACTATTATAGAAAGAAGATTTGATGGCCTCACCTAGTAGTCTTGGACCGATCGAAGCCCATCTAACAGAGCTTGGGAAGGAGGTAGCACCATTGGGCTTTGCTCTGGACCAAATCCAAGCTGATCTTCATCATGTGAAGCTAGAACGGAATCGTCTTCGCGAGAAGTTCAAACTGATAGAAATTACTACTCGGGCAATGTTGACTGAGCCGCCCCAAGATTCTATCACCCTAGCACACCTTACTCTTAGGTCCTATGCTGGTATTATAAGGGGCTATGTAATGAGACCATAACTTCCTTGTGTAATCCTTGTTTTAATTAAAAATTGGGATTTCTTATTATGATGATGTTTATGAATTTTCAAATGACTGGATAAAAATAGTATGCATATTTTTAATGAATTTTCAAAAGGATATTTAAAAAAAAAATGTTTGTGTAAACCTTAAATAATTTAAAATGTGTAATGATTCTCCAAAAATGGTCTTCTACAATTATGTCCAGTATGAAATTTAGAGTCTAATAAGATCAACTTGATTTTTGATGAATAGTAAATTATGAATAGTGATTTTATGATTAGGATTAGTAATATGACCAAATGGATTAGTAATCTCACTTAAACAAAGTTTTAAAATAATCTAGGCACCTTGATTAAGTAATGTGATTCAATAAAATGGTTAAATAACGGTTTCATAAATTATTATTCAAGTATTAGTTTTTTCAGGTGAATAGTGTATTTTAATTAAAAATTTAATTAAAAATAATTAGAAAATTATTTTTGTAAAAAGGACTTTATTTTTGAACTCGGAGCATCGATATTATGTTATGGTAATTTTTGGGGTTTTTTCTGAAAAAATGAATTTTCGGTGAATAGTGTTTTTATTTAAAAATAAATTTAAAAATAAATAGAAAATTATTTTTATAAAATGGAGTTCATTTTTGAAATCAGAGCATTGATATTTAGTTAAGGTGAAATTTTGGGATTTTTCTGAGAAAGATGAATTTTTCAGTGAATAGTAAAAATGCAGTTTTAGGGTTTCGGTATGTTTAATGACATCATAGTTGTGTCATGATGGTGTCATGAGATATTTTAAGGGTTTGCCGGCCAAGGGGGATGAATTATTGTTGTGGGGGCCCCATTTGGCCTAACTCCATGGTAAATTCCAAGGGAGAGCACATGGGTTTGAGAAAAGCACATGTGAGGTGTCCCTTGGCCATTAATGCCTTGTCCCCTCACTTTCCCTATAAATACCAAGCCCTCCGCTCATCAATTCGACTCCCCACTCTTCCCCAACGAAGTTCTGGTCTCATTACCTTCCAAGGAGTCCTCCCAAGGTGCCCCCAAGCCCTCAAGGTCCCAACCATTGAGGTTTAAGAGTTATATTTTAAGGTAAGGGATCTGACCTCTCTCTTTCATTTCAAGTAATCTCTTTTATGTAATTCCTTTTATGCTCCATGTTCTTATGTTGGAGGATGTTCTTTTATACTCCTCTTACTTCCCTTTTCATGTTAAAATAATGGGAGATCCCCTCTTACTCTCATTATTTCGTTTTATGATGTTTTAAGTGGCGCCGTTAGGCTGCCGAAATTTTTGTAACAGATTCTTTCTCCCTTCTCATTTTTCAAGATCTATTTTCATGTAAAGTATTTCAAGTTCCTTTTTGTTATGTTGGGGTATGATCTCTAAATTTATCATACTGATCTTTTATGATCATATGATGAGAGACCCCATTTGATCGCTTCAATTCAGTATTTTGAAGTTTTAAGTGGCGCCGTTAGGCTGCCGAATTTTTAAGTGGTTCTTCACCCTTCTCGTTTTGAAGTTCAACTTTCATGTAAATTCTTTCAAGTTTCTTTTTGTTATGTTGGGGTATGATCTCTATATCTATCATACTGGAATCTTATGTTCATATGATGAGAGACCCCATTTGATCTCTTCAATTCAGTATTTTGTTGAAGTTTAAGTGGCGCCGTTAGGCTGCCGAATTTTTTAAGTGGTTCTTCACCCTTCTCGTTTTGAAGTTCTACTTTCATGTCAATTCTTTCAAGTTCCTTTTTGTTATGTTGGGGTATGACCTCTATATCTATCATACTGGACTCTTATGTTCATATGATGAGAGACCCTATTTGACCTTGTCAATTCAATTTTGTTGAAGTTTAAGTGACGACGTTAGGCTGCTGAATTCTCACAAGAGAAATCTTTTTTTTTCTTCCTTTCATATGGTATATTTTCAAATTTCATTACCATGTTCTTAAATCCCTTATATTTTTTCCCTCTACGGTTTTATGGGTCATTTATGAATGTTTGACCCATGTCCCCTCTCTTCTCAATGTTTTCTAAAACCTTGTAACATAGCCGTTATGCTGCAGAATTTTCGTCTCAAAATGCCTCTCTCTCTTTTCTAAAAATTATTTTATGTTATAAAGTGAATACTCAAAGCTCTTATTTCTACAGGGGTATTTACATATATATGAAAATTTTCTATTTTAAATTCTGGGAATTACATAAATGAAACCCTCTTTCCCTTTCCGTGGGTTTAAAGTGACGTAAAGATCATGTCTTTAAAGCAGTTTTTAAAATGTTATGATTATGAAATGAAACCCATTTATTTTATGTTATATGGATTATTTATGAAATGTTTGATGATGATATATGTGGCTCAAATGATAATAAAGACAAATTTATGGGTGCGCCCTGATAGCGCTCCAATGCATTGGGTAAAGACTTAATCTCTAGAGATGACCATTTTAACGACGCCTTGGTGAATAACCTTGGTAATTTTAACGACACCTTGGGGATGGACCTTGGTGAAATGAAACGATTGTCAATATTAAATGTTGTAGCCACATCTTCAAGTTATAAAAAATGTTATTTTTATTATGATGTATCTCATGATTTCATTCTCATGCCTTAATGTTATTTTCATGACCTTATTGAAGTATCTCATGTTCACATGTAAAATGTTTCTCTGGTTTCTCTTACTGGGCCTTCTGCTCACCCTTTCTTTTGATGTATGTCCCCAGGTTATGAGATGCAGTAATGAACCTAGGATGAACTTGAGGAGAAGCCTTTCAAGTGTTTAAGAAGAATGTTTTTTTTGTTTCATTTATTATGTTCCTGGTTTCCAAGACACTAAACCTTAAAGATCCTCGGTTTTGTAAAATGAAATGAAAGTTTATGTGATAAAAAGGCGGGATGCTATAGTTGGTATCAAAGGATGGTTTAGTTATTTGTGGAAATTAGGATATGAAAACTTTAGGAAGAACCCTATAAAAAAGTTTAAATATAGGAAATCTTCCTAGTATTTTGGTGAGTATTGAGTAAAGGGTTTCCAAACAAATACATCCCTGTCTGGATACGAGCAGGTAGAGGTGGCTCTGGCACAGATGTACATAGGGGTAAAACCCGAAAACACCGCTTTGAGCTAGACTCGAACGGGAACTGGTACACGACAACGGGCCTTGCTGCACTCTTGGTTACGACACTCCCGGGGGATATGCTTTGGTAAATTCCTAAGCTTAGTATGAACCATTGTTAAAGGAACAAAGATAAAATAAAATAAAGATTCACATAAGAATATATGATCATGGATAACCTAGAAGGGAACCTAGGGGATCACAAGTTAGGGTGTACTTTACTTCTACATGTTATCCTTAGATGCTTTAAGTTTCTTTTCATGATTATTGGCTAAGTATTTAAGCCCCTAACTATAGCTTCTTTTCTTAGTTAATGGCGGGAAATGGAAGAACATGTCCCAACAACCAATGTGATAGGAAATGCTACGATTTCCGTATTAATACGATAGAGATTATTAGGGGATTAAAAGATGATTATTATTTTGGAAGACGTTCACTATTTTGAGGACCATATATGATCAAGGTAAATAGATTACTATGGTGTCTTCATTGAGGAGTAAGGTTGACTTATATTTTGAAGAATCAATGAATTTAAGGTGGCCTTATATTAATTTAGGTTACTTACGGGATTGATTAACCTATCTTGGGTAAAATATGTTTAGGTTAGCTACTTTTGTTATAAGATGTTAGGAGTGGTTGATGTTGTTTGGAGATAAACAATGAAGTTTATTTTGGAAGACTATTTTATCAAGTCCTTCTTGTATTTGGGTTTTAATATTAGTTTGGTTTATTTTCAGGAATTTTAAGGGCCATTATTTACAGAATGGTCTATGATGAACATTGGGTAGTACCATGGAACTTTGAAGATTTAAAAGTAGTTTCCATTTCTATGGGATTATTTTTGAAGATTTGTTTTACCTTACCCATTCTATTTTTGGGATAATGTTTAAAGATAGAAGAAATAGATAGTTGATCTTTTGTGGATCATGTGATTCTCTAGATGATGATTCTTGTGTTTTGATGAGACCAAGTAGTTTTGAATGATCATCGTTTGGAGAAAAGATTAGTTTTGGTAGAAACTTATTAATGTATGAAGCTCTACATGATGGTATATATATTTCCTTATGTTTTTTTTCTATGTAGTAAATGAATTCTTCAAAGTTATTAAAAGGAACGTAAAACAAAAACGTTGTTGGTTTACGTTTCCTACTAGGTAATCAAAGACCGCTTACACACATCATAATTTTGGGATTTTCTGGTGGTTAACTTCCCCTAATCATGTTTTCTATCACTCTCCTTTAAGAAAGTTACCCTTTGTTTTCTCCTCCATGTCCATATTTCCTACATGGAATCCTGGTATGAGTAAACTCGGGTGGCCTTTGTACTTCCTTTTCTTTCTTTTAAAGTAATGGTGTTACTGACTCTTTTTCCGATGTGGGACTTTAAATGAAATTTCAAAACCCAATTTTAAAAATTGCGAGGACGCAATTTCTTAAGGGGGGAAGATTGTAACGGCCCGAAATTTTGAATAAATCTTGTTCCCTAATTTCATGTGTTATTTTATTTTATTTTTATACTCAACAAATTTTTTTTATTTGATAAACATGATTATAATTAAAATGAGACCAGTGGGTTTTGACTGTTATATGACCATCGGTCAATATGACCATTGTGAACAAAATGTTTTGATTATTGTCTCCAAATATAAGTAATCTTGGTTAACTATTATAGAAAGAAGATTTGATGGCCTCACCTAGTAGTCTTGGACCGATCGAAGCCCATCTAACAGAGCTTGGGAAGGAGGTAGCACCATTGGGCTTTGCTCTGAACCAAATCCAAGCTGAACTTCATCATGTGAAGCTAGAACGAAATCGTCTTCACGAGACGTTCAAACTGATAGAAATTACTACTCGGGCAATGTTGACTGAGCCGCCCCAAGATTATATCACCCTAGCACACCTTACTCTTAGGTCCTATGCTGGTATTATAAGGGGCTATGTAATGAGACCATAACTTCCTTGTGTAATCCTTGTTTTAAATAAAAATTGGGATTTCTTATTATGATGATGTTTATGGATTTTCAAATGACTGGATAAAAATAGTATGCATATTTTTAATGAATTTTCAAAAGGATATTTAAAAAAAATGTTTGTGTAAACCTTAAATAATTTAAAATGTGTAATGATTCTCAAAAAATGGTCTTCTACAATTATGTCCAGTACGAAATTTAGAGTCGAATAAGATCAACTTGATTTTTGATGAATAGTAAATTATGAATAGTGATTTTATGATTAGGATTAGTAATATGACCAAATGGATTAGTAATCTCACTTAAAGAAAGTTTTAAAATAATCTAGGCACCTTGATTAAGTAATGTGATTCAATAAAATGGTTAAATAACGGTTTCATAAATTATTATTCAAGTATTAGTTTTTTCGAGTGAATAGTGTTTTTTAATTAAAAATTTAATTAAAAATAATTAGAAAATTATTTTTGTAAAAAGGACTTTATTTTTGAACTCGGAGCATCGATATTATGTTATGGTAATTTTTGGGGTTTTTTCTGAAAAAATGAATTTTCGGTGAATAGTGTTTTTATTTAAAAATAAATTTAAAAATACTTAGAAAATTATTTTTATAAAATGGAGTTCATTTTTGAAATCAGAGCATTGATATTTAGTTAAGGTGAAATTTTGGGATTTTTCTGAGAAAGATGAATTTTTCCGTGAATAGTAAAAATGCAGTTTTAGGGTTTCGGTATGTTTAATGACATCATAGCTGTGTCATGATGATGTCATGAGATATTTTAAGGGTTGGCCGGCCAAGGGGGATGAAGTATTGTTGTGGGGGCCCCATTTGGCCTAACTCCATGGTAAATGCCAAGGGAGAGCACATGGGTTTGAGAAAAGCACATGTGAGGTGTCCCTTGGCCATTAATGCCTTGTCCCCTCACTTTCTCTATAAATTCCAAGCCCTCATCTCATCAATTCGACTCCCCACTCTTCCCCAACGAAGTTCTGGTCTCATTACCTCCCAAGGAGTCCTCCCAAGGTGCCCCCAAGCCCTCAAGGTCCCAACCATTGAGGTTTAAGAGTTATATTTTAAGGTAAGGGATCCGACCTCTCTCTTTCATTTCAAGTAATCTCTTTTATGTCATTCCTTTTATGCTCCATGTTCTTATGTTGGAGGATGTTATTTTATACTCCTCTTACTGCCCTTTTCATGTTAAAATAATGGGAGATCCCTTCTTACTCTCATTATTTCGTTTTATGAAGTTTTAAGTGGCACCGTTAGGCTGCCGAAATTTTTGTAACGGATTCTTTCTCCCTTCTCATTTTTCAAGATCTATTTTCATGTAAAGTATTTAAAGTTCCTTTGTGTTATGTTGGGGTATGATCTCTAAATTTATCATACTGATCTTTTATGATCATATGATGAGAGACCCCATTTGATCGCTTCAATTCAGTATTTTGAAGTTTTAAGTGGCGCCGTTAGGCTGCCGAATTTTTAAGTGGTTCTTCACCCTTCTCGTTTTGAAGTTCTACTTTCATGTAAATTCTTTCAAGTTACTTTTTGTTATGTTGGGGTATGATCTCTATATCTATCATACTGGACTCTTATGTTCATATGATGAGAGACCCCATTTGATCTCTTCAATTCAGTATTTTGTTGAAGTTTAAGTGGCGCCGTTAGGCTGCCGAATTTTTTAAGTGGTTCTTCACCCTTCTCGTTTTGAAGTTCTACTTTCATGTCAATTCTTTCAAGTTCCTTTTTGTTATGTTGGGGTATGACCTCTATATCTATCATACTGGACTCTTATTTTCATATGATGAGAGACCCTATTTGACCTTGTCAATTCAATTTTGTTGAAGTTTAAGTGACGCCGTTAGGCTGCTGAATTCTCACAAGAGAAATCTTTTTTTTTCTTCCTTTCATATGGTATATTTTCAAATTTCATTACCATGTTCTTAAATCCCTTATATTTTTTCCCTCTACGGTTTGATGGGTCATTTATGAATGTTTGACCCATGTCCCCTCTCTTCTCAATGTTTTCTAAAACCTTGTAACATAGCCGTTATGCTGCAGAATTTTCGTCTCAAAATGCCTCTCTCTCTTTTCTAAAAATTATTTTATGTTATAAAGTGAATACTCAATGCTCTTATTTCTACAGGGGTATTTACATATATATCAAAATTTTCTATTTTAAATTCTGGGAATTACATAAATGAAACCCTCTTTCCCTTTCCGTGGGTTTAAAGTGACGTAAAGATCATGTCTTTAAAGCAGTTTTTAAAATGTTATGATTATGAAATGAAACCCATTTATTTTATGTTATATGGGTTATTTATGAAATGTTTGATGATGATATATGTGGCTCACATGATAATAAAGACAAATTTAAGGGTGCGCCCTGATAGCGCTCCAATGCATTGGGTAAAGACTTAATCTCTAGAGATGACCATTTTAACGACGCCTTGGTGAATAACCTTGGTAATTTTAACGACACCTTGGGGATGGACCTTGGTGAAATGAAACGATTGTCAATATTAAATGTTGTAGCCACATCTTCAAGTTATAAAAAAATGTAATTTTTTTTATGATGTATCTCATGATTTCATTCTCATGCCTTAATGTTATTTTCATGACCTTATTGAAGTATCTCATGTTCACATGTAAAATGTTTCTCTGGTTTCTCTTACTGGGCCTTCTGCTCACCCTTTCTTTTGATGTATGTCCCCAGGTTTTGAGATGCAGTAATGAACCTAGGATGAACTTGAGGAGAAGCCTTTCAAGTGTTTAAGAAGAATGTTTTTTTTGTTTCATTTATTATGTTCCTGGTTTCCAAGACACTAAACCTTAAAGATCCTTGGTTTTGTAAAATGAAATGAAATTTTATGTGATAAAAAGGCGGGATGCTATACTCCCTTTCCAAACAGTTCATGTTATCTTGGTATAATGAAAACAAATCCTTGTCCAAGATAACATCAAACTCTATTAAAGGAAGTATAACAAGATTTTTTTCTCAGTTAAATCCACAAATATTTACAAGGGAAGAGTTATAAACCTTGTAAATAATGATTTCCCCATTCACTATTCTCACAGATAACATATCCTCCAAAATTTTGAAGTTGTGTTTTAATAGTTCTACTAAAATTGAAAATTATGTAAGGATTCATAGATTAAAATAAAATTGTACATTCTCTATTCTTTAATGAATAACTAGAGAACATGTCACCACATTGTTGTTTCGATCCACATAAGTAGTAGTTATCCCATTAGACCTTCCTTATTGCCTTAGAGGTTGTTGTTGATAGAATCTGATAACCATTGGATTAGGAAAATTGTTTTCATAATGCTTATGATCCTTGTAGTTGTAACACTGCAGTACATGTTGAGCATTGATATAATCCTTCCTTTTTTCTTCCAAATTAGTGGGATTCATTATATCCCTTCAGTAGTTCATTGCTAGATGTCCCATATTTCCACATTTCAAGCAATTCCTTGTTCCCTTTAGATAGTTCCCAAGATGCTTCTTCCCACAATTTTGACACCCGGGATGTTCACTCTTCTTTCCATCATGGTATTTATTTTCCGGAACACCCATATTTGAATCCACATTACACTTTATGTCATCAGGCCCACAAGAACAAAGAGAGTCTTTGATATCCATTTCAACCTTCAGGGCATAACCAGAAATCTCTTCATAATTGCCAAATTCATTAATCACCAACACTTTTTTAAACTCTACATTATCCACTAAAGAAGTGATCCACCTTGATTTTTTGTTCCAATAAAATCCATAGGCGTATCTTGAAAACCTAGTGATGCCTTCTTCATATGCCTTAATGGAGTCATCTTCCTTTTACATGGGTCTAAGGAACTCTCTTTCCATCTTGATGTGGAGGGTTTGGAGGAAATATTTACTGAAAAACATTTTCTTCAATTCATCCCAATCCATGGAATCAATTTCCTATTGGGACTTCGAATTCATAATTAGTGTCCACCCCCTAATCAGGTTGCCCATAAAAATGATAGAGCACTAGTATTACATTCTCTTCTTCTAATCACTGGAGGCAGAGAATATATGTTCAATTGAGATACTTCATTATTCCACAAGGAGGTGATATGAGGAGACAATAAACATCATAGGACTTTTCCTCAAAGAGTATTCAACAACAACTTTCTATTTCCTTGGAGGATGAGGGTGTTCCAAACGATTCATATTATTATTCAGAACAAGTGCAAGATGAGTATGTTTTGTCATGATGTTTTGAGCACCCGTTCCCATCATATTTGGAATATAATTTAGGAAATATTCATATTCAATATATAACTGATTATTGGATTGTGTTATTCTATTTCCTGTCATTATCTATGAAAAATAACTTACAACTATTGGGATTCAATAGATAGCTTGTATGTATAAAAATAATAAAATTTAAACATAAAAGGATAAAATCATAAAGGAAAATTATATCATATCTTGTGATTTCCCTAGTTTCAATATAGGTTATTCATAATCTATTTCCTAAAATATATTCTTATGGGACTATTTATTCTTTTTTCCCTTAATAATGGTTTAAACTAAGATTATGAATTTACCAAAGCATATCAATCAGGAGTGTTAAACCAAGAGTATAATAATGACCTTTATCATGCACCATTTCTCATTCGAGTCTAGCTCAAAGTGGTGTTTTAGGGTTTTACCACTAGATACAAGTATTCAAGAGCCACATATACTTGTTTGTATCCATATAGAGATATATTTTCTTGATAAACCACTTACTCTATACTTAACAAAATTTATGTATTTTTTTGTATACTTAGTCTCATTCGTAAGGTTCTTACTAATGTTCTCTATTCCTAATCTCCTAAAATAACTATCCCTTGCTTATGATACCAACTATAGAGCCCCTATACATTTACACATAGCATTATATGATTTTTAGAATGATTAAACATCATAATACAAGTAAAGGATCCAAAATAATAATGTCTTGTAAGACTAGGAAAAAATTTAAAACATTGGACTAAAAAAAATTTCTTTATTTAATATTCATAAAGAGATCCTAGCCCCCATTGAGCCCTTAAATATTCATAGGATAACTTGGGTATAACATGAAGAAAAGATATGATCTATAGTCCCACTAATGAAATAATCATAAGAATAATGATTTAGAACATGGGTTAGTTGTCATGAAATAATGATATAAAACAAGATGGGACATATGGAATCCAAATATATAAACATGGAAACATATAAACACATAATCATAGTAATGTGGTAGAAACATAAAACATAACTTCAGTAGGATTCAAGGCTCATTGCACATAGAGGAGAAAATGTCAAGGTCAACAACCAAGACCGTAGTACGTGGTAGCATGAGTCAAGGCCAACTACCAAGACTGTTGCACATAACGTCTCATGAGACTCAACATTACCCAATGCATGGATCACTATCTAGGAGAACCCATCATAAAATGTTCATGAATATGCTTTCCATATACAGAATCATACATAATCAGTCAAACTTAAACATAATGGTTCCCATGGAAAGAAATGGGTATCATAATTATGTTATAAAAAATAATAGAGGGACATATCATACAAGTGTCCATGAAAGAATGGAATTAAAACATACATGGGAATTTATAATGGAAAATAGTAATAATTCATGGTATGTTATGTCAATGAGAATTGAAAACATTTATGAAGAATAATTAAGAAATTAATACATTTTAGTGTTATTTTAAGGAAAATACTAAAGAGCCTTTAAAATAGAAAATTGTATAATATTATATATAAAACCTGAATTTAAAAAATAAAGTTTTTATACTAAAAATAATTATTTTATAAAATTAAGGTTCCTTAAAATAGATGATAGAGTGCAATTGAAATTGAGTAAGAATTCAGGAAGTCCCCTTAAAACGAGTTTTCTTATCGAGAAGTATTGAGGAAGGAATAACACTAAAACATGTATATCAATGAAAGAGAATAATGAATGGATATTGAAACATGATTTTGGAGCATGTAAACATAATTTAGAATATGTAAATAAAAATAATTGATTACGGAATTTGGGTAAAAATAATGATAGAGAAACCTGAAGGAATGATGGAGGTTTGGGTAGAATCCCTTATCATAATTCTGATGGTGTTCTCTACTTGAGATTAATGAACGTTATAATAATATTATGTGCATTACTTCACAATTAGAGAATATATTTTACATTTAATTGATTTATAATAACCTTTTTTGTTCATTCATAACCTTTTTATTGGTAATGAGGTTCAATTTCACTATTCAGGTCCATTTGTTTCCTGATCCATTTACATATATAAATGAATGGATAATCATGTAAGAAAGATGAGGTATTATAAAATTGGTGTTAAATTTTATTATAGATCATATATAAGGTTACATGGTTGTAAAATTCATTTGTTATCTTGGAGTGAATATGAATCATTATATAATACTTTAGTGATAGCCTTTTGGGTTAATTGGCGGTTTCTGGACACAATGAACACATTTTGTTTTATAAATCAAAACCAGTTGTAGAAAAAGATTCCCAAACCATAGATGATAAATAATACATATAATATAGTCTGTTTCAACCATAATAATAGTTTCATGCCTATAATTGAAGATGATAATAGAAATTGAAAATACATTGTCCTTGAATGTGGTAAATTGACACATCTCGGATGGTGTTTTTACTACATGCATAAAAGAAGGGTAAAGGAGATATGATAATTATATATTAAAATATCATAAAAAATTATATTACATGTATGGTTTTATAATTCTTATAACATTTGGATGAGGATAGTTAATGATATAAATGAAAACAAATTACTTGAAAACAATGTAAAAGAATTGAAAAGAGGAATTCACCTCTTGAATTAATCTTTCTTGAGAGGCTCTTAAGGGGAGAGGATTTTTTCTATTGAGAAGACCAATTTCTATTGGACATGGAGTAGGATATTGGGTAGAGAATTTTGTAGAATTTATGCAAGGAATAAGGCATGAGAGGAGTGAAGAGAATAGGGTGGTGAGAGTCATTTTTATAGTGGAGGAGAGCAGGGTGTTCTCAATATTTTATTTCTTATATTGTTGTTTTTCTCAAGAAAATAAATAGTAACGATTCTTGTGAAAAAATAGTAATATGTGAATGTGAGTTCAAAAAAAATATATTTTACATCATTCATGACTCAAGCGTAATGTAGAAATTAATTTATCAAGCATTTATTGTAAAATATTATATTGTACTATTCACAAAAAATTTAAGTATTTTAGAATGTTCTAAAAAACTCACCCCATCCATTTTTCAATGTGTATAATCCAAAAATTATAATGATTTTTCAAAATAATTTTCTAAATATGATTAATTTATTTTTTAATTAAAATCATACTGTATATGTAAAATAATGATTTTAAAACAACAACTATTTTAAAATGATTTCCAAAATTAAATAAGTTCTTATAAAATTATCTTAAAACCAGAAGGTATAAAATTGTTAATTTATGATCACCTTATAAGAGAATATGTTTTCTTTTGAATTAAATAATTAATTGTAATTAATTATTTATGACTTACAAAAATACCAATACTTTTACGATAGTTATATTATCAATTATAGGATGCCTAAATATGCACATGAGCTTTAGCCTGATTGGTAAAGACTCCATAAGTACATCAGGGAGACCCGAGATCAAATCCAATTGTAGACATTATTTCTGGGTAATGTAGTTGTATTGTAGCATCACTATAGCTGTACTGTAGCAGGTACTATAGTGGGAACTGTGAAGTAGTGTAGCAGGTACTGTAGCCGGAACTGTAGCAGTCAGGAATATGCCCACATTTAGGCCTTTGGGCTATCGATTTGGTCCATGAGTCCTTTAAGGCCTTCAAGCCACCCAGGCCTTCAGGTCAGTAAGGCCTTCAGGCCACCTCAAGGTCTTCGGGCCACCTTAATTGCAGATGCAAACCAGATGACCTACAATGAAAAAGCTCTACAAGGAGGATGAGTAAGGAGCTTTCACCACAGCAAAAGCTAAATGGATTGCATGAATGAGAGGGTATGACACCTGTCATCGGGACAAGCCTATGCATGTAAGAGAATGCCTAGCCGAACAGCCATGCCATGGTGGAGAGATAATTTCACGATGAAGATGCTGGGGAGGAGTAGTTCCAAGTAGTTATCCTGAGATGTATTAAATGTTTGAACCCTACGAACAAATAAATTCCTCTAAGGCCTACGGGCCATGTAATACTTATTCCTGCGGGCCTTGTAAGGGTTCTACATCACCCCTTGAAAGGTGGATTATCAAAAAATCAATAGAAAATGAAGGCCTTCAGTTTATTGGTTGGATGGAGGCCTAAATGTTATTTATACATTAATTGGTGATGTTATTATTCTTTTGGATGATTTACTTTTCATAAGGGTCATATTACTATTCACAAGGGTAGGTTACAATTCATAAGGGTAAGATTCTATTCGACAAAAAAATAGGTGTGTTCCATCAGACCCCAAAAATCACTCTTAACACAATCTTGTATGGTAGATTTTCATAATTCCAAACAATGAAGTTACAATATTATGATTAAAAGTCATATAGTACTTATTAGTTCATTTTGTTTTGATTTCATGAGTTTATATGACATAGTTATAAGAAGTGAATTTCTATTGATAAAAATTTTGGTTGTTCCATATTAAATCACTACATTAGAGGTAGAATTGATGATGGATCACAGATAAAATATATGTTAGGTATAAAATCACCTCCTCGTCATCATGAACATTGAAGCCTCATGAATGGACTATGTGGTGGTTGAAAATAACCATATTAAAGTTCAAAAATGATGATGTATTTTGAAAAAACTAAGAATAATGTATACATTCACCGCCTTTGAGTCATTAATGATAAATCCTCTAAAAAATAATATGATGTATGTATGAAAAATCAAACTTATTGTTGTGAATTATTAGTCCTAAAACATTAGAAGTAATTTCTCTTTGGGGTCTCCTTCCCCACAAACATACTATGGAATTTTCAAAATGAAATATTTTTCATCATGGATGTTTTCTTAAGAATGAAAGGGGGTTAAAAAGCCATTATATTTTATTAAGTAAATTTATTATTTTTTATTTTTGAATGGATTTATCAATCTCCATTTGATCTTTGATATTTATTGTGATGTTATTTTATATATTTAAATTTTCTTGACTTCAAAAAATACACCACTCAGAATTGGGTCCAATCGAAATGAAAATGTGATGACTCTATTGTATGAAGATAACCTATGTGAACTCTATATGGTCCAATATGAGAATGACTGAAATATAATTCAAAATGACCCCCTTCAATTTTTATAGATGTCTAGATGCCTCTATGTGAATGGTCCCAGAGCACATGAGACTAATATCTCTCTATAATTTAATTATCCTTTTTGTATTTCCCTACCTAAATGATTAAGAAGTTTCCACATACTCTGGTAAACGATGATGGCCTTTGAATAATTAGAATTTGAATGTAGTAGGACACATATTGAGTTTGAATTTTGTGTAACTTCTATGTTGTTCACAAAGTGCTACATGAAATATTTACATTATAATATTCTATTATAATTTATTTCAAAAGTAATACGAACAAAATTTTTATTATATTTTTTATATAATCTACCTCTAGTGAATGTCCACCACATAACCAATTAGAGTAAAGATGATATGATTCATATTGTTGAAGAAAAATAGATAATTTGTTACTTCCCAAAACACTATCTTCCATCATATCTTATGGATTATTATTTTCAATATTATCCCATGTTAAAGATAATTCGCATATATGGGATATAATTAATGACAATTGTGAATATTCTAAAAACATGCCCTAAGTATTAATCTTCTATCAAGATCAATCCCCACTGAGTGAATATTTCGAATTATATTTCATTATTGTGGAATTTAATCAAACTAGTTGACTACTTTGAGGGTAACATTACATGATACCCCCCTATAATCTCAGAAGGAGGATGAACCATGATAGAGATAGAAAACCACATTTTTAAATCCATTTTTAATATTTATATATCCAACCAGATACTGGGGTGTCCTCATGTTGGGATCTTTTCCCTAGGAAAAAATTTTACATAGATTTGGGTTGTATGATTTTGTGTGTGACTAATAAGTGAATCATTTATCTATAAGATTAGTGGGGGTGGAATTTATTGATTCAATATGGATCTAAAAAATCTTCTCCCACTACAACTAGAACATTGTGTTTGAAATAGTTAATTAAAGGGTTCCTAATATAAAAATCATCTATAATGTTTGTAGAGAGGTCAATAAAATATTATGAGACCTGTATATGACAAGTAGTGTCCAAATAATGGGGTATATTGTTGCTGAATTTATCCTATCAAATCTTACATGAGATAACATAGATAGTATTCATCTACTTGAAAAGGTGTTATTCTACCAACTATCGACATACATGGGAGATAATAAATTCCTAAAAACAGACACCCATTTTAATATTTAGACTAGGTATTTTATGATAAGAATGGTCAAGAGACAAATGAGAAGAGAATAAAGAAAATTACAACCTATATGATTCATGTGATTTTCTACGCTTAATGGAAAATGTTATAATAGTAATGTTACACAAAATACGGTTTGGAGGAAATACACAAGATAATAAGCTACTCCTATTGAATGTTTTTTTCTATGTTTATAAATTTTCACCTACATCCCATGTGATAATAATAAACCAATGTCATGGTTGGAAAATAAATAATGGTGGATCAACAGGAATCAAGTTAGAGAATCAATAGGGAGGTGCTGATGTTGATGAATTTATAAAAAAGTATTAGGAATTATCATTAGGAAATGGTCCCATTCAAAATTTCTAAACTATACTAAGTGATATGGGGATGAATCATAGCTCATATGGGGGGGGGGATAAAATATTATAAATGACCAAAAAATCATGGATTACAACTTATTTCACTGTCTAAAGTGTATCAGGATAGTTATGATATTATCATTGATTTAATAGGATGTGAAGATCAAGCTTAACCAAAAAAACCAATTAGTTTTTTCACTATATCTATCATTAACCAACATATTTAAAGGTAGTGAAACTTGATGTTACAAAAAATTAACTTACCTAAAATATAAATGGGGTTGTATATTGGTTGATAGTTTTGATGGGGAGGAAATATACCCAAGATACATAACATGTATATTTGGAACTGTGTTTCTCTATGTACATAAGAAGTTTCCTTCTCCTCCTAGAAGCATATGAGTTGAAAATCATCTTACAGTCACCAATTAGTTTTGGATGATGTTTAAATGGGGGGAGATAGAAAACTGAGTTTTTATCCTACCTATTTAGGATATATTTAGGGCCATGATTTAATGTGATGAAACATGGATTATATAACATCCTAAAAATTAGTAAACTATCCTAGAACCTCAAGTAAAAGGTCCGACAACAACTAAAGATGAATATGAGAAATAATTTTGAAGACCATAAATCCAGTATCCCAGATCCAGTTGTTACATTATTACAATGGTCCTAAATATAATAATTACATTCGATATGACCTAATAGTTTAGCAATCCTGATAAACAAGATACATATTTTAATCCAAAATTACTTTTGAAAACATAAAACAAAACATAGTATTTTATTTGGGATCATATTTATTACCTCAAGAATATCTCTACATTTTGATCATAGTATATTTCCTAGAATCCTGGTGAAAGGAGCCATAAAAATGTGGTCAGTTTATATGATTATTAATGGAATGCATAAAATGGATGTTAAATAAATCATGAACAACATGGCATGAATAAATTATTATCAAATATTGCCACATAAATAACCACATTAGCTTTAAAAATTATAGTAATATAAAAATATCCAAAAAATATTACTGGAATAAAAAATTTATTTTATAATTAGGGAATTCATAATGTTTAAAACTTGAAACATACTATTATGACCTTGTTCCAATACATCTAAAAATACCATCAAGGCATTTCACTAAGATATCAATATAAATTGGTAAGGCCTCATCCAAATACTTAATCATAACTATCTTTTGAGACCTATTAATATATTGAGGGGATATGTAATTCTAAGACCCACCCTTCACTTAATTCCAATGCATTAATAATATTAATAAACAACCTAACATAACCAACATACCTTAAAAATCAATTAATGTTCATATTGGATGAATTATCATAAAAAATAGAAATAATTTCTATAGTTAAGATTATCATAAACCATCTAAAAAAATATGGTCGATAATTTCATAATAATATATCATTAGTAAATAATAATATTTTAAAATCATTGTTGACATAGATGAAAATAATTTTAAAATCTTGTTATAAAATTTTCTGATGGAAATATCATTTTCACTTTTATAGTGCTTATTTAAAATCTATAATTTTCCAAAATATGAAAGAATGTATTTTCTTAAAAAAATTATAAATGAAGATTATAATTAATTATTATTCATGGTGGAAGTAACTATCCGTAATGTCTTATAAGTTAAAAAATTCCTTTCCCTACATAGTAAAAGGGTATAAAGTTCCTATTTCATAAAATGACAAGATGATCAATTTAATTTTTTTATTAAAAATAAAAAAATGGATAAAAATGTCTTTAATAAATAATGTAAAAATTTTATAAAAATCAGTGAATAATTTTAACAAAAATATAGTCATTGAATAGAAAGATTCCTGATAGAGTAGGAAAATAAGGTCAGTTTCTCCTAAAACAATTAGTATAGTATCTTGAGCACACGATGAGTGGAAAATGAAAGGAAGAATTTTAATTTATAGAAATATAATGTGAAGAACAAAATATATTTGATTTATGCTATAAATATAATGAAATTACCAATATAGATACTGAAACGTAAATAATCACGAATAATGATGAGACTGTGAAATAAATCCTTACTTCATGGTACACTTTATTCGTGTATATATGAACCTAATATATAATGAATATCTATTTATTATAAATATATTATATGTCTAGTCTAATATATATATATATCATAACACATATTTTTTACTTAGTATCATTTATCTTCCATTTATTAACAATTCATTGTTAAATTCATTGTTCAAAGTAACAACTTTATTATTTTTCATGTATGTTTTCATTTGACAGTTGTGGTCCTTATACATTGATTATGGATAAATAAAAGATATAATATAAATAATGATATAAATATCACATATATTCATTATATATTTACTTAGGGTAATCCATAAAATATAGAGAAAGAAAAATGAATTACACCATTCATAGAGACAGTATGCTGTACATTCGATGAACACTATTTTAACATTTTGAAGGATGGAAAAAAATAAGGGTAAATATTAATTAAATTTTAAATAATCACTATTATATAAAATAAATATTGTATATTAATTCAATACATCCTTATTACAATCCATGTAAAATAGAAATGGGAAAAATCATATCACCTCATGGAGGTTGTTGTCCACGCATACACACGAGTGATGCTATTGTTTTCTAAAAGATTGGAAGTGAAGATGGTAGATATGATATTATTATTAACAAATCATAATTATTTCATAAATATAATATATATGAACTCAAACCATCATAATACCCATCCATAAATTATTTTGATGAAAAATTAATTGTATCAATACATAGATATGGTAAGCTGTATGTATACAAGAGCAATACTTTCACATCCCAATTGATACAAAAGAGGATGCATATTAATGGTTTCATCATAATGATAAAACATTAGCATATTTAGTATTTTTAATTTATTATTTTATGATAAACATCATATATTTATAGGTATTATAATAAGAAAAAAATTTAAAGTGTTCGGGTAAGAAAATTAAAAATTCTTCAAGAGACCAAATTTAGATCATTTTTTAAAGATATTAGGGTTGATCTGTTGTGATGAAAAAACATCCATAGCATGTATAAGGATGTTAATAAGATAAATGGTTAGGGAGTAGATTTAACATGATTCTAAATGTTTTGTAAATAAATGAAGTAAGGGGATTCCGTTTACAAGGGAGGGAAACAAAACACATAGAACTATTAAAAATAATAAAAATAATAATAAAGTAATTCCCAAAAAAATTCTTCAAAATGGGAATATATTTAATAATAATGTATTATATTTTTTTAATATCATAAAAATAGTAAATTTTAATTGCTTTATGTTTTATTTTAGATTATATCATTTATTTTGACACTTTACATCACCAATTTTAACTTTAGCCATGGTAATGTATTTTTTACCCTTAAGGGGTAATAAGTTTACTTATAAGGGGATAATTGGATTATAAATGCAAGATAGAGGAATGATATGACTATATATTATCCAAACGTTCCTATTTCAGAATTTTTTTATTTTTTACGTAATATAATAAAATATTAGTTCTATAAAGATCATTATTAACATTCTTTACATTGTTCATTTAATTTGACATCAAATATATCAATATAGTGTTTTACTTCTAATATAAGCCTTTATACTATAAATAATATATTATATATATCTACAAAATTAATGGATTAAAAAATTCACCCAAAATGTATTACATTTATTAATTATAAAATCATTTTATCATTGGTTGAAAAAATACTATATTAGCATTATTCAGGCATTTAATGTAATAATATAATTAATAAAAATTATATATAAAATTCAATCATGAAAATAACATAATTATGACCATTATATGCATTTATATTCATTAATAACTTAATTTTGTCACTATCTCGTCACACAATATATATTCAAAATTAAGAGAGGGACTTTTTGTATTTTTCTGTTCATTAAATATTATATAGATAATTTTCATTGAAAATTGTCCATTAAACTAGTCCATTTTGAGACTTAGGTGAGAAAGCTTGAATTACCATCATCGAATAAGAATTTGGTTGAAAATTCATGGTGTTATCACTTATTGTTAACCAAGATTAATATGATTTACCCTTTATTTGGGTGAAAACATTTACAACAGTTAGAATTTATAATGCCTAAAACTGAAATTGTATTAATAAGAAAGTTTCAAACTCTTTTTTTTCAAATTTTAAATCAATTTTATAAAATTAAATATAAATTATTTCGATAAATTAATTTTTAAAAAATATTTACAAAATGTGATGAAAATTACCAGTAAAAAAATACATTTTAAAGAATAAAATGTTATTCATTCTTATCGAATGAACAATAAAAATATGAGTTGTTTAAAAAATTATTGAATAGATACAATAAAAATTTATATAAAATATTTCAAAAATAGTTATTAATTTACATTATCAAGAGAAGAACATATTTTTTTCATACAACTAGTTTTTCTAAAAAATAATTCTTTTCTTTCAAAAGACTATTATTTTAATATTTAGTCAATTGAAAACCAACGGATTAATTTTATATGTGTGTAACCATATAATCTAAAACAATTAGTTATTTATATCCATACCTAATAATAGAACGACTAGGTAATAATGGTATAATATAGTGTGGTTCAATTAGACTCAGGGTTTTGTGTATCGCAGGATATTGAAGATATGTAAATAATTTAATGATAAATATATCATAATATTTTGGGGTGAAAATTTTTCCCCAATTTAAAAAATTTTATTCTAGAAATTTCTAAAATGTTACTTCAAGACTTGATTTATGTAGATATTCATTATAATTTCTTATGGTTCCCACCTATCATCTTCTATAATATGATTTCTCCAAATTACCTTTACTAGCTAATCCATATGATTACTAAATAATTGTCAGGACCCGTCCTCGGGGCCCGTGCCGTGACTACCTCAAGCCCGCCTTCCATAAGCCAGGGGTTGGTGACTTGCACCAAGGAATAAATACCAACAAAAAGCGAAGGAATTTCCTTTAAAAGTAAACGAACACCACAGAGTAAGCCAGCAGAAGTAAACTCTAAGTAAAAACTGGGTACAACAGTAAGTGCGGAAAAGTAAGTGGGCCAGAATACAAACCCAAAATGAAAGTAAAGTACAACTAAAAAGGGAAAACAGAAACTGAAAAGTAATGTCGTAGCCTCAATCCGTCCACTGGAAGTCCAAACTGAATGGTGGGTACATAAAGCCTCCACTGCTCCTCGGGTCCAACCGTCTGCTCCGAGTACGTCCCGCCCAGTGGTCCACCTCCAGGTACCATCCTGCTCCGCAAGCCTCAACCACGATCAGCACTATCCGTCGTCTAAAACCAAAATAATGTAGTGCAGGCATAGCCCATGCAGGGGTGAGTATAAGCAACTCAGTAGGGACCCCGAGACCCCCGAAGGTCTCCCAGAATCCACAAAAGAAAATCCACAAAAGAAAAGATACAATCACAAAGTAACATCTGACACTACTTAGGTATAAGCCCATACATATACCTAAGTTATCAATTTCCAGTTCAGCTCCAACATCCGGGCCCAAATTCGATCGCGTCCACATAGGATAGAACAACACAATCCACATAGGAAAGAAAGTCAAGATTCAGCCCACACATGTATACTTCTTCGTAACACGATAGAGTTGATCAGATGTAACCACTAATTCATCTAAGCCATCAGACCCACACATGATCGATAGGTACTAACCCCCACAATGACCCACAAAGGATCAATAGGTAACTAACCCCCTCAATGACCCACAAAGGAACTGACCCACACATGATCTATTGTTAACTAACCCCCGCAATGACCCACAAAGGATCGATAGGTACTAACCCCTGCAATGACCCACACAGGATTGGACCCACACAAGATCTATAGGTGCTGGCCCACACAAAACCGCTGAGAACTGATCCACACTGGATCTGAGCTACACCAGATCGGTAGCACTGACCCACGTAGTATCGATGAGTGTTGTATTCGTTGCCATCGAATCCACGAAGGAGTTTTACACAGTCGTCATCTTCGTCGCAGTCGCATCCAGCTCTAGGGTTTCTCCACACAGTAAGCTCGTTCGGGAGGGTCCGCTCCATGAGCCGAGGGGCAGACACATCAACTAACATGTAGTCTGAAGTTGATGTAACCAAAATATACATATCGTCGACAGGAACGCAACGCGACAGACGACGCATCGGTCGAACGCCCGGTTTGTGAGTTATTGACTTTTTCGTTCCAGGGGCCTTGTTGGGTTTTAAGTCAAATCCAACCCGAACATACACCAACTGCATCCAAACCTCGAGCGGAGTAAGCAAAAATGTCCGTCTCACTATGAGGAATCCAACAAAGTTGACGAAATGTCAATCGGACATCCGGAACTCAAATTATAAGTGTTACCGCTCTGAGAGCCCGATTGGTTTCGTGTATGAACCAACCCGGCCGAACTCAAAGTACCTTGAAACATTGATTTTAGTATACCGAAATGACTATCTCGATCCAAGGATCTCTACTCAACTGACAATGCGTCGATCGGAGGTCCGTAGCCCATGTTATGGGCCACAGACAGAAAGGGGTCCGGAAGTGGGGGTTTCGGGCCCTGGCCGACCCGGCCCAAGACCCCCTGGGTCGGCCCGAACTGGGTCAACCCAACCAGGGTATGGGTCCGGCCTGCTTGGGTGTGGCCCGACACGACCGGCGCGGCCCGGCCCGGCCTAGGCGCGGCCCGTTCTGGCGGCCTGGCCTGGCCCTATGCGGCTCGGCCGTAAGGGCCGAGCGATGAGGGGGTGCAGGGGGGGGGGGGGGCTTTGCCCCCGCCAGTTCGTAACTGCAGCCCCCACGGGAGGCCGCTCCTCACTAACGGATGCGGCCGAGCACCGCATCCCGCCTCCCTCGGTCTCACGCGGTCACGGGACCCATGGCATGCCGCCTCGACATCAGTCGCGGTGGCCCTTCCTGGAGGGTCATTGGGCGCCGCCGCCTCCTGGCGGCCGGCCGGCGCCGGCGGAGTTTTCCGCGGACCACCGGACGATCTCCGGTGGTCCGTTTTGCCTGCCGTCTTCGCCAAAGGCCCTCCCAGGACCAGTTCTTCCTTGAAAAGACTTCACAACACCCGCACGAACTGCTTCATCATTGTTCGTCGATCCGCACACCAAGAACGAAGAGACGGTGTGTTCGGACTTGTTCGTTGGTCCGCACCCACCACGTTAGTTGTTTAAAAAGGCTTCCAACAATTTTTGAACACATACCGATGATATAAATCACATAGATTTAATTGAACCGAAAACCATACATCAAGCGTCGTCGAGCGAGGGTTCGTCGTGGAAAAGAACGTCGCGGAAGAAGGCGTCGCGGAAGAAGCGTCACGGAAGAAGCGTCACGGCATCGCGGTACATGGTGTCACGTAGTTGATCTCCGAGGATTCAGCATTCTTCATCGGATATCGGTGCATTCTTTACGTTCTTCACGTTCATTGCGTTCTTCGACGAAGAAGGTGAAGATCTTCAAGCCTCCCCTCTTTCTCCCAATCCCCTCTCAACACAACTAGACTAATAAAATAAGAGTTCTCTTATTTTATTTCTCAAGCCATGCGTTTTAAAATTCAAAAACAATACAAACCATTAATTGAATTAATTGCAACGTTTAAACTGCCCAAATTAAATGAGGCGTTTCATAACAGAAAAATGAAAGGGTTGACTTCCAATTAGTAGGGGTGGTGCGGGTGCGTTACCTTAATTAAAGGAGCGGTTTAGGAAGAAAATAAACTATGGGGATCGTGTGGGCCCCACCTCACAAATATCCTACCAAGTGGGAAAGATATTGTGGGTCCTACATCATCCACTTAAATTAAGTTAAGCAAAATAAAATAAAAATCGGTTGCACCACTTTTATTTTATTCCTTAACTTAACCCCAAAAATTAAAAACCACACCTGATCAAACACAACTCTGGAAGAGGTGTTTCTAAGAAATTACTGGCGCTGTGATTCCATCAGTGCCCTCAGAATTTGATTCTGAGCACCGGTTCAAAAGTTATAAAAACCTGCTTGTTCGTTCACTAAACGTACGTGAGCTAAACTTTTCAAAAAGATTACGGGCACACCGGGCCTCGGAATTAGGTGCTGTCAGAAACTCCATTCTTGTAAAATTCCCAAGAAAATTAGGAAAAAAATTTCCTTGAATTTTTCAGGTCTTTACATCACTTCCACCTCAGGGATTTACGTCTCCATAAATATACATAAAAAAATAGGGAAAAAAATGTGGGTACTGAGCACGCATCTGAGCCTCCCGCTCCCAAGTGCTCTCCTGGAGGTTCCCATGCTGCCATCTGATGCACACTATAAGAATCGACCGTCCACATAGGATCCACTCCTGTCGATCCTCAATCTACACCAGGACCTCCGCAAAAGTCTCCCCATCATCAATGTCCATCTCCCCATGGTCAGTGATATGCGTCGGGTCATGCACGTATCTCCTCAGCTGGGATACGTGGAAAACGTCGTGCACCCGATGCAACTGAGTTGGTAGAGCCAGGTGATAAGCCACCTCTCCAATCCTACTGAGGACCTTGAATGGTCCGATGAAGCATGGAGACAACTTGCCGCCTCGGACAAATCTCTATAATCCACGTTGAGGTGAGACCTGCAAGAAGACGTGGTCGCCATCCTCGAACTACAGTGGCCTCTACCTCTTGTCAGTATAAGACTTCTGCCGGCTCTGAGCTATCCTCATCTGCTCTTGGATGACCTGGAAATTCTCTGTCGTGGCCTGGACCATCTCTGGTCCCACAAGTGCTGACTACCGAGGGTCTGCCCAGCACAGAGGTGATCTGCAAGGTCGGCCGTACAACGCCTCGTAAGGTGCCATCCCGATGGTGGAGTGGTAGCTGTTGTTGTACGTGAACTCCACCAAGGGTAGGTGGTCCTCCCAGCTGCGACCAATGTCGAGGACACATGCGTGGAGAATTTCCTCGAGAGTCTGAATGGTCCTCTCCGTCTGACTATCGGTCTGAGGGTGAAAGGCGGTGCTCAGACGTAGCAGCATCCCGAATGCCTCCTACAAACCCTTCTAAAGCCGGGATGTAAAGTGAGCAACTCGATCAGAGAAGATAGATGATGGCACACCATGAAGCCATACAATCTCTTGCACGTAGAGGCGTCCCAAGATCTCCACTGAGCCCTGCTCTCTGATGGGTAAGAAGTGGGCCGACTTGGTGAGTCGGTCGACAATCACCCAAATGGAGTCGTCACCTCTGGATGTACATGGAAGTTCAGTCACGAAGTCCATAGATATCTCATCCCACTTCCACTCCGGGACCCTTAAGGGATGTACCAAGACTGCTGGTACCTGGTGCTCTACCTTCACCTGCTGGCAGGTGAGGCATCGAGAAACGAACTCTGCCACAACATTTTTCATGCCCGGCCACCAGTGCTGTCGTCTGAGATCCTGGAACATCTTTTCCACTCTAGGATGTACCTCCAAAGGGGAAGTGTGAAACTCTCTCATCACCTCCTCCCGTAAATCAACTGGTACCAAGATACGTCCTCTGAAAAAGACATCGTGCTCTCCACCAAAAGAGAAACCATCAGGTGCCTGCCCTGAGGATACCTACGCACGTCGCGTCTCACATTCAGCGTCCCCACGTTGTGCTTCTCTGACCCACTGCAGTATTGGAGGAGTGACTGTGAGTGATTGAAGAAAGGCTGCTCCATCCCTATCCACAAAGGATATCTACAAAGCGGATAGCTGCTCTGTCGCCTCCCCATGTAGCTGAATGCCCGTCCTCCTGCTGAGAGCATCGGCTACCACATTCCCCTTTATAGGAGTATAAACTATCTCAAAGTCATAGTCTTGTAGGAACTCGGTCCATCGCCGAAATCTCAGGTTCAGTTCCTTCTGTGAGAATATGTACCTGAGACTCTGGTGGTCATAATATACTGTAAAGCACTCGCTCATCAGATAGTGTCACCACATCTTCAAAGAGAAGACCACTACTGCTAAATCCAAGTCATGGGTAGCTAGTTCTGCTCATGCTGCCTCAACTGACGTGATCCATAGGCGATCATGACCCGCTCCTATATCAGGACACATCCAAGTCCGGTCCCTGATGCATCACAGTAAACTACATATCCTACTCCCTCCTCCGACAACCTCAAGATAGGCGCACTGGTTAATCTCTGTCTCAGCTCCTGGAAGCTCTTATGACATCTGTCTGACCACACAAAGGGTTTCCCCTTCTTCTTCAAAGATGAGAGTGGTGCCACAACTCTGGAGAAGTCTAGCATGAATCTCCGGTAGTATCCAGCTATTCCCAAGAAACTCCGCACCTCCGTCACTCTCCTGGGTGGCTCCCAAGCTAGCACTACCTCGATCTTCGTAGGATCCACCACAAATCCCGCCTCAGAGATGACGCGTCCCATGAAGTGGACCTCACGTAACCAGAACTGACACTTCAAGATCTTTCCATAATGCTGGTTCTCTCAGAATGTATCTAGTACAACCCATAGGTGGTAGGCGTGCTCCTCCTCAGTGGTCGAGTATATCAAAATGTCGTCAATAAAGACCACGAAAAATCGACCGAGGTATAGCTGAAAGATCCTGTTCATGAGGCCCATGAACACTGCCGGAGCATTGGTTATGCCAAATGGCATAACCAATAACTCATAGTGGCCATACCAACATCTGAAGGCCGTCTTCTACACGTCCTCATCCCGAACTCTGAGCTAATGATAGCCTGATCTAAGGTCTAACTTTGAGAACCACCATGCTCCCTTGAGCTGATCAAAGAGGTCGTCGATCCTCAGTAGCAGATACTTGTTCCCCACTATCACCTGGTTCAGGCGATGATTGTCGACACACAGTCGCAAGCTCCCGTCTGCCTTCTTGGCGAAAAATATCAGGGAAGCCCAGGGTGAAACACTAGTTCGGATGAATCCCTTGCCCTGCAAGTCCTCCAGCTGTACCCGCAGCTCTCGAAGCTCGGCGAGAGCCATCTAATATATTGGGGTGGATATTGGGGCTGTCCTGAGGTACAATTCAATATAAAAGTCTACCGCTCTACGAGGAGGTAGTCCTGGAACGTCATCGGGGAAAACGTCCGCATACTAATCCACCACTGCAGGAAAACTAGGACTCTGGATGTCAACTGCTCCTAAGATGAGGCTAGCCAACTGAAGAGTGATGGGATGTCCTATCCTCTGCGTGAGTCCATCATGTGCTACAAAGGCTCCCTTCTCACCGGTGAAGGTGAACCTGCTCCCGTCGGTGCTTACACATCGCACCTAGCGCTTAATACAGTCAATCTGAGCATGGACTGTAGATAACCAATTCATACCCAAGATGACGTTGTAAGGCCTCGAAGCCGCTACAAGAAGATCCCAGCCGAAGCTATCGCCTCCTAGAGTAATCTCACACTGCCGGCACCAGTTCGTAATTGTCGAGTCTGCTCTCGTAGGTGTCTCTAGCCGTAAGGATCGAGCCAACGGCTTTGTCGGAATCTCCGAGCTCCGAACAATGGCAGTGGCTATGAAAGAATGACTTGCTCCTGTGTCTATAAAAACTGCAGCAAGGGTGGAATAGACACAGATAGTACCAAGAATCATCTCGGGTGCACCGTGGCGTAGGCCTCCACTGCCTGAAGCTGTGCCTATCTCTGCCCGCCAGCTCCCTGTGGTCGGGGTGGACCTCCTGGTGGTGGTGGTGGTAGGGCCTCAAAGCGTTTCCCACCACCTTCTTCTCGACCAGCTCCTCTGCCTCGTCCACCTACCCCCTGTGGACTGCCAAGGTCGACCCTCTGCCTCTACCTGGGTTGCCCCTCAACCGTCTGCTGCTCCTCAGTACGGCGGGTCGGGCAGTCACGAGCCATGTGGCCCTACCCACCGCAAGTGTAGCACTGTCTGTCTCTTGAAAGACTGGCTCTGCGATGAGTGCCCCGCACCTCTAAGCCAGTGTCCTGAGTTCATCTACCTGAGGGTCTAGTTTTCCTGGACCCATGAGTCATCCGTCGACTGCCTGTTGCAGAAGACTCTGCTACATGCCGCCTTGCGGTTGGTCTTGCGCCTGATGTAGACTCAACAAGGAAGCTCTCGATCAGAAGGGCTCGCTCCAGTACCCTTGCCTGTGTCGGAATGCTGAGGGAGATCAGCGATTCCCTGATCTCATGGCTCAATCACTTATCAAAGGTCTGGGCCCGGAAGAATGGGTCCCGTACCATGTCTGTCGAATAGCGCGAGAGATCGGTAAATCTCGCCGAGTACTGGGCGACCGTCAAGCTGCCCTGCCGTAGTTGTAGAAGCTCCTGGATGCGCACCACACGGAGGGTGGCTGGGACAAACTCCGAACGGAAGAGGCTCTCAAAGTCGGTCCAGAGGAGAGATGTCTCGCTGTGCACCTGGAGCATCAAGCTCCACCATCTGGCTGCTGCCGCCTGCAGGAGGCTCGCCGCGAGGATCACCATGAGGTCTGTCGGTGTCCTCATTAACCTGAAAACCCATACCACTTCCTCCAGCCAATCCTCGGCTTCTTGAGGGTTCGTCTCCCCGCGGAACCTGGGCGGTCGCTGACGCTGGAACTCATGAAGTGCAGTAAGGTGACGTGCATCGTCAGCGGCTCGGGCTAGTAGTATCGGTGGCTCGGTAGGTAGAGGTACCGTCGGTGCCTCTTCTATTAAAGGGCCTTGTACCGAGGCCTTGTCGCTCGGTGGGCTGTCGTCACGCACAATGCTCGGAACCCTAGTTGGCTACCGTCGTGGGGCCATCCTGAAAAGAAACAGGTGTGACATGGTGAAACAGTATACCTGGTGAGCGGACACAAGGTAATCACAAAGAAAACTTGAAACACACATGCAATCAATGTTTTCGAAAATTAGAAGTCAGGGTCCTGGTGTATGGATACGTCGGCCACCGCACCAACACTGGACTCCTTGGACTGATAACCACACTCAATACTCTTAACACTATTGCTTCACATAGAAAATGATCAAAGTCCTGAGTTCTGCGGTATAACCGAACTCCTCTGATACCAATTTGTCACGACCCGTCCTCGGGGCCCGTGCCCTAACTACCCCAAGCCTGCCTTCCATAGGCCTGGGGTTGGCGACTAGAACCAAGGCTTAAATCACAACAAAGAGGGAAGGAATTTCCTTTAAAAGTAATAAAATACCACAGAGTATGCTAGTAGACGTAAACACTAAGTAAAAACTGTGTACAACAGTAAGTGCAGAAAAGTAAGTGGGCCAGAATACAAACCTAAACTGAAAGTCAAGTACAACTAAAAAGGGAAAACAACAACTGAAATGTAAAGCCACAGCCTCGAGCCGTCCACTGGAAGTCCCACATGAAGGGTGGGTACAGATATCCTCCACAGCTCCTTGGGTCCAGCCGTCCGCTCCGAGTATGTCCCACCCAGTGGTCCACCTCCAGGTACCGTCCTTCTCCGCAAGCCTCTACCACGATCAACGTCGTCCGTCGTCTGCAACCAACACAACATAGTGCGGGAATATCCCATGTAGGGGTGAGTATAATCTACTTAGTAGGGACCCCGAGACCCCCGAAGGTCTCCCAGAATCCACAAAGGATAATCCAAAAAGGAAAGATATAATCACGAAGTAACATCCGACACTACTTAGGTATATGCCCATACATATACCTAAGTCATCAATTTCCAGTTCGGCTCCAACATCCAAGCCCAAATTCGATCACGTCCACATAGGATAGCACAACACAATCCACATAGGAAAGCAATTCAAGATTCATCTCACATAGGTATACTTCTTCGTAAGACGATAGAGATGATCAGATGTAGCCACTGATTCATCTAAGTCATCGGACCCACACAGGATCGATAGGTACTAACCCCTGCAATGACCCACAAAGGATCAATAGGTAACTAACCCCCACAATGACCCACACAGGATCTGACCCACATAGGATCGATAGGTAACTAACCCCCTCAATGACCCACAAAGGATCGATAGGTACTAACCCCCGCAATGACCCACACAGGATCGGACCCACGCAGGATCTGTAGGCGCTGGCCCACACAGGACC
The DNA here is from genome assembly GCA_963277665.1 of Viscum album. Lineage (NCBI taxonomy): Eukaryota > Viridiplantae > Streptophyta > Magnoliopsida > Santalales > Viscaceae > Viscum > Viscum album. The sequence goes on from OY728125.1 coordinate 601,283,383, forward strand.
ACTGAGCACTGAACCACACGGGATCTGACCCACACAGTATCGGTAGCACTGACCCACATAGGATCGCTGAGTGCTGCAGTTGTCACCATCGAATCCACGGAGGATTTATGCACAGTCGTCGTCGTCATCCTAGTCGCAGCCAGCTCTCGGGTTTCCGCACACCGCAAGCTCATTCGGGAGGGTCTGCTCCATGAGCCGAGGGGATGATACATAAACTGACATGATGTCCTAAGTTGATGTATCCAAAAGTTCTGTATTGTCAACAGGAACTCAACGCGATAGACGGCGCGTCGATCGGACACCCGGTCTATGAGTTATTGGCATTTTCTTTCCAGGGGCCCGGTTGGTTTTTAAGTCAAAACCAACCCAACCATACTCCACCTGCATCAAAACATCAAGCATAGTAATCCAAAAGATCCGTATCACCAAGAGGAATCCAACAATGTTGACAGTATGTCAATCGGACGTTCGAAGCTCAAGTTATAAGCGTTTCCGCTCTGAGGGCCCGGTTGGTTACGTGTACGACCCAACCGTCCGAATTCAAAGTACTCCAAAACCTTGAGTGTAGTATAAAAAAATGACCATCCCGATCCAAGGATCGCTACGCAATTTACGGGGTGTCGATTGGATGTCTGTAGCCCACGTTATGGGCAACAGACCGACAGGGGTCCAGAAGTGGGGGTTTCGGGCTGAAGCCGACCCGGCCCGAGACCCCCTGGTTCGGCCCGAACCGGGTCGACCCGACCCGGGTATTGGTCCGGCCAACTTGGGCGCGGCCCAGCCCGGCCTGGCACCAGGCGGCTCGGCCGTAACGGCCGAGCGATGAGGTGGTGTGGGGGGGGGGGGGGGGAGGGCGCACTACCCCTCGCATGTTCGTAACCGCGGCCCCCACGGGGGACCTCTCCTCGCCAAAAGACGTGGTCGAGCGCCACGTCCTGACTCCCTCGGTCCCACTCGGTCGCGGGACCAGCGGCCTGCCGCCACGGTTTCAGTCACGGCGGCCGTTCCCGGCGGTGCACCGGGCTCCGCCGCCTCCGGCCACTGGCGCTGCCGTGCCGGCGAGGCGCGCTGGCAGAGTTTTCCGCGGACCACCGGATGAGCTCTGGTGGTCGGTTTTGCCTACCGACTTCACCAACGGCCCTCCTGGGACCCGTTACTCACTGTGAAGACTTCACAACACCCGCACAGCCTGATTCATCATCGCCCGCCGATCCGCACACCAAGAACAAAGAGACTGTGGGTTCGGACTTGTTCATTGGTCCGCACCCACCGCGTTAGCAGTTTAGAAAGGATTCCGACAATTTTTAAACACATGGAGATGATATAAATTACATAGATTTAATTGAACCGACACCCCTACATCAAGCATCGTCGAGCGAGGGTTCATCGCGGAATAGCAAATCGCGGAAGAAGGCATCGCAGAAGGGGGACCGTCACGTCGCGGAAGATGCGTCGCTGAAGAAGCATTGCAGAAGAAGCGTCGTGGAAGAATCATCATGGAAGAAGCGTCATGGAGTCGTGGTACACGACGTCACATAGTCGATCTCTGAGGATTCGGCGTTCTTCGTCGGAGATCAGTGCGTTCTTCGCGTTCTTCGCGTTCATCGATGAAGAAGGTGAAGATCTTCAAGCCTCCCCACTTTCTCCCAATCCTCTCTCAACACAACTAAACTAATAAAATAAGAGTTCTCTTATTTTATTTATCAAGCCATGCATTTTAAAATTAAAAAATGAAATAAACAATTAATTGAATTAATTGCAACGTTTAAACTACCCAAATTAAATGAGGTGTTTCATAACTGAAAAACGCAAGGGTTGACTTCCAATTAGTAGGGGTGGTGCGGGTGCGTTAGCTTAATTAAAGGAGGGGTTTAGGAAGGAAAGAAATGTTGGGGCTCGTGTGGGCCCCACCTCACAAATATCCTACCAAGTGGGTAGGATATTGTCGGTCCCACATCATCCACTTAAATTAAGTAAAGCAAAATAAAATAAAAATCAGTTGCACCACTCTTATTTTATTCCTTAACTTAACCCCAAAAATTAAAAACCACACCCGAGAAAACGCAACTCCGGAAGATGTGTTTCTAAGAAATTTTCGGCGCTGCGATTCCATCGGTTCCCTCAGAATTTGATTACGATCAGAAGTTCAAAAGTTAGAAAAACCCGCTCGTTTGTTCACTAAACGCACCCTAGCTAAACTTTGGAAAAAGATTCCGGGCACACCGGGCCTCGGAATTAGGTTCTGTCAGAAACTGCGTTCTTGTAAAATTCCCAAGAAATTAACAAAAAACATTCCTTGAATTTTTTTGGGTCTTTACAATAATTTTTCTAGACTGTCTAGAATATCTACATTCCAATCACAATAATATAGATCAAGTTCCAACTCTATTTCATCAGGGGGGAACATGAATTGGGTCTGGAATGTATTTCTTTGAAAATGATATATGGAACACCTCATGTTCATTTGAGAGACTTGGTGGGATTTCCATGCAGTAAACAACACATCCAATTATTTCAATAATTTCAAAATGTTTGAGTTATCTACGGCTCAGTTTCCTTTTCATACTAAAACATATGACACCATTCCATGGATAAACTTTTTAGAAATCATGATCTTCATATATAAATTCCAAATATTTCCTCTACTTATTAGCATGTATATTTTTTATGATTTGAGCTTATCTAATATGAATTGGAATAATCTTTACCTTTTTGGTTTTCTCCTCAACATGTTGTGATCATATAATCATCTTTTCAATAACTTTATACCAATAGTTTTTAGTATGACATCACTTTCCTTAGAATACATCTTAAGACACCATTTGAATACTTTAGTGTAATAATTTGTCATAGGAAAACTCTACCAAATGTAAACAATGATCCCACATACCTTGAGATCCATTTGAGAATGAACTAAAAATTTATTCAAAATTTTGGATTTTCCTTTTGGAATTCCAATCAGTTTGAGGATGATAAGAAGTACTGAAATGATTCTTGGAATCAAGAGCATTCTAAAATCTTTTTATGGAAATTTATTATAAATTGTTGATCAAGATTAGAAACAATTGAAAGATATATAATATATATGTATTTAAATTTATTAATTTTTATACATTTAAGGTGGTCTAAAGGCAATATTCTCTTTTGCAATGAAATGTGACTATTTAGAAAGGTGATAAAAAATACTTATAGCATCATTCATTCGAGGAGACTTTGTTAATATAGTAGAAAATTCCATAGTAATGTTTTCCCATTTCCAGGTCTGAATAGGAAGAGTTAGAATAACTCCATGAGGATACTATCTCACATCCCTCAACAGTTGAATAAACAACCGTCATTACACATAATAATAAATTTTTGAGATCATATTATCCCCAAAAAACGTTCCTTAAATTATATATACATAATAGTTATAATTGGGTGTAGTAAGAAATGTGAGGCAAGAGCATCATCTTATAATTCCCTTTTTAGCTCAGTTAATTACAGAGAATATACCCTCTTTCCATATTATATAATTCCACCTTAATATAAGAATTATTCTAATTTTCTATCATTCATGGATTTTTTTTTGAATATTTTCATCATCTGGATTGAAATTTTGTTTATTTAAATAAAGATGGGTTGAAATTCAGTTTAATAAGAAATGATGTTTCCAATCGATTAATAATTCAAATATCTATTGTTACCAGATCTATGAACATATGTTTCCCTCCAATTATCATTTGGGTTAGGATGTAATGATCTATAAATCTAAATTAATCCACTACCTTATATTCCTTCCCTCAGTTCTAGTATATTGAGAAATAATATTCCATGAATAGATCAATTGATAGCCTTTTCTTCATGTTGATACCTTTCTATGTAAGGTTTTATTTAAAATTAATTTGATCTAAATATATCTCAAATATTTTACCACATAGATAGTGTCTCAATATCTTCAAAGAACATAATAAAGAGTCTAAATGAAGATCATTGGTTGGATAGTTTTGTTCATAAGCATTTTAACTACCTTGATGTGTTGGTAATAACATTATAATTCTATATACGGACAGAACAATGTCCATTTTTGAGTCATTTATATATATTACAAATGTATCATTTACCAATGGTCTATTTGATATTATATCATTCACCAATACCTCTTCAATTCTTCAAATAATTCAAAACATTCCATTTTACATATGAAGTTAAACCCTTTACATGTTAGTTTGGTTAATAGGTTAGCCAATTGGAATTCGTTTTGGAAGAAATCACAAGTAGTAACCTAGAAAACCAATGAAAAAATTAACCTCATTTATGATCGTTGTGTTAATAAATTATTGGAATTACATTTACTTTATGGAACCAGCTGAAATTTATTTTATAGAGGAAAGTTTACAAGAAAATAAAATTTATTAATCTAGAATTGAAAGATTCAAAATTTCACATATATCACATTTCCTTTATGAGCCTCAATAATCATATTCATGTTATTCTCATGGATCCAATATATTTTAGAAAAAACTAATATTTCATCAATAAATACCACAATAAAATCATCATGATATTCCTTGAAAAATATGTTTAAAAGATTTTTAAAAATAGTGGGTGAATTAGTCAATCAAAATGGAATTAGTGTGTATATGTAAGATCCATACATAAATCAAATGTTATATTATAAATATAATAATTTTTTACTAATAATTTATGATACCAAAAATGAACATTAATGTTTTAAAAATATTGATCTTAATGAAGTTGATTGATTGGTTATCAATATGAGGAATTTTATTTTTTTTCTTTATCATAGAAACATTAATTTCTTTATAATTAATCAAACCTAATTGGTTCATATTTCTTCTGAATAAAAATATTTGGGTAACCCCAAGGTAAAACACTATGGTGTATAAATCCCTTATTACAAAATATCTCTAGTTGTGTCACTAATTATACTAATTTCATAGTGTCTATTCTATAGGGATTCTTTGATATGGGTCTCGCATCACAAAATAAATAAATAGAAAAAACAATCTCACACCATATGGGATATCTATGTAATTATTCAAGAAACAAATAAATGTATTCATATAATATAGGTACATACTCAATTTGAAAATGAACATTTCCATTTGTGGGTTATGTCTATTATTCTTTCCCTAGAACCTCTTTTAGAGGATTTGATGGGGGTACATCTAGAAATGAATCAGATGAAGTATCTCCTATAATAGTAAGTAATTTCACATCTTTATTGGAAAGCATAATTTTCTAATATTTTTAATAAATTAATGCATTATATTTTGAAATCAATTCCATATTAAGTATGACATCTCATTACCATTTTAGGTACATATTTTTTCGTTCATTATTTGGGTGCATTTCAAGACATTCAAGGATGTAAATAATTTTTTAGGGAAAATAACTCAATGTAAAAAATGCAAGATTTTTTGAATTAATGGTGTATGAGTAAAACTATTAAAAATCATTCAAAGGGACTTAGGATGTCTTTATGTTTTTTCTATAAAATATGGGTATGATGAATCTTATAGGACCATCATACACAGTATGAAACATTTATGGAAAAAATTTGTTATTGGGAATGAGATGTGAAATATATTTATAGAAAGATAATATTATAATACATTAAATAAAATATATTTTGTAAGTCCTGATTTTGTACTATATAAACATCTCTCGAGAAAAAAATAAAATAAGCTATAATGTTTTTTTGGCGTAGTTAACTCATGGGATTGTTATATAGTAAAAAAGTCCTTTATGATTTAAACCCGTGATCAAAATAGGTGTTTTCTTTAATTACATGTTATATTTTTCATTTTTTATCAATGATATCTTATTCCTCGAATCCTAGGTGATCTCCCAGAAGATTTTGAGTATCTCAACTTCTACTAGATCGTATTGTTTGTCACATGATCTTTGTGGTGTTTGTTTTGTGTCTCTCTAGGAAAGAGAAAATTTTAAAAATTTCTGGTCATTAGTCATGGATTAAACAATTCTCTAATTTTTTGGATCCTTTTATCCTATAGTGATGTTCGTCTTCATAATTTTTAGATCAGTAATGAGTTATACACTGAGATACTAACACTCATATTTGTTGTGGTGTGGAGTATGGGTTCCTTGAGGCATGTGTTGTTTTATCTTATCCAATTTTTATTTCATATTGTATTGATTATATTATAAAGAAATAAATTTTATACTTTTGTGATTTCTTTTAATTCCTTCAATTATTGGTGGATTTCATTGTGGGTGTGGGAAACCTGTGTGTGAGGCTAGTAGTTTTATCTACATCCTATGTTGGGTGAAACATGAATTCATCTTTTTAAATTGTTTAATAAATAATTTTACCCAATTAATGGATTTTTGTGTGTGAAAATATGTGTTTATAAAAGATTTATTTTTATCAAAAAAAGTAGGTTTGAAAGCGTCTTTTTATTAGGAAATCAAATTCCACTTTTCAATCTGGATAGAGGGAGACCCATTACATAGGCTGATGGCCAATGGAAAAGTTGTACATGAACATGTCCCGAAGGCTTATTGCATCATCATGCATGTATCATCCTAACTATTTCACTTGGATTCTATAATTCCCACATCATTGCATTCCTACATCATGCCTGTGTTATAAATCCCCAAGGAACGTTTCAGGATTTTAACCCTAATATTTTGGATTCAATATTTTTGGGTTTACCACACATGATCCACCACAAATGTGGAAACATGTTATTGGGTAATGAGGTATAGGTGGGCGCCATACGACACCTATCATGAGCCCAACCCACCACCTATGTGCTGCACGACCCTAACTAAAAAATATTAAATAGGAAACATTGGGAAATTAGGTGGGAGGTATTGTATTAGGCACATATCATTGATAATATTAGAGGGTTCAGTCTTGGTGTGTTTATATACTCCCTAGGTATATTATTCTATAGACTTATTAGACAGTATTAGGAAGATCACTTTTTTGGGGTGTTCCTATAATGTCTAGATTAAATGAAAATGTCAAGATAGTTAATGCATGATATTGTATATGTCTATATAAAAGTGTTTTATCCAGCATGGTTTATAGTAATCTATGGCTTGATGCTACATATTCTATTGGTTTTGTAGTATTTGGATTTGATTAACTGCTCAATATATATGATATGTTGTGAAACTTTTTTACCTAAATTATTTAGAACTATAGATAACGGGGAATGATTTACAATTATTTTAATACAAAAAAACGTTTTACTTGTTAGTATTGTTTTTATTATTTAATTTTTTTTATGTTTGGATTTTTATACAAAGGATATTTATGGAACACTGTGGTGGGATCCTACTAATCATGTTACCACACAACCTACAAAACCATTCAATGGTGTGTTGACCTAGTTAGGCCTTTTGGTACAGAGAAATGAAAGGCTCTATGGTGAGGTTGAGTGTTTTTTGTTAGCTAATTTTGGGTATTTTTTTGTGAAATGGTTGGGGTATTTCTATTCTTTCACATCGAGGTGCCATTTTATATTAGGTGTCCTTTTCTGTTGGACAAGTACTTTGGGTTGTTCTAAATTCATTAGTTGTATCATTTCCTCTATCATCATCTAGTGTTATGAAATATTTAATTATACTTTATATTCCACTATTTATCTCTTCTATGTATATATATTACATGTCTCTTTATTCAGGTTTGGAAAAATTATTCACCTTATTTTTTTATGAAGTATGGGTCCTAGTCTTCAGTCTATGGGGAAAATGAATTCTTTTCAAGAATGTGGTTGATCAGTTCAATTTCCATCTTTGAGGGTTACCAGGGTCGGTTAAATATACCAAGGATAATATAAAAATAAACCATAGATATGATAATAAATATAGAAAAGAGGTAACATTGTTGTGTCATAATGTGAACTAAATAACACATTATTTCTGTGGTGGGAATTCCACTTAGAGTATTGACTGATAACACCCTTTGGGAAATATCAAATTTTCTTACAAAAAATGGAATAAATTAAAGGGTTTCATGTTTCTGAATCATATATAGAATTATCTAAATTTGGGAATATTATTAAGGCACCCACCACCATAGAATTATGAACTTCAACATTAGCTTTTGTGATCACATAATCTTAGCCTTTCCCTTTTTCCATTTCTTGGGTATATTACCTTGATGTTTGGGGAATTAGTTAGACTAGTTCCCAAAATACATATAGTCAAATAATTATACATTAATGGCACTTACGTTACCAATTAATTAATGATAATGATAAAAAATTTCCAAACACAAATAAAACTTCTCTTCCATTTAGGAATGTACCAACGTGTTTCCTTCCACAAGTATCACATTTTGTAAAATTATTCTTTCTCTTCTTCCATTTGGCCTTCTATTCATCATTATCATCCTATTATCTTATTTTCATTCTAATATAAAGTAAATATAAAATTATTTCTCTATTTGGGTATCACATGATACTATATCATCACATGATGATAATTTTTGGGGGATTATCTCCCTTTTAAATATTGTTTTAAACCCATAAAAGAAATAGGCAATGTTACTATTTTTATTACGTACAATGTCCACAACATGACTTTATTTCCTTATAAAGTTAGGTTCATATTAATTTACATTTCCCTCTTCATTTTTACTTTGAATGGATATTAATCTCTATATAAGTTCATTTTTCCTGAGTAAAATAATTTTGCTAGAAACATTCTTTAAAAACCCCAATTCCATGATCTTTATTTCTTTATTATCTATATTTTTTGAAATAAATAACCACCATAGAACTGTATCTCATGAGAGTTGATAAAATACAATGAAAAACTTTTCCCATTCATTAATTCCTATTTAAGGAAATATCTCATCTATAAAACTTATCCATTACATAACTAAATTTTTTTAGTACTATTCGTTGATAGAGGTTGATGCATGATGTAGTGTAACATTATTACACCACATTTCAAATTTGAAGGATGATCCAAATGATCCATGTTATAGATCATTACCTGAGTTAATTATAACAAAATAGTTATAATTTTTCAATTTCTAAGTGTATTTATAAATAAAAATTCATTATATTCCATGTGATGGAAATCCCTACATGGATTATATGCATTGATATGGTTTCCATTACCTCCATTAACACCCTTTTTTAATAAATAATTGCACTAGAATAGATCATAACAGTATGAATCATATTGTATAATTTTTACACGAGTGAAATAATTAATTGAAATTAAAATTTTCTGTATATCTAATATAAAAAATAGATTTTCTTTTTTTGGGAATATTCTCAATATTTTACATAGGGTTAAGTTCCTCAATATATGTTTTGAAATATCAGGTTCCCATAGTTTCTTTGAAACCCACCCTAATTCTAACTAAAATGACCCTGACCCTAGAAGCCCAATACCATTGGTCATATTATTATATTGGTAACAACGATAAGGCATCACATCCCAAAGAACTAAATATTTTTGTGATTTGGTAAAAAATACACAAATTTTAATACCAAATTACATTTAAAAACATAAAATAAAACATAGTATTTTTATTGGGATCATATTTATTACCTCTAGATTATCCCTATTTCTAATCATAATATATTTCCTGATATCCTGGTCAAAGGAAACAGAAGAAAAGTTAAATATTAGTTTCTCAATAATGGAATTTATATAATGGAAGATGAATCTGGAATGAACAATAAGGTATAAATAAATTATGATAAAATAATCCCACATAGAAAATAATATGATCTTGAAAACTATTAAATGAAATAATAATTATTAAAAAAAAGTAAATTACTTAAATAACTGATTTATTAATAAATGAATTCATAATGATGAAATTTGGAAGATACCATTAAGGTCTCATTTTGGGAAATCTAAAAATCATGACTGGTCCTTAGGCAAAGACATCTATATAAATGGATAAGGCCTTTGAAGAACACAAAATTTAGTTTATTTCATGAGACCTAAAAATTAATTGTAGGTATTTTTAATTCCAATCCTTATCCACCACATAATATTTCCAATGCCTTCATTATAAAAATAATAAACATTACTTAATCAACATTACTTAAAAATAAATAACTTTCTGTATTAAAAGAACTAACATATGAAATATCAATAATTTCCCCAATCAATCTGATCATGTAACATAGAAATAAATATGGTGTATAGTATCAAAATAATATAACCTCAATAGATAATAATATTTAATTTTTTTCTGATATAGATTAAAATACATTCAAAATTTCACTGGAATATTTCTTGAGGAAAACAAACATTTTCAATTTGAGAAAACTTATTTAAAATAATTTTTTCAAAATAATAAATATTAAATATTTTTTTAAAATAAAATTTTAAAATTTTAGAGTATTAATAATAATAATAATTTTTCATTATGGTTATAAATTATATTCATTCTGTATAATTTAGAAAAATATTCATCCCACAATCATTTAAATAGATCAAAAAGTGCCTATTTAAACAAAATTAAGATTCTTAAAAGATTTTAAAATGTCAAAAATGTGTATAAAATTAATTAATAAATCATTTAATAATATAAAACAATTTTTTAAAAATTTTATTGAGAATATGGTCATGAAAGGAAAGGATTCTTAACTGAGTATAAAAACAAGGTCAGTTTCCCTTAAAAACATTAATTTAGTATCTTGAGTACCTAAATTGAGTAAAATTTAATGAAAACATTTAAATAATATAAATAAACATAAAGTAATAAAATATGTGGAGTTTAATATTTAAATATCATGTAATTCCCTAAATATTTCTTGAACATAAAAAATCCTTAAGAATGATGAGATCGTGAAATAATCCATTACCTTTGGTTCAATGTCTTTTATATGTTTCTTAATTATCTATATAATAAATTAATTTTTTTATAAAACTATTATATAAAATTAATAATATATATATGTATTACTATGTTTAATTTAAAAATGATCATTTATGATATGTTTGTTTACAATTATTGGTTAAAATAACTTTTTTAGGTAATAATCACTTCATTTTTCATGTATGTTTTGGTACGATAGTTGTGGTCGCAATACATTGATTATGACTCTATAATACTAAGAGTGATAATAATTTTATAAACATATATTATATTAAAAAATATATTTATTCATATTAATCTTTAACATATAGATATTGAAAAAGTAATTACACTATTCATTGGGACTGTAGGATGTTCGTACTCATGAAAAATGTTATTAATTTTCATTTGATGGAAGGAAAGAAAGGTAAAAAATAAATAACCTTTAAAATTAAAGTTTTTATATCATACAAATAATTTATAATATATTATTATTACCATACAATTAAAAGTGAAATTAAAAATAGATCACATAATTTCATGGAAATGGTAGTCCACACATATAAATGAGTGACAATATTGTTTTCAAACAGATTGGATGGTAAAAAGGTAGATATGAAATAACTATTCTAAAAGAATAATTATGTAATTAATATAATATATAAATCATAATCCCATCATAATACCCATAAAAAATAAATGGAGATGAAAAATTAATTTGATCACAACATGGAGACGGGTTTCTATACATACACACAACTAATACTTTCAATTCTCATTTGACAGAAAAAATAGTAAAAAATGGTGGATCAATAATTTTAATAACATTTATTTATGTTCAAGATTTTTAATTTTCAGTTTTATGATAAATAACCAATAATTTGAAAAGTTTTAATAATAAATAAATTTAAATAGGCAAGGTAAGAAAATTTACACCTCTTCAACTGAGCTCGTTTAGATCCTTATCATGGAAACTAAGGTTGATATTTTGGGGAGAATAGAACCTATATAAAATGTATAAGGATGTTTATTGGTGTAATTTTTAGGTATTTTTCAATATAGGATTCTCAATTTTATGTAAATAAGTGAATGAAGGTGTGCAATTTTATAAATAAGGGAAATGACATACTTGGAATTATCAAAAATATTAAAATATAACTAATTCATTCTAGAAAAATGATTCCAAATGGACATAGATTAAAATAAATGATTTTATATTTTATAAATATCATCAATAAATAAAATTTGAACAATTTTATGTTGCATTTTAAAGCTTATGTTTTTGTTTATCTCCTTTGATAACCTATTATTTCCTTAATTGTGATAACATCGTTTTTATCTGAAGAGGTTATTCTTTTACTTATAAGGTAAAATCTGACATATAAAATGAAAATATATGATATTTAAGAGCATAAAATATCCCATTTTCCTCTTTTAGAATTTTAATTATTTCTAAATAATTTATTAATTTTTTTCATATAATATCAGTATAGTCATTTTTGACACTATTCATTTCATTTGACATCAAATACATAAATAAAAAAGTTTTAATTTGGATAAAAATAATTTATATATCACAAATAAGTTATTTGTATCAAAAAATTAATTTATAACAATGAATCAGAAAATTTTTTTTACTTTGCATATTTTTGAAATTACTTATGTTATATTATTATTAATTGAATAGACATTGTATTGGCGTTACACAAGCATTTAATGTAATTATATAATTTCATAAAAATTAGAAATATATTCTCATATTGAAACTAAATTTACTATGTTAAAAATATAACTTTATATACATCTATAATATTATTTTGTCCCTATTTTTACTCATAAAAGTTATTTTAATGTAAGGGAGTGACATTTTTTAGTTTCCTTTTCATTAAAAATTATATATAAGATTTTCATGGAAAAGTATCTATTAAACAAATTAATTTAGAGACTATGGTTTGAAGGGTCTAAATTACTTCATCAAATAATATTTAAGATGAAAAATGAAGGATTTATAACTTATTTTTATCCTTGATTTACCCGATTTACTGTAACACCCCGAGCTTCTATGATAAGCTTCTCATTCAATAATGCAATAGCTTGCATTGTACGCAACTTCGAGTTCTAACACAACGCAACTAATGAAAGTAGCCGTTATGAATAGTAATAACCACTTTTTAAATTTATAGAAATTTTATATTTCAAAATGGACTTCATTTTTGTATTCCTAATATTGAAATTAGCCTATGTTGAATTTTTTGTAATTTTCTGAGAACTTCCAAATTTTTATGAATAGTGAAAAATACTTAAAACAACTTTTTTAATCAAAATAATTTATAGTGATAAGTTATAATATTGAGTGGTTTTAAATTATAATTAGACTATATTTTTAACATTTTATCCAATGGTGTTCATTAGAATTAATTTCACTTTGAAATTGGACATAAACAATTGTCAATCTTTTGATATAAATTGTTTCTTAAAAACACGCTATTTGTTGTGACATTGGGAATTAATTATAAAATTAAGTAATGAAACTTATATGTTTGTAATTTCATAAAATAGACATCATTTTTGAATTCGGAATATCAATTATAGATTAGGGTGAAATTTTGGCATTGTTCTGAAAAACATCAATTTTTGATGAATAGTGAAACCACTATTTGGTAGTTAAATAACTGATTTTTCGTTTAAATGAAATATTACCACTTCTGTGATTTGATTTTTAGAAATCCTACATACATGGTTGTCATTAAGAAGTAAAATGTGGTTCAATGAGATTAAAATAATTTTTGGTGAATAGTAACTTTTAAGTTCTTAATCGCGATTAGAGGTTATTAGTGTAGTTTAAGGTAAAAATAATATTATAATAATATGAGATGAGCTTGACACATGTCCTACCCTCATTGGATGTGCCATGGACGACCAAGAAAATCCATGGGTCAACTTGGGGACCCCATGGAGCCACTTTAGTTAGAAAATGACATAAATACCTTTTATTTAATGTTAAAGTAAAAAATGACACAAACATGAAATATTTTACTAAAACAATTCTTACATGGGGTTATACAAGTCATATTTTTGACTATAAATATTAATTGAAAATCTAAAAAGATTTCCTACATTATAGTATTTTTTATAATTTTCAGACATTAAATAAATTAAATTATTTATGACATCATGATGATGAAGCGATGACCTCATTATTTAACGATTTAAATAAAATGAGAAGATAATGTAAAATACAAGGCCTAAACTTGTCCAAAGCCTATTGGATGAGGAGATTTAGAACCCTTATCATCGTATCCTCGGATTATATAAGTGTGGGACCTCTAAAATCCGAACCTCATTTTATAATAAAGTGACTTTTCTTTACTTTCCAGGAGTGCCCCTCCTCTCCTCTTATAAAAGGCCCCCACCTCTACCACCTCATTCACACTTTCAAGGCATTTGGATCGGCCAAACTCTGCCCAAATACTCTCCCAACTTCCCTCCCATACTCCTAGAAGCCTCAATTTGGGCAGAATTATTCCCAAGGAAGCATTTGGCTCAAATCAAAAAGAGTTACCCGATTTTTAGGTAATGTCTTCTCTAATGTTGTTTTGTTTTATTTAGCTTCTCCAACCCCTTAAACTCTTTTTATTCATTTCTTTTGTAACAGCACCAGTATCCTCAATATACTAGGATGTTTTTATAATAAGTATTCGAGCTACACAAACACACACCTACATCTAATGGTTAAAGAACATACGGTTTCTACGGATGGAGAATTTCTGCCTCACGAAACGACGATTGTTCAACACTCATATAACACATTCAAAGGTGGACATTAAGATGTAACTATATTTATATATGATATATAATATGTTTATGTTTTACTTATGCTTCTGTATTTCTCATTTATGGCATAATTTATGATTTCCATTATGGGTAAACGCGATAATTTCATTTTTGGAAGTGCAGACTACCGCCCCCTCAAAGTGATTTGAATCGTTAATGCCATATGTGGGATGTATAAAGGATGGAGTAAATGGTATTATACACTATATTATATTGGAATTATATTATAAATTTATATCATTATTATCTCATTCCATTAAATACGAAATAGAAATGAAAGTAGCGTTCTTGCGTACGTACGGCTTACCGTCTCCATGAACGGTGCACTTCATTTCTTACCTCTAAATGTTACTTAATATTATAAATGAATGTATATACTGTATATATATGATATATATGATATCTACATCATGAATATAATTCTGGATATAATGTATATTTCACCACATGAACAACTTATAATTGTAAGAAGTTTATTTTTGACTCAAGTACCTAAGATCGACAAAATGACCGTTATAAACTTAAATAATTACATATTGTTCATAACATGGTAATAAGGGATATACAAGGAATAATTAACATGAAAAATGTTCTTAAGTAAATAGAAATTAACTCTAGTTTATTATTCAGGAGGTTAAAGAACGGTCGAGTCAGGACAGGGCGCAAGGTAAGGGAACTTCTTAACCCAACTTCCATTCTTTGGGTTAATCTCCTACTTTCAAATTATGTCATGATGTTATTATGTCTTATTTTTTATTTTTACTTTTTTTATGTGTACCTATAGTGAATACACAAAATAGATCTATTTTATTTTAAAAATGATCTTTTTAAGGACTTCGTCTCAATCTCCTTTCATTGAGGCATATTTTGTTTTGTACACAACTTTCTTTTATACGGTGTATAAACCTCTTTGACTTTTAAGTTTATTCAAAAGGAATATTTTTATACAAATAGTTTTACTAAAAGACAAAAAGGGAATGTTTTTCTTTCCATACATATGCGGCGACAACGACTTCTCCGCCGCCGTGACCATTATTTGAGTTTCGGCTTCCTCTACAAGACTTCTTTTTTATTAATGAAAAATAAATACCATGTTTTACCTCTCTTTTATTTTGGTATTGAAAATGGTTTTGAAAGTGTTTTTATTATATCAATGTGTTGTATTGATATCTTGTGATTGAAATGTGGAAATGTTATGTTTCCTTTATGCATGTTTTATGTGATACGATTATGTTATGGTTTATGATATGTTTAAACCTATTCATATGAGGAATGCATTGGACTTAATAAGTGACGGGTGGAGCCCGCTATAGCTCCTCGATGCATCGGCAGGTCTCATGAGACAAACTAGTGTCTTGGCACGAGGCCTTGACAAAATCTTATTTGTGGTCTTGGCACGAGGCCTTGACTACGTGGTTATGATAGTCTGTCATTATGCATTCCATCATTATGAAAGTGGTTATTGATATTGCATGTGATTATTCGACTAGTAGAATATCCATGTGAAGAAGTAAATGGAATTATCTCATTTCTCTTTTGCCATATTATGTTGATGTTCAAGTTTAAAAGGCTTTTGTTTTAGTCATACATTACCTTAAATGTTTATGTTTATTTATGAAAGCTTTCGCAATATTGGTATCCTTACTGAGCATCTGAGCTCACCCCTTTCAATGTTTTAATATTTTCCAGGATGTGAAGAAGTATTTTATGAATGACCTGCAGGGATAGTCAGAAAAGGATATGAGTGTGGGCTATGAAGACTATTATATTAGTTTTTCGCTTTATGATGTAATGTAAGACTTATGAATGTATCTAGTGTTTCCAAGGCTACTAAACTAATTGGTCTTTCGAGACTTGATCTTTTGTGATCATTCCAATGTTATGAAGTAATGCACCGACTCTGGGTAGCTGGGGTCGGGGCGTTACAGTTGGTATCAGAGGCAGTTTAGTACTAACCTTGGAAGCTAGATTTAGATAAACTCTGATTAGGGCACATAGTCCGAAGATAGACTTTAAGGATTAGTATAGAATAACTTCCGAGAATTTTAGTATTATAGAGATTTTGTGAGTTTTCCAAGCAATACGTCCCTGTATGGATACGAGCAGGTAGAGGTGGCTCTGGCACAAATGTACCTAGGGGTAAAACCCGAAAACACAACTTTGAGCTAGACTCGAACGGGAACTGGTGCACGACAACGGGCCTTGCTGCACTCTTGGTTGCGACACTCCCGGGGGATATTCTTAGGACAATTCTCGTTTTCTTTACAAACCAATATGAACGGTTATGAGTATATACTTCCTCAAAGAAAACCTTTTTATGATTATGGATTATATCCCTAAATAGTTCAATTTATGTTAAGTATTTTATAAGTATGGAATTATGTATTTTGATTCATAAACTAATCTAGTTTATGGAATTATATAGAAATGGTGCCCAGTAGAAGGAATGTGAACTCCATCAATACGTATGATCCAAAGAGTTAGAAGGATCATATCTTTCATGGTATTAAGAAAACATTTAGAAGGGAAATATTCTCCCATATGTTATAAACATATGAAGAAATAGTATCATGTGTTAATAAGATAAGTAGATAATTCTCTGAGTCTTATGGATTTGAAGGGATGAAAGAGAAGAAAAGGATGGAAGAGAGAATGATGGATAAAGGGATGAGGGAAAAGAAGAATTTTCCAATATGTGATAACTGTGGGAAGAAACACCTTGGAATTTTCCTGAAGGGAATGGGAGTTTGTTATAAGTGTGGAGAAAAATGACACCAAGTGCGTGACTGCAAGGGTAAGAAAAAGGATTCAAATGTACAATGCTTCATCTGCAAGGAGTGGGGACACTATGCAAACCAATGTTCAAATAATCAGAGTATGCCCCAAAAGATGTTATTGGATAATAATCAAGTTATGATACTACCACAGATGAGGAGGAATGATTAGAGTTATTATGTTGTTATTAAAGAATTTTGTAATTTGAGTGTTGTATCAAGGATGTATTGGTTATAATAATTATGGAGTATATTAGGATTATAATGCAGTACTTGTTGTTTCAGTAAGGTTTTAATATGATGAAGGTAATCATATTTTTAGTATGTGGAAATAAGAGAAACATTACTTTGTTTGGGGAATCTGATAAATTGATTTTGGAATTAAGAGACCTTTTAGAGAAATTCTGGACAGAGGTATTTTGGATAACTATAAAGGTTGGAGTGGATTAAGTTGATCTTTGGATAGTATTGTTTAAGGTTAAAAAATTTATGAAGATTATTTTTGGAATATTATACTACTATAGTTTTAGGAAAAGGACAACCTGCAGGGTGGGGCATAACCCATCACGTCGGACAAAGCTGCAGGAATCGAACCCACAACCATAGTGCGACAGGCCTTTATTTCCTACCACTAGCCTACAGGAAGACCCTGGTTATTACAAAATAATTTTACTAATCTAAATGGTATGTGTTAACATTTGGAACCCTATACAATTAGGATAAGTATAATATTTTTGAGTTCTATTATCTTTTTGAGTGAAAGATGAGTTGAAGGTTGAAACTCTAATTGTCAAGCATAAATATATATATACCTATCTCTTATTCAATGAATAAATTAATTCTTAAACTTTAGTAAAGGGATATTAAAATAAAAAAATGTGTTATCCTAATAACTTATGTCTTGTTGAACTGATGATATTTTAAATCAACATAGATTGAAGGCTTTGAGGCCCTCAATTTGACAGTTGATTGTGATTGATGACCTCAATCACTCCCTACAAATATTTATGTTTTTCCTCCAATTATATGTCTCTAATTTCCACCAATGTTTTCCTTATCGAGATCATAATTTGGTGGTGACTTTATTATTTCATTTTCCCTCTTATTAAGACTAAATTTTATTAACCTTATTTCCGATGTGGGATTTCCACAAAGGTATTTTCTATTTTCAGCCTTTTATTTTCCAAGAAAAATTTCAAATTGCGAGGACTCAATTTATTAAAGGAGGGGAGAACGTAACACCCCGAGCTTCCATGATACACTTCTCATTCAATAATGCAATAGCTTGGATTGTACGCAACTTCGAGTTCTAACACACCGCAACTAATCAAAGTAGCCGTTATGAATAGTAATAACCACTTTTTAAATTTATAGAAATTTTATATTTCAAAATGGACTTCATTTTTGTATTCCTAATATTGAAATTAGCCTATGTTGAATTTTTTGTAATTTTCTGAGAACTTCCAAATTTTTATGAATAGTGAAAAATACTTAAAACAACTTTTTTAATCAAAATAATTTATAGTGATAAGTTATAATATTGAGTGCTTTTAAAGTATAATTAGAATATATTTTTACCATTTTATCCAATGGTGTTCATTAGAATTAATTTCACTTTGAAATTGGACATAAACAATTGTCAATCTTCTGATATAAATTGTTTCTTAAAAACACGCTATTTGTTGTGACAGCGGGAATTAATTATAAAATTAATTAATGCAACTTAGATGTTTGTAATTTCATAAAATAGACATCATTTTTGAATTCGGAATATCAATTATAGCTTTGGGTGAAATTTTGGCATTGTTCTAAAAAACTTCAATTTTTGATGAATAGTGAAACCACTAAGTGGTAGTTAAATAACTTATTTTTCGTTTAAATGAAATATTACCACTTCTGTGATTTGATTTTCAAAAATACGACATACATGGTTGTCATTAAGAAGTAAAATGTGGTTCAATGAGATTAAAATAATTTTTGGTGAATAGTAACTTTTAAGTTCTTAATCACGATTAGAGGTAATTAGTGTAGTTTAAGGTAAAAATAATGTTTTAATAATATGAGATGAGCTTGACACATGTCCTACCCTCATTTAATGTTCCAGGGCCGACCAAGACAATCCATGGGTCACCTAGGGGACCCCATGGAGCCACTTTAGTTAGAAAATGACATAAATACCTTTTATTTAATGTTAAAGTAAAAAATGACACAAACATGAAATGTTTTACTAAAAAACATTTTACATGGGGTTATACAAGTAATATTTTTGACTATAAATAGTAATTGGAAAGCTAAAAATATTTCCTACATTATAGTATTTTTTTATAATTTTTAGACATTAAATAAATTAAATTATTTATGAAATCGTGATGATGCAGCGATGACCTCATTATTTAACGATTTAAATAAAATGAGAAGATAATGTAAAATCCAAGGCTTAAACTTGTCCAAAGCATATTGGATGAGGATATTTCG
Organism: Viscum album; assembly: GCA_963277665.1. NCBI lineage: Eukaryota > Viridiplantae > Streptophyta > Magnoliopsida > Santalales > Viscaceae > Viscum > Viscum album. Next base: position 601,303,276 of record OY728125.1, read on the forward strand.
AACACTTATCACCTTATCCTCGAATTATATAAGTGTGGGACCTCTAAAATCCGAATCTCATTTTATAATAAAGTGACTTTTCTTTACTTTCCAAGAGTGCCCCTCCTCTCCTCTTATAAAAGGCCCCCACCTATACCACCTCATTCACACTTTTAAGCCATTTGGCTCGGCCAAACTCTGACAAAATACACTCCCAACTTCCCTCACTTACTCCAAGAAGCCTCACTTTGGGCAGAATTCTTCCCAAGGAAGCCTTTGGCTCAAATCAAAAAGAGTTTCCCAATTTTTAGGTAATGTATTCTCTAATGTTGTTTTGTTTTATTTAGCATCTCCAACCCCTTAAACTCCTTTTATTCATTTATTTTGTAACAACACCAGTATCCTCAATATACTAGTATGTTTTTATAAGAAGGATTATAGCTACACTTACACACACCTACATCTTATGGTTAAATAACATACGGTTTCTATGGATGGAAAATTTCTACCTCACGAAACGATGATTGTTCAACACTCATATAACACCTTCAAAGGTGGCCATTAAGATGTCACTATATTTATATATGATATATAATATGTTTATGTTTTACTTATGCTTCTGTATTTCTCATTTATGGCATAATTTATGATTTCCATTATGGGTAAACGCGATAATTTCATTGTAGGAAGTGCGGACTACCGCCCCCTCAAAGTGGTTTGAATCGTTAATGCCATATATGGGATGTATAAAGGATGGAGTAAATAGTATTATACACTATATTATACTAGAATTATATTATACATTTATATCATTATGATTTCATTCCATTAAATACGGAATAGAAATGAAAGTAGCGTTCATGCGTACGTACAGCTTACCGTCTCCATCAACGGTGCATTTCATTTCTTACCTCTAAATGTTACGTAATATTATAAATGAATGTATATACTGTATATATATGATATATATGATATCGACATAATGAATATAATTCTGGATATAATGGATATTTCACCACATGAACAACTTGTAATTATAAGAAGTTTATTTTTGACTCAAGTACCTAAGATCGACAAAATGACCGTTATAAACTTAAATAATTACATAATTTTCATAACATTGTAATAAGGGATATAAAAGGAATAAAGAACATGAAAAATGTTCTTAAGTAAATAGAAATTAACTCTAGTTTATTATTCAGGAGGTTAAAGAACAGTCGAGTCAGGACATGACGCAAGGTAAGGGAACTTCTTAACCCAACTTCCATTCTTTGGGTTAATCTCCTACTTTCAAATTATGTCATGATGTTATTATGTCCTATTTTGTATTTTTACTTTATTTATGTGTACCTATAGTGAATACACATAATAGATCTATTTTATTTTAAAAATGTTCTTTTTAAGGACTTCGTCTCAATCTCCTTTCATTGAGGCATATTTGGTTTTATACACAACTTTCTTTTATACGGTGTATAAACCCCTTTGACTTTTAAGTTTATTCAAAAGGAATATTTTTATACGAAGCATTTTACTAAATGGAAAAAAGGGAATGTTTTTCTTTCCATACATATGCGGCGACAACGACTTCTCCGCCGCCGTGACCATTATTTGTGTTTCAGATTCCTCTACAAGCCATCTTTTTTTTAATGAAAAAGAAATACCATGTTTTACCTTTCTTTTAGTTTGGTATTGAAAATGGGTTTGAAAGTGTTTTTATTATATCAATGTGTTGTATTGATATCTTGTGATTGAAATGTGGAAATGTTTTGTTTCCTTTATGCATGTTTTATGTGATACGATTATGTTATGGTTTATGATATGTTTAAACCTATTCATATGAGGAATGCATTGGACTTAATAAGTGACTGGTGGAGCCCGCTATAGCTCCTCGATGCATCGACAGGTCTCATGAGACAAACTAGTGTTTTGGCACGAGGCCTTGACAAAATCTTATTTGTGGTCTTGGCACGAGGCCTTGACTACGTGGTTATGATAGTCTGGCATTATGCATTCCATCATTATGAAAGTGGTTATTGATATTTCATGTGATTATTCGACCAGTAGAATATCCATGTGAATAAGTAAATGGCATTATCTCATTTTACTTTTTCCATATTATGTTGATGTTCAAGTTTAAAAGGCTTTTGATTTAGTCATACATTGCCTTAAATGTTTATGTTTATTTATGAAAGCTTCCGCAATATTGTTATCCTTACTGAGCGTCTGAGCTCATCCCTTTCAATGTTTTAATATTTTCCAGGATGTGAAGAATTATTTTATGAATGACCTGCAGGGATAGTCAGAAGAGGATATGAGTGTGGGCTATGAAGACATTGTTATTAGTTTTTCACTTTATGATGTAATGTAAGACTTATGAATGTATCTATTGTTTTCAAGGCTACTAAACTAATCGATCTTTCAAGACTTGATCTTTTGTGATCATGCCAATGTTACGAAGTAATGCACCGACTCTGGGTAGCTGGGGTCGGGGCGTTACATTTACTGATTATGAAGGTGATAAATTATACCCTAGTTACTATTCATTGTCACTAAAAATAAAAGCAACCTATTCTCCATATTTGGATAACATGGTTCCAATTATGGAATCCATTTTATCATATTAAATACTTCTATGTTATATATGATTATTTTAAAATAAGGTCACAAAACAAGATGTAAACAAGTTTTAGAAAAATATAGTTTTAAGTGTAAGAGTTGATTTATTATTATCCTTTTCATATTAAATTTATGAGATAAATGTGAAAATAGTTTAATAAATATATAATATATACATTTCATTAAAATAATTCATTAGAATAATTTTATTTATTTTATTGAGTTCCAAACACAATGCTTTTATATAAATAGTTTTGTTTAGAAAAATAGTTATTTCACATTCAAATATTATTTTCTTTTATTTATTATGAATTGATGAACAATAAATATATGTTATAATTTTTTAAACCATATAATTTGTGAAATTTATTTGGTTATATTGATACCTTCAAATTTAATGGCTATTTTATAATGGTATACTATATTAAACATCATTTATTATTATGGTTGCATGTATAAAAATATATCGAAGTGATTATATTTATTAAAAAAGTAATATATCAAAAAAATGTGGTATGAAACAATATCCTATGTTAGAGGATGGGAGACATCCTGAGATACTTACTCCAATGAATACCACTTTTTCCCAAATACCAAGGAAACAAGTCAAGTATCCGTATGCCAGTCCCTTGATATATAGGGGAATCCCCAAGAATATATTATTAATATGGATGTGTTACAATATGATTAAGAGGAATTATATTATTTGAGGAACTCCCTACTTACACAATTTTTCTTATTTCTCTAAATGAATAAAATCTACCAAACAGGGTATGAAATATTTTATACTCCCAAGGCAATTTACTATTTAAATGATCTCTATGAAGTAAAATACCTTAATTAGGAAATTCAAAATTTAATACTTAATTTTGGAGTGAGAGTCACTTATACAGATAATATACATGAATTGTTAAAGATTCAAGCAATCAAAAAAAGAAATTAGAGGCTAGTAAAATAACTTCATATAAATAAGTATATTAAAGTTTCACCTTTATTTATTTTTCTGTATTCATTTTATTAAATTTATTTTCTAATTTTATAGTATGATAAAGGGGATGAATCACCAATTTCATCTAATTAATATTTATTGTTTGGGACAATAATCATCCTTGGTACTCACTCAGGTTGAAGAGATGAAGGGGATGGATCCACCACCTCAAGGAATCATATATGGGTTGTTATATCTAATCCATTATAAGTAAATCCATTTATTATTTTGGTGATTCATCCCACTAATATATATCTTAGAGACATAAATAATAATAATTAATCAAGGTCTATAAATATATATATTCTATAAATTTAAAAATAAGTAATACATTTCTTGACTCCTAATTTTTTATTAATCCAAATATAAAATTTCATGCTAATTCATTATATTATTTGAATTCGGTTTATGTTTCATAGACACATGGAGGAACATGTCGAAATATTTATGACTGGTGTTTATGGGATATTAGAATCAACTCATGATCTGGATGTGTTTCTCCAAATCCCTATAGACATAAGGCCAGTGGATGATTCCATTGGGACTCTGAACATGAGGGTACTAGTTCCCCAAGACAATATAACCATTAAAATTTCAGAAAGAACCATTTTATTATCATAAGAAGTCATGTTTTGTGATGAATTAGAACTATCCAATAACATAGTTACAAAATCCATCATCCTTATCCATCCATGTCCAATGGATAATCCAAGGGAGATGTCAAAACTGTCAGATTATTATATTTCTAATATCACTAATATTAGTGATTCATTAAAATACAATTAGTTAGTCGACGATTTTTAATGTTATATTCGGATTAAGGAAACCCATGTTGATCCCCATGTGCAGCTGACTATTGTGATTATTTTTCCATTGGTAGGACAGATGTGCCTTATTGTCCTACAACTCCATTAAAGAGTGAGACACCTTATGAGACGGGAATTGTGTCTTAATGTTCTTGAAATGAGTTATCATGTGATGACCCACATACTGCACACTGTTTTAGTCAATTATAGTTATTAATTTAGTAATTTTTATAGAAACCAAATGTGATTATCGAAGATTAAAAATGTGTGGTCTCTTCTCATGTAGTTTACATAAAATATAATGGGTAAAACTTTTATTGACCCTAAAAACGATTATGGTGAAACAAAATAGTATTTTTTGAATTCCCAATTGATATAATTCATAGAGGAATGAGATTATCTGGTTTTATCACACCATAAATGTATCAAAACAAAACCCACCAGGATTAACTTTTTATCAACTTAAATTCCATTCCCTTCACCACCTTTGATTTTTAAAATGAAATACCACATTTAAAAAATAGATATAGTTATATATGTGGAATAAGATAAAATGGATGGTCTATAGTACCACTTCAATTTATTCTTTATGATCAACTACATCACATTATACACATGATTATTAATCTGGTCTTTAGTGTATATGATTACCATATAGTCCATGCATGGCTCAATTAGACGATTGCTTCTCGAGAATAAACTAGCATGCTTCAATCATAGATCTCCAATTCAAAATTAATGTGTCAATTTTTTAATATAAGAAACATAGTTCATAATGTATCTTTTCAAAATGTAATAATAGAACTCGGAAAAAATATCTAACCAATGAATGGAGGTATTGAGTGGAATGGCTCCACTATGTGGTGGATTGATTATTTCATGGATGTGGATAACTCATATTTAAATTTTATACTTCTAAAATGTTAACATATGAGAATCATTAACTAGTTAAATGTTTTAAGAATAATTGGATGGATGTTGTTGTAAGTGAAGTAAATGTATAACCTAATGTAGAAGCACAAGCAATCATATTGGATGAGCTCTTTCAGACAACTCATTATTTAAAGAAACATTGATCTATCTTAATGATTCAAAAAGGAACATATTGTAATATTATTATTATTGAAGACTTCTTTTGATTATATATGAGAGAGAATCTTGAATATGAAATTTCCACTCTTCCTTTGATCATTGAATGAAAACCATTTTTTCCATCAATTTCAATTCATTGATTCTCCTATCCCATTATGATAATCAATATATAATAATCCATCAAATAGATAAATTATAATAAAAATACAGTTGAATCCATTTGAACATTGAATTTGAATAGAACAAATTTAATCAACATCCTTAACTTATTGAGATAAAATAAAATAAGGAACAATCCATAATATTTTATAAATATAATCATAGATTGGGACATCCATATGTAATTTCACTGTACACCAAAGTATGTCCATTTGGATATGAAAAATGGTTTCCTCGTGGATATGTGTTCATTGATAGGTATAAGAATATGTACCCCACCATAAAAATTATTAGGAAAATTTGGATATGGAAAATTGTTTCCTCTTGGGTGGGTTCTCATATACAAGGGTATATAAATTTTTAAATCAACATACACTGGGTTTAAATCATTCTAATAAGTAAAATGGGAGACTTAGTAATATGAAAATCGTGGAGTGTATTTTTTTTGAGGATTAAATTTTTTTGTTGAGATCGAGCACCTAAGAAGAACACTTTGATAGGCTTTTTATGAAAATCTAAACTAACATGTCTGGAATGGAGAAGTGACCTAATTTTTTCTTTAGTTGATGTACCATGTAAGAATTAAATGAATTTTTCATGGCTATATAGTGTAGTTTAGATGATTGGATTTTTTATTATATTTACCTATAATTTTCTTAATCACCATATGGGAAAGACTTATTGGGTAAAGACTTGAATTTTCTGCAGTCCATAATTTATGGGTTCTCCACATAAGAAGTTTTTATGCCATTTAATTTTATGGAAATTAACTTCATCCAAGTTAACAAGAGGCTCATATAAATTTATTAGATACTCAAATTATTCATAGGGTTTCATTTATGGGTTTTCAACCTAATGAGTTCTATGTCTCTTTTTTGGATAGTTTGTGGTCTTGAAAAACATTCCAATATAGATGGTGATTAAGGATAATTAACTTTTAAAAATGGGTAAGGTAATATAACCTATAATAATTGTAATATTAAACCTAATTTGAACAAAAAACAAGTACCACATAAATAAGAAACCTCACAGATGAGTGCATGGAGTTTAAAGTCATAATGCATGGACTATGAATTACTGATGTTTGGGTCCAAAAACCGTAACCAGATATTGAGACAGTATACCAAAAAAGGGTGAAAAACCTATTGCAATTGATGTTCCCAAATATAATATTGGAAATCCCATGAATACATAAACATAATTTAAGTTCATGATGATTATAAAATTCCCTTATACAGTTTAGGGTAATGTTACATGGTTAATTGAAAGTTCCAGAATACATTATTATACTGCATATTTTAGAATGTGCATGATGTATGAAGGTGTAACATGAAGTGGATTTGAATCCATGTTAATCATTATATTTTGGAATGGGTAAATGACAACTCAATGTATTTTTATAATGGGTAAATAGTATGATATAGTTATTTGTGGGATGATTTTTGACCAAATTTGAATAAATGGTTCAAATGAAATGTTTTTTGGGTGTATATTGATAAGAGGACCCCCTACATAAGATGAATATATCATTGTCTTGTAGTGAAAAAATATGTATTCCGGACCATTCCTAAAAAGGGGTGTCCCTTAGAGTAAAATATAATAATTACCTATGTTAAAAAATGTTTTAATAAGATTGAAACACATATAGGTTGAATTAGTCTATTGGAGAGAAGGATATTTCAGAAGGGATTAAGTTCCCTAAAGGTTACACCACCATATACTGAACACATTTCTTAGGAAAATTGGTATGATATACATATAAGAGTTAGAAATATAATGTATGATCCAATATTTCCCAGGGCCAAGGGGGTATTGCATACATAGATTGGATTTTTATAGGTCGACATGGTGGGCCCTAAAAGCATTATTCCATCTTCTATATGCACCATAACTTCTTCCGATGTTATAAATAGAATAATCTAGGGTGTGGATAGTTGAACTTTATTCCGGATTCCATTTTTAGGTATTTGAATTGAAATGATTTGTGCCTTCTTTTTAATTGATTATTTATTGATCAAATGATTTAGAGTATTAGGGTATAGAGGTTGTAGTGATATATCTTTAAACACATGTTTCTTGGTTTTAAGGTTACAAAAATTTGACCAAAAAGTTGAATAATATAACTAAAAAGGTTATTATGGAACCCATAATTATTTATAAGACCCATTATAGTATAAAACATCACAAAAGGTCATTTCATTAGTTTATGATCATAATGGTTGGAAAAATAATGGATTATGTATTCGGTCACACATATTTTACCCGTGAAATGAGAAAAACTACATAGAAATTGAAAAGAAAAACTCATTGTTAATTGAATGGTCCAATTATACTATATAATTCCTTGGAAAGGGGTGAACAATATTTAAGGTCATGGAGACCAAAATGAATTTTTGTGGTGTGATATGACAACAACCATGAGAATTGAGATCTAAAGGAATCCCAATACGTTTGAACATTTAATTAAATTGATGTAAATCATTTTATGATGCATTTGAATTAGGAATATTGGATTAAAAACTATGATGAGGATGAGTGAAGTATAATATTAGAATAATAGGTTTTAAAAAAGTATCATCTGAGGAATATGGGGACTATAACACTTTTTTCAGTGGAATGAGAATACCTATGGCTGGCTGAGCCTATCATGGTGGAACTGATGATCATTACCAAATAAAGGTTTCATTTAAAACTGGATTAACATTTATCCATATCCATTAATGTTTTATGGTGATTTAAACACTTTATTATTTATTTTCTTATATCTAAGGAAATTTCTAAGAGGTGGTTTGAACATCCGCAACCTAAACATACCATGATTGGGATGTTTATTGATGATGAAAGCAGAATATAGAAGGATTATGCCTTAAAATGGGTTTGAAATAAATGTTTTAAATGTCACTACATATCTTGAAATAATTGTAAATGATCCACACATTGTTATTATGTGTTCATGATGTAAGAGGGCTTGGGAAATACCTAACATGAATAGTACAATCAAAATATTAGGAGGAGAAGGGGAACGAAGTATATAATGATTTGTTTCTATTACCAAGAAAAGATATATAGGAGTTAATAAATACCCTTAAATAAAATGATTCAATATTGAAATTTTTTATGATATGAAGTCATTTATCAGGTCATAGGTTAGGTGGACTATGACAATTAAGAATGAAAATACAACATTAGATATATTATCTATGGAGAAAGATAGATCTTATATATGTGTGAATCTTTTCATCCTATGTTCACAGATAAGAAATATACGATGAAGCATATTACATATATGTATCTCTTCCTTATGAGAGGTGTAATATTTATTTAACTTTAGAATAATTAATAGGGAACAATTTTTTTGTAAGGATCTTACATGGATTTGACTCACATTCAAGGAAGTGAGGCCACACAATGAAGGATGTTTTGTATTGTTTAAGGTATTAAATTATGTATCACTCATAATGTAGTATAAAATCATGCAAAAAGGAATTATTTATCGGATTCTTGTGGTAATTGATGTTGTTGAAGAAATAAGATAACTTCCTCTCAATCCAGGACCCATTAATGGGAAACATCACATGAATAATGTGAATCCAAGTATCAATAAGAAATAGGGATTTGATAGAGGATCATTACAGAGACTAAGATAAGAGACACATATATATCTATAAAACATATACTAACAGTAATGAAGACACACATTCTTTTAATGAAGGACCATTATACGGGTCAAACCCTTATGCGGGGTGGTAATTTTATTTTCAATTATATCCCTAGGAAAGTAATTATAGAATGAAAAAACTTATATAAATCTATCTTGAATGTAGGAGGAATAAATATCACCATCAATCTTTCGTGAAGATATTATGATGTCATTTTTTGTGTAACATATGTTGTGAGGTTTGATGTCATGAAATAATGAGAAAGATGTTCTGTAGTTTAATATCTTATGATGGAACCCTATATGTTGGGAGTTCTATTCATATACCACTCATGTATAAAATGAAAAAACATCTTCGTATATATATCCATATAGTGGGAAATCCACCATTAATAATGTGGATCCAATTATTGGGATAGTGTAGAGGATTTGGTTTCAATTGTACACAATTCTTGAGATATGAGATCCTTGAATCACTAGAGGTCATATTTTCAATGGAATCAAGATACTAATTATATTTAAATAACCTTATTTCTCTAAAAATATATCTCATGTCAAAGGGATGAGGGGTGAAATATGTTCATGCTCTATTGATAGACGTAAGGTTTCTATCGCATGTGAGTGAGTGAATTTATCACCACCATTAAAAGACTTCTGTAAGTAGAATATTCATCTTCTCTAATGAAATTATATCATAGAATCAATATGTATCCTAAGTAATTATACTGAAGAAACATGTAGCTCTTATGATAATGGTTATTTACCTCAACCACCACAAAAAATGGTGGATGATAAAATTCACTTAGAACCCTTGCATGGATTTGGATACCATTTATGGAGAACATTCCACATATACCATTCCAAATAGTATAAGTATTTTTGTTTGGTTGGACTTATATCGTGTAGTGTTACATCATGAAATCGGGATATTGTACCATGATTTTCAACATCCCGCAACAAGTATAATAGTGATATGATATTTAGAATCATACATCATGAAATTTATGATATAAATTTATCTTCATGATACTGGGATAATGATCCCTCTATAAATGATGCATCACAATTACGAGAACCATAGTAATAAAATATAAACCATAATCTCACAGGATTCATGATCAGCATGTGAAAAAATTAGTTTTAACATTACTCATATTAGACTACAACCCATGGAATGTGATGATATTAACATGAATCATGATGTTTAATAACCAGTGGTAGAGTTGGTGTCATGTATTTTATCATTTTGTAATAAGGAAACAAGGAAAGCACTATCTAACATCATGCATATTGAACATTATTAAATATATTTTAATGTAATTTCACTAAGAATAGGCTAACACAACCTCATGGTATGCCATGTAATTTTGAGAATCCTTTCATTAGTAACTTTAATAACATGAACTCTATCCATCACGATTAATAAGTGGGATCTATTAGAGTAGAAATTGTGTTTGGCAGAAGGTACCCCTATTTAATATAGTGTTATAGATGATTCCTTTACAATAACATCATATTTTTTAAAGCTATCATCCATTATCATTAAAGGATTGATAAAATGGGTGCTCATTATTTAATACGCACATGACTTGATTATGAAGAATATATTAGTTTTTTAGTGTTCACAACATTTTATAATCAAAACTTTATAACTCATTTAGTAACTGTTGGGACTGTTCATCTTCAAACAACTTATTTCATTAAGTTAAATGAACCAAATTTAGCTGAACCATGATGGGTAGGGCTGCCAATGTCATGCATATAATAAAATATTGTGTATCGGTCATATTAGAATTGGTTTTCATTTTGTAATTCCAAAAATCATGAATGAGATTACCTGTCTAGGTCTTGTTGTCATTTTCCACCATTATTCAATGCATATTAGATACGACCTTGTTGGAAGCCTCCATCTATCCGTTTTCTATTTTATGGTAGTCAGATGAGTAGTTGGAATAAATGTACCATTCCTACCATATCATTTTTAATTCCAATGTGGACAATTTGTGTCATTTTATATCAATATTTTGGGAGGGACATAAAATCTATTAATGAATATTGACATTAAAAAATTGATAATATCCTTTGTTCTAACACCGATGAAATATATAGCCTTGACCCATTTAGGGAAAATGTTAATGAACATAATGATTTACTCATTATTTTGGACTATGGGTGGGGGATTTTACTCAATGATATCCATTACCCATTTGAAAACAACCAATATTGTTTTTTAGTATTAGATCACTCTAGGGGTTGAGGGATGAAATTGGAATGCATATAGAAATCATGAAATTTTCTATTGAACACTAAAGAATCCAACATCATAAATGGAAAAAGTTATCTAATCCTTTATACTTAATGTTATTGCATGGAATCTAAATTATTATAACTATAGATTTATTAATGAAGATATTTCATAATTGTTAGGGTACCACCTCTTTTAATTCATCGGAGTATGTCTTTGAAATACCTCATTTCTGAGTTCTTTTTGTGATTTTAAGTTATTACAGAGGGTAAAGTTCACCCCTACCACAAAATCTTCTCTCTCCTAGATTGGTTTGATATTATAATTACCCAATGAATATGGTATTTTATGGTTATATTAAAAAATCAGGAATTTTATTTAGTGTAGGTGGTGGTGGTGGGGTTATCAGCTTTCTTTACTCCAAGTCAGTTTTGATCCCATTGAATTACTCCATATCATTATATATGAATGGATGTCCACCCTATAGAGTGTGCTCCAGATGATTTTCCTGAGAGGATTCAGATCCCTCAAGGATGTGACCACATTATTCAATGCATTGGAATGAAAATTAAGTTAATACATGAAATGAGATGATGTTAGATCATAGTAAAATTACACCATTATCCCACAAATCAAATCAGTTAATGAGTTTGAATCCTGTTTCACAATTTCATAGACAAATTAATCTCCTTGATAACCCTTGGTACTCAAATGGGATATAGGTATTTATAGGGACATCTCTAAGACTCTAAAAAGAATTTTTATTTTTTTTATTCATTCTTCGTTTAACCCTCTTACAACATGATGGAATTGGGTAGTACTGAATTCACTAGGTAAATGAGAATAATTTCTAAGACAACCCCGCAATGCTTTGGGATTTTATTTCTTCTTCCCATTTGGATCCATAATGAACCTCAAATTACATCTATCATATTTGGGGAGTATCAATATTGAATAAAAATACTTCATCATGATGTTCTATATTCATCAACACACATTCTTTGGAGGTGTACGCTTCCAAAAAATAGGACAATGTATTCCCCTTTACAATATTCTATAGAATGTAATGAATGTTTTCTACTATAGGATTACTATTTAACATTCTAAATATAAAATTAAAATTGTATGATTCTAGATGTATTTAAATATTTTAATATGAGAAACTATGTGGAACTCGTGATGCTTCCAGTAGTGCCTCAACTGGTTGACTATGAATACTGAAATAATGAAATTATTATTGATATTTTAATATTAGGTCTCACTATCTATTACATTAAAAAAGAAATTTTATATTTTATTAATTCATTAGAACATTATTTTATTCAATGAGGGAACCAATTAATCACTCCAGGCTCTCTACATATTGAATGATATGATTTACTTATGTAGAAAACATCAGTACTAGAGTGATCAAGAGATTTCATTTGAGAAAATAAAAGGATATTGGAATGTATTAATTTAATTTATAGGTGGATACATTTTATTTTTGTTATTTTAATGGTAAACACACTCACAAAATATTAACTATAAATCTTGAAAATTATGTAATTTATCCATAAATTCTTATCAACTCATTGATTTTTTGAGGGGGGAGATATCAAGGATTCCATTATTATTCTCAACTTCTAATTTTATTTCATGAGGGTTAACCATATTGATAAGTAATTTAAAAAATGTTACATTGGAATACAATTTCATGAGATTAATCATTAGATTGTGTTATTTATGTTTGTCAAAAAATATTTTAATATTGGAATAATGGTCAAGGATCCATTATGATTTTACTGCAAAATATTCAAAATAAAATTAATATTTTTCTATATAAGGGGTTTTAAGATAAGGTGAATTCATCATTATATTGGAACACCAATATTGATCCCAAGAAAACGAATTATCTGACAGTAATATACCACTTCAGTTTCCCAAAAAGAAGGGGGACCCTTCTATTCAGGGGCAATATGAATTTGATAATATTATAAAGAAATTTTTATGGAGAATATTTCCTGGAAAATAGTAATTAAATAAACAATATTTTTTCATTATCATTGAGAAAAAATCCATTGGAAAATTCTAGTTAATATCCTAGAAGCTAATGAGACCCCAAACAAAGTTATTTTTTTCTTGAGGGAGATGATATTTTCAAGATATTTCTGTTATTGGACCTATTGAATGAATTTATCATTCATGATCTTATAAACCCTAACTTATAACTTTGATGTATGGGTATATTTAATTCCTTTGGATTCATATTCATATCCATAATGATCATTTTAAAGACCCAAAGGATGAGTAACCACATCAGGATCTGAACCAAGAAATACTATATAGTTATAGAAACAAACATGTTTCTATGTCTTTCAAGAGGTGATGTATGTGTATTTATACTAATGCGACATGAAAAAACTGGTCTACATTAGCTAAATGTCATCAAAGGTATATATATTCCATTATTTTAGCTTATCTATAATATTAGATATTACTTCTTCTGATACTGGATAGAAATCTATAAGATCTTATTCATATCCCCTATTTTCTTTAATATAATTTTATGTGGGGGAGAAAGGAAAATTTTTTATCATAAAAGATGGAATGTGGATATTATTATATCTTATGAGTGATTAGGATATTAATATAGATCTTAATGGTGGTGATGTAGGGGAATCGTTATTCAAGGGATATTGGATACTTTTTCTTTTCACCTCAGTGTCACTATGGGTAGATAATGCACTAATATCCTGAGATTTTAGAGTTAATATAGGGAAATTTTCATCTTATATACATGAATTAGAGTTATTATTTGATATTTAAGAGGATGTCGGGGATCTTCACAAAATAAAGATATGATGATGAATTTTTTATGGGGTAATATTGTCTTTTAAAAAATTAATCTCTTTTTCCATATTGAGAGGTTTAGTCAAAATAGTTAATATCATAAGGATATTGGAAATATACCAAACTCAAATGTCTTCCTCCTTATATTAGGTTTTAGGTTTACTTGATTTAAGAGATTGTTTTTGGTCTTAATATCATTTAGGATATCCCTAGAGAAAAATCCTTCAAAAATAATATTAATTAAAAAGAAAGTCATCATGTTATTTTCCTCAACCAGTGTGGGATTCTCGATAGGCGCATACATTTGATGATAATATAATAGGAAGTTGATTAGATGATTAGATATCATAAAAATAAACCGACATTTCAATCACTCCCCAAACCTAGAGTGGTTTCCGGCATCAAACAAGTGGGAAACATGTTATTTTTTCCATGATCATTTACTTTGTTAGTGGGAATTATCATAAAAACTTTTGAGGTAGTAATTTTGATTGAATATTCTTTCACCTAAAAATTACCATACCCGTATTAGAGTCCCACATCAATACATTGAGATTTACATAAATAAAAAGGGGTATTATCACCATATAAAACCAGATATACCTGTTGATAGTGTACTTGAGGAACTAATTGTATAATGAAGGAATTTCGATATGGAAATGATGTTTCATTCTTACCAACTATGTATTGAAAGATATAACTTTTTTGAAAACAATTAATTTAGAGACGAATGTGAGATCCCGTAACTATACTCTTAGAATATCTTTGTTTTGAGGTTTCTGTTTACTCTTTTAATACTCATGGATTTTCATTATAGAGGGATACAAGTTGGTTTCACTATAATCTAGATGTTAGTGGGTCTAATATTACATGAATTTGATCCACAAACCTATTTAAATAAAATACTAATGAATTTCAATGTCTCCACTATTTCTTGGTTTGATCAACGGTATGAAGTGTCTCAACATGGAATCTTCCTAGTATATTTATTTGAAGGATATGATCATATAGAAAATAGAGGTGGTAGTATTTTCATGATACACATCCTCAATGAATACTTTAACTTAAAACTCTTGAGGGATTTAAAAAAACCCACCAATGGATTCCCTAACTTTCATTGAAATCTAGGGACATCAATAATTGAAAACTAAGATAGAATGAAAATTACATATTTCAAAATACCATATTTCTAAACAATGAACCGTCATTTTAAATAATTTAGTTATTCCTTGTATAAAGGGTTGGAGTTCTAGGATACGTGAAATGACGATTCCTTCTTTTAACCAAAATATGTGAAGTTGTTATAGTTTGATTATTGGGATGAGTTACCCTTCAGAAATTATTATTTAGACTGTACAAATTCACATTAGTAACTCAATTTTCTAATATAATTTTATATGAATGGTTCCTAGATGATTATTTAGTAGATAAATTATATTGTTAATCCTGCTTAAGATCTTATCAGTGGGTCTCTAGAGAATATAACACTCTAGTGGGTACATTTTCGGATTTTTGGGGTCTATATTGACCCATAATTCCCTAGTCGCCTCAAACTCTATATCATATTCCCTAGTTATGGGGAGGAACCCATGTCAATATGAATCCTCTTCGTCATAGAAGGTTCTTATCAAGTCATTGGTGTTGGATCGAATTGCACCAAATATACACAAGAGGGGGGGGGGTGAATTGTGCCTTTTCAAAAATCATTACTAGATTGTGTTCTACCTTTTAACATTAATCAGTTAAAATGATGCAGCGGAAATTCAAATAGTAGAAACACAAGAGGTATAGTGGTTCAGGGAACACAAGGACCCTACTCCACTCCACCAACGCTATACTCCACGAGCATGGTGACTTTCACTATCTGGTCCTCATTTCAACAGACCGGTTCATAAATAAATATAGGCAGTTGACACCTTTACAATCCAAGGAAAAATAACCTTCATGTACACTTACAGAACCTACACAACATAGTACGAGAAGCTGGTCACTCAAGAATAGAAAAAAAGATTATCGTATTTTGAAAATACTTTCCAGATGTTCTTCACAATTGCAACAGCATGCAATTGACAGTAGATGGATTGTCTCCTTCAGAAATAATAATCTTTACATAAGAGAAGTTCTGAGTCAATACCGTTGTAGTAGATATAGAAATACAATTCAAAACTTTAGTAGTATCAAATTTACAGTATATTTTCGTTGTAGAACAATTGAATCTTCTATCGCGTTCCTTCCTCTTTAACAAACAGAGCTTTGATGCTCCTTTTGAACCAACAGATCGGTGTGTTTGAGTAGTCTCTGTTTTTACTTCTTTTTATAATAATCAAAAGATCACACACGATCAATAATCATCGACGTAGTTGTAAAAAAGAGCCCATATAAATAATATAATGATAATAACTTTTCCTGTAAAATTATATCCACAAAAGTCTCCTTTTTTACTCGTGATATTCAAACATTTGAATTTACAGTGTAGTCATAACATTCATGAAGACTCGGCATAAAAATATCATTTTAGTTAGATTATCAAATCATTGATGAAATTGTTTTGAATTAGTCAAAATAGTACTATTAAAATTTGCTTTAAATCTGAATTGAAATCCGTATATTAATCATCATATTGACCGTTGCATAAAAATATTGACTTTAAATTATTCGACGCCAAACATAAGGTTATGTTGAACTGTATGCGTCCTCTAAACGTAATCTTGATGAAATAGCCTTCAAACATAAGTTTCACAACATAAGGTTGATAACGTAAGGTTGACAACGTAAACTTGACAACAAAAATAAGGTTCATTCCAAACGTAGTGTTGTTCATCCATACTTTTCTCTTCAACATACAAACGTACGATAAAAGATCCATACTTTTACTTGATCCATACTTTTCCAAGAACGTATGGTCGTTTACAAAAGTAATGTTGATGAACATACTTTTGAGAAACAAATGTAACGTTTAATATTTACTTACATTTCTCTTTCTATACTTTTCTGATATCCCAAACGTAGGGTTTCTTCCTAATTTAGTGTTATTCTTCCATACTTTGATTATAACGTATGGTTATTTAACCATACTTTTTCCTTATATCAAAAAGTATACATAGTTTTTATCCTTACACTACATTTATCTATGTAGGGTATGAACAGTGTTTCCAAATTACGCTCAAGCAGATTCTGAATAAGTAGCTCATGAACAGTGTTTCCAGAATATGCTAAATACAAATACTTTAATAATAAATTCCCATAATTTCAAGAGTAAAATAAAATTATAAATTCCTGCAAAATTATTAACAAATAAAATCATTAGAAAATAATTAATGGTATTTGTGAGCATAAAAATTATCATAAAGAGATCGATTATTAATATAAACTCCCCCTTTAAATAAAATATTATGTATTATTGAAAACAAAACTTTCTCAACAATCTATCCATTTTTTATGATAAAAAAACCCATAAAATAATAAGAATAATTAAATGAAATTAACATTCAAAATTAGTTACAAAATGTTTCAGAATTTTGAGAGGGTAAAAAAATATTTAATTTTAACAAAATCATTTCAATAAATAAAAATTTCTCCCCCTTCATCAAATAAAAAATAAAATAAAAGTTTATAGTTTTATCCAAATTTCTCCCTCTGAATAAAAAGTAAAAGAAAATTTCCCTTTATAATAAAAGACTGTTAATAACTTAAAATAGTTTTCTGTATAAGTATAAATCTATATACATCCAAATCATTTTAATTATACAAGAAATCATTTATATAAGGTTTTAAAATTTTAAAATAAAATGTTGTGTTTATCCAAATTTCTCCACCTTTTTGTGATATCAAAAAGAATGATAAATCATGGATTTTAACACATTTAATGTTGCGCTGAACTGTAGGTAAATGCTATTATTAACTATTTATCAATAATTAAATCTGGAGTATTGGAATATCAAAACAAAGACAGCAAAAAAATAGAAAGAAAGAAATAGATTTTCATTAAAATTCAAAAATAGATACAATGATGATAAACACAGGAATCAAGGTTTTTTTTTCATTCAATAGGTAGGGTTTATCATCTTTGGACTGTAGACTTGATTTCTACTAACTGTTCTCTCAGAATTTTCATTAATCCATCACCTAGATTAATAATAATAGCTCTGGCATCTTGAGTCATATAAATATCTTCAATGAGATTGAATCAAAAAAAATCGTGAATCCTTTCTTCTTTCTCCATAAACAAAGACAGCTTCTCGGTGAATTTTTTAAAGACAGAGCAGATTCATAGCTCACTTGATGTTAACTGATCAACTAAGAATTTCTGATTATCTAAGAGAACAGATAATGGAGCACTATTGCACTAAAAATCTTGTAACATGTCATTCATGTTGCTCATTGTAGCTGTGATTCCTTGAAATATTCGGATTAAATCTGGTGAAGTGCCTGATCCACTAGCAGCATTATTTCGAACTGATGCAAATTGTGTATCCAGAAAAAACATAAGATCTATGAAATCTGACTTCATAAACATTTCATATTTCAATTTGGCAACAACATTTATCAAAACCTATTTAAAAACATTAACTTCTTGTCTTGAAACAATACTCTCCTTAAGATTTTGAAATTTAAACTATTCGGATTCTATGGTGCTTCGTAGAGAATCATTCTAACATTACAGTTGAGATAAATTTTTGTACAATTCATCAACTTCCTTATTCCTTGAATCAGAAGTACCCTTTTCTTGATTCACATTCTCAGGTTTTGTGTGATGTAGCAGTACTAAAGGTAATAGTTCATCATCGGATTTTTCTTTCTCCTTGTCCTGAGCAGGTTGGTCCCCAAATTTTTCCTCAGATTCCTTTCCAGACTCTTCCATAGAAAAATCCTCTTGAAGAGCTTTTATCTGAGCTTCAGAAGCATGCTCATAACGAATATCTGCAATTTGTTCATCTAATAAAATATCTAAAATGATATTCTCAAGAGTTTCCTGAGGTCTGGACACTTCCTCACTAGGATCTCCCTCCCTTTCTTATTGAAGTACAACAGCAACATCAGCTACATCTTGTTGTTCTGATCTTTCAACTACAGTCCCTTCATGACCAGGATCTGTAATAGTAACATTATGTTCTTGAGGTTGTTCAAAAACCTTTTCTCTAAAAAAGCTGTAAGAGAGTAAATCTCCTGTAGTTAAATCAGGGAAAGTATGTTCCTTAGTCATAGGTCTTTTCTTTTTAGTTTGAAGTCCCTTCTGACATCTTTCTTCCTCAGTTTCTACCACTTCAAATCTGATCCTCCTTGTCGCAGTTCTGACTCTCAATTCAGCTTGTCCCTCCTTGGACTTTACAGATTGAGCTTTAGCACTCTCTGATTCATCATCTGCTCCTATTGGCAACAGTTTTCCTTTGATAGTACTCCAGACATAGCCAATATTCCTTGATGTTTCATCATTAAACACATTACTGTGATGATAGTGTACACTGGCATCCACCAGTCTCACCATGTCCTTCTTAAGCAACAACTTTGAAATGAATCGACCAAAAGGATAAAAGTTCATTTATACATCACTCTGACTACAATATCTTATATATCAAACCATATACCGAGGATAATTGAGTTTTACATCACTGAGAAAAAGATATATTATATACATATCGGGATATAATATCTTCTCTATCTCAAAAATCCTTGGTGCAATCCCTGTTTGCACAAATTTGACAAATATTTTTTGATCAGGCTCCAAATACTTGATAAAAAATTTCTTTATAGTTTTAATACCAAATAGAAATGACATTATGTCCTCTGATTTATGCAGAGAATCTCCAATATTTTTCAAATCGAAATAAAAACTCCCTCATGAGGGTAGTTGACAATCTAACCAATTTCTACTGACGAGATTGAGAAATCCCTATCCTCTATCTTAGCCATCATAATGTCCTCAGTATCTCCCAGACTAAACTATATAGATTGGAAGAAGTATCTAAGCTCTACCTCATACAAAAATTCTATATTTTCACTATTGAACATCTGTTCAAGGTTTTGAAATGACAGTGCTTGTTTCAAAAGTAGATTTGTCTGAAATAACCAGTCGAGATCGATTACCTTTCCCTGTAAGATTTTTCTTCCTTCGGAGCATTGTCTTTTAGAATTTCTTGTCTCGGCTTCACTGGATCTTTTAGTCCTTACCATCTCTGTGATAATCTCTGATGTTTTGAAGGTTAGGGTTTTATTGGTTCGAAGATTAGGGTTGACGAGCAGAGGTGCAGTTTTCGGGTTCGAAAAGGTTTCGATGGAAATGAAACAGTTTAGAAGTCAAAAGGGTTTCTGACAAACGTGATTCTTGTGTTTTTAATAATCATTAAATATATTTAAAAATAAATAAAATCGATTACTCGGGGAAAATAAACTTATTCTGTTTGAAAAAAATAGATTAATTATTTTAAGAAAAATTAAAATAACGAATTACTATAGAAAAATTAAATTTTATTAAAGATCGAATAAACCTATATACCCCTTAATATATTTCAACCTTGCATTGGGAAGAGGTTTAGTAAAAATATCAGCTAATTGAATTACAATACTTACAAATTCCAAAGATATATCCTTTTTACGAACATGATCTCTTATAAAATGATGTCTGATATCAATATGCTTATTTCTAGAATGATTAATAGGATTTTTTTTGAAATATTAATAGCACTAGTATTATCACATAAAATAGGCGTATTATTAAAATTTAGTCCAAAGTCCATAAGAGTGTTTTTCATCCACAACACCTGTTCACAACAACTACCAGCAGAAGCATACCCTGCCACAACTGTTGACAGGGAAACTGAATGTTATTTCTTACTTGACCATGACACTAAAGATTTTCCTAAAAAGTGACAAGTTCCTGAAGTTATTTTCATATCTAATCTACTACTCCCAAAGTCTGCATCTAAATATGAAATCAAATTGAAATCAGAAGTTATTGGATAAAGAAGAGACTAAAAAATAGTTTTTTTTAAATATCTTAAAATTCTTTTAACAGTAGTTAGATGAGATTCATTAGGATTTGATTGAAATATTGCACAAAGACATACATAATACATTATATCTGGCATACTAGAAGAATGAAATAATAAACAACCAATCATACATCTATATAACTTGTTGTCAACTGATTTTCCAGTTTCATCCAAATCAAGTTTTATATTAGTACACACAGGAGTTGTATATGTCTTGCTATTTTCAAGTCCAAATTTCTCAACAAATCAGTAAATTATTTTCTTTGATTCAAAACATTTCCCAAATCTTCTTGATAAATTTGATGTCCTAAAATAAAATTTAGTTCTACCATTATAAGCATTTGAAATTCTTTTTTGTATTAACTTTGAAAAATCATTTCGTAGGGTTTTATTAGTTGATCCAAAAATTACATCATCAACATAAATTTGAACCAATAAAATATTAGAATTCACAGTTTTCTTAAACAATGTTGGATCTTCCATTACAACAGTAAAATAATTTTTCAAAACAAAAGATCTTAATATTTCATACCAAGCTCTAGGTGCTTATTTAAGGCCATAGAGAGCTTTAGTATGTTTTAAAACAGAATCTGGTTTTTGTGAATTTTCAAAACCAAGAGGTTTCTCAACATAACCTTCCTCCATTAAATAACCATTGAAAAAGATAGACTTAACATCCATCTGAAATAATTTAATGTTCATATGAGATGCATAGAATAAGATGATTCTAATGGCTTCTAGTCTAGATAAAGGTGTAAAGGTCTCATCATAATCTATAACTTCTTCCTGATTATATCCTTTTGCTACAAGCCTAGATTTATTTATAGTTATTATTCCTTGATCATCTTAATTATTTCTAAAGATCCATTCGGTTCCTATCACTGGATAGTTCTGTGGTCTTTCAACTAATTCCTAGACTTCATTTCTTTTGAACTGGTTTAATTCTTCTTATATTTCTATCATCCAAATTTCATCATCTAAATCTTCTTCTATAGTCTTGGGTTCTAATTGTGATAGAATGTCAGATAATTATATATATTTTCTATATTTCTTCTAGTTTTTATTCCTATATCTAAGTCGACTATTATAGTTTCTAAAGGGTTATTCTTTATGGTTCTGGTATTTCTAGGAAACACAATTATAGGTTCTTCAGTATCATGTTCTTTTGAACTGGACTGAATTTTATTTATATCTTTTTCAAAATCAATTTTCAAGTTCACAAGCCTCATGTTATCATTAGAGTCAGATTCATCCATTTGATCTTTCCTTTTCACAAAGGGATCAGATTCATCAAATTTCACATGAACTGATTCTTAAACAATCCATGACTTCTTATTATAGATTTTATAATCTTTGGAAGTAGCTGAATATCCTAAGAAACTTTACTCATCAGATTTTGGATCGAACATACCAAGATTATCCTTGGTGTTTAAGATGTAATAATTACATCCAAAAACATTAAAGTAGTTAACTTTATGTTTTCTGTTGTTTCAATGTTCATAGGTTTTTTTTCAAAAGTGGTATAATTAAAACTCTATTTATTATATAGCAGGATGTGCTTATATCTTCTGCCCAAAAGTATGTAGGAAGGCAGTATTCATTTAGCATAGTCCTAGACATTTCATGAATAGTACTATTTCTTCTTTCAACAATTCCATTTTGTTGAGGTGTTCTAGGTGCAAAGAAGGTGTGTTTAATACCCATATTTGAGAAGAAGTAATTAAATTATGATTCTCAAATTCCCCACTATGATCAATTCTTAATGAAATTATTTTAAAACCTTTTTCATTTTGAACAGCTTTACAAAAACTTTCAAATAAAGTAAAAGATTAATTTTTAAATTTCAAAAAGAAAATCCATATAAATCTAGAATAGTTATCAACTAAAACAAATACATATAATTTACAAGCCAATATTTATACTTTTGAAGGTCCAAACAAATCCATATGAATATGTTCTAGAGGGTTAGATGTAGTAATTTTGTTAACAGATTTGAAGGATGATTTGTGTTTCTTGCCAAGTTGACATGCATCATAGAATCTTTCACTTTCAAATTTGAGATTAGGCAAATCAGAAACTATAAGTTTCTTAGATAACTTATTTTAAACATATACATTACAATGTCCAAGTCTCCTATGCCAGATCCAGGATTCATTTATTTTAGTAGTTAGGAAATTTACTTGTTGTTTACACAAGGAATTTAAATCCAAGATATACACATTATCAATTCTCGGTGCTCAAAATTTAAGCAATTTATTTTTGAAAACAGAACAATAATTGTTAGAAAAATCAATAGCATAACCATCATCACATAGTTGAGAGATACTTATCAGATTGTGTTTCAATCCTTGTACATAAAGTACTTTATTAATTGAGATAGCTTCTGGATCTCCAACATTTCCAATACCATTGATTTTTCCTTCGGAATTGTTACCAAAAGTGACATGTCCACCATATTTTTGAGTGAGTGTAGAGAAATTCAATGAGTTTACACTTATATGTCTTAAGAAGCCACTGTACATATACCAAATGTCCTTTTTTCTCTTGAGAACTGCTCCCTACAAATACATTTATACAGATTGCTTTGGTACCCATGTTTTATTGGGTCTAGTAGGGTTAGCTAGCAAGGATCTGGGAATCAAGACTTGCTTGGTTTTTCTAATTTCACATGAATCCAATAGATCATTTGATACAAAATCTTTCTTAATGACACTTATTTGGGGTTGTCTTAAGAAATAGTATTTAGAAATATGTCCCCTTATTCCACGGTAATTACAATTTAATCTTTTTGCACTTGGAATTAAATAGTTTTTGTACAGCTTGGGTTTTTCACCTTTACTGCCAATTCCAAATCTCTCCTTTTTAATGATATTTTCCCAAGGATTTTGTTTATAGTATTTTCTCATTTAGTAAAAATAAGGTCTGTAGTTTTATATGTTTCTACTTCAGTTTGCAGTGATTTTATCTTTGATTCATAATCCGTATTGTTAGAATTAATCGAATCAAATTTTTCAGTTAACTCCTTATATTGTCTCAATATTGTATCTCGTTCATTAGAAATGACCTTATGAATATTCTTTAAAGACTTATGCTTATTAAATAGAGAGTCATATTTTTCTTCAAGCATACTGGAGTAGGCTGCATGTTTTTTATTAGAGTAATTAGATTCAGAACTTGAATCAGAAGAGTAGTAAGATTGTACCTCATCTATTTCTGCCATAAAACACATGTTGGCTTTCATATTTTCTTCCCACTTCTCTATGTATGATTGAAATGTACTACTAGAGTCTTTAGATACACACCATGTAGCTTTCATGGCTATTTTTTCCTTATGCTCATAGTCATTTCTTTTGAATAATTTCCTTCTTTTGTCTTCTTTTAGCTGAGGACAGTGAGGTTTGATCTGCCCCATTTTCTTGTATTCATAGCATCTTACATCTTTATAATATTTCATAAAGGATTTTCTAAAGCCTCTTTTCTTTCAATAAAATTTTGTTAATCTTCGGGCAAGCTGAGCCAATTCCACATCAGAATAAGATAACTCAGAACTCTCTGACTTCACTTTTTCATTTTTCTTCATATTTCTATTTTTGATATGTGATGATTCTTTCAAGGCAGTATCATCTATTTTGAAAATCACATTATGTTCATTAGATTCATCTTCCATCTTAGCTTCATACATCATTAATGTTCCAATCGGTTCTCTCATGGTTATATCTTTTACAGGTGTCGACTGTCTGATTTCTGCTAAGATTCCATTCCATTTTGTAGGCAGTACTCTCAATACTTTTAAATCTTGGTCAGCTTCCTTAATGGGATCTCTCAAGGCAGTTATGTTATTGACAATATCTGTCAATCTCCCATTCATTTGAGTAATACTCTCACCTTCAACAATTTTGAATGTATCAAATTTAAGCATACCAGTTGCATATCTCATTTCACTGATATTATTAGTTCCTTCATAAGCAACAATAATAGTTTTCCACATTTCATATGCTGTTGGGAATTGAGATACACTATTAAACTCATCAGGTCTTAGACCACATATAATTTCATTAATTTCCTTCGAATTCATATCATATTCTTCTTCAGTAGCTGCACTGCATGTTTCAGGTTTTTCTGGTATTTCATATGGAGTTAGAATATTAGAATAGACTCTGTATCCATGACTTTTCAGATAGATAATCATTCAAGACTTCTAGCATCCATAGTTTTCTCCATTGATGTATGGGGCTCTAAACATAGGCATTCCCTCTCTTGTATCAATCATCTTGCTCTGTGTATAATTACTTTCAACTTGTTAATGATTTATCAGAAAGCTAAACCATTGATACCAATTATTGGATCGAATTACACCAAATATACACAAGAGGTGGGTGAATTGTGTCTTTTCAAAAATATTTATGAGATTATGTTCTGCCATTTAACTTTAGTCAGATAAAATGATGTTGCGGAAATTTAAATAGCAAAAACACAAGATGTATAGTGGTTCAGGGAAATGAAGTCCCCTAGTCCACTCCACCAACACTCTACTCCATGAGGATGGTGATTTTCACTATCGAGTCCTTGTTTCAACAGACCAGTTCACAACTGAGTACAGGCAGTTGACACCTTTACAATCCAAGGAAAAACAAAGCCTTCTAGTTCACTTACAGAACCTAAACAACTTTGTACGAGAAGCTAGTCACTCAAGAACAGAAAAGAAAGATTTTTGTATTCTGAAAATACTTTCTAGATGTTCTTCACAATAGAAACAAAATGCAATTGATAGTAGATGGATCATCACCTTCAGAAATAATAATCTTCACATAAGAGATGTTTTGAGTCATGCCCTTTGTAGTAGATATAGAAATACAATTCACAAAATCAGCAGTAGAAAATTCACAGTATATCTTCATTGTAGAAGAAGTGAATCTTCTATCGTGTTCCTTCCTCTTTAACAAACAGAACTTTGATGCTCCTTTTGAACCTGAAGATTGGCATGTTTCCATAGACTGTGTTTTTCCTTTTATTTCAGAAAAATCAAAAGATCACACAAGATCAATAATCATTGATGTAGTTTTAAAAAATATCCCATATAAATAAAATAATGATAAGAACTTTTCCGGAAAAATTAGATCCACAAAAGTCGCCTTTTTTTCTCGCGATATTCAAACATTAGAATTTGCAGTAGTTGTAACTTCCACGAAGACTCAGCATAAAAAGAGTCTTTTAATTCAATTATCAAATCATTGATGAAACAGTTTTGAATCAGTCAAAATTATACTTTTAAAATCAGCTTTAAATCTGACTTGAAATCCGCATAATAATCAGCGTATTGACTGTTACATAAAAATATCGACTTTAAATTCTCCGATGCCAAACGTAAAGTTAAGTTGAACTGTACGCATACTCTGAATGTAAGGATGATGATGTAGTCTTCAAACATAAGGTTCACAACATAAGGTTGACAACGTAAGGTTGAAAACGTAAACTTGACAACAAATGTAAGGTTCATTCCAAACATCGGGTTGGTCATCCATACTTTTCTCTTCAACTTAAAAACGTACGATAAACGATCCATACTTTTCAAAGAATTTATGGTTGTTTACAAAAGTAAGGTTGATGAACCATACTTTTGAGAAACATACGTAACGTTTAATATTTACGTACAATTACCCTTCCATACTTTTCTGATATCCCAAATGTAGGGTTCTTTCCTAATGTAGGCTTATTCTTCCATACTTTGCTGATAACGTATGATTGTTTAACCATAAGTTTTCCTTATCTCAAAATGTATACAATATTTTTATCCTTACGCTACGTTTATCCAAATAGGGTATGAATAGCTTTTCCAGAACATGGTCAAGTAGATTCTAAATAAGTATCGCATGAACAGTGTTTTCCAGAATACGCTAAATACAAATACTTTAATAATAAACACACAAAAATTCAAGAGTAAAATAAAATGATAAATTCCTAAAAAATGATTAACAAATAAAATCATTAGAAAATAATTAAGGGTATTTGTGAGCATCAAAATTATCATAAAGAGATAAATTATTAATATAAACTCCCCCTTTAAATAACAATGTTATGTATTATTGAAAAAAAAATTTGACAACAATTGGGAGTGTATAATTTCTTGTTCACTATTAGGGGTTACTCATATTGCACCACATTTTTTTTATTTTAGGTATATTGGAACTCAGAATACTAAATTTTTTAATACTGTGATTCAAAAGAATCTATATTAGTTGTTATAGAGGGAACTAAGATCACGCCTGTTTGATTTAGCCACACCCTAATGAAATAATTTTCTCGATGGATATATTTTATTTTTATCCAATAATAAATATTTTATGTTCCCTTACTCAAGAAGTCCTCCTATTCTCATTCATCCCTAGGTTGGATGTTATAAATACAAGTTACCTATACTGGTGGTTATCTCAACTTGAACTATATATAGTAATCCATCATTTGGATAATTATCATGAAGAAAAAAATAGTACTTTATATTTTTTTCCTAAAATGATATGCTAAGTAAAATAGTCTGAGCAGTATTTGAGAAAAATTTCATTAGGTTCGTAATGAAATGAAAACATTAGCAAGTTATTTTACTATGTTATAATAAAGTACTATACGGTATTTTTGTATTAATATAGATTATTCTTCTAATCATAAAACATGAGGAGACAAGGATTTTGATTCCCACCCATTACAGGTGTATATTCTGTTTCCATTCAATTGGATGTATCATTTTATATTACATGGATCTAGGTACATGTGTTTATGTTATAGATGGATTAAGATAAAATAATCCTTATATTTTCATTATAACACATATTTCCTTGTGTTTCCAATATTAGAGTAAATTTTTGGTCTACAATATCTTACTGTGATCATGATGAATATTTTATATCCAACATACTTGAAAGTATTCATAGTTTTATTATGAAATAACATCTCAGGAAGGTGGGAAAATAATGAGGTATATTGGAGGAACTTTCCATTATGGTTTTATTTGTAAATATTAATGGAACATAGATTTAATTTCATATTCAGATTTTGATTGGGATGGTGATATTATAGATTTAAAATACTAAATTAGAAGAGAATTTTTAAAATGAAAATAAATAGGTTGATTGGATAAGAAAGAAAAATCATTTTGTCTCTTTAATCATAAAAAAATGACTATATTTTAGTCAGAAAAGACTTCACATTGTTTTTTGGATGAATCAATAGTTGGATGAAAATATTTATACATTATAATATACCATAATGATTAAATTTTATGACAAATTCCCATTGAGCTAATGTAAATTTTGTTTCAATGACCATGGATGAATAATATTGTGATCAGGTATCATTTCATTAAAGATATGATGGAACATAATTTTGGGAAGATATAATTTTTTGGAACTAAAAATCAATTGGATGATATATTCATAAAACCAATAGAAAATTACGTGTTTTAAAGGTATAGGTTGAGCCTAAGAGTTCATCCAATCATCTCAAACTAATGCGGATTGAATGTCCCCTCTTCAAATTTATACCTAATGATATATATTAAATTTGGGTATTCCTACATGATTATAAATTGTATTTTGTGAAATGGAATTGGGGATATCCAATCCATGTGGATTTATTAGAGAGATAATCCATATATAATAATCATAGTCATCATTAAGAAAATTAAAATTTTCTCTTTTTCTTATTAAATAATTATCACACATAGGCTTGGGGATACCATTGAAGGAGAATTTTGCATTATTTTGAGAGGTGGATTGTTAAATTACCCATTTTATTTTATTGTTAAAGGGGCAGTTCCACCTTATGTAAACCAAGTTATAGGAATGTACATTCCATTTTTCATGGAATTTATTTGTATAATTGATTTTGTTGATTTTGGGAAAAGTGATCATTGATAAACAAAATCCAAGGGGTATAATTGCATGATAAAAGTTATTTCTTGATTATATTTTTTATCAGTTTGTAGATTCATAGATGTTTTAGGAATGATTTTTAGTAAATAATGATGAACTCAAAGTCCTTTCTAAATCTGATATATGGATTTTAGAGGTCTAGAAATAAATTGAGAATTGAACAGCATGGTGATATTGGAATCGTTGTGTTGATATTATGATTGGATAAAAAATATATGATTTACAATCAATTGTCCATTTGTGGTGGAAACCATTGTGAGGTAGATGGCTTGGCTCTACCACACCTAGTGATAGGAAGAAAGGAGGGGAACAGAGATCCCAATGTGGGTCAACACTAAGAGTTATGGTAAATCAATGATGTAGTGAGAATCCATAGATATGTGGCTATAGTGTGTGGTTGCACCACATGAGTTTTTCAATCATTGGATGCCGCATTAAATTACATTTTGTAGATTCAAAGGCCTTAAGCTAAAGGAGATCAAACTATTTTCAATGTCACAAGAATTTTTGATACCTATTCCATGGAGAAAATGTCATGTCATAGATAAAATGCAGAAAATAATTCTATATAATTTAATGATATTTCTATAAGGATTTTATATTTTTGGTGGTGAATGAATATATGTTTCTGACATGTATATAATACTATTCACTATGATTTTTGGTTACACACTACAATCAACATTGTATTTATGAAATTATTTAAGTAAAAAACATTATTCTTACAATATAGAGAGGTTTGATGCAGTATGATATATGGTTTCTAGAAAATTTGAATAGGAATATTAATCTATATACATCTTGGATGTTTGGTGTTTTTCTAAATAACTATAAATACAATGTTTTAATTTAATTTTAAATATTTATTAGTTAATAAATATAATGTCTAGATTTGAATTAAAATTTAAATTAGAATTTGAATTCAAAATTTGAAATTAAATCATTAATTGAATACATGAACTTCGGATATGAATAATTTGAGTGTATGATTTCATCTTTTCCAGGTATATCTCTCTTGAGTTTTTATTGAACCTATTTTGGTTGGGTTTTCATTCTTATTTATACCTTTGGGGTCGAGTCACTTTTTGGGGATGGAAAGAATTTTTTGCGGAGAATGAAATAAGGGTTGTGGAATTATGATTGTTTGAAAAAATGATGTTCGGGTATAAAAAGGTTAAGGGATTACAAGGGTTCATCATGTGTTTGGGAGGATTTGGTGTTTGTTTAGGTTTTTTCAGTACAAGATAGGATAAGAAATATTGTTTTCATGATTTCATGTCATGAATAGTTAACCAGATGTGATAATATTTTCAAGAAGTAGATGTGAACAAGTTTAGGGTGTGAAATGATTACATAGAATAAATCATGTTCATTTCGTGAAATGGTTGATCAATGGTTTTTTAAATCAAGGTGATTCATTTTTCGAAAAATATCAAAAAACAATAAATTTACATCATGAAAGGTTTTCATGTAGATAAAATCTCATGACATGTGGTTTTAAACCATGCAACCAATACTATTTTTTTTCATTCAAGGTGTAGCTCTCTCCCACGGACCCTATGAAAACACCAAGTGATTTGAGAGTAACTTATTCACTCCTATATATATATATCAAGTGATTTATATTTTTTTGTTACATGACATAGTATTTAAACTTTCCATATGATTTTTTGTTTTTTTACTACTGTAACCTCTTGACTATTACGAAAACAAGTTTTGATCTTTCCCAATCATGGTTATTCCTTGTAATCGCATTTTCCTTCATTACCTATTAGAATTTCCTGTTGAAGGCATTGAATGATCACCATAAAAATGTAGGTTTTCATGAAAACAACCTATTTTATGTTTCTAATTGTTTATGTATGTTAAGAAGTGTGATATTATGATGACACAATGTGTTTTTTAATTAACATAATAATGGGTGGTGGAATTTTTTTTTCATACTACTATTGAGATCCCTTGGATAAAATGTAGTTGAAACCAAGATTAATAATACATGTAGGGTGAGCATAAACTTGAAAAATAATTAACATGGTAATGTATTAAATCATGTTTTAGTGTGAGAGGATGCCTTAAGTGATTTTTTGTTATATATTCACCTTAAAATTCCTTAATTGTTTATTGGAATTACTATATTTCCTTGATATGATATTTTTTTATTCACTGGAATGTTAATGGTTTAATACCATCTTGAAAAATGAATGGAGAATTGAAAATAATCTGTAATTTGATGAATTGATCCATTGTTAATTTTTTATTACCTTAACAATTTTAAGGAAAAAGTTGGAAACTAAACATGCCAGAACAATATATGATAAAAAATCTAAGAACTCAAAAAAAATAAGAATTACTAATATTATTGTAATTACTCACCATATATAATACCCACTATAGAGAGGCTACTTGTCCATATTGTTCTTGATATGATCTAAAAAATGGTCGACAATCTTGTCCCAAGTATAGATATATTCATATATGTTAATTTACCCTCCTTGATTCCTCATTATAATATTTGATCTTATTTGTTGATCACATAATATTGATTTCCATTAATATAAACTTAGATCGATCTCTCATATATTCTATCTGCATCCTACATAGACATATTGATATTGAAATATTCATTTCACATCTATTCCTTTGAGTTGAGAAGATGAACCATAACTACATTCTCATCACCATGAGTTGTTTATAACCCCACTAAAGTACCTCATCTCTAGACATACTCTAGGTCTGTTCTATCCTCATCCTATGTTATCATTAATATTTAAGATGATTTGGTGACCATTGGCTTCAGAAGGTTGCAGTTGTCTTTATAATACATTTTTCTTCTCATTTTATTGACCATAATGTTTAAAAAAACATTGAATTTATTTATGTTACTTGAGCCACTCTTGGTCCACATAATTATGTGATATTATTGTTCCAAATCCAAATAAGATACGGATTTTGAATATTTGTCTCTTAAATGGAGTTTAACTTCATGTACCAAAACCGAGGGAGCCACTTTTATTCCATCAACGGGGAGGCTTCTTATTCTTTTTGTAATTTTATAATTCCCATAATTCTACATCTATCCTTATTAATATTTGATCTCTAAAAATCTAGTACCTGTTATAAATATCATCTCTTGAGCTCACCTTCTTCTTGGAGCCAACAATTCTATCTTGTTCGATGTTTTCCATGGATACACTATTATCATGACACATAGGAGAAAAAGTAGAAATTTGACATAAGACATTAGAGAACCCTTTATTTGGGACTCTACAAATATAAAAATACTTAGAGACTCATAGTGTATTATTTCATGAAGTCTTTAATATGCCCATAACTTTAGAGAATGAAAAAGATGTCCCTTCCTTTGGGTTATGATCAGACAACACATTACCTTTAGCACCAATGACCAAAAACATTTGAGCATAGGAGTTGGACATTTTAGAAAATTAAAGAACCATCCATGCCCCATTCAGGATGTTTTTATCCTTGAATATTCCATCAAAATCCAACTGATCAGCTGCAAGCCCTGCAGGGAGACCAACCGTTGACACCTACCAGTCCTCATGCGGACCAAAGAACACTACCTATAGAATACTACATCGATCAGTTTGGGTCTATTTCACCAAAAAAACATCAGGAACATGAACCAAAATATTTCCACTACAATCCATCCCCACCTCCGTGTTACGGTAAATGGTCATATTCCCATGCCAACAAGTGGGGTAATTGACAGCCCGTGGGGAGTCCTTAATTCCTGTGGGGATAACCAAATTTAGTAATTTGAAATACTTAAACAAAACTAACTAAACATTTATATTGGTATGACTGAGTGTCAAACCCACAGAGATGATCTATATGTTTCAAATTAATTTGGAAACATAAATTGAAATTATTTAGTTCATTTAAAAAAAGAAAGAAATAGGTGCATCAATGATTGGGTTGTGAATCATTGGATGGGTACATGCCAGGTTCAATGATTTTTAGGGGCATGTGCTAGGTATTTACTTGAGAGTGTGTTTATTCAGTTTTGGTGTTGAAAATGGTTCACCAGGGGTCTGTGGTCTAAGTACCCAACCCTAATCATGTGTTTACACCTTAGTAATGGTCATCTACATTGTGAAAACACAAAACTAGTTGGGCCAAATCCTTATTTAAATATAACTGACCTATGTTTCATAATGGTCATCAATAAATTAGATCGATTAATTGATAAAATTAGAATGGTAACCTCAAAATAAAGAAATGGTCATACAATATTAAGTGATAATTTATTAGAATTGAGAAATAGTTTGGAGCAATCCAAATCATGAATAATAAATGAAAAAATACCTAGAAATACCAAATATAAATCACATAACCCAACACTAAATATACCACTATCTCATTATGAGATAAACCAACCTGGTATGTGAGATGGAATGGTGGTTAAGAATAGATGCAGATCATCCAGGGATATACCTTGGTGTTTCTTTCCTTTTTCTCATCCCAGGGTGTGTTGAAAGGGAGCCTAGGGGTCTCCTTTTATAGGTGTTCTTCATCCAAAACTGGCATCCCGTGTCCCTTATTTATTTTGTGCATCTCCCCCATTACGATGTGCACCTTGGGTACACATCGTGTAACTCAGATCCAATTTCCCACTACCACGTCAAACCCGCGGAGGCTTCTTTGATAGTTTCACTTCTATCATGAATCTTACTGCTAGTACACAATGTGTACATGTGTTTCAAGCTATAAATTCTCATCAAAATATGTCTAGAGTAGATCTATTTCATAGTAAATGGTAATGGAGTGTACTTTTGGTACACGATGTGTAGCCAAATTTTCTTCAGTTTTCTAGCTCTTCCTCATCTCTAAAATTCGGTATCATGCATATTAACTTCGCTCTTGTCATGAAGGGTCATTAATCTAATATTTCTTCTCCTTTTCATTCTTTTTTTTTGAAATCCTTTATCTACTTCCACAGACTATAAAACAAGTTATTTTGATCCAAAATTGTCCCGATTCATCATTTAAATACACAATTCATTAAATTAAAACACTCTACAAAATATACATAAAATAGATATATTAAATCTCCCCACACATGAATTCTTCCCTGTGTCAAGGATGGAATCTCAACATACTATAATGGACTTGTTACTTAGTATGATTCAATCTCCTATTCAATAACAGAAATTGATCAAATGGAAAATTAAATGTCCGAGCATCATATTGGAAAGTATATCAACACCTCATTTTTCAAAGAAACATGTTACCCATGTATTTTAGTTTTGTCCTTTGAAATATCCATGTTCCTTCATTCATCAATTCACATTTTCCAATACTTTATTAATATAAATGAAACCTATAATTTACCACACTTGAATTATTCCACTCATCCTCAGGGTACACATGTAAATTGATTTCATCACATACCTCAATCGCATGTAACTTTTCATAGGCATCCAAAGCATCTAAAATCTCTACCAAATAAAGATAGAAATCAAAATTAATTGTGAGGGATTCACCATTTAGGTTCAAATGGCTTTGAGGATCTAGGGTAGGTAGGTAAATGATATAAAAAGTAAGGCTCAAAAAGGATCATTGACTCTAAATCACTTTTCAGGATAAAATAACATGTTCTAAATAATTGGCTCTATTTACATATTTCATTTCTCTCTTCCCCCAAAAAACTCAATGTGGGATCATGATATAGTCAAGAAAAATAAATGAATAAACCTCCCATTCTATTTTTTTCTTTTTTGAAATTATGCTTAGAAAAGATCTCACATCCATCACCTTACCATATATAATCAATAATCGCTTGTCTAGAAAATGGTGATTTTTTATTCTCCAAAAACACACCCCAATATATTCACTTTTTTGAAAAGTTTATTTAACAAGAGGCGGATAATAAGATTAAATGTATCATTTCATGGAATCTCCCCATATCATAATCAATAATCCCCCAGAAAAATATCCGCACTAATGTATATCCCAGTACAACCAATAAACATCTCCCCACATTCTTATTCTTTTAAATATAATGCCTAACATTTAGAGAAATGTATGAATGGATAAAATAAGTTTTTAACATTTTCATTTAAAAACAAGAATGGTCATGGATTCTACCTAAAAAAATGGAATAATTTATGGGGGGTCTTAGGATAAGGGATATCAATAAGAATGCATAAATCATATTAAAAAGGATTCTATTCAGTCACATCTTTGTTAAGATGCAAGGCTAGTTCCTGAAGAAATCGTGCCCGAGTATCTAAAAAAGTATACTACAGAAAGAATGGAAAATATTGGTCTCAATCAATGTATTGGGAATGTGATGAATAGTGGGGACTATTACTCATGGAAATGCATGCATAAAATTAAATAAATTAATACAAAATTTCAGAAATTCAAAACAAGGACAAATCTCAGAAATATATCATTTATAATGATTGACATGATCCTCACCCGAATGGCCTGATGGCCTTTTGTTATTTTATTATGGATAATAACCCATTAAAGGGTTGAAGGGGAACCCGTACATGACCTGTAGGCCCATGTCATAAGGCCCAACATGACTTTCAATACATGACCTGAAGGCCAAGAGGCATACCATGCCCAATACATGACCCGTAAGACCAACCCACTAGAACTTCCGCTCCCCAGCTTCTGCACCATTGATCTCCTAGCTACCCACCTTTGCATTGATGATCAGCTAGAATTGACCTCTACAAAGCTTCACGGTGCCTAGTCCCGAGGGCGATTTCCATACCCTCTCATTCTTCCAATCCGGTTAGCTCCTCTTCTGGTGATTACTACTCTTGTTGCTCTGATCCTCCTATGGGGTTTGCTCTATGTGAATTGGCCTACTCTATGGTCTCAATGGCCTGAAGGACCTATGTCTTGAAGGCCTTTGATGGCGCTAAAGTCCCTTGAGACCCGTAGGCCCAAACCGGTGGACCGAAGGCCCTAGTCGGGTGAATAGTTCCGTATATTACAGCACCGAACAGTACCTGCTATAGTAAAGCTATAATACTACTACAATACTGATACAGTACCCAGAAATTTGCCTTCACCCGGTTTTCAACCTGGGTCTCTTGGATGCCAAGCAGGATCCCTTACCACTCGGTTATGGGCTCCTTGGCATTAACATGATCTTCTAAATCACGATTTGCAAAATCATAATCCACATGCTTAGCTCTACTAATTATTTTCACTATTTTACTCATTAATATTTATTTACAATGAAATTTAATATTCAAGGCACGATAAATGTCCTAGGTGGTTTCATGTCTCCTAGATCATATGAGTAAGAAACGAATCTAGTGTCAGGAATGTAATATTAATTTGATGTTATAAAACTCTAAAATTTGGGGAATAAATTAAGAAACTAATAAATTTAAAATATTACCCCCCTTTCAATTATTACTTTGAAATTGGTCAGTATATGTTATAATTGATCCCTTTCATGACATGTAAGTGCCCATGACAATGTGTAAATAGTCATATTCTTCCTCTCATGATTCTTACATATGTCTATCTTGATGGTCCAACAGAATAAAATACATAAGTGAAAGAATAAGGAATAAAAATAAAATTTTAAAAGATATTAGGATGAGTTCTTTTTCCTAAAAATAGAAAATAAAATAAAAGAAATACTAAAAAATCAGGTTTCCCCCAGAATAGCTTTCATTACCATTATTGGATCAACCTTACCTCTTTATCATAGGTAGATGTTAGGAAAGAGGTTACTTTATTTGGATCTACAAAATGTTGAATCCTTGATTCCTCAGTGTAGATTGGTCCTCTTCCTATTTTCTTAAACTAAGTTTACTCTCCCTCCATTGAAAACATTCTTGATTTTTATAGGCCCAATATTTCGTTTCTTGGACCTTTATATATAGATAAATGGAACTTCAATCATTTCCCAAATCTATAATGATTTATTGAACTCCTCTTGGATGAATGTTACTCTACTATTTTAAGCCTTTTCCAACACTTTTTTGTCTTTTTTCAACTATTTTTTTAATTTCTTCTTAAATTTCCATACAATCTTTGTCCACACTTTTCCCTTCGAAAATACTGTCCTCTGTTTTCATAAACTAATCTCTTGAGAATTCATCAACTTCTTTGTCTAGGTTCTACATCTCCTAGTAAAAATGGAACTTTAGTTGTGTTCCTCCAACTCTTTAACACAACCCTCCATTTATTATATCAATCAATACCCTTTATATAGATAATAATGGTCTTCCCAAGATTATTTGGTGCTTCTCTTCATCCATGTCCATCAACAGAAAATCACTTAGAAAATAGAACACATTGGAATTGTCGATGAAATCATCATGTAGTCCTCGAGAAAATCACACTATTGTATCATCTTGTTGAAGCATGACTCTATTTTGTTTCATCTCTTTTAATCCCAGGCTCGTGAATGTTGCATATGACATTACGTTCACACTATCACCTAAATGACAAAAATCTCTTACAAAATCATCAGTACCAATGGTAACTAGAATAGAAAAAAAAACATAGATCCCTTTGTTTCACTAGTAGGATGCTTGAGAATACTACTAAACATTCATCCTCCTGTGTAATGGTAGATAATTTTTCAATCTTTCTTTTGTACATCCCTATATCTACCATGAAAATTTCATAAAGACCCATGTTTTCAATTGCTTCAAAAAATGGGATGTCGATATGTATCTTGTTGAACATAACTAAAAACATTTTCTTCTTCTCATAAATCATTTCCTACATTTCCCATTATGCATATGGTAGTGGTTGTTGGTATGGGGTTTGTGCTTCTTCTTCATTATCTTTATCAGATTCATGGTGCTTTTCCTGACTTACATTAAATGGTTGTTATTCTTTATTTCCTCCATATTCTATTCTAATACATTGCATCTTCATTACACTTATTAGGACTATTTAATTCACATCGATATGAATGTGGTTCTCTAAGAATCCTAGAAGCTCACCTCTTTGTCTTTCTATAAGTTTCTATGTAATCTAACAGACCTGATGTTGTAAGTTCAACATTGGAGCTTGTTGGTTGAGTGATTCATTTTTAATTATCTGATTTCATTTTCAAGATTTCGTTAGCATGAAATCTACTCATTAATTTCATCTCCTGTTGTGGTCATAAAACTTTCCAAGGTCTCCTCTAGTGAATGGACCTGATTTGTTAGTGTTTTCCCTTATTGTTGAGGTTTAAAACCTTGTCTCTTCTTAAATCCACGACCTTGATTTTGATATTGTTATTTTAGATGTTTTTTTCTACATCCATATGAAACATTTTGAGGATTATAGTCAAGATAATCCCCACATTTACATTATATACCTTGTGGATTATGGTTGGATATTATTGAATCCAACCACTTTATCATGAAATTCATTAGTGTGAAAATAAATATGTTGTACACCCTGTTCACTCTGTGATCTCTTCCTTCATCAGGTTTTCACAGAAAACGATTTTTTGCGATCTCATTTAGTAGATCATATATCCTTTTAAGTGATTTTATCTTTAGGGAACCTGCTGATGTAGCATCTAATATCGATCAATTTCCCTATGATAAACCCTTATAAAATGTCTGAATTAAATGCCACATCTCGATGCAATGATGATTAAATCATGTAATCATACATTTTTATATTTCGCATGAACTATATCGTGACTCTTCCTTTAATTTCTAAAAATTAAAAATACTCACCCGCAGATACATTGACGTTGAGGGTGGGGAAACCATGTATAAAATTTCTTTACCATGTCCTCCCATGTTGTGATTGAATGTGAGGGAAAACATTGTATCCAGTACCGTGCTTTATCCTTTATTGAGAATATGAAAATCCATAATTTTACTTCATCATTTTTCATGGTCTGAAATTGGAACGTGTCACATATCTCTAGAATACTTTCAATGTGTGAATTTGGATCATCATTTGCTAGCATGTCAAATTCAAGTGAGTATGTAATCATCTGAAAGGCCACTGGATTCATTTAGAAGATTTGGGAAACCATTAGGGGTATCAAAAATATTAGGTTAACTCCCTTGTTTAAGGGTCTTCAATAATTGATCAATCCTTGTCCACCTTGATATCATCCTTGGACCTGTTGTCCTAATCTCTAGCCTAGATGATGGTCAGCTCCTTTGAATTTCTCTCTCCATGGCATGTTGTCTTATTCTTGATCATGGTTGGCTTCCTCCTATTCCTTTCTATACTAGGCCATGGTCCTCTCTAGCTCTGAATCAAAATGATGCTCCTTAGTTTTTTCTTTCCCTCGAGTTGAGTAGTCGTGTAATTGATTTCATCCTCAAACTATGGCACGAGATGACCAAGTAAAAATAAATAATTAATGTAAAAAAATCTAAATCCCTAATTAATTTAAGCATAGTTGAATCCATCCTCTCCAATGATGCTAAAAATTTTACATCCCGTGGAGCATCATTATTTCCTCTGTTGACAACCAAATTTAGTAATTTTAAAGATATAGACAAAAATAACTAAAAATGTATTACTTGGTAAGTCTGTGTGTCAAACCCACAGGGATGGTCTATATCCTTTAAATTAATTTGGATATAGAAATTGATATTGTTTAGTTCATTAAGAAAAGGAAATATATATCCGTAACGACGATTAGGTTGTGAACTAATGGATGGGATATGTCTGGTTCAATATTTTCTGGGGAAAGTGATAGGGATTTACATGGGATTGTGTTTGTTTAGTTTTGGTGTTGGAATTGGGTCTCTAGGGGATTTTGGTCTGGTTACCCAGCCATAATCATGTTTTTTCACCATTGGAATGGTCATCTACTTAGTTCAGACAAAGAACTATTTTCCCAAAAACAATATTTAAACATAACTAACCTATGTTGCATAATGTTCATACACAAATTAGATAGATTAATCGAAGCAATTATAATGGAAAACATTAGAATTCATTAATGGTAATGAAATATGAAAAATGAATTGAATGAAATTGATAAATAGTTAACTGAAAACTAGAACATGGATAATAAATGAAAACAATCCCTAGTAACACCCCCTATAGATCACATCACCTAGCACTAAAAATATTACTATATCATGATGAGGGCAAGAGACTTGGGTACCCAAGATGGAATGGTGGAGAAGAACGACTCTGTATCATCTAGGGATATCACTTGGTGTTTCATGCCTTAGGTTCGTCCGAGATTATGTAGGAATGGATCTTAGGGGTATCCTTTTATAGTTGTTCCTCATCCAAAACTTGTGGCCCACATCATTCATTTTTTTCTATGCGTTTCCCCCACCACATAGTGTACCTGGGGTACACGTCATGTACCTCATATCTGATTTTCCCTCTACCACATCGAATCCACATATGCTACTTTGAATGGTTTACTCCTGTCATGATGTGTACTTCCATTACACGTGTACTTGTGTCTTACGTTGTCAATGCTCATAATGACTTGTCGAGAATAGATCTTTTTCACAAGAAATGTTCATGACATGTACTTGTGTTACAAGACATGTAATAAATTTTTCATTAGTTTTCTATATCTTAATCATCTCCAAAATCAGGTGTCACGTTGCTTCACTTCACTAATGGCGTGAAGGGTTGTTTGAATCATATTTCCTCACCATTTCATTCCTTTTTCACAAATCGGTTATTTACATCCAAAAAACATAAAACATGTCATTTTTGATCTAAAATTGGAACAATTATTCCAACTGAGTTCACCTTCAACATCAATACATATGAACTCCAACAGATCCATTGAGACATACAATTCTACGTAAATCTAAGGAGATATGGGGTGACATAAAACTTGAGTGTAAATACCTAAACATATGAATCAACCACCATTTTATCAATCACATTTTTAATTTCATTATTCTGAAATGTAAGAGGTCATGTGTAGAGAAATCTACAACATAGTGGGGGGGGTCCATTTTTCAAGTGAAAGTTAAACATCTTATGAAACAGTGGGAACTGGAGACTAAAAATAAAACGAGTAGTGTTATACTAGGCAGCTATGATATCACCATTATATGATGTCCAAAACAAAAAAATTCATTTACCCAAAATCCCAACAACCACCTGATTGAGCAGAACCCAAAAATTAATGACATACCTGTCGAAGATGTCAATGAAGGACGATTCTTTCCAAGAAAACACTTATGAGAAATCCAATAATGAAGTAGAATGAAAGAACTCCAAGCATGAAATTGGGAGTGTGAGAAGACAATCATTGTGAGATTGATGTTTAGGGGACACTTAACATTCAAGCAATTTTGGATGTAGATGAGGGTTGGTGGAAGGGGGAAAGAAGTGGCATCGAGAAGAGGGAGGATCAAGTGTTGATCCTTCACCTCCAACTCAATTGTGCGGGGAGTAGGGAATGACATGGAATCCATGCCATATCAAAAACAATTTATGGAGGAAAAAGGGTGAAAGAGGAAGGATTTAGTTCTATATATTAATATGATGAACTACGAATTTTGGATTATACTGGTATATGTATGATTATTTTTGTTATATAAAATGTTGTGATTCATGAATAAATGATTATAGAATGGGCCTGACATAGTTGTATTTTAATTCATATGGGGCATGATCCCGTTATCAAGAATTGTTTTTATAAAGGGATTGGCCTGAATATGCTAAATTTATTCTATAAATGGAATGGTTCATGTATAATAAAATTATTATAAAAAGTTATTTTTCATATTTATATGTTTATACCATTGTTTTGTTGATATGATTACCATTGTTATGAAAAATAATCTGATAAATTACATCATTGTTCTGATTTAGGTTAATTATATTACTATACTATTTTTTAAATCAATACTATAATTAATGCATAATTTCATGAACTTATTATCATATTGGTTTTGTTTAGAAATGGTGGTGTCAGCCTACTGAGTTTTAATCATACCCTATTTTTAAATCTATTTTTTCCCAAGTAGGTTACATGGATAAAGATATGGACTAGGGAAAATGACAATGTTTTTTATTTTTCCTTACTGGATGGGTAGGATCATAGATATGAGACCATTATGAGGTTCATGACTGGGGTATTGTTAGTTTATTTGTGTTGTTATTTTCTTTTATTTTTATTAAATTTAGTTTCACATTTACATAAATTACATCCTATCATTACATGGTTCTTTATTATTGGTTTACTAGGTTCATCCTTTATCTTCCAATTTTATGTTGATAAATTTCCTCTATTTCTACTACTATGATATTTTTGTTATTCCACTGTATTGAAAATATGTACTTAGGGGTATAGCCTCATCAATTATTTCTTTAAAACCCTACTACTCTTTGAAAACCTGTAGCATGTGGGGACGCTCTCTTGGGGTCCAGTAACCTACCGGATTTGGCCACATGAGAGAGTTCAAAATTGGGGGGGGGGGTGTATGTCTCCCTTGTCTCCAAGCTCACCTTATGCTATGAATTTTCCTAGAGTTTCCTCTTGAAACCCATTGATTTGGGGTTGGCAGTGCCCTGTGTATTTTCATTTTTCCTCTTCGAGAATGTCCCTCATTTTTTCTCTGGTGAAGGTTCTTCAAATTTCTTCCATGTTAATGTATTCCCATTCTTGGAGGTCTTGGGTTCCTAAAAACGTTCTCTCTGAAGCTTTCAGTTGCTCTTTTTGCAGCTCTGACCTAACGTTCCACTGCAACTCTCTATGTCAGTTATGGAGAAGTGGTTCAAGGAGGTTTTGATTATTGCATCTCGATGGTTGATGGGTCTCAAGACACTTCCATGTTTGGATTGCTCTACATTGATGGTTTTCTGCTGTATCAATGTTTCCATCGTCTGGATCCCTTGAAGTTCTTACCACTACCCTAAGCTTACTCTATATTGCTCCCCTCTTGGTTGGATCTGGAATAGTTGTCTTAGTGGGGTTTTGAAAAGTGTGGTTTGGTGTCTAGTGTTGTTGGTAGAAAACCTTCATCGTCAGTTTGGGTTTTTAGGTTTTTTTCTTCAAGCCTCTAGTTTTGGTTTGATTTATTCTTTTCTATAGTCAATATTTGTGATATTTTTTTTCGGGGAGTTCCGATTGGTAGTTCTGTTTTGGATTCATCTATGATTGGTTATGGAGGTGGATGATAGTGCCTCTCTCAATGAAATCGTGTATTTTTCTAATGATCTTCATTGTAGTGATCTCATTTTGTCTTTGATGGTCTTTATTGTTTTGGTTTCTAGTGGTACACGATGGAAAAGGGGTGATGGGGTTATTGATAATGTCGTCTGGTTTTTGGTGATTCTTGTCGTAGTTTTCATTGGTGGCTGGTGGTGTCGAGACGATGGTGCTGTGTTGTGATGTTGGTAATATCCGTATGACGACAATGAAGATAATGATTACGGTGATGGGGATTCTAGTGGGTCTTACTGATGTTTAGATTATGGGGAGGAAAATTGATAGTGAGTTTGATGCTATAGTTGTGCAACTCGAGGAATTATTTTTACTTGTGTTATCACGTGGGCCGAGATAGGTGATAATATTTTTTGATATTTGAATTTGAATATTGTGGTCTCTCGAGAAACATTGTAATCTTTCCTTCTAAAATGTAAGGATCCTACTAACCCTTGCATCAGTTTTTCGAAAATGGTAAAAATGGATTTGGAGGAAGAGGAGAGAGTGCCAAATTGGGGGACATTACAAAGTTGTATCATAAGAATATGTTTTTGATTATTTTTTATTTAGGAAAGTTAAAAATGAGAATTGGATGTGTTTGGACATGGTAATGAGATTGTGCATTGTTGTAGCTAACTCATATGGTGGGGTTAATCTGATATCCTGGTGATGAGATTTCATTTCATGTTGCTCATTTGTTATGGTTTGATTTTTTTTTTCAACATGGGTTGTTTACATGTTTTGTGATGTTCATTTCATGATATTTATACTCGTGGATCAGTATGGATTGAAATAAGTATATATACATCGGGATAAGCATGTAGAGATCTATAATGACACATATTGATCGTTATAGGGACATATTTATTTTATGTGTTATACTTGTATG
Source organism: Viscum album (assembly GCA_963277665.1). Classification (NCBI taxonomy): domain Eukaryota; kingdom Viridiplantae; phylum Streptophyta; class Magnoliopsida; order Santalales; family Viscaceae; genus Viscum; species Viscum album. The sequence continues at coordinate 601,347,564 of OY728125.1, forward strand.
TATGAACTGTGAAATGAGATACCCATTATATTTGATAAATGAAAATTAAAGAACTATTATGTTATAAAAAGTATCTTTATAAAACTTTTTTAGAAATTCCATAAGATAATGGTTATCTGTTATTTCAACTTGTTGGGGTTGAAAATTATGTTTATCTATATTTCAATGGAGTGTTCTCTTCTTGTAGAGATAAATACTTCTTGTTATCTCAGAATTGAGAGTTTAGATATTAGAAATCATAATGATCCAAATGTATCTGAACTTGAGATTCATGTAGCTCTTTAATTCCCTATGAATGATATTCTTCACGACAAATTCTTAAGTGTCATGTGAATCATGGTTTGGGAGAATATTCAAATTATGTCTTTGGTTTCAGAGTTAATGAGAGATTTTTAGTCACAACATCTTTTTTTGATCACTATTGAGGGAGTCCCCAAGGAAATTGAATTGTAGATAGAGTCAATGAAGATGATATTTAAGAACCTCTAGTAAATCATTTTTTAGAGGGTGAATCTCATTACATACATGATTTTGTGGCCGTCTAAGAATTTATGGGGAATTATAGGGTATGATGTGTAATAAGAGGAATAATCCAAAAAGGATTTTGAGGATATTATTCTGAGTCAATTCGATCCTAAAAGAATGATAGATTAGATGGATGGAAATTTCATGCATCTGATATAGGAGGGATTGTCAGTGACTAACTAGGATGAATATTTTATAGACTAAAATTGATTTTTCTATCATTATATATTTATTATATATTCAATGATTGAATGTTTTTCGATGGGATTCATTATATGATCTGGTCATATGTGATTTTTTTCATGAGTATCTTTTTAAACTTGATGAATCATTCTCTCATCACAGAATGAAATCTGGGAGAGGGCCCTTGATCAACTAGGATATTTCTTTATTGAAAAGTGGGAGCCCTTATTATATTGTAAAGAAGCACACTAATGAATTTTATCAATAAGGAAATAGTAGTAAGTGTTTCAAATGTAGCAGGAAGCCAATTGGGGACCTTACTCCATTACAGTTTTATCAATGTGGCATGTTTTTCCATAAGAGGCCTCAATGTAAATACCTTTCATTGGAATTACATGAATATGGTAGGTTTATCCACATGAAGAGGTTATGTATCAGAATACCAAAACAATGTAGTGGAAGAAAATCAGGGAAGTTACCATAGTCTAGGAAGGACAAAACTTCCCCTCAGCAGACTTGTAGATGGAATTCCACTATACACTATATTTGAGGTAGGGGATTTAGTACACCATTCTAGAAGAAGCAGTACAAGGAAGACGAAACAACACCATGGATTTAGACTGTATCCCATAGTAGAGGGGTAAGTAAGCTACATTCTATACAATCTACTCTAGCTAGATTGGATTCATTACTTTCTACTGCCAAAGGTACGATACATGGATCATCTGCACTTTCTCTTTTCTTTTTTTAATACTAGAGAATCACATTATTTAAAATATGTTATTTTAATCAAAATGATTTTGTCTTGGTTTCGGAAATATTGGATGGTTTCGTGGAAATTGATACACCAATGTTCATATGTTTAGAAAATATCAAATGTGACAATACATGTAATCTAGTAATTAGTTTCTCTACTACAACATCCTTAATTATGTATTTTCTTAGGAAGACCTAAACCCTCATTAAAAGATGTTTTTTATCATTATTATTTTGAATTTAATATGGATTACACATCGGGTAAAAAAACTTTGTTACCAATTCCTTGAACCAAAGGATGCTGACAGAGGCTGCGTGGGAGCCTTTTGATGAGTGACTATTGATGAAACTCTTTACATACCTACACTAGATGTTGAAGAGTCTCATGGTGGAATCATTATGACTTGAAAATCTATTATTCCCATGATTATTGACTGGGTAATTATGGAGAGATTATAAATTTTGTAGGATTTAGCCTTGATTGACACCTTATATAGTGTGTAGAAACCATAATGATTTTCTATTGGTATCTACAACACTCACTTTTTATATGGCTGAGCATATGCTCCTACATGATTCCAGGAGGATTTGATGAGAGAGTTTCATGATTCTAGATGGGTGGTAAATTTTCGTTTGAAAAATATTTATCATGATCTCTATAAATATTAAATCTATCTTGGGATGAAGAAGGATCTAATGGGCTTCAGGGTGGTATATTTCACCTTTCAGTAGGAAAATGCTGAGCATTAGTGGCCAGTAAGTATATTGAAACATCTTCCCATTCCATATGGGAAATGGGATGATGTAACTATTTATTTTTTGATAGTATTACATCAGAATCCTCACATGAATGATATTGTATGGTTGGTCATGTATTGTATAATAAAGGTATACCACTTCTTTCCTATCATAGACACCTTCACTGTGGATGATATGGGTGGGCACTTCATATGGATGATAGTCTACTTGCAAAATTTCCAATGGAGTATCATTATATATATATATATATTTATTTCAATTACCAATTCTAGTAGGGTCTTGAAAATGCTATTGGATCTTAGGTTCATCTGCGAACCTCCTATAATCCATAGAATGAATGTCAATATGAGAAAACTATTAAGATTCTAGAGGATATGTTATGAGCATGTGTTTTAGATTGGTAAGGTTCATAGGAGAATCATTTAGCACTTACAGAGTTCATTTATAATACCTTATTCGAGTTATCATTCCAAATGTAACATTTTGAGGCTTAGAATGAAATGATTTTCCATTCACATCTTTTTTGGTTAGAGGTAGGTCATTATGATTTTTTAGACCCAGTATCAGGATTGTTAAATAGTTTTATAGTTCCTCAGATGACGCATTTCACGTGCCTATGTTTCAAACATATAATATCAACCCTTATCATGTGAGATATATTGATGAAATTAAAATTGGGGTAAATGTGTCATTTTTAAGAGAATATGATATGTATTATAGACCATAGTTAATCCTTATTTTGGAGAATACAATACCTCTAGTTACACTGTAATGGCATAATGGGCATGTTCAAGAGGATACCAAGGAGAGGGAACCTGATATTCTAGCACAATGGCTGGATTACTTTATTGAGAACCCATAGTGATACTTAGACCCACTCAAGGATGAGTTGTTATATGGTGGGGAGGTTCGAAGATCTTTTCTTTTCTAGGTACTTATATATTATATTTTGGATTAATCGATTTTGGTTGGGTTTTATTTTTTTCTTTATACCTTGTTCGATGAGTCCATTTTTGGGGATAAAGAACATTTTTGGGTAAAATGACCAATAATTTGTGGATAAATATTTGTTTAACTTATTTGATTTTGAGTATAAATGGGGTGAGGGATTATGAGAGTCGCCCATGATTTTTGAATGCTTTGGAGGTAGTTGAGTCTTTTTCTATAAAATATGGGGTGAGATATCTCTTTTGGACAACTCTACAACATGAATAGTTCATATGCTGTGAAACTATTGCAAGGAAGATGTGATAAAATAGTTTACAACAAGAAATGGCTACACACTGTGAAAATTATTCACATCCTGAAATAGATGATTGAGATTTTTTTAACCTGAAGCAATATGGTTTTAGCATATCTTATAAATCATGAAATTCACGTCATGAATTGTTTTAATATCTTGAATATGTGGATACATAATGTCTTAATCAATGAATCCCATCTGATTTTATTTCCTTAATTGTGTGGATTTCACTCTCAATCAGAAACTATAGATAGTCCTACTAATTTTGGAGTGATTTCATCTCTTGTATATGTCTCAATCATGAATTTAATCTCTGGTTAGTTCCTACACTTTATTATTCACATTTCATTGTGCTTTTCCACTATTGTAGTGGGGAAATATCTTGACCCCTATTGAATGGGGTTTTGATCAGGTGTGATCTAGGATTTTCCTTGTGATTTACTTCTCATTTACTCTATATTGGTGTTCATCGTTGACATATTTTCTTGATCTCTTGATAGAGGTTGGTGGTGTAGAACAAAACCTAATAGTTTTATCTAATTATTTAATCAATTTCAATATTTTTCGATTGAGTTGACATAATTTTGATTTTAATTAATATAATAATTGTTGATGATGATTCTTGTGTTGAAATACTCAATATATCTTTCAGATAAAATGATGTTGCAACTTGGATGAGGGATACCTATAAGGTGATCCTACCGTTGATCAATTATTTACTAGCCAATGGAATGAAGTATATTTATCATGAAATGAGTCCTTATGTGATTTCTTGTGATACATTCAACTTTTAAAATTTAATAATTGTTTATTGTAATTAATGGCTACACATGATATGAAATGGTTGTGCACACTGGTATGTTAATGTCTTAAGTAAAAATTCATAAATGAATGGGTAATTTAAGAAAAAGGGAAACTTTCTGAATTGAACATTGTGGATTATGTTGTTATATGTGTCATTATTGCTTCTATATTCTCTATTGTGAAACATAATGAAATAATTATATAAGGGGATTTTCGTAGTTGTTCTATAATACTTATAGGGATCGAACAGTTTATACTAAAATGATTATATAAAGGGATTGACTCAATTATGCTAAAATAATTATATAATGGAATTTCCTATTTTTGTTGAAATTATTATACAAAGATTTTTTCTAGGTTATGTAATTATGAAAAAGTATTGTGGTTATATTTGGCATGGCACAAAACCATTTTAGCTGTATTATTTTATTAATTGATTAATTAATAGTATTACTACCACTTTATTAAATTAAAATATCCTCAGAATGGGTTTGTTTAGACAAAGTGGCATCAACATACTGATTTTTACTCACACCATATTTATGGAATTTTATGGTACCTATTTTACTAACAACTTTATCATCCCACGATTTTGTGACATTATTTTACAAATAATTTACATATTTTCCACATTTTTTTGACACAAAAAACTGATTTGGTATTGTTTTACAATTAATCTTTTGTTTATTTTTCGTTACACACAACACTATGTTTGTATTGTATTACACACAATAAAGTGATTAAACAAAACATGACATACAATTAAAATATTTATATTTCATATGATAGTAACCACCTACCCATTTGAATTGAAGGTAGAAATATGATTAACTTGATTGGAAAATATAAGGTTTTAAAATTCATGTGAAATGAATTATTTGGTGACCAATTTATTATAAATGAAAATAAAACCATTTTGAAAATAAATGAAAATTTTCTCTGAAAAATTATTTTTATGGATAGAAGTGTATTTTATATAAATAAACTAACCAAATCACATTTGGATAATGATTTTAATGAAAATTTTAAATTATACATTTTCTTAAAAAAATATTTTCATTCATCTAATGTGCTTTCTAGATATGAAATATGAATAAATCCAATTTTATGCTTAAAATAGTATTTTATTTATCTAAAAAATATTTTCTTTCACCTTTAATCGAACACATATTTAAAAAAAATTAAGAAATTTTAGAAAATTAATTTGATAAAAATAAAATTTATTACTAAATCATAATATGAAAAGTATCTTAGGGTAAATGTTATGGATTTTTCTGAAAAGTTATATTTTTTGGTGAAAAGTGAAAAATAATGAATTTAATTGAAAACTCTATTTTCATCTAACTTTTTTATATAAATATTTTTATTTCAAATTTGATTTGAAGTACAATTTGTTAAATTATACATATATTAATCCAATTCAGGTAATTGGAATAAATTTTATATTGAAATTTAATTTAAAAACATTATATACAATTGAATATTTTCCCTTTAAAAACAAGGATTCTCCTCGCTTATGTGGGATTAATATTAAATTAAATAATTCTACTTCTATGAGTTCAATTTGGTAAAATGGATTACATATTTGGAATAAGAATATTTTATAATATCTTATATTATAAACATAATTCTTTACCATAATGATTTGTGAAATAGTAGATATTAATTACATATAATAAGGTTTATATATTCTTTAGCGCATTAAATGAGGTTGTTTGTAGATTAATTTTATACACACATATGATTTTATTTAATTAATTAAATTTAATATTTTGAATTTTTATATTTATATTAAAAAAATATCATTAAAATTTTAGTCTTAAAGGATAAATTATGTTGGAAAATATAAATATTCATGTTACATTGGCAAAGAAACTAAAAAGATAAAATTGAGTAAACATAAAGACTAAGGAATGGAATGAATAAATATGATTATTATTATTTTTTGGAGGTTTCTATCAACCAAATAGCCCCATCCATTATCATTAAAATTTATAGGTACATTCTATATGGGTGACCTCCCAATAGAGAACGAGTTTTGGTATTTAAAAAAAATGACACCTCTCCATTATTATAAAACGACACTCACTCTCCTCACATATTCACACCAGTCAAGAAATTTATCCAAACAAATACATTGAATTATAAAATTTGAAATTCACTCATATATTTATATTGGCCATATTTTTAACAAAATACCATAATAGGGTGGATTTTAGTGCAATCCTAATGGGGATACACAAAGAAGAGGTAATACTTATGAACAAGCATGCCTATTTTATTTCTTCCTCCAATGCTTAAAATTTTTTCTACATAAATATTATATAATTACCTTATTATATTCTCTATAATTAGAGGTTGTTATTTTTTTTCATGTCCTACAACCATCTCTACATCAATAAAATGGTTTATTAAATCATCATTAATGTGTACGTTGGAGTACCACATAATGAACAAATGTCTTTCATTTTTTCAATACCACCAATCACGGTTGGAAATAATATTGTATTTAAATTTTATATATGTTATTTAAGATATTTATAATGTTATTAATAATATATAATTTTTTATATCACACATATGTTCATACTTTCTAATTTTTAAGAATATCATAATATCATTTGTCTGTATGGTGGACCACCTCCACGCGAAGTGGTTGGATTCGTTTACAATTTACCTAGAAGGAAAAAAGGATGATTTTAATGAAAATATGTGATATAAATGTCAAAAACATATTCCGAAATTATAATATATTGATTTTTAATTTTATTTCATTCAATATTTCATGATAATCGAAAGGGAATTCATGTGTTGGTATGACCAACCATCTACATGAAATGTGAACTTCATTTCATGTCACTAAATGTAATGGATTACTATAAATATACATTTATTATATATATATAATTATTATATATATTTTTAAATTATTTATACAATTAATCCATTATAAAACTAAGAGGTCCAACAAAATAAAAACTCCAGACATATATGGAAAAGAAAAGGGTTATTGATTGGAACATGTCTTCAGCATGGAATGATTAATAAATCAGTAATATAAGGTCACAAGAAAACCATATACAGTATGATATAAATTAATATGGTTAATTAATAGTTTTATAATAAAAATATATTTATTATATAGGATTTTTTAACATATATGAAGTAATTCACAAATTAAGGTGGGGGATTTCCATCTCAGATTTTGTACTTCCATGAGACACATGTCATATTCATCGACTATTAATTTTATATGATGTATATACTGATCCTGAATTTATTTTATAATTATTATAATTTAAATTATTAGGATTCACATTTCTATTTTTTGATATCTCTTTTATGGGTTTTACGGATCTAAATTTACGAAATCGTTAATGGATTTTTATCTCAATTTTCTTTCTTTGGGAGATATGTTATTTTACAAACCTATCTTCTCATATGAAGGGAATATACTTCCCATTTTCGAATATATATCATTAATATAAATTTTTTAATGATAATTTATTATTAAATTATCATTATTCATTCATGGGGCCTATGATTCAAAGTTACCAGTGAGGTAAGAGTTTTATATAACAATTTAAGAGTTTACATGGTTTATTTATGGTTATCCTTGAAATGTTGAAATATTATGATATATCTCTTACATAATCACATGGACATTATTATCCTTGGACTACTAATGAAATATCAAATAAATGGTTCCTTTTTTTCACTCTTTGTTATTTTAGATAATTAAGAAAATATTTTTAATAAATTCCGATTTTGTTTCTCTTTTTAAGAGGAAAGCAATTTTCATCCAAATCCATGTTTTTATAAAGGTTTTAAATGATTTTTTGAAAGATATTTTAAGATAATTTTTAAATAATAGGATTTGAAAAATATTTATATCTAAAATGAGTTCAAAATTATCTTCAATGTTTTCATCATATGTTTCAAATATTATTTTTAATTATTTTTTATATATTGTTTTTTTAAAAATGTGTTTTCCAAAGAAGAAAAGTAATTTTTAAAAATAAATGATTAATAGTTTTTAAATATTCTTATAAAATATTTCATGTTTGTTTTCAAATAAATGGTATTATACTTGTTTTATTTTTTAAAATAATTTTTTAAGGGAAAATGATATTTTACTGAATAAATGATTCAAATAATCTTTGAAAATTATTTTCCATCAAAGATGAAATCTGTTGGTTGTACATATGAATTACTGGTAATATGGTCAAAGGATAACATTAATATTAATACACTAAATGGTTTATGGTTATATTTCATGGGGATTATAAGACAAATTTCTCTTCCATGTGTAATACCATGATGAAATTATTATGAAACCAGCATCATTTAAAAAGTTTTTCTATGATGTAATGACTATTAAACCTTTTTACTTACCATAGGTTATGGTATGATGAAATGTTAATGATACCCATTTTATTTAAAGGGTAATTATATGATTAATTTTTATGATCTTATGGAACACATATGTGTTGTTTCTTTTTGTTCCATGGCATACATATAGATCCCACAAAAAATTATGTAAAGAGTAATATCTCATGAGAAAGACATTACTAGAATGGGGAACGATCTAGGTTCAATAATAAATGGATGGAATATAGAGTTATGTTGGTTTATTAAGACATGAATGTAAAGGAAATGAACCCAAGTTAGTAATATAAGACTGGTATGGGGAGTAAACCTCGTTCAGTGAGGGACTTTGTCCACTATGACGGTACTGGAAGTCAGCCATCAATAATGTGTAAATTATTTTCTATGCTTACTTATATGTTAGAGTTCCATGTTTTATGGAAATTTTATTCTCTCATGGATAATTTTCTTTGATTTCATTGTGATTAATATATTATGAACTGCTAATATTTATTCCACGACTCAATATTACAATCTTTTACATATAGGGTATAGTTTTAATGTATTATTCTCAAGTTATCATACCCTTATATTCATTTTATGCTTTTTTATCTCACTTTTTTACACTTAATATGAATATGAGGTCCCCTTTCCTTATGTTTCCTTTCCCCAGGTTATGAATAATGGAATTTTCTAGGGTATGTATATGAAGAGTATGAAATGGGATGATATTTGGGGGAAACATTGAGGATCATTCACCAGATTAGAGGATTATTTTATATGTTCAAAAAAGAAATAAAATATTAAGGTCCTAATGCATGTGTTTGTGTAATTTATTGTGTATTTATCTAAAAATATGTAATTTCAATGAATGAAAATCTTCATCTCTATAGTTTTTATCAAATTAAATGATTTTTCAACCATTATGAACCTGGATGAGAAATGATTAGTGATATATATAGCGATATTTCTAGGGATATTTCTAGGGATGTCTCTTAGTTTATATATAAGAATTATTTAATTTATAGAAAATTTTCTATTAATTTTGTTATCGTATAGTGTGATTTGTTTCAGAGAAATTACATCCTTCTCAGGATACTACAAGTGAATGTTGGTCTTGAACAAATGTACGTTACTGTAATAACTCCAAAAACACTATATTGATATAAAATTGATCAGAATCTTGTGCATGTCAATTATACTTTCTTTACACCCTATTTAACACTCCCATGGGACATGATTTGGAAATTCATGAGCTCTTTATGAAAAATAAGTAAGAATTTAAAAAGATGATGACTATGAATTACCAAATATGTCACAGATTAATGATGGATTCATGATTTATACTTCCTATAAGTTATTTATTTTTATTATGTGGTTTCCCACTATTATTAGTGTTTATAGCACTATGATTATGGTTTTAATAGATGTATGAGACATTAAGGAACAATTTTAACGATGATTTTGAATGACAATTTGATAATGAGAAGTCTAATGGGATGATTGATGGAGTGAATAATGTTGTGATTATTCTAAATTAGTTTTCATGGAACATGATTGACAACGTATAATGTAAAGAACTCAAAAACTCTCCAAAGAATAAAAGGAAAGAGTTAATTGATAGTTTTTGTAGTAGAGACCATGAAAGGAAGAATAGTCACTTTATTATATGTCTTGAATTATGGATGATCACTGAAGGGAATGACTTAGATTAATGAGAAGATGTTTCATGTTTTGAAAAGAGAGAAATAATGCAAGTAATTTCTAGGAAAAAGTGGAATGATTAGTTAACATAATGGATGTGAGTATTCATTAACCAATAGTATTATCAATAGATGATTATTTAATACAAATAAAGTATGAAAATTATGAAAATCCATGTTCTTGCAGGAAGGATCATGAAGGAATTCAATAAGGATGTAAAAGTAATGGTTATATTGATGAGGATGAAGATACTGTGAATGAAATGAAAGAGGTATTAAGTAATATGTGGATTAAGATTAGTTAATGATTTAATTAGGAAGTGTGATGCTTTATGTATCTATATACCGGAGTTCAAGGATTATGTTTTATATATTATGAAATATATAAGTATTTTTGGATATAATTATTTCATTAATAATTTGAATGAAAAATTTTGAAAGATGATGATGACCTTGAAAAGTGATAAAAAGGTGATATTCATGGAGAAAACATGACTAAGGGAAATATAAATATTAATATGTTCCTGATTTTGAAAGAATTATTTTGGGATAAAAAGAAAATTGTTATGGATAAAGAAAATTAGATAATCATGATTACCTTGGAATAAATTAATGATGTGTTGAAATTTTATTTTTGCTATCATGGGTGGGGTCTATATAATTTTTGTATTATACAATATATCGAATAATATGTGTTCTGTAAAAGGAATGATGAATAATTATGTTTTTGATATAGTTTATATTAATTCAGTTTATTACGATAATTCAATATAATAATGACTAAGGTATTCACATGATTTTTTATGTGACAATAATGTGCTACTTTATGATATATAGAGGACCAACAAGAATATGATTTTAATAAATTCAATGACCTTATTTAAAATGTTTTGGATTTTAATGTTTTAGATGGGTCAAATGGTTAACAATTCATAATATTTTTTCAGTTAAACATTCAATGAGGGTATAGAGAATGACGTATTATATCAACAATTGAAGATTTATTCATACTAGATAACAAACACTTGTCATTATGTTTATAAAACTTATCATCTGTTAGTGCTTCAATAATAAAAAATTCACCTTCATTTCATGGATTAAGAAATGAAGTAGAAATTTTTTAATTCATACCCACATGGTGTGATTGTGATTATGAAATGTAATGAAATTATTTATATCTTCTCATAAAAACATTTATTTAATTTTAAGAAACGGGTTATGAAATAAAATTGTGTCCTATTATAATCATATTTTGATGATCTCAATGACCATTTATCATGCCTCTTTGGTTTATGGTTTTTTTGTTGTTAACTTTCACTAGATCACCCACCTTCTTGTTATTAGTAATCTATATCAAACTCTCTAATTATTTGTTATTTTCTCCCACGTAAAATCATCACATCACACTGATGTTCTCCTATGTCGAAACCTAGTTGAGAGTTATGATAGTTAACCATTATTTTTCAAAATTTCCATTTTTATGGGATGTTTTATTATTCATTTTCATGATGTGTGTTTCTATGAATTTATTTTCTAATTTTAAAATTATGATGACCATGTTGAATTTTGAGGGAGAATTTAATTGTAATGGGGGTAGAACGTAACACCCTAGGATTTTGTGCATTTTTTTCAAATAAATCTGTTATTTTAAATACTTTCATGAAACAAAAATCTGATTTTGGATTGCATTACAAGTAAAAATGTGTTTTTTTGTTGCATGAAACAATAAGTTTGGTTTGTGTTAAACACAATACCATGTTTAAACAAAAAAGTCATACAATTAAAATATTATTATGTAATATGATAGTCATCACCTTACCTTTTTCATGAAATGTATGAATATTATTAAATAAATTATGAAAATATTGTTTACACATGTATATAAAATTAATTATTTGGTGACCAATTAATTTTAATTGAAAATAAAACTCTTTAGAAAATAAAGGAAATCATTATTCTGAAACCAATTTTTATACACACATGTACGTTTCACATAAATAAACAAACCAATAAATCATGGTAAATTAATTGAATGAAATAAATATATTATATATATTCAAACATGTTTTTATCATTCATCTTATGTGTTTTCTAGAAATGAAATAAGGATAAATCCTATATTACACTAGGAAATAGTATTTGTTTTTCTAAAAATATATTTTGTGCCCTAATTGAGGTTTTATTATTTTTAAAATAGAATATTTACAATTTGTTAAAAGGTAATTGATTAAATAATCATCATTTTTGAAATCATAACATCAAAATTATGTTAGTGTGAGTTTTTAGGATTTTTATGAATGGTTTAATTTTTTGATGAATTGTGAAAAATACTGTATTTTATTTTAAAACTCTCTATTATGGTAAATTATTAAACAATTTTGTATTTTATTATTAATTGGGTTTTATGTAATATATTTTAAAATAAATGAATTAATCCAATTTAGGTAATTTGAATCAATTTCATATTGAAATTAGATATAAAAACATTATAAATGTGTGAACATTTTCTGTTTAAAACCCTGATTTCTCACCATGTCTTTCGGAATAATTTTTAATTAAATTCTACAACTTTTTTGAGTTTAATTTGTAATTATTTATTACATATTTTGAGGTACATTACGTAATGAATACCTTTTAATAGATAATATTTGTGGGTAATTAAAAAATTCCCACTCTACCTCAATTATAAAAGGGAACTCACTCGCCCCACATTTCACACTTATGAAGACACTTGTACCAACCAAACCATACCAAAATCGCTTCCAAAATTACCTAAATCATTCTTGAGTAATTAGGTTTAGTGTAAAGTAATCATATGAAGTCATTTATTTATAACCTATGGAGCAAACCCGAATAAGAGATAACATTCATAAAGAAGCATATTTTTTTTATTTCTCTATTTTCCCCTTCCAATTTTCTATATCATTATTATAAAATAAAATTATAATTTTTCATATACATAAAATTTTGTTATGTTAAGGGAATAAAGTATAACCATGTACACTTCAATGAAATTGGTGATGAAATCATCATTCCTATGTACAATGGACTTCCGCCACAACAACTAATGTCATTCATTTTTCCATTACCATCCTCATGGTTAGACATAATGATAGATTTATTGTTTATATTTTATATTTATTATATTTATGATGTTATTATGATTTTTTAATTTATTATATCAAACATAACTTCACACTCTGCATCTTTAGAATAGGATAACATCAATCGTGTGTAAGACAGACGATCACTTTGCCAAGTGATGTGATTAATTCACATTAAACATGAAAGGTATTTAGAATGGGTTTAATGAAAATAAGTGATATGTGACACCCCATGATTACACTGTAAATTTCCATTTGTATAATGAAAAATCTTGCATTGTATGCAACTCTGAGATTCTAACACACTACGACCAATCAAACTAGCCATTATAAATAGTAATACCTTCTTTTTGAAATTTTATATATTTTATTTTTCAAAATGGACTTCATTTTTTAATTCTTAATATCTAATATATATTAGGGTGAATTTTTGGTACTTTTCTGGAAATTTCATGTTTTGACGAATACTGAAAAATACTGAATTATAATTAAAACAACTTTTTTAATAGAAATAATTTATAGTGTTAAATTATACATTTGAATGGTTTTTATGTATTATTTGAATATATTTTTATCATTTAATATAATTTAATTCATTGGATGTAATCTCACAATTAAACTGGACATAAACATGTGTCAATATTTTGATTGTAATTATTTTATAAAAACATGCTTTTTGTTTTGACAATGAGAATTAATTTTAAATTAATTTATTCTACTTCTATGTTTTGAATATGAAAAAAATGGATTCCATATTTGGAATCAGGAGGTTAAATTTGTGTAAATAGGTAACTTCTATTTTTAGTCACTATGAATATTTACATTAGTAAATATTTTATTTACCGTGGTTAAAGGGGTAAATCCAGAAAATAAGGTAAAAAATAATTTTATAATAATAATAAATTAACCTAACACATGCCCTAACCCTAGTTTCTGATACATGTCCAACCATGTGAATCACTGGGTCAATTTGTGGACCCCATGGAGCCACTTGGGAGTGATAATGACATTTTATATTAAATAATCTAAAGTAAAGTCCAAAATAAAAAGGCAAACATCTTTTAGTAAAAAAGATTTTATATGAGGTTATATAATTGATATATTTTATTATAAATATTCACTATAAATTTAGAACTATTTCCTATATCAGGATATTTTATTTATAATTTTTAGAGATAAAATAAATATATTTAAATATGACACAATAATAATGCATTATTTTCCTTATTAATGAAACAGTCAAATAAATAATATTATAAATATTAAAATAAATATAATTTGGAAGTTTTGATGACATCCACGAATTATATAGGTGAATATGACATGTTATGGTGTATTAAATTAATTTTTTCGAAGTAATCATGCTGTTATGACTTAAAAAACAATATATCAAATAGTGTCAAAATTGACATAAAAGTGTTTTAAAACAAATATTATATTATTAATTGATATAATATTTAAAAAAAATTTAGGATCTTCCAAAATACATATATAATTATAGTTGTATCATTAATGAACCACTTGGGGTTTTCTTGGAAGTTTATAGAATGTTTATTAACCATATAATATAAAAATACAAAGAGACAAGGTAAATGTCAAACTAATTAACTAAGACTTAAATCTACAAGATAAGGATAATATGACCACCTAAACCTATATAAAACCAATTGGTTGAGAGTTTATAAACCCATACCCACCTTATACTTTACATTATTCATTTTGATCCATTATTAACAGAAAATTATTTTATTATAAAATAATATTTTAAGCTTCTCCTTAAGTGACCCTCACCTCTCTTATAATAGGGAACTTCTAGTTCTCTTAATTTCACACATAAAAAGTCCTTTGTTTAGGAAATACCCTACCCCAATATCCCCCATCTTTCCACCCTTCATCCAAGAGGTCTTACTTTGGTCATAAAGCCAACATAGGGAGCCCTTTTGATCAAATCATAAAGAAGAACCCGAAGAATAGGTAAATATTTCATCACGTCTTTCATGTTATTTTCTTCTTACACTTCCTATTTCTTTGTTGTTTTCAATATAAAATAATAAATATAGTATATTCTATATAATTTTATATTATTATAAAATATTTATTATTGTATTCATTATTCTATCTACCATATGAATGAAAAAGTCACCATACGTGCGTACGTACGGCTTACCGTCTCCACTTCGTGGTGTCGTTTCTTATTCAAACACTTCATTATTTAAAAGGGTATAATAATGAGTATAACAGATGAAAATAAAAAATATAACATGTTAATTATTCTGTATATATGATATACCATCCAATTAAATACGATGTCACCATCAATATAATGATATTATCGCTCATGCGTACGTACGGATTACCGTCTCCATGAACGCGATGAGATTCATTCCCCGTTGTAATCATTCAAGAATAATTCTAATTTTATGATTAAAAATAAAATTTATGAACATAATATCATTATTTATATGAATTAAATACATCTTATCCATAACATACTGGCTTATTTAACAAAGCATATAATAGAAAATGAATCAGTTAACACACAAAATGATGATACTACTAAAATATTATTAAACAAGCAATATTGATGGATCATATATGATATCATATTTATTTATATAGTTATTGTGTAATTTAATAATTTTTTTACTATTATACATGAGGTTAACATACCATTGACTAAGGAAAAGTAGAGGTAAGGGTTAATTTCACAATCTCTTTATTATCCATGGTTTTTTTTACGTAAGTATATAATGAGGCCTCTTTATCATCCACATCCATGATTTCTTAAAAATGTATTTCAATTTTTTTTACTATTTACTAGACTATGGGTTATAGTCATTTATACCATTATTTGACATTATATGATTTGAAAGGAATCTTTCTGTCATTTTCCAAATAAGGTACATTATGAACTTTTCAACAAAATTAATATAAGAATGTTTTTTAACTTATACAATGGGTGCGGTTATTTTATGTCATTATAACATCATTGAAGCTTCCCTTATAAGATTAAAAAAATATTTTCAAAATTAATGTTATAATTTATAATTATGTGACTCTTAAATGGTTTCAAAACAGAAAGTGGTATTACTTTCAAATATTTTTCATTTCATCTATGTCAACATCCTTTGATGTATTTTAAATTTGTTTGAAGTCGATTTATTATAATATAAATCGCCCATATTGTATTAAAGGTTTTGTGATATGATTGAATGTGGATATGTTATTTTCATGGTTTATGGTGAAAGTATTACCATTTCATATGCTAGTTTTAATACGAATGTTTATGTCATGTTGCAACCTTTTCATATGAGAAATGTATTGAACGAAGTATGTGATGGGTGGTTCCCGCAATAGCTCATCAGGGCATAGGTCTCATGACACAATTATATATGGAATTATCCAAGGCCTTTCCCAATTTAATATATTGTTTTGGCCGAGGCCTTAAAAATTTTTAGATGTCTTGGATGAGGCCTTGAAAAAATGGTTCAGAATATCCAACATAATACATTCCCTCATTATGAAAATAATAATGATGGTTCATGTCGTTATTAGACAAGTGGAATACCCATGACTATGTTTTATTAAGGAATTATTTACTCAACTCATATTCATTCCATAAAGTGTTCATGTTTTTTATTTCTAAAGGCATGTTTTTTGAATTATTCATCATTCCTAATGATTATGTTATCTTCTGCTGTATTTCATACCCTTACTAAACATTTTAGCTCACCTGTTTCTTATGTTTCATTTTCCTAAAATATGAAGAAGTTAGTTATGTCTGACTTGCAGTAATAATCAAAGAGGCATGGATGTTTCTAATGGAATAAATTAGTGTTGTATTTCTTTTCATGTTTTAATGTTGAACTTATATATATATCTTGTTTCCAATAGTACTAAACTGATCGGTCTTTCAGGACACGATTCCCTATATCATTCTAATGTTATATAATAAAGCACCGACTCTGGGTATCATGGGTTGGGGTGTTAAATGATATATATAATATAAAAAACATTATATGATAATATATATATATATATAACATTCAATTTTATTTATTATTTTCTTAAAAGAAAATTGAAAAGGCATTTACGTGTACATTGACCTGCTTTCCCTATGAACAATATATTTCATTTTCTATAACTAAATTCTATTGATTAGAATAAATAAATTAATAATTAATATAAGCGATTTTTATATAATGTTTTATATTTTTGATATTATGAATCCATGATCCAATTGAGATAACCAAAAAATATAAATCAAAACACATATGAAAAACAGAGTGGTTACTGCCCGAAATGTGACATTATAATAGAATTGTTAACAAAGGGGTAATAAAAAGTCCTATGAAAAAATATATGGTATGATATATATTAATATAGTTTTATAATAGATGTATAATAAACTTATATATTTAAAATAGTATGTTTTTTATTTGTAAGATTGAATTAAAGACTTAAGGTAAGGGATTTCTATCACACTTTTTACTTCCATGATAGACATGTCATATTCACAAAATTATTCATTCAGGTTGTTTATATACCGAGAATGAATGTATTTTATGATTATTATCCTTAAAAAATTGAAATTTTAATATTCATTTTATGATCTCTCTTTTATGGGGATTACGATTAACAAGATACCAAATTGGTAAGGGGGGTTTTGTATCAATTTTATTTCTTTGGGGGCTAAGATATATTATGTACCCATACTCTGAAATGAGGTCAATATAATTCCACTTCTACATATTATTTAGTGAATATATTTTTTGATAATATTTTAAGTTGCATTTAATTTTTTCTTTCATTAGGATTATGATTCAATGTTATAAATGTGGTAAGAGTTTTATGTTGAAATCTCATAATTTTATAGGGTTGTTTATTAATATGAATCTAGAAATGAAAAATTACTATCTATATCTCAAGAATTATCTTGAATTTTCTTCTAATTTTTTAAATCATGATAGATTTAGTGAATTATTCAATGTTTTTAGTTTTTATACTTTAAATAATTATGAAAACAATTTTATGAAAATATGACTTTATTTCTCAATTGGGTTGGAAATATGTTTTTTTTAAAAACCGTGTTTGATTTTTTTATGTAAAATGAGATTTTATTAATAAAAAGAATGGGGGGGGGGAGAAAGAGAGGATTACACGAGTCTGAATTAGGGGATTTTAAAAATCTTGTTTGATAAAAATGAATTCAGAGATTTTTTTAATTTATATTTTACGATCAAATTCAATGAAAAAAATTTTGAAAAATTTTTATGTTAAATTTTTTTCAAATGAATTTCAAAGAATCCATTACATAATTTCATTAATCTTTTATATGAAATGGTTTTAAAAACGTTTTATGTTTTAAAAGTAATTTTTCTATTTGGTATATTAATTCATAGATATTTTCAAATAAAATATTTACAAAATTTTATATGTTTTAGAAATATTTTTTAAACAATAAATGATATATTACTTATGAAATTATTTAAATATTCATTCAAAATTAATTAATATTTAAAATAAAATTTGTTGGGTTTATTTATGAATTACTAGAGATATGATATAAGGATACGATTCATATTATTTCCTTGGTTGATATATGTTTTGTTGTAATTATGTTTATGAATCCTTTTCCTCTTCAATGGGTTAGACCCAGATGAAATTCCAATGAATCCTAATTCATTTCATGGGTTATTCGCTGATGAAATTATAATGAAATATGTCACTTTTCTACATGTAATGATATGATGAAAATTTTATGACACCCATTTCGTTTCATGAGTTATGATATGATGATGGTTTGTGTTATTTTGAAACACATATGTATGATTTCATTTTGTGATTGTTGGGAAATATATTAACCTAAAATTCATTATTTATGGATTTATATCTCATGAGATATATACGAATATAATATAGAATGATGTTGGTTCTGTCTAACAGGTCTAGAATAAGGAGTGAACTCGATTCATTATGACATCACTAGAATAGGGAGTGATCCCGGTTCCGTAAGGTAGGAGCAGAATAGGGAATAGACTTGGTTTTGTTATATTATACTTTAAATGGGTGTTAAATGGTATATTAATACAATATTAGAATGGGATGTGAACCTAGTTTAGTAAGATATGGTGGGAATGGGAAATGAACATGGTTCAGTAATACAGGGTTGCAATGGGAAGTGAACCTGGTTCTGTAAGAAAGGACTAGGATAGGGAGTGAAAATGGTTTAGTAGGGTTATTTATCAACAATGATTGTATTGGAAGAGTGCCTTAAACAATATGGGAATTATTCTATATTCTTATGTGCATGAAAAAATTCCATGTTTTATGCCAATGTTACGCTCTCATGGATCATGTTCTTTTATTTCATTATTATTCATGTATTTTGAACAACCAATGTTAATTAAATGACTCAATATTATGATTATTGATATGTATGTTAGGTTTTTCATATTTTATAATCATTTTATCATAGCCTCATGTTCATGTTATTCTTACAGTACTCAATATTTTACACATATTGAACATTTGATCTCATCCTTCCAAATGTTCCCTTTCCACATGTTTTCAAGAAAGGGATTATATTGGGTATGTATATGAAGAGTACAAAATTGAATAATCATCTTGGGAAATAATTAACATCATTTAAAAAATTAGAATATTGATTTCCATGTTTCCAAATCCACTAAAATGTTTGGGTATTCAGGTGTGGGTATGTGTAATATATTGATTATTAATCTAAAAAGATTTTATATCCATGTAAGAATATACTAGATTGTTATAGTTGACATAAAGGGAAATGATTAGTTAACCTTTATAAAATAAAATGATAAAACATTATAGATATCCCTAGGGAATTTTCTCGGGATATATATAGGGATTTTTTTAAGGAAAGGTCGAAGGTTGAGTTAATGTATAGAAAATTGTTCATGAATTTGGGTAATGGATAGAGTGAGTGGTTTCTATGAAATTATATCCCCGGATAGATTCTATATGTTTATGTTGATCTGGATCATATTTACCTTGGGGTAATAACCTCAAAAATACCATATTAATAAAGATTTGATCGGGAACTGCTGCATGAAAATTGGCCCCGCTGTACACCCAGTTTGATACTCATAGGGGATATTATTTGGAAGATTGAAAAATCTTTATGAACTATCATGATGGATTAAAATATAAGAAAACTATAAATCACCATTGTTATCATATATTATAGAAGGTGTCATAATTTTGACATCCTATAATTAACGTTTCATGATTATGTGGTTTCCTAAAATGATTTATGTTTCTCAAACTATGATTTTAGTTTTAGTATATGGATGTAATCCAAAAGAATCATGTTAATCCTATGTGTAAATAAAAATTTATGATGTGTAGTAAATTTGGATAACTATTAGACTGATGAATGATATGATTATGCCTAATCATTTTCAAGTAACATGAATAAAAATGTTTATCAAAACCACCTCACAAAATCAACATAGATGATAAGGAAATAGTTCACTGAGAGTTCTATTAATTGATACCATAGATAAAAGAATATTCAATTTACTATAGGTAAAACAGTTTGGAGTAATAACTATTAGGAATGACTGAAAGGAATGGGAAGATATTTCATTTATGGAAAATAATGATACAAAGAATGTAATTGTCAAGGAGAAAGGAAAAGTTCTGTTAATGCATTGGATGGGAAAATTTCTCCACATAATATATTATAAATAGCTGAATGTTTTAAATGTTTAAAGTATGGGTATTATGAAAATAAATGTGTTAGGGTGAAATATTGTGATAAAAATCTGCAGGGTTATATAAGTAACGGTTATATTAGAGATGAATAGGTGACTATGAATGGAATAAAAGTGTTATTATGGAATAAGAGGATGATGACTGGATAATGGTTTGAGAAGGGAGTGGGATGATGTACATTTTGTTTGTATTGGAATTCATGGTGTACATTATATGAATTATGAAATATATAAGTTAATTTCAGCATATTTTATTCATTATGGATTTTGAAGAATATGGTGAAAGATGCCGATGACTTAGAAAAGTGATGGAAAGGAAACATTCATGGGAAAAGTGCTTAAGGGAAAGATAAAACATAATATTTTCCTGATATTGAAAGAATGATGTTTTAATAAAGAGATAATTGATATAGAAGAAATAAATTGTAGATTACCAATTACCTTAGAATATATTAAATATTTAATGTAATGAAAATTTAGTTTTTTATTTTGAAAAACACTTTTTGGCTAAGAGAGAATCAAACCAGAAAAAAAGTGGAGGTAGCTTGTCTAAAGGGATCCATCATTGTAGACACTAGCCAGATAAACCTAAGAAAAAAAGAACAAAAAGCACAAAGTAGGAAAAATCCGATAAGAAAAAGATCCTTCGAAGGAGGATGACCAATGGTGATGGATTCACAAATAGAACTCCAGAATGAGGGACCACGAGACCGCTGAGCCACCATGGACAATGAAACCAAATAGAAGCACCAGAAAAGTTCCTCCTTCAAATCCACCAACACAACCCAAAACACCATAGAATTCCACAAGAATGACCACATTATAGCTGCACGTGAAGGAGCATGACATAATGGAAGAGGAAACTAAGGACATACAAAACAATCCTGGCACAAGACACATTACAATAGCCGACACAATAAACCGATATAGGTTGAAAGACTGTCGTTTGTATATGCACCAACGATCACTCAAAACCACATCTTCCAATGAATACAAGGCATCGATCCTTTGAGATAGAGGATACCAAAATGACCCTGAAACAAAAAATTGTGGTAGATAATTCCACAATGAGGGAGCCAAATCACATCATACAGAGAGATGTGTGTGTCCAGTAGGGCATCACTTGTAGAGAGTGAGAGGCCATTAGGATGCTTCCTTCTGGTGACTTAGAGTATGTCGTCGATGAAAATAGACTCGTAGTGACGAGGGATTGGGGGATACATACTTTTTTTGGTCCCACAGGCAACAGACACCCAGAGTCATTAGAATATGGGAGGGAGACTCATGCAGTAGGGTTCGGGAGGGAGATACAATGTTAGACTCAGGAGGGAAACTTGTGGTGGTTGGATCCAGCACATCATCTAAAACCAGAGGGGCACCTCACGGCTGTGGGAACTAGGAGGGTGACACAGCTTCAAATCTAGGTGGGTGACATGTTGAAGAAAGGAGTCTTGTGGCGGTGGATCTAGAAGAAATGAAGAAATTGGTTTATTCTATCATGGATGGAGATTACAAATTTTTGGATTTAAGGAATATATCCAATAATGTATGTTTTATCAAAGGAATGAAGAAACATGTATGTTTTCAATAATGTTCTACACTAATATAGGTTAATACCATGTTTTGGTATAATACATGATGAAGTTAATAACATGTTTGTTACGTGAAAATATTGAGCTACATTATAATATATTGGATATCAATGTTAAGATGATTTTTAAAAATTTAGTAGGATCTTATTATTTATTTTTTATATTTTCATCAATCTGAAGGGTCAAAATGTGACCATTTATGAAATAGTTAATTTTGAAATTTTAATTAGTTTTTAGAAATTAATTTATCATTTAACAAAGTGAAAATCTATACATACTGGTTACCTGTTATATCCATTTTGTTTTGATGATAACTAATTATAAAATTAATAATATATCATTCTCTCTATAGATCCTATGATTCATTAGTGACTAAGGAATAAAAAATTCACCTTCATTTCATAGAATAATAGATGATGTCGAAATTGACCAAGGGACAACCACTGGGTAATAGTTTACCTAAAAAATTTAATGGGATCATGTTATTATATGTTCTCATAAAATAAATTTATCAACATTAGGAAAAGAGTATTTAAATAAAATGTTTTTCTTTTTTCATCAAGTTTGTGATAACACTGATTTTTTTACCGATTCTTTGTTTTATGGTTTTTGGTTGTAAAATTTATCTAGATAACCCACTTTGTTGTGTATATTGAACTATATCACTCCCTATAATTATTTATTCTTTTATTCCATGTCTAAATCTTCACTAACCATATATGTTATCTTATGTGGAAACAATGTTAAGTGTAATTTTTGAAAACCATTATGCTTCCAACATTCCCTTTTTAAAAGAAGTTTTAATTATTATGTTAATAAGATATCATATGACTTTTATATTTCTTTATGTTTTGAAAATAAAAGACACTATTTCCTTAAATATTATTTTCATTCTCTAAGGAAATTTATTTTCTCTAACCTCACCTTAATATTTTTTTTATACTTATAGTTCATTATCTAAGCTATAAATTTTTTTTATTAAGAGATAATTTCATTAAAAATAACCACATACTTATTCAATCATCAGAATATTACATTTTCCAAGATACAGAGTCTCACTATTTTAGAACTGTGAATTCTATGAAATTCAAGCTCCAAATTCTCTAAAATTCAGGCTCTGAATTCTCATAAATTTAGACTCTGAATTACCTAAAATTTTGACTCTGAATTCTCTGAAATTTAGAATCTAAATACTATGAAATTCATACTCCAAATCACAAAAATTCAGAATATGAATATTATGAAACTCAGACTGTTAATTCTCTAAAATTCAGAATCAGAATTCTCTAAAATTTAAACTCCAAATTCTCTGAAATTCAGAGTCCAAATTCTCTAAAATTGAGACTGTAAATTATCATAAATTTAGACTATCAATTCTCTTAAATTTAGACACTAAAATATATGAAATTAAGACTCAAAATTCACAGAAATTCAGACTAGAAATTATCTGAAACATAGAACGTTAATTCTTTGAAATTTAGACTCTGAATTATCTAAAATTCAGACTCTGAATTCTCCAAAATTTAGACTCTGAATTCCCTAAAATTCGGAATTTGAATTCTATGAAATTTTGATTCCTAATACCTCAAAATTCAGACTCAGAATTACTTTGAATTAAAACTATGAGCTGTCCAATATTCAAAATCCAAATTCCACTAAATTCAGACTCCATTTTTATACATATTTAGACTCAATTTCCCATTACATTTAATGTCTGAGTATTCATACTTGTTAATTTTTTTAATATATTGTTCTATCTTTATCATATTATAAATGATACAAATCCTTACACATGATTATGTTACAATAAAATTATGTCCTACAATATGTTTCTAACTAACCATTGGGTGAGTGACACGTGTATAGGTCCCTCCAAATTTCAAGGATAAATATGACTATTGGAGGAGGATTCAACAATTGAAGTTTTTTTCTATATATATAAGATCATTTGAACTAGCCCAATCTGGATCTAGATATTAAATTCTATGATGTAGAGATTTGATTTCTAAATAGAGATAATCTCTTTACTTTTGTGATCTATGAACATATTTTTCAACTATGAACAACTTGTTCAGCCTACTTTCTGAAAATTTGAATGTTGCTTTGTAAAATGGAGGGCTTCTAGGGATAGGAAGGTAGAGGTAATGAAAACATTAATGTATGGGGGATTCTAGGAATAGAAAGAAATATTTTTTAGCTATCTTAAAATTTGAGGGCTTGGTGGGATATCAATACCAACTCTGATACACTTATCAAGGGCTTACCCTAGTGTGGGTAAGAGAGACTTTCTTTAATGTATAAATAATGGTACATTTATCCATGGTTGTCGGATACCCTCTCATTAGTTTAGAATATTTCTTATACCTAATTAATTGTTTTTTTACAAGTTTATTTCGGTTATTTTAATTTACAGTTAGAAATTATAACTTTCTTGTACTTTATAATACTTATACTTACTCTGATAAATATGATTATATATATATTGTAGTAGAATATTTCACTTAGATAAACTTGCCTATGTTTTCATAAGAAAAAATTGTTTATGTTTTGGTTCTTTATAATTTGACTTGGGCCCTCCTAATTATTCATTTATTTAAGAACCAATGATGGTTTGTGAATTTAACTTTTTTTACTTTAAAAAAAATGTTTCTTTAAGGATAAAAGGGGGTGTTTTTAAATGTACAATTCACCACCTCTCGTAATTGACCATCTACATCTATATATCGATCCAAAATTGGTCTTAGAGTATGTATCTGAAATAATTATACTTAAAAATATGTTTTCTTGATCTACTTTTGTTTCTAAACCTTACATTCTTATGTTTTTCTTAAAGATTTTTTTCTTTGTTTATATACTATTACTACTAACATGTATTCTGGAAAAGTGTTTTTCTTATCAAAATGGTAGGTATGAATTTAGGTTCTATTGAAAACTAAAATCCTAACGGACCAACAATTTTTGATGTTATGGATTATGATTACTAGAGAGTAAGGATGAACACCTTTGTTATCTACACTAGTGTGGTTAATTTTTTCATTCTTACTCGTTAATAAAAAATTCCTCACAAAGAAATCACAACATTCACAAATTTGGAAAAACAAGGATATCAACAAAACTACAATGTCTGTAATAATATTTTAAGTTCCATGACAAGGAATATCTACAGTAAAATATCTTCTTGTAAAGATACCAATAGTATTATGAAGAAAAATGACGTTACAACTTCTGGAACTTCAAAAGTGATTGAAACTATAAGAGCCATGTTAAGAGTTGAATATCATTGATTTTTATTTCCATATAGATAACCTATTTGCAAAGTGAATAACTATTTATGACCATCATTAAAAATATTTAATATATTGGAGAGAAAGGTCTTGATGTTGATGTTCTTATGGACAAGATAATTGATTTTATTCCCAATGAGTGAGAATATATTGATGAAAAGAGGAATGTATCTACCATTACTCTTGATGAGTTATTTGGAACTCTTATTCAGCATGAAACAAGAGTGAAGAGAGATGCTGATTTTAGTATAAAGAATAATGGTAATGGAAGTGTTTTTTTCACTAATACGTCTAATGAAAATACTCTAGAATGGGTAAATAGATATAATGCTAAGAAAACTATTTTCATATCTGAATCAAGTGACAGTGATCAGTCAGAGAATAAATTAGCCAATCCTGCTTAAAGGATGAACATGATTGTTGGAAGGAAATATTTTTAGTATAGATATAAGACGAAATATATAAAGGAAATGAATTATTTAGATGTAACTTGTTATGAATCTAAAATGTCTAGACATATCAAACGAGATTGTTTAATGATCAAGAGAAAATATAGAAAGGAAAAGAATTCTGAAAGGAACAAAATGAAAAACATGAAATCTAAGGATAAGAATGTATTAAAGGCTAATGACACATGGAGTGCCAGTGGTGGTGACTGTTCAGATGAATCCATAGTGTATTAATCTCCTAGTAAGAAGAATATTGGTCTTATATCCAGGTAACCAATTGAAAATCATTATTTTATGTCTAAGGTACACAATGATGAATCTTTTACCAATATGTCTAAAAAGGAAAATATTCCTAATGAAGAATATTATGAATCTTCTGATGAATAATCTTCACAATCAGATGATAATACTTCAATTTTATTTTAATAATTTTATAGATTATCTAAATTACATGAGAATTAATATTCTAAGATAATAAATAAGATAGAGAATGAAAATCATAGAATTTTTAATTTAACAAAATAAGTCTCAGATATTTCTAAAGATTATGATTAGAAAACTCTTGATTTTGAAAATATTTCCATTAACCGTAAGGATGTTAATTCTGAGAATTATAAACTTTATACAGTTCTTGAAATTGTTATTTTTAAGAAAAATGTTTTATAAAATAACTCAAACTCTAAGACTAATCATTATGAGGATAAGAATTAAGTCATTAGACTAAAATATGAAATATTTTCTTTAATGAAAATTTTATTAAATTTTACTTTGGTAAAGAAAGAATTTGATAAAATGTATTCACAATATAATCCTTTTAGGAATAGTTATGGAATTGGTTATACTCACTCAAAACTAGTTTTTAGTAATAACAATTTTGTTCCCCAAACATATTCATTTTGAACAAATTGTAAATATAGTGGACATTTGAAGAAAAAATATTCTTTAAATAAAACCCAATCCATAGGTTTTTATAAAGCATTCTTTTTTAAGAAAACGTGGATACCTATGATTTTATATTCTAACAATTCTAGATCCAAGAATCTTTGGATTATGAAAGACGAAATATTTTATTTTCAGGAAAATAGAGGAATTACCAAACAAATACATGGTACATGGATAGTGGATGTTCCTAACACATGACTGGTAACAAAAGTTTTTTTGGAAAGTGTATCAAGATTAAAGGAGAAAGAGTAACTTTCAGAGATAATTGTCATGCAGAAATTATTTGTATAGGTAACATTGTTCTCCTTGGAAATTCTTTAATATTAATTTCTTTAAAGGTCTTAAGAAAAAACTTAGAAGAATAATCTAATTATGTGATTAAGGTTACCTTGTGAATTTTCGGAATGATAAATTCTTAGTATACAATTACAAGAATGATTTTGTTCTCTCTACCCATAGGCATGAGAGTGATTATACACATAATTCATAAGACCATAGGATCCAAGATATTCCTTAATGTAGTGCAATAGAAGATCAATATTGGTTATAGAATAGAAAAATAGGGCAATGTATCCTTATTAACTTATGAAAAAAAATCAATGAAAATACTTCTTAAGGATATACCATATATTAGATTCAATTCTTCAAAAGTTTGTGTTAATTTTTCAATATGGAAGGAAACATAAGTCAAGATTTAAAACAATTGGTGAAGTATCAACTTTTGATTCATTAGAGCTTGGGCATATGGATCTTTTTCGTCCAAAACAGTATATAATTATTTGATGCAAATAAAATGTATTTGTTTTATTTGATTATTACAAAACATTTACATGGTTCTATTTTCTAGAAAATAAATCTAATGTCTTTTATTCCATTAAATCTTTTTCATGCAAAGTTAAAAATTAGAAAAGTATTCCACTGATAACTATTCATTGTGATCATGGGGGAGAATTTAAAAATTCATATTTTGGAACTTTTTTTAGTAATAAAGATATTACTCATAACTTCTAAGCACCAAGATCTCCTAAAAAATGGTGTCGTTGAAAGAAGAAATCGAATTATTCAAAATAAAACTAGAACCATGTTGGGAGAATATTTTATTGCTAATCATTTTTCGATTAAAGCTATAAGTACTGCTTGTTATACTATAATACAAATCTTAATCAGACCAATTCCTAATAAAACACCTTATGAATTGTGGACTAGTCAAAAACATAAATTTTGTTATTTGAATATATTTGGATGAAAAGTAGTCATCTGGAATTCCAAATATAACTTACATAAATTCACACCCAAATCTGATGAAGTAAATTTCGTAGGATATTCCTCTACATCTAAGGATTATAATTTTAAAAAAAAATTATTGTACTGTTGAAGAAGTAGTAATTGTTAAATTTGATGAAACCGATCCTATTGTTTTTAAACAAACCCAACCTATATCTTCAGATGTGTTTTGAAAAACTGAGTATCAACCTATGATAAATGATTATTCTAATTAAGAAAACACTCAATAAAATGCTTCTAAAGTATTTACCCTAGAATATTTTTTACCTTGTGTTGATGAACATGTTATAAAAACCCCAAATCATTTGTTTCTTAATAATCCTCCTAGTTATTGTATCATTGGTGATATAAATCAACCTCTAAGGACTAGATGTTAATTAATAAATGAAGTAGAACATCTAGAATTTATTTCCCAATTAGAACCTAAAAACAATGATGAATATTTAGGTGGAGATGATTGGATTAAAGATTTGAAGGATAAACTAATTCAATTCTAAAGGAAAAAAAGTCTAGACCATTGTTGAAAAACCTAGTAAATATTCTTCAATTGGTGTAAAATTTGAATTCATAAATAAATGTGATGAAAATGGAATAATTGTAATAAATAAAGCATGTTTTTTTCTAAACTATCTAATAAATAAGAAGGAATAGACTATCAAGAGACATATGCTCCTGTAGAAAGACATGAATCTATTGGGATACAACTTTCCTTTGAATAATTATTTAATTTAAAACTTTTTCAAATGGACGTGTAGTGCGCTTTCCTTAACGAATATGTTCATGATGATGTTTTTGTAGAACAACCTCTTAGTTTTAAAAACCAAAATATCCTAAACATGTTTTTAAATGTGCCAAAGATTTATATGGACTTAAACCAGTCCCTAGAGCCTCGTATGATAGGCTTACACGATTTTTTTTACAAAAAATTTATGTTAAGATAACTGATGATACAAATATTTTTATAAATTAAAATAAGAAAAACGTTTTTATTGTTCAAATTTATATTGATGACATTATATTCATATCTACTCACCAATATTTTACTGATGTTTTTGTCTTATGAAATCTGATTTTGAAATGAGTATGATGGATGCGTTAACATTTTCCAATGGTTTTAAAATTTTAAAAAAATAGATGGAATATATATATCTAAATACTTATATTAAAAATATTCGTAAATGGTATGGATATGAAAATAAAAAACATATAAGTACTCCAATCGATACTTAAAACTCTCTTGATCTTGATAAAGATGGGAAACCAGTAGACTAAAAATCTTTTAGAGGTATGATATGATGATTGTTATACATAACAACTAGTCATATAGACTTATTTTTATTAGTATTATTATGTGCTACATATAAATATAATCCAAAGGAATCTCATTTAAAATAAGAGAAAATAATATTTCACTATTTAAAGAGAATCATGTATTTAGGACTTTTATATTCTTCTAGAAATGATTTTATTTTAAAACATTTTTTAGATGCTAATTTTAGTACATGTTTAATGGATAGTAAAATTACATTTGTAACTTTCCATTTATTACCATATTCATTGGTGTCTTAGTCATTCAAGAAGAAAAACCCAGTTGCACATTCCATTACTAAAGCTGAATATGTAGCAGCTGGAAGTTTCTATGCTCAAGTGTAGTGGATACAACACACACTCACAAACTATGACATGAGTTCCACCAAAAAATAGATATTGTGTGAAAATACATGTGTCATTTCCCCAAGAAAAATCCATTCACATCAGTCTCGGGCAATGCACATAGATATTATGCATCACTTTCTTAGGGTTTACACCTTAAAAGGATATATTATCATAAACTTTATCATAATGTATGTAACAGCCCGAGATTTTATGAAAAATATTCTTTTTTATTTTACTAATGTCTTGTGTTGTATGCTACACCAAAAGGAGCTTGCACAACACGCATCCTTGACTTGCCTTGCATTACACGCAATCGCGACCTTCCTCGATAGCGTGTGTAATACGCAATACCGAGTTTCACTAAACAACGATATTCTATTAAAATATTATTAAAACTAGCCGTTATGAATAGTAATAACCACTTTTTAAAATTCTTTAAATCTTATATTTCAAAATGAACTTCATTTTTGGATTTGGAGTATCGAATTTAGCCTAAGGTGAAATTTTGGAACATTTCGGATAACTTTCATATTCTGATGAATAGTGAAAATTACTAAATTATAATTAAAAACAACTTTTTTAATCGAAATAATTAATAGTGATAAATCATTAATTTTAGTGGTTTTAAAGTATATTTAGAATATATTTTTACAATTTAATACAATGTTGGTCATTGGACGTAATTTCACATTTAAACCAGACATAAACAAGTGTCAATCTTTTGATAGATATTGTTTCTTAAAAACACGCTATTTGTTTTAATAGCGGGATTTAATTATAAAATTAATTAAATCAACTTATATGTTATGAATTTGGTAAAATAGTCTTCATTTTTGAATTCGGAATATGAAATATAGCTTAGGATGAAATTTTGGCATTTTTCTGAAAACCTTCATTTTTTAATGAATAGTGAAACTACTAAGTGGTAGGTTAAAAACTGAATTTTGCATAAAACTTAATTTTACCGCTTATGTGAATGGAATTTCAAAAATCCGACAGACACGGTTAATATCAATGACTAAAATGTGGTTCAATGAGATGAAAATAATTTTTGGTGAATAGTAACTTTTTACTTTTTTTTACCACGGTTAAAAGTAAATAGGGTATCTAAGGGTAAATATGATATTACTATTATCCTAACACATGTCCTAATTCTATTGGATAAGTGTAATTCGACCAAAAACAAACTTAGGAATAACATATGTCCATTTAGGCCCACTTGGATTAGATTAGGACATTTATTATTAATTTATTTAAAGAAGGGTTAAAATAGTTAAAATCAAAGTTTAATAAGTAAATCATTTTTAATATGGGGTTATACATAAGATAAATTCGATTATAAATATTCATTAGAAAGCTAAAAAGATTTCCTACATGATGGTATTTTAGTTGTAATTTTTAGACATCAAATAATATAATTTATTTATGACACAAAGATGATGCAGTAATTATCTTATTAATGAAATATTGACATAATTGATAATATAAATACCAAAATAAATGTAATTTAAGACTTTTTATGAATTCCACTAATTTTCTAGGTTACTATGATATATGAGTGTTGATTTAATCAACTTGGTTCTAACATATAATTCTGTTATGACTTTCACAAAAATCATATATCAAATAGTGTCAAAATTGACACAAAATAGTTTTTAAATCAAATATTATATTATTAATTATTATTTTATTCCTAAAAATCTAAGGTTCGGCCAAATGACTTAGATAAGGATATATGTATTAATAATATACAATTTGGGGTTCGTTTGGCATGTTATAGTAAGTTTATTAACCATATAGTGAAAGAAAACAAAAAGACACGGTAAAAGTTAAATTATTTAACTTAGAGTTAAATCTAATTGATAAGGTTAAAATAATACCCTAAACTTTTCTAAATCCTATTGGTTGATAGGATTTCGACCCATCCCCACTTTAGCTTCGAAATAAGACCCTTTGGAACCATTATAAACCGATTTTAACTTTAATATAAAATAATATTTTGAGGTATTCCTAAGGTGCCCCTCTCCTCCCTTATAAAAGGACACCTCCTCCCATTCCTCCTCACACCAATTTGAGCACTCAAGCTCGGCCAAACCCTACCAATTTCTCCTCTCCACTTCCCTAGAAACATCCTAGAGGTTCTGGTCTTCCTCAAAGACCAATTTTAGTGCCCTAAGAGGAGGTCTCAAAGAGGCACTTCAAAGAAGAGGTAATTACCGTTACCAATTCTTTCATCTTTATTTCTTCTTCCACTTCTTCTTCTTAGGTTGTTTCATTATGAAGTAATAACATCAGTATCACTCATATACTGATATGTTATTATAAGTATGAAACAACCCTATTTCACCATCTATCCATCCTACGGAAAAAGAAATCACCGCGCGTGCGTACGTACGGAATACCGTCTCCACGCCGTGGTGTAATCTATTTTCCACCACCACCTTACATGGATGGGTATAATGATGTAAAGAATAACTATACATAGTTATTACAACATCATATTGATTCTGATATATTGTATAATCCACTCCAATTCAATTCAATATTTATAGAAATGATATCATCGCTCGTGCGTACGTACGGAATACCGTCTCCACGACGCGATGAGATTCATTCTCCATGTTAACCATTTAAGAATGATTATAATGTATATATAAGAAATAATAATGAAATATATGAAATTATAAAGCTACTGGATTTATGTATATATATACATATGTATGTCATCTACTTACTTCCATTTCAAGACAATAAATAAAGGAAAACAGCGTTCATGCGTACGTACGGACTACCGTCTCCATGAACGGTTTTTTTCATTTTATTTATCTACCTATTATATATATATATATACTGAATATATATGATATATAAATAATATTTTATATTCTGGAAGTAAGTAAATCATGATATAAGTAATAATGATGTCAAGAACAATAAGTCAAAACACCTACGATAAATGAAACGATTTTACCCAAAACGCTTCTTTAACATGGAATTTACAAAAGAACGGGTAATATAATGTCATAAGTGAACCATGTATGATATCATAACAATGAATATGATTCTGTAATAAGTCAATAACATGATTTAAATCATTATACAGGAGGTTCGGACACTTACAAAGCAAGTCGGACCTAAGGTAAGGGAAATATCACAATCTCATTTTTATCCGAGATTGTTTATTCGTAAGTATTTACTGGGGTGTATTTTATCATCCACATCCATGTTCCCTAAATATGTAATATTGTTTCCATCCACTTGCAATAGTTAAAATCCAATTTTACCCTTAGGTGAATTTTTAGTAAAGAATATGAAAGGAATCTTTTGTCGTTTTTTCGTACGAGGTACTTTTTGACTTTTCCGACAAAAGTACGAAGAATGTTTTTTTAACTTATACGGCATGAATGGATTTTCAAAACATTGTTTCCAAGAAGCTTCCTTTACAAGTTTTAAAGTTTATTTTTAATCAACTTCTTTTATTTTAAAGTTGTATGACATATTATGAAAGGAAAAATATTTTTGAAGAAGAAAGGATATTTTCCTCAAGAATGGAGTTCATGTGTTTTATCAAAATTATTTTCCATCTAAGATAATAAAGGGTTCTGTTTTTATCCCTATTATTAAATTGATTTGTTCATGTTTTGATGGAATTATTTTTATGAATTCCTTTATCTTATATGAATTGATTTATGATGTCATGATGTTTCAAGAATCCCATTTTTGTTACATGTGTTATGCGATGATGTATGTTTTATGATTATGTGGCACACATAAGAAAGGATTCATTATAAGATGGGTGGGACCTATATCTCCCTCCAATGCATTGGGTAAAGATTTTATATCTCATGAGATAGACATGGCTGGAACGGAAGGTTATTTCGGTCCAGTGAAACAGGACTGAAACGAGGAGTGAACTCGGTTCAGAAAGGGACTTTGTCCACTAAGATAGTCTTGGCAATGAGTCATGACTAACAAGAAATGATTTTCCATGATTATGTGTGCATGCCACAAGTTTCAAGTTTTATGTTATGATTATGTGGATCTCATTTTCACTTCTATGATTTATCCCATGTTATGATATTATGAGCTCTTTTGCAGGTTAAGATTTCCAAAAGCTATGTTCTTATGTATATGATGTGATTGATATTTCTTTTGTTTACCCTTACTGAGCATTTGAGCTCACCCTTTTATGTTTTCTTTTCCCCAGGATATAAAGAAAGGTTTTAGGTAAAAAAAAGGAAGATATTTATGGGAGATGTTGAAGATCTTTCCCCAAGATTAGAAGATTTTATTCCCAGTTTCCAAAGACACTAAACTATTACGATCCTTTAGTGTGTGTTTTTGTTATGTACTAAGTATTCCGCAAATGTAATGTAATGTCCATGTACCTCATGCTTCGGGTCTCTACAATGTAAGATCAAATTTATGAAAATTTTAGAAAATCATTACCCTCAAACATATTTTGGTACATTAAAAATAATTAGGAATGATAATGGTAAGGGAATCTTTCAAATTAACTTTCTATTGAAACATATCTCCTAACATTAAGTTACTCTTTTACAAAGAGGGAGTATATAGGTTCACTCTTTCCTAAAATTTTCTTTCATTAATCAAAATTTTCAAAGCATAATATTGTTATTCCATAATAAAATTTGTTGGAAAATAAAAATTTCTTTCTTTAATAAAATATTTCAAAACCTAAATTTTTCTTTCCTGAATAAATATTTTAATAAATAATTTTTTTCCATAATGAAATGTTTTAGAACCCAAGAAGAACCTTATCAATAATTACAACTCTTTCTACAAAATATAGTGGGAATGTTTCCTTATACTGAACTTTTTTATCGATTTTTTTCTTTTTGTGATTTCAATTTTGTTTTAGGAAAACCTTATCAGGTTCACTTTCCTTAAATTGATTTTTTCCTTAAAACCTCAAATGCATAGAATATATAAAATTTTTATTCGGCCTTGATATAAACCATAATATTAGATTAAATTAATCTCAACCATTCGATCTATCCTAGAATTTTATCCATCTCCCTGAAGTCAATATAAGGCCCCCAAATCATCTCATCCCATATCAGTTTTCTCAAAATTCTGTTATGAGGCTCTAGAAAACATTATGTGTGCCTTTTCCTTTTTTCTATTTTCTCATATTTTGAATGTCTCTTGAGGCTTCTCTTCAGACTTTGATGCAGTCTCAATCTATAAAATAACTAAATGAATGGTTATTGTTCGGAGATTGATTAGTTGGTAAATTTTTATTCAAGTATAATTATTTGATTGCAAAGATTATCAAGTTGAATGGATGAGAAATTATTTTTGTTTCTAATGAAGTGAATCAAGATCTAGTCTACCCAAACCTTATAGTTGTATTCTATGGATTTTTCATTTTCTATGAGTAAGGTGGGAGAGAGATGTTTATGTTCATAAGTTTTGTGAAATCGTACTCTCTATCTTTTAACAAGGCAGATAACATCTTAGATACTCCTTATGAAAGTGAAGTTATTCTATGATCAAATCAGTTACACAAAAAATAATAATCTTTTGTGAATAGTAAAGCTTAAGAGTGCCTTAAACTCATTAATGTAAAAATTCCAAGATGTTTCATCTATCAACAAACTACAGGTTGGTAGCTTTGTGAATGTAAGGATTCTTATTCCAATAAAGGGTGATAAGGATTTTCATAACATTTCTGATACCATTCTCTTATATATAATTGTGAACCCAGGGAAGAAAGATATTGTGAATTATATCCTTCTAAAAATTATCAACATCAATAATGGTGTCATAATGTCTCAGATTTTGATGTATCCAGCAGTCATTTTGAAGATCATTTTTGTAGGTTTTGAATCCATCCAAATACCTTGAGGTCCTCAATGAAAATGGATTTCTAGATTATGTAACTCTGTGATGATATATTAAGAAGGATGAAAATATAATTCAATGTTGAATCATGAGGGTTTTATAATCATTCTGATAAGGATGATAAACCTGAATCTAAGAAATATGATGTTACTGAATCTTCAAATAAATGAAAGGATAAAGAAATCAAAGCACAACCAACTGAACCCAATACCAAACCCCAATAATCACCTCATAAACAGGAGAATACAATTAGTTTATCTAATGAAGTAGTTTCTCAATGGAGGGAGAATAAGAAAAATAGAAAAGAATGTGATCATATTTTTGGACTTGATCCAGCAGAGGCTTATTCCATAAGGATTTTCGGATAATAAAATTTTGAAAAATAAGAAAATGAGAAGAAAAAAAAGAGAATAAATCTTAGGATAAGATTATTTAGATACCTAGGAATGATGTAGAAATAGCTTCTGAATAGGTTCATATTTTGTAATCTCTCTTTAAAGAAGCTTCAAAACATGATCTGGTTTTTGAAGAGTAACAAATTAAGAAATAAAAAGAACAATAATGGAAAGAAAATGAATATGTGATTAAAATGGTGGATGAGTATCATGAAGAAAAGAGCCATTTTAATAAACTTTCTACATGAAATTCCAAAGATTCATCTAAAACAATTACTTTAGAAAACCAGATAGAATGTGCTTAGAAGAGGAAGTTAACAAAAATCATTCCATTGAAAAGTTAAAAGAAAATGATTACATCATTTAGGTTGATGGAATGGAAGTTAATTTTCTAGAAAAAGTTCAATAGGATGAAAGTTCTGTTGAATAGTTGTTTCTTAATGAAATCTAGTCCTTCTTGATAAAGCTCAAAAAGTTGTAGCAGAATCTTCTATGTCAATGTTTGTTGAAGAAGTGAAAGATTATCTTCTAGAGAAATGTTATTCAGATTTAAGATCACTATCTTCCATGGGACATGACATTATGGTGAAATCATTAAAGAAGCATGTTGATTCAATTATGTTACTTCCAAACATTGAATCCCAGTGTGACATTATTCAGCAGTGAACCTGAAGACGGATTCTACAAATTTATTTATTGAAATGTTAATCAAGAAAAAAATGGATTTGAAAAACTTGATAACAAACTACAATAATCATTTGATGTATTTTAAGAAGATTAAATATCTTGTCAAAGTTAGTATTTGATGATCTTAATCATGTTGGTGATTACAAGGATTCAACAAAAGGGACTTTCAACAAGATTCAAAATAAGTTGAAGATTCTTTTTGAAAGTATAAATCAATATTAAGATTCCCAAATTCAAGAGGATATATATTTGTATAGAAAACATAATTTTATTTCCATTTACCAAAAGAGAGAAATGAATACCACATATTAGTTAGTAGAGAATGTCAAATCATAAGAAGAAGGTATCATGTTGCAAGAAGAAATAATTCATTATCTTGAGAAGAAGAACCAATAGAAATAAGAATTACTCAATATGTAACATGAGATCATAAATATATAATAAATATGAAGGCCATCCTTAAGAATATTTTTCTAGAGAAGAAAAAGGATGACTTATTTAATCTCTGATCATTTTTGGTACTAAAAACTTTCATCCAATGTTAATGAAATGTATTTTTTCCTACTTTTTTTTCATACATTACTTTTCATAACATTTCTGGTACCAATTTTTTCCCCTTCATTCTATTTGGAAAATCACAAAGGAGTAAAAAAGACTAAAATGAATATCTTGTTAAGGGGGAGTTTACAAAAAATAATAAATTCCTTAAGTAAGGTGGAGCTTAATCTGAAAGTTATCATTCTTAAGAAAAGGAATGTATATTCCAAGACAATTTCTTATACCAACAAAATACAATCCTTAATGATAAAAACCCTATCGAGGAGTTAGTCATATTGACTAAGACACAAATATAAAGGTGATATGTTTTTTTTCATGTTTTCCAAACAGATTTTTTTTTTCAAAAAGTGGTTTGTGATTTCAAAAAAGGGGGAGATTGTTTTGTAAATAATCTATAGTATGAAATTTACATTCCTTTATGTTTTAAAAATCACAAAAACTTTTTCCATAAAGATTATTTTCTCTCTCTAAAGAAATTCATTTTCTTTATCCTTAACATAATCTTTTATGTTATGCTTATAGTTCATTATCTAATAACAAACTTATTTATCTTTTGACTGAATTAAATTAAGAAAAATAAAATACTTATTCAAACCTCAGAGCCTTACAGTTTGTAAGATACCTAGTCTCACTATTTTTGGACTAAAAATTCTTTGAAATTCAGACTCCAAATTCTATGAAATTCAGGTTCTAAATTCTCTGAAATTTTGACATGGAAGTCTATGAAATTTAGAGTCCAAATACATTAAAATTCAGCTTCTGAATTCAATGAAATTTACACTCTGAATTCATTGAAATTCAGACTCAAACTTCTATGAAATTCAGATTCTTAATTCTGGCATATTCATACTCTGACTTCACTAAAATTGAGAATCTGAATTATCTAAAATTCAGAATCTGAATTCATTTAAATTAAGACTCAAAATTCCTCAAAATTCAGAATTTGTTTGTATGAATATTTATTCTCAATTTCCCATTA
Organism: Viscum album; assembly: GCA_963277665.1. NCBI lineage: Eukaryota > Viridiplantae > Streptophyta > Magnoliopsida > Santalales > Viscaceae > Viscum > Viscum album. The sequence goes on from OY728125.1 coordinate 601,386,454, forward strand.
TATTCAGAGAATGATTATTGATACTTGTTAATGTTTTTTTGAAGATATTTTTCTATGTTTATCGGATTTTAGTTTACTTAAGTTTCTGAAACATAAGAATTATTTTATTACATGTTATAATTCCTTACACATGATTATGTTACAATAAAACAATTTTGTACAATCTATTTCTAACTAAAAATTGGTTTATTGAAACATATACTAATCCATTTGAATTTCAAGGACAAATATGATCGTTGGAGGAGGAGTAAACCATTGACAATTTATCTTATAAATAGGATCTCATTTGAATGATCACAATATCAATCAAAAATTTAAATGATGTGATGCTATGAAGTGTTTTCTAGAGAGAGAGACTATCGTACCTTGTGTAATATGTGAACTTCTTATTTATCCCTGAACAACATGTTGATCTTACTTTGTGCGACACCAATTGTTGTTGTGTATAATCGGGGGCTTACTGGGATAAGAAGATAGAGGTGTAGAAAACCTTAATGTTTGAGGGCTTATGGGGATTGGATGAAAGTGGTACCGACTATCTTAAGGATCAAGGGCTTACAGGGATAGAAAGACATACTCCAATAGTCTTATTGAGGGCTTACACTAGTAAGAGTAAGACATACATTCTTGAAATTATAAATCAGGGGACCTTTTCCAACGGTTGTTTCATACATTTATCTTAAGTTTAAAATATTTCTTATACCTGATTAAATGTTTATATTACAATATTATTTACTCTATTTTTTTTATATTTAGAAAGTATGACTTTATATTACTTTCTTATACATTTACTTACTCTAATAAATAAGATTCTATATGCTTTAAGGTAGAATTATTTCTAAGATAAAGTTTCTTAAGATTCATTAAGAAAAACTAGATTATGTTTAGGTTTTTCATAATTTGTTATAGTCCCTTCCAATTATCAATTTGTTTAAGAACCAAATTGGTTTTGTGAATTTACCTTAATTATATTTTTTAAAAATAAATTTCTATAAGGTAAAAAGGGAATGTTTTTAAACATACAATTCCCCCCCCCCTTTTGATTGAGCATCTACATCTATATTCCAATCCTATATTATTATTCATTTATACTATTTTTGTTTTTTTAAATTAAATTCAAATGTTAAATCATTTATGACTAAAATGAATTTTAGGGTGTAATTCAATTTATGTGGGATAGAATATATCAATTGAAGATTTTGTGATTTTTTTCAAATAAATATGTTCCTTTATATAGTTTTTGTGCCATGAAATCCAATTTTTTTATTTTATTACAAATATCTTAGAGTTTAGCTTTCACTATATGCAACATAAATTTTGGCATGTGTTACACAAAATACCGGGATTAAATGATTCTTGTCATTCAATTAAAACATTAGTACTTTATAGGATAATTATCACCTACTTATTGGATTCGAGTATATGAATATGAATAAAACAATTATAAATATATTTTTTAAAATTTTATATACAATTAATTATTTGGTTAGAAATTTTTAAAAATTAAAATAAAACCCTTTTGAAAATAAAATGTTATTTATCTCTAAAATTAAATTTAATGCACACAAGTGCGTTTTATGTCAAAAAATTAAAAAAAATACTTTTGGTAGAAGATATTAATGAAATTTATGTATTACATAAATTAACCAAAATGTTTAAAATTCATATTATGTGTTTTCTATACAAGAGATTAGAACAAATCCAACTGTATGCTTAAAAGAAATATGCTTTTCTAAAAAAGTGGGTTTGTTTCCTTTTTATGGAACACTTATTTTAGATCAAAATTTATCCAATTTTTTTAAAAATAAATTTATAAAATGAAATTTACTTTAGAAATAAGAATAAAAAAACTATCTTAGTTTTAATTTTTAGGATTCTCATAATAGTTTAATGTTATGATGAATAGAGACTAATACTAAATTTTAATTGAAACTTGTTTTTTCTGAAAAAAAAATTATAATGTAAAATTATTTTTTTAATTTATTTTAATGTTTAATTTTTAAATTATAAATATAACAACCAAATTTAGTTACTTTTAATCTATTTTATATTGAAATTGGATATAAAAAATTTATAATCTTTTGAACATTTTGTCTTAAAAAACCCTCTTCCTCGTCAAGTTTGTGGGATTAATTTTAAATTATATTCTTCCAATCCCATGAGTTAAAATTGTAAAAATGGATTCCATATTTGGTGTCATAATAAATTATATTTTTAAAAATTTAAACATAAGATTTTACCTTACAGATTAGTGAATACAATTAATAATAATTACAATGATTAAGGATAAAAGAAGGTTTAGTTCATTACATGAATTTTTCTTGTGATTAATTTTACATATGATTGTAATTTGTATATAATGAATTTGATTTAATATTTTGAATAATTATTTCCAAATTATAAAATAAGTATCATTGTAAATTTATTATTAGATGATAAATTACCTATGTAAGAAAAAAAATTCCAGTTACAGCCGAAAAAAACTAAAAGGATGAAATTAAGTAAAATTAAAAACTAAGGATGTAATTATACAAATGTGCTTATTTTTTTGAGGTGGAGATAATTATCCACCAAATAATTCCAACAATCAATTATTATTCAATTATTTAGGTTCGTGTGGTAATGGAGACCTCCCAATAGTTAATACTTTTAGGTATTTAAAAAATTCCACCCCTCGTCAATTATAAAATGAAACTCACTCTCTTCACATCATCCCACATATAATCAAATTTTCTAAACAAAAAACCTTACCATTTCATTTCAAAAATTTCCTCCTCTTATCATAGAATACTCATATGGGTTTTAAATATATCTCAAAAAGTATTTTAGTGAAATCCAAAGGAGGATACTAGAAGAAGATGTTACATTCATCAATGAGCATATTTATTTTATTCGTTTCCCTAACCAATAAATATTAATTACTTTATTCTAATATAAAATCAATAAGATAATTCATATAATTAATTTTTTATGTTATGTTAATGATAAAAAACCATCTCCACTTCTATCGAATGAGATAAAAAATCATTATTCCTGTGTTCAACCGACTACCTTCTCACAAACTAATGCTGTATGATTTTCATTTAAGACAACTCCCTGTTAGAAAAAATGAAGGATTTATTAATTTTAAATGTAAATATTATATTTATGATAATTATAATTTTATTATGATTATGGATTTTATTATATCACAAATACCATCACAATCCATATTTGGTGAGAATAGAATAATCTCTTACATATGTACAATGAACTTACGCCTCATGAAGTGATGTGATTAATTCACATTTACATGGATGGTATTAATAGTGATTTCAATGAAAATATGTTATATATATAACATAAAAATGATCTTTAATGTTAATATATATATATACAATATTCCATTATTTCTTTCATAATGACAAGTAAATGGAAACATTGTTCATGCCTATGTATGGCCAACCGTATCCATGAGCGATATATTTTATTTCACATAACAAAATTTTATGGACTAACCATGAAAGAGGCACACATGAAATGAATAAAATACAAATAAACCCACCAAACTGGGAACTTGACCCTGCGACCATGCCCTAAACCCCTCCACACCATTACCACCCCAACCAAGCACAGATTAATAAAAAACATATATAATGAATATATTGGATATTTATATCATGGTTTAAATTCTAGATATTAATAATCCATGATCAATATAATAGTATCAAAAAAATTACAAATCAATACATATACAAAAAACATAGCAGTTATTGACTAAAACATGAATTTAACCAAAAAAGTGTTAACAAATAGGTAATAAAATGTCATTATCAAATAATATATGGAATGATATATATTAATATGGTTTTTAATATATTTATAATGAACTTATATTTATTATATATGTTTTTTTGAACATGTATGAAGGAATTCAAGACAAAATGTAAGGTTTTTCTGTCTAATTTTTTACTTCTATGAGATACATGATATAATCCACACCTATTTATTTTATGTGGTTTCTATACTAACCATTATTTTATTTTATAAATATTATATTTATAATTATATTGATTTACATATTCATTTTAGTGTCTCTCTTTTATTGGGTTTATTGTTCAAACATTGACAAATTAGTAAGGGATTTTTTTCTCAATTTACATTCTTTGAGACATAAGCTATATTATGAAACTATACTATTCTATGGGGTTTATATATTACACTTATGACAATAAATATAATTAATATACACATTGTAATGAAATTTTATGTTTCATTTATTGTTATTATTTCACGGGGCTTGAAATTGAAAGTTATTAATATGGTGAGAGTTTATGTGGAAATCAAATTGTTTACAAGGATTATTTGTGATTAAAAATTCAATGATCAAATAGAATGATATGTATCTCAAGAATTTTTCTAAATTTTATTATCATGTTTTTATTAATGATATATTAAAGTAATTGTACCATTTTACACTCTATGGTAAATAAAAAAAATATTTTTTAAGAAGATATTACTTCAATTGTCCCTTACAACATAAATATATATTCTAAAAATCCATATTTTATAATAATGGTTTCAAATATATTTTAATTGAAATTTTAGGATAATTTTTACTGAAAATTATTTAAAAAAATTCCTATTAAAAAGTGTTTTATATGATTTTAAGAGATTAATTTATATTTTTTTAAGGTTATTTTAAAATAAAATTTTTTCATAACTCTTTATGTTTAAAAAACAATGACTCAAATTGTAATGGTTATTTTACTCAATATATATTTTAAATTATTTTTATGATTCATTTATATTTTTTTAAGGTAATGTTTTTAAATAAAATGTTTTGAAAGTGATTAAGTTTTTCAAAGAGTTTTCAATGTGGAAATTATATTTTCCCCATGAAATGTGTTAAATGATAATTGTAAATTATTTTCCATCCATGATTGAATTTTTTGGTGTTAAATATTCCTTACTTTGGATATTATCCAGTTATATGATTTATATTATTTCATTTAATGGATTATGGTTTTATTTCACGATGTGTATGAAACTCTTTTCTCTTCCACATGTTAAACCAATATGAAATGTTTATGAAAAATACTTATATAAATAGTATATTCCATGATGAAATGATTATAAAACTAGTCCCTTTTAAAGAAATTATTAGATGATAAATTATTTATGATACCCATTTCATTTGATGGGATATGTTTTGACGAATGTTTATTATGTTGTCAATAACATATGTATGATTTCATTTTGAGATGGGAGGGACCTATATCTCAATAAAATGTATTGGTTATTGATTTATATATCCTGATATAGAGAGGAGTATAATGGGTAATGAACTTGGTTTGCTAAAATAAGGATATAATGGGGTGTGATCCCGTTTTAGTAAGACACGATGAGAATGTGGAGTGAACTTGATTTAGTAAAAAAACTGAAATGGAAAATGAATTGTGTTTAGTAAGATAAAGATGGAATGAGGAGTGAACTCAGTTCAATGAGAATGTACTAGAATTAGGAGTGATACCAGTTAAGCAATTAATGGTTGGAACATGATGTGAACCATGTTTTGTAAGATAGGGATGAAACAGGATGTGAACCTGGTTCAGTAAGACATGGCCAGAATGGTGGGTGAACCCTGTTTAGTAGGTGACTTTGTTGGCAATTATGGTATTAGAAGTGGGGATTTATAGATATGGAATGGATTTTATATTCATATATGTATACCACAATTCTATTTTTTATTCCAAAGTGATAATCTCATGGACCATGTTATTTTATTTATATATGATTGATGTCATTTGAAATAACCATCTTTATTACCTGACTCAATATTATGACCTTTGATATGCATATAATTTTCATTATATGTTATCCTTGTGTTCCCGTACCCTTAGGTTCATGTTTTTTTATATATGTCACTTTTTTAACCCTACTTATCATCTTGGATAACCATTCATTAGTATTCCAATACCATGTTACGAAGATACATTCCATTTAGTGTGTGTATATGAATTGTACTGAATGAGAAGATAATTTTTAGAAATAAAAATGGTCATTCACTATATTAAATTATTTTTCCATGTTTCCAATGGCACTAAAATATTCTACTCCTCACACATTTTTTTGTAATGTATTGAATATTTACCTTAAGAGATGGAATATACATGTATGAAAATATTTAGTTGATGTAACATGCATATAGAAATTAACAAGGGAAAAGGACCTAGTTGTTGATTATTGATTACTGGATTGTTTGGAGCTTCAATATGGGACCAAAATGGTGTTTGAGACCATGTTCCTTTGATATTATTTACTTTATAATGGTATTTTATTTGAATTAATTTTAGTTTGAGATAAAGATACATTCCGTCATATCATTACATGGTTTATTATTGTTGGTTTACTTGGTTCATACATTATCTTCTAGTTGTATGTTTTATTGATTATGGTATTTCTGTTAATTTTGTGTTTGATTATCTATTCTATATTGAAAATCTATACATGGGGGTATATTCACCACACTATGATATCTATATATTTGATACTAGAGGGAATCCTATAAGATATATGGATGAATTCTTAAGGTATTATAACCAATAAGATTTGGTCGTATTAGAGAGTGATGAATCAGGGGACATTATTGGAGTATCAAAAACATAACAAAGAAAAGAGGGAGATTACAGATCAGGGATCATATGATCATCTAGGATGAAATTATTTATTTCAAATATTTATTGGTGATGTGTGATCACAGTGGGGTGTATTTATGAGAAGTTTAAATTTTATTCCACCTTAATTCACCCAACCTATTTTAGTATTTATTGGGACCAAATGATACAAAAATATTTCCATTAAAACATTTCATTCATACCACATTAGCGATATATGGTTTCAACGGACATATATATGGTAAAGGTCATATAACATGAATATCAATGGTAAGGAAAATATATTTTATGGTAGATTATTTATCTTTAAGATTGGTTATAAAGTTATATATATGTAAATGATTTCATAAAAATTTGGTAAACATTTTTAATTTTAACCAAAACAAATAACACCTATCAAAATAAATAAAATAATAACTAACACAGAAAACCCTAAAAAATGAAAAATTGTGGCAATTTCAACGTCTATTAATCTATAACCTATGTTAAAATGGAATTTTAACATCGGTTATAAAAATTAATTGATGTGAGAAAGTATCTTTCAAATCGGTTGTTATATAACGTACATGTAAAAACCTTGTATGTAAAATTAATAAGTATTAATGAACTATTGACAAATCCAATGAACTTATATATTATAAAATTATAAAATACACCAAAACATTACCTTTTTAAATTTAAATTTTAAAAATCATCATTGAAAATATAAAAAAATTTATTAAAAGTGAGGTGATGTTAAACAACTATCATCCCATTATACCTATAGATGATTCAGATCAATTCAAATATCAGGCTGTAGATCATAAAAAATATACATGTTAAAAAATTACACGTTTAATATATTTTCAAAATAATATTAAGATAAACAAAAGGAGAAATTATTATAAAATATATCATGTTTAAACATTATGAATTTTTGAGTTGTAATTATTTTACACATAAATCTAAAAACATAATATCCAATTTTTAGAATGCATCGGTGATAAAACTTTTGTATCAATATAAATTATTGATTAAAAAAATTATTATATATAGTTACTAAATTATTATAATTATAAATCAAGTCAAAAAAATTCACAAATAATATATCATTTTTTAATAATTACAAAGGGCTTGTTATAGTTCTTCCATTATTATATTTATAAAACTAGTATAAAATAAAATAGATTTATACAATAATATATAAAATTTGAAATAATGATTTTCCCTAATACTTTTTTATGTTTTCTCACAAGTCACAATGTATAGAGCATAACTAGTAAGTAATATTTTCTTATGGACAAAAAATAAAAAGCATACAAATATATAATTTATATGGTTATTTAATAATGGGAAATAATTCTTTATGAAATATGTGTTTCATTTTCGTCATTATAAATAAGAATCCAAAACTTAATTACATCCTTGAAAATAATTTCAGAAATATATTTGTTTTTTTTATTCATCTATTATTGTTGTTGTTTTTAGAGAAATTTTTTTTCTTCCCTTGAATCTATTCAATGATGTCATGTCATATTGAATATAATGTTTTTAAAGATACCGAATAAAAAAATCATAGGTGTTATGTTTGCAAAAATTTATATAATTTAAATGAATATAATTCTTGACTTACATAAAAAATAAATTCATCACTGTGAAACCCAATATATCAATAGTTATGGGCTCCATGGTATCTCTTAAAAATGACAGTAATATAATATCTCCCACAAAACATCAATATTCATTTGCATATCATGAATGTCCTATAACATAAATGAATATGAGGATAATTTCAGAAGTTTTTTATATAAAATGATGTGTTTGAAGTCAATGGTGCCTCAAAATGATTTAATTTCTATAAAGCATGAATTTTATTTTAATGTATTACTAGAAAGAAATATTTAAAATTTAGAACTAATTTATGACCAATATGAAATAAAATATATAATATCTTTATACCTTAAATGTAATATTTTATAAAAACAGATTTTTACATAAAGTGAAAAATGTATTTCACTTCTTCCAACTCTAGAAACATTATTTGTAGGGAAAAGTATTATATTTGAGGCTTATATAGTATCCCATTCTATTAACCTAGGATAAACCACCACCATTTGATGATAATACAGGGCATCACCATTGTAATTTATGATTTCATATTCTACAATATGATACCAGGGATATTTAAAATATAACTCATAGTTGATGGTAAACTGTAATAGAGGAGATGTAAGGTTGAGAAATACATGTGGATATAGAGGAGTGAGAAATATATATATAGGTGGAGGAGTGGGATATATTTCCTAATATTCTTAATTTTTCACACACATCAACTGAAATAATAATATAATCCTCTCCTCTATCATCTCATCTAACCCAAGACCTTCAACATTCAATTAATATATATTTCATTTATATAAATCATATCTAAATTCTATTCCTGAATATACAAATAAAAATTTATTGGATACACCTTCCTTATAACCTCATACATGACTTGAGTTGTATACATTTATGATTACCAAATCCAAAATATCATTCTCTCCCTCAGGTTTTAAGGTCCCACCTGTGATATTCCCCAAAAGGGATTCTTATATAGAATATATGAAAAATTTATTTGTGAATTGAAAAATCTATAGAGTATAAATCTAATTTAATTAACTTCTAACAATATGTTTGAGCTAAAAAATATAAAAATTCCATAACATGCATTCCCTTATTCATAATACATGAAATTTCCAATTTTTCATGTCTTACTGGGGGATGGAGGGGAAGTATTTATAGATCCTAAAGTCTTGAGTATCAATTTCTCAAAATTTGTAGCAATCATTCATTTGTTAAAAAATGGATATCCTCCATGATATAAAGTGTCAGTGTACACATTTTTCAAATGGATCAATAAATGAAATTTCCTTAATTCTTATTAATTATGAATGAAAACATTAATATGATCATTTTATGTGATTATCCATAAAATAATTCAAATTGGTAACATTAAACTTACAAAAAATTATTCATGTTCTTTAATTTAAAAAATATTATTTTATATATTTTAATCTATAAAATCATTTATATGATATGTAATTTATATTTTCTTCTTAAAAAAATGAAATCTGAAACATATATTGATTTAAAATCCCTCAATACCCTTACAAAAATCGATAAATATTCCATCTTAACAGATTCAATGTTCGGTAAATCATATGTCTTGTGATGATAAGAAAACAAATATCCTATATTAATTAAAATATTCCATGGTAAATAAATTATTTTTAAATAAGAACACCAAATTGGTCTCCTATAGCTGAGCCTATGTTGTTAAGTTGACACTTTTTTAATAAAGAATTAAAATAATTATTTTTATCAACATGTTACAGCCATAAAAATCCTAAATTGTTTCAGATTTGGACTTTTAAGACAACAATTTCCCTAATAAATGAAATATTTACCCAGTTTTTTTCTAATGAAAAAGTAATAATTTTGAAAAATGTGTGATACATACTATACCAACCCTAAAATAGTTATCCATATTTTTAGAAGCTGATGAATCTTGCACAGTGGAAAGAGGAGGTTCCATAGAAGAAGTATTTGGGGGGTCCTCTCTAGAGGATCATGATGAATCAAGTGTTTGATATGGTATTGTACTAAAAATAAAATTAATAAATAATTTATAAGATATTATAAAATTCCAAATATTACATATAAAATTAAATAAACTAATTGAAAATAATATTATCAAAACAAGAAAAACCAAATATAATATTTTGGTATTTAGTAAAGAAGTTTTTTGATATCCAAAAAAATGTTTACACCACCTATGAGACATGAAATGATATATATATAAGAAAACAAAACCTAATTCAATGAATAAAATAATCCAACTATTAATTACAATAATTTATAACAATTGAAAATTATTAAACCATAAAAAATAAAACTTTACCATATGCATTAGATTAGTTATATATAGTACTAAAAAACCTTGGAAACCTAAATGAGACGTGAAATGATATAAAATGAATAAAGAAAAACATAAATATTTTTTTTAAAATATAATTTTTAAAAGTAAAACTGAATTATTAAATAACAATAAAAAATAAACTAAAAACACACCTTTTCATATTAATCTATGTAAATAACTAATGTTATAAAAAATAAGGAAAATATTTGTGAGATATGATATAATATGTATATAATGAAAATAATCAATAACTATTTAATGTGGTAAAAACATCATAAAATAATTAATAGTTATATATAAATAATTTTCATTTTTTAGATAAATTTATTTCATATATTAAAAAATATGTGAACTAAACAAAAAACCCAATTAGTAATAATATATCTTAATGTATTCATATTTTGAAAGGTGAAAATGAAAATAAATATAAGTTACATGTGATTTTAAGAATTATTAAAATATTATTTTCATAGGAATTTTTCGGGACCGTTCTATATAGGAAAAAACATATTTAGGCTCATATCACTGATATATTACGATAATCACTTTGTTGAAGTAGGTATCTATGATAATTCATCATCATCGTCATCAATTTTTTCATCAAAAGAATAATGTTTTTCCCAAAAAAATGATAGACCACTAAAAATTTGACGCATCAAGAAGATAATTTTACTCCCATGTGTTTTCCCAATAAAATGGTGAATTTTGTATTCTAATATATTCAGATCTAATAGTGTCAATCTGAATTCATAACATTTAACACTATTGCTAAAAAATAATTTACAGATGAACATTGGATATTGAAGTTTAATATAACAACTATACCACATTACTTTAATAAATCTTAAAAATAAATTTGATGTATTGATTATGTTTTTTTCTTTTACAGTTAAAATATTATTACATCTATAAAACATGGTACCCAAATATTCTTAATGATACATATATTATATTGATCTTTGGTATAAAATTTATATCTAGTAAAGGAATACAAGAACCATATTATAACATTTAATCATAGTGTATATGCAAACCATATCAATGTTTCTAGAACATCAGATCTACCACTCAAAGAATCTTTAAAAAATATATTTTTTATTAAGATTATATGGTACCCACATATATTAATTCTTAGATTAATGTAATTTTAATATATTAATATTAAATTTATCATATATATGATCATAATCTATGTTATTCAGGATTTATAAATTCACCCATATTTTTTATCAGCTCTTAGAAACACTATTTTTAAACCATATATCCCTTTTCCCAAAAAACTAGCACATTGATGGTGAGATATAGGTATACCAATTCTCTTCACTATATATAAGTAGTTTATACAAAGAATCTAACTCCATTCATTATTCTTATTAAAAAATGAGGATTTTGGATGATATGAAGTCTTAATATACACCTTCAATATTTTTATAAATTTTTAGGAAGGATAAATCCAATTGAAATATATGGATCATAAATATTTATTTATAACACCTGATAAAACATTAAAGGTACCATGATAAAAAGAATATTATGAAAATTAAATTTCAAGGTAAGAAAGTATACCAACTACATCCATATCAAAATTGTACAATGATTTATGATCCATCACTTTTCCATAAATTTAATTGAATCAATAAAACACCATATTCATAATCAATATTATATGAATGGTTTGTGTTATACATAATAAAATAGAAAGGAATTACTTCATCATAACCAAATAGTCATGATATTTCATTCCTACAAAAATATAATATTTTAGTGACATATATTATATAAAAATCAATGAAAAACTATAAGTCACATTGATATTATGAATGATCCAAAAAATTAATTTACTACCAATTGAATAATGTGTGGAATGATTGAAGAATGTGTTCTAAATTTCATTATGGTTCTAGAGAAGACAACACATGTATTCCCATTTAATTAAGTCCAATATTTCATTTTATTAATCCTTAGTCTCACATTTAAAATCTAAAAATATTTCTGTCAAAAATCTATTCATATTCTCCTAAAATTGCATCACATCAATTTTATAATTGAAATCATGATATGTCAAATATTTATTCTAAAAAAATATTAATTTCTTATTCCATATATTTCTACTATTACTTGATCTTTTAGTATTTCTAAATATGACGTCAATGTTTTCATCCTTCAAACAATACATATTGGTTGTCATAGATTTTGGGGAAATAACAAATTATAATGAAGCCTTGAATATCTATTATAACCATCAATAATATTGATCCAAATAAAAAACTATTTGATGAACCATATAATCTATTTTAATCCATTTATACAACTTATAATAAGAAGACTCTTCTAAAAAATTGGACATGATTTATGAAGTGAATGAAGATTAAAACAATTATATTCATCATAATCTCCATAATTGAAACTTTACTTCTCATAAATAAACTCAAAACTAATATAATTGAGAGTTTTATCATATTTAGAGACTTAATCTATAAAAATTTTAGTTTATTATTCTCATGAACATTTAACCATAATTTGATTTTTCAACATCTTCCCTTAAACATATCCTATGTTAAAAAAATAATCATGCCCTGGGAAATTGAAACATAAGAATGGGATGATCTGAAACACCTAGTAAGGGGGAAATATACATATAATTATTTTACTAATGGTGATATTAGAAACATATGTGAAAACAAAAGATTTAGGAAATTATCTTATTAAAAAAACATGGAATCATATAAAAAATTCATATAAAATTTTAATATAACAAGTAATACCATATGATCAAATATATATCCTGAAATAAAACTAGGAAAAAATGTGACTAAAAGAATGAGAGAGTGACAAAAGCATTGTCACATATCAGAATATTGTCATAATAATATAAGAAAAAATAATTTTTTTGATCAAGCATCACCACATATTTTTTATATGTGGATTATGTATGAGAACCTATTTACCTAATTGGATTAGCCATTACAACCTATTCCACTGAATGTAATCGTAATCACAACCTATATCCCATTTTTGATCATGTATTACTACTCATTTCACCCTTATATAATGCAATGTAATGATTTACCCAAGGCATTGTAGGTCAATATAGATCCCACCCTTAATTTGGTTGACAATACACATGTTTTCCCTATGAAAACATCAAACCATTACATCATTAAAACGTGTGAATAATAATGGTTTTCAAATTAAATCTTAAAAATGATAGAAAAATACCTAAATTTGATAAATTTATACAAAATTTGATCACTCCAAACATGATCTTCATAAAATAATTTTGCGGATGTATTATAATACATCACATCATGGATAATAGATCCCTTTTGAGATAAAAATGAAAATAATATCTAAATCCTAAATGGTTGAAACAATGAGAATCATTAAATGTGAATTATGATAATGTAATGAATTGATACATATTTGAATTTCAAAATAATACACGTTTAATTTGATGTTATGTGAAAGTAGTGAACTAAATGAAATATCCATTTAAGGGAAATAAATACCAAAGATGATATTAATTACTATAAATATATTTTAATTATATTAAAAATAAAAAACATTACTTTAAGAGAATATTAATTAATAACTCATTTTCCGAATGTAGATAAAATTTTAATACATATATAAATGGGGATCATTTAATACAGGGAAAATTGAGTGCCTAAATTGAAAAGGAACTACAGAACTCCAAGAAATGGATTTTATTTAAAAAGTACATTATAGATCGAGGAGTAATTAAATAAAAATAATATAATTTTGAGTCCTATAAAATACCATAACAATATCCTGAAATAAAATATTATTATTTCACATGAATAGAATATGTATGTTAATACTTAATTCCATGGAAACAAGGTGTAAAATCAAAAGTCTGCCTCAAGGGATTATAATTCGAGACAAGTAACCCTTACCTTGGATATCACATTCAATTAATGTGATCAAACATAATATATAACAGAAATTATTATATAAATAACTTATTTTAGATCTATATTTATTAATTAAACTCTTCAAAAAATTAATTTAAAATGCTTTTCAATGTGTATATTGGATTGTTTTTATACATTTTCCCTCAGCATATGTTTATAATTTTCACCATTTGTACTAGATTCATAGGATAAACGCCAATTTTTATTATTCTTATAGAGTCTATCATTCTATGATATTTAATGTCACTATAATGGAAGACATATAATGGTTAATGATTTTTCATGTCTTAATGTTTCATTATTTATCCTTGATGATGTAATTGATAATAATCACATGTCTGATATTTCATAATCAATGAAATATTTTTTCTTTATTATCGATTTGAATTTATATATATCTATTATAAAATAAAATAAAATAAGTATATAAATATTACATCATATTGTACTAAAAATTATGTTTTCATAACCATCAATAATTTACTTTCATCATATATTTCATGTAGGTGGTCACATGAATTCGATTATGAATATACAATGATTAATAGATGGCTATAGGGTGATTTAGTGGAAATATATTTATACTAGTAGCATAGAGGTATAATATATTGTATTTTAGAGGGATATATGATAATTATAAATAATTAGTACAATATGTGATTGGTATTAACCAATTCCACTGTATGAATAAATTGACCATCCTTCTTAGTTCACTAGTTTAAGATAATTAATTTTATAATGATTTTTTTTCATTCATATATTTAATAGATTGTTTAATTTTCATTAAAGTAACAATATTAGTATCATGAAAATCATGTATATCTTTTAAAACCATTCTAATAGTCAATAAATAATAGTGGTAATGAAAAACCAAAAACATCGATCGATGGAGGTGATAATCCACACACACACCATGGTGATGATTTTGTTTCCATAGAATGAGAGAGAGGTGTACTATGGTTTATCATTAAAAAATATTAAGTAACTAAAAAATATCATAATATTATATTAAATTCCCTTTTTCACTAGAAATTTTTATATGGTAAGGGAAAAAGAAGATGTTACTTTAAAAGGTAGTTATTTGGACACAAACACGATTCATGTTTTCAATTTTCCAAATTGAAATGGGGAGAGTGGTTAATGTAAAGAACTATTTCAGGAACCATCCAACCCGCCACCTTGCCTGATTCATGGAATGGACATAAGGGAATTCCCAATCCCCACAAATTGGAAACTATTTCCTAGGAACAAAAAAATACATGTTGGGATTGATTTACCCAATGCATATAACGTTAAACAACTAAAAATAATAAAAAATCACATAACTAATAAGAATAACCCAATGAAGTACACCAATATGAATGATTCAATGTTATAAAACATTAATCAAAACCAAAATTACAATAATAGAATTGGAACAAACAACCATCCTGAAAGCCTCTATGTAACAAGAGGGTTACCACCGACGATCCACAACCAAAAACACCTACAAGATGTGTAATGATAGATACCATATCCACCACCACCACTATGAAACATCTTACCTCTACCCAGGCCATAAATAATAAATTCCTCATACACCTAATCATGTATGTTGGGTGTGAGCCAAAGCCCAATAGGATTCCACCCAAAAGAGTGATTTCATGCAATAACATTGGACTAAAAATCAACATTAATGTTTCTATAATAATACTTGAAAAAAGAATATGAAAACATTTTAAGGACATAATTATTAAGAAACAATTTTTAATGAAAACACTTTTCACAAATTTTTATTTGAAAATATTATACCCAAGGTCTACTGTATACCGACGAATAACATGAAATCTAATAAGAATCATGTCACAAGAATGCACCATTGAAAATTAATATAGGTAACTAGAACATGTGGGACCCTACGAACCTCATACCCCAGTGAATAAAATCATTCGACAAAACTACCAACATCATTCCAGTGCATGAGTCACTAGAGGAGAATACATCCCAAGGTCATGTAGTCTCCAAATAATAATCTAATACCAAGATTTTTCCTATGCATGAGCCACTAGAGGGGATCGTATACCAATTTTCTAGTGGCCTTTGATCATACACATGTTTAGCAAGTGTTGTTGCATCAATAATTTTAGATGAATCTAGGCCTATCCACTACCAAGTGAACCAACGTACCCGATCTATATCACAAACCTAGCTACTATGGATTACCTTTTGGTTCAAATTCAATTTAACACATCACATTAACTATAAAATTCACATACTCACACCAAGAATCATAAGTATATAAGGAAATTACCACATTCACATTTTCATATTGAACCAATGATCAAAAACCCCATGGAAACCTTAATTTTCCATAAAAATCAACTTCCATTTCAAATGAACACTAAAACAATTTGGAAATACAATTCACACCACTTGCACAATTTATGAAAACCATTTGTAAACACAGTAAGAATACCACATATATAATCAAACCATTTCCATACGAATGTCCCTTCGAAATTCATAATCACATCAAATCCACTTTATAACATGAATCACATAACTTTCAAAATTCAAAGACACATATAACGTTCACAAAAAAGAATCCAACATGCATCAAAAATCCATTTCTATTAGAAAATAAACTTTTAAAACATTATATCCTTTAGTTATATTTGAAAAAAAATCACACATTTCACACAAGGCAAAAGACATATTTAAGAAACACCAAAATGATGTAGACATGAAACGTAACCACTTTATTTTAGAAAACATATTTTCATAACACGTGTAACTCAAAAAATTCAAAGAAACATTTCATACCAGAAAAATAATACATAGAACACATTTAAACAATCAAGTTAGAAAGTCAAAATTATCTAATAATGCAACAACATTAAACCACCTACCTCACTATAGTAAATTTCGTAAAACTAGTATAAAACAACAACCACACCACCTCAAGACACTCTAAAAGAGAGATTTAATAATAACTATCATGATTTCTCCTAGTATCTTCATAATAGACCCACATTAAGTTAAATAACCCCTTGGAAAATAATATCTTGAGAAGGGGGAAGTGAAACCCTTAAGGATGGGAGAAATCATGGGAAAATATATATACTTGATAATTAATTGAAGCCAAAAGGATAAAACTACCCAAATATTGATGCTCAGTGGCAACAAGAATGATTGGAGGAATCTACCATGGTTGAAAATATTGAATGGGGTGGATGGGAGGTTATTTAGTGTTAAAATTGAAGTGGAAAAAAGTGTAATTTTACACTTTAAAATGAAATTAACAAGTTGTGTGGTCAGAACACATGGAATTGTAAACTGTACAGAGACCATGTTTCCCTCACTATCCAAGTGGAACAAGCCGCATAGTTTCCCCACATGGTCTGAAAAGTTTATGCAACCAATGTTGTTTCCACTATCCAAAATGAACATTTTCCACATTGTTTCTTGGGTAAGGGCACATGGTTTTCCCAAACTTGATCCTACCATGTGACACCAGCTATATATCCCAAAATATCTATTTTTCTCAAAAAACACAAGGGGAACCTCAAGAATAAATTCAAGAACAAAAATAATCCAAAGAATACTTGAATAAAAAACCACAGATGTAAAAATTCTCCCCATAGTGAAAATTTCCACCATTGGAAATTCAACTTGAATATTGATTAGGGAAAAAATTGATACTCATCCTAAATGAAAAACATCCACTCCAATTTATCATGCTCATAACTACAATTATTACAAAGAACCTATACCAACATAATAGATTCCCCATGAAGCACTTTCTTTGGAGAATCTATAATTCAATTTTTCTATAAAAACATGTAAAAATAATGTTCCAATTACATCATTTCACAATTAAATTCATGAGAAGGATCTGGGTAGTACATATTCAGTTGAGAGATAGGGAACACATCATGAATTGATTAAAATTGGGAGGAAAAATCTAACATTGATTCCTCCTTACCAATCCACTTGGTGACCTCAAATGGTTTGAAATACCTCAGTGTTAGATTCACTTTCTTACCCAAATAATGCTGACCCAAGTGAGGTGCCATTTCAATAAAACTCTTTCAACCATAGAAACTACAAATATAATCACCAATCATTGGTATTAGATATATAGAGACTCTAAATCATAAAAAACCAGTACCTAATCAACAAGACATTATCAGACATTTTTGGCATAAGGCTTGGTCCCAACAACAACGTCTCACCACCCTCATCCCCATCCAAATGTGACTGACACAGTTAACCATAAATCTTGTCAAAAGGATCCATTCTAAATGAGGATTAGTGACAACTATAATATGAAAACTCAACCATTTCCAAATGGATAACCCAATTACCTACGTAATCTGATACACATTCGTGGAGCATGTCTTCTGTAATATGTTTCAACCATTATGTTTGATGATCCTTTTTATGGTGGTATGCCATGCTAAAAATGACCCGATACCACATCAACATATGAAGGCCTTCCCAAAATCATGAGTTAAATGGGGGTCCCTATCCAAAACAACTTACAATGACACCCCATGAAGACTCACAACCTCCAGAATCGATAGCGGACCCATCTCATCCACCATGGATCTATCCATGATAGGAATTAAATGGGGTGATTTGGTTAAACTGTCAATCACTACCCAAATGAAATTCCTCCCCCAGTCTATATGAGGTATTGAAATGCTAAAATCCATGGGGAAGTCATTCGACTTACATGTAGTAATGTTTAGTGGCTGAAGAAAACCAGAGGAAATTTGGTGCTCTAATTAACTTGCTGACATGTATAAAATTCAGATACAAAGTTATCTATGTATCACCTAATACATGACCACAAGATATACTAACACACATAATAAAACAACATGTTGAAAAAAGGATTAATGACACTCTAGGACTTGTAGAAATCATGCATAACCACCTTCATCAATGATAATGGCACCACAAATTGACCCATAAAAAATAAGACTACCTCAGGAGACAACGACCAATCACAAGGATTCTCCCTACCATTTAGAAACTGTATATATTGATGTAAAATCATAGCAATCAGCTTCTCTAATCAAATAAACTCCATAAGGGTGGTTTCATCCAAACAGTAGATAGAAACACACCTCTACTATGTTCCTTGGCTTGTAGGTGAATTTGAGAAAACAATCCATATCAAATTCCACTCATCACTGGACTCTTTCAATAATGTAACTAGAACTTTAGTTCTAAATTCACATGCTACGTCATTACCCTTACTAGGGTTATAGATAAAATCCAAATTGAATATCTAAAGGTACTCAACCCAATAAGGATTCATTAAATTCAATTCATTCAGGGGGGAAAATGTCGTTGAAGCTCTTATGATCATAATAAACTAATCAATTACCCCAAAAAATGATGAAACCATGTTATCAAGGCATTAATTATCACTAGTAACTCTAGTTAATGGGTTAAATAATTATTTTTAATGTGTTCAGAGTTAGATCAAACCATAGACCACCACATTTCTTCCCAGAATCAACACACACCCTAGACCCATAATAAAAGAATCACAATAAACTACATATCCATTTCCAATTTCCATAATGATAAATACATGGTCTGTGTCTAACTACCTCTTTATCTCCTCAAATAATTCTTGACACTCCGAGATCCATTCAAACATCACCCCATTCTAGCTATAAGAATTCATGGATGAAGAAGGCCAAGGGAAATACTGGTAAACAACATATAAAACATTTCTAGGGCTAGAAATATTCTAATTTCAAAGGTGTTCCCCAAAGTTTCCTATGAAATATATACACTGATCTTCTTAGGGTCCACCAAAACCATTTATTCTAAGATCACATGGCCCATAAACTGAATCTCCCTAACCTATAAGGCTCAGTTTGAAAGATTCACATAGATATGATGATCCAAATTGGTTTCCAACACAAATATCAAATGACGCCGATGATCCTCCTCAGACTCCAAATAGAATAATATTTCATCCACAAATACCATGAAAACATAGTTGAGATACATGTGGAAGACCATATACATGAGATCCAAAAAGAGCCCCTAAGATTTTATCAACACAAAAGGCATTAACAAGTATTCAAAATGGTGGCACCTACTTAAAATGGTTTTTTTGGGAACATATTGGTCTCTAACTTTGACTTAGTGATACCCAGAATGGATGTAAATATTTGAAACCCACATTTCCCAATAGGCTAATAAAAAATTTCATCAATACTAGGAAAAGTGTACTTATCCTTAATTATTAACTTCTTCATTTTATGGTCTTTGATGTACAACTAGAGAGATCCATCAACCATTTTTAAACATATCTGAGGTGAAAAAAGTTGAGATAGACCAATAAATGAATACTTTGGAATAAAACTAATCCGACTATAAGTATAATTCTATCAACTTAGTGGGGGCCATATGGTATGAGGGAAATGGGCGATGAGATATGATAAAAATGTTTTCCAAATTTTGTATGTTGATGTCTAACACATCTCGATTGAGGATCTTATTCTCCTTAATAAACGTGGTAACTTCTATTATTTTCCACACAATATACTCAATGTGTAAAAAAATCAGTGGGAAAAAGGAAATGCCTCAAACAATCTATACCAAGGATCATTTCCAGGAGGTCCATTTCCATAACCCCAAAAATCACATTCCAGCTCAACCCCAGACATAGTGGGTGAATAGGACGGACACCTAAAACCTTACTCCCCATTATTAACAAGTGACATTAAAAAATCATTCGAATAAAAAATAATCTTGGTTAGAAACTTTATACTTCTATAAGATGGGTATAATTAAAAGTAACAGAAGAACTAGTATCAAATAGAACAAAAAATAAACATGGTAAAATAAGAATGGTAATTTAAACTATCACATCTCCTAGATATGATTCTACTTGTGCTTGTTCCCTGACTTGAAGTTCCACATCCTCGCCGAACCCTGAGAGAAACCCCTAACCTACAACACTGGCCGGAACTGACTCTTCCCAAAAGAGGATGTAGACCTGCCACCCCAACCTCCAAACTGAGAACCCACTATCTTGGAATGTTCAAACAACAAAAACATCCCTTTCAAATATACAGATCTTTCACAACTCTAATATGGGAATTGCACCACACATAATTGTGTCAAGTTCCCCAGAGGTATAAACTAGTGATAATGTCTCAGTGGTGATGAACATATAGATCACATGTACCCTTCCTTCTGACACAAATGGAACATGGCTAACCCAACTTCTAAAGCCACAGAAAAAGATATCTGGGAAGGGTGGCATAAAATAACACCTCCCTTTTTACCATACTCATCCCACATCATCTTCTTCTCAGATGAACTATGTTTTGTCCACTACTAACACTACACCTGAAACACCATACATTCCATTAAAATCATTTTTGTATCATGGAATGAAAAAAACACCTCATCATATGTTTTAATATTGAACAAGAATACATGAGATCGTATCTTTGGACACAACCGCATCTAGGATACTTTACACTTCAAATTCTCATTAGAAAAGAGCTCTGATGCATACCAAACTAATTTTGAAAACAGGTTAGTGTACTCCATAATGATCTGGCCTCCCTAGATAAGGTGAAAACTCCCTGGACCTAAAGAAGACGAAAATATAAAGACAGTACTAATCATTGAATAAATCCATGAAATACTTCCAACTCATCTACTTGTTCCTTCTATCTTGAAACACTGAGGCCCACCACATTCTACTAGGACCTTCCAACATGAATGAAGCGCACTTCACACTAAATACTAGATGAGTATCAAGAAACTAAAACATCCTCTAAATTTATCTATATAATACTCTATTTATTGGCGTTTTTTGATTCCTCAGAAAGAAGGAGGGTTGTTCTTTGGGAACACCTGAGATTTGTCCTTTACAATACATAGTTTAGCTTCTATAACCAAAGCAGGACCAGATCTATCTCCTTGAAACAAATCTTGGACAACCCAAAACACTGAGTCTAATAATCCTTGATCAATTGGTGAGGGATAAGTCTCTTGTACCTCTTCCCATAGTTGTATAGGAGGTATCTAGGGAGGCATATTGCTACACAAGAAATGTCCACTAGGGAAGCCATCCATACAACCATTATGAAAACATATATAAAAAAACAAATACTAGTAGTTTTATAAATAAATATATAACAAAATACAACACAATAAAAAGAAAAACCAAACCACTCCACCCCAAACAAGTTTCTATGTAATTTTTTCAGCCTGTACGTATCCCTTGTAGGCAATGTCAAACCATATACCAACATCCCAAGGAAACTCAAGTCACATCATGAGGTGTGTTGGATAGACACCCCACTCTCAACCAGAACCTAAAGTTCCAAAAATCATAGTTTTAGTCTATCCAAACTCTTTCACCAATTAACTTGACCCTAAAAGAGAGTGACCTCCTCAAATAGAATTTTTCTATGAACCAAACTGGGGTTTCATCCAACATGACCTCACCTGATCCATGGAATGTCCTGAAGGGAATTCCTGATCCCCAAGGATTGGAATCCTATTCCCAGGTACAAAAAATTCTCTTTGGGAATGATTTAAACCATATATATAATGATAAAGAAGAAAAAATAATAAACATCACATAAATGATAAACATAAAAAACTATTTACAACTATTTTTCATATTCAATGTTATACAATATTATCCAAAACTAAGAATACAATAATGAAATGTAAATAAAAATTCCATCCTAAAAGCCTTCAGGTAACAAGGGGGTCACCCCCTTGATGCACCACCACCAACACATGAATAAAGGGGAAAAATAGACACCACATCAACTATCACCACCACATAACATCATTCAGGTACCCTGGTCATACATAAAAAAATATAAATAAGCCAAAGGTGTATGTAAGGTGTGATCCAAATCAAAGTAGGATACCAAAGAAAATAAATATTCCATGCTATAACATTATAATACAAATGAACAATCTATTAAAAGATTTGAATCATTTATGAGAAAAACGTTTACAGATTATTTTTCTAAGAAACACTTTTTAAAGAAATTTTTTTTCATAAATAAGCTTCCATGAAATATAAATGATCACATGGTCTACTATATATCGATGTTATCATATATTATATTAATAAAGTCATAAGAGATAACCAAAGGAAATAACTATAGGTAACTATTACAAGTGGGAATCTATGAACATCGTACCTCAGTGATCATAATACTCCATCTAAAATATCAACCACATTCCCATGCACACATCACTAGAGGAAAATTCATCCCAAGGAATAGTGTTCTCCAATTAATATGTCAATTCCAACTGTGTTTCTATGCACAATCCGCTAGAGGGGATCCCATCCAATTGGTCTAATGGTCTCTGATCATTTCACATGTTTTATTAGTGTTTTAGTGTTAATCCTTCAAGATGAATCTGATCCTCACCACTCCCAACTCCATGAGCATACCAGTTCTAGTTTACCCACCTAGATACATGAGATTCACACTGTGCTTAAATTAAATTTCCCATATCTGATAAGTTATCGACTTCACATACACATTCCAAGCATCACAAGCATATAAAAAATAAATACATTAAAATTTTCAAATTAATCCAATTATAGAAATCCATATGGAAACCACCATTTTTAGTAAAAAAAACCTCCTTCCATTTCACACACAAACCAAATGAATTTTAAGAAATATTTTTCACCACTTTAATAATTTATGAAACCCATTTAGTAACATTATAAGAAGAACATATATGGAATCCAACCATTTCAATTGGCAGACACCCTTTAAAATTCATAATCACATAAAATCCATTTAATAACATAGTTCACACTACATAAAAAATTAAAAGATTCATTTATGGTGTACAACATAAAAGAAAACAGGAAATAAAACCCCATTTTATTGGAAAATCTACTTTCAAAACATTCACACCTTTATGTCTATTTCTAAATACATTTATCACCTTTTACATATGTCATAAAATATATTTAAGAAACTATATAGTAAATTACACATGAAACACAACAACTTTCTAATAGAAAACTAAATTTCGTCACATTTCCATCTCAAAAAATTTAGAAATAGTGTTTTCAGTGAAATAAGAATATATAAAAAACATGTATACCATCAACCCAAGAATCCAAACTCATCTAATTTTGTAAAATCATGGATCCACCTCACTCACACAATAAAACTTCAAGTAACTAGTGGAAAACAACAACATCACCACCAAAAAACCCTATAATGGAAAGATCGAACAATAACCATTGTGATTTCACATAAAATCCCATGATTGAACCCTCATTTCCTCAAACAATCCCATTGAAAAGAAGAACGGATGAAGGGGGAAAATAATCACCAAATTGGGTTCCATCTTTTCCAGTTGAGTTAAATTCCTATAATTTTTTGTTGTTAAATCCTTGTTAGTATTTCCATGATTTCATTGTAAATGTTATTGTTAAAAATTATAATAGATTGGCTTGATTCAAGGAATGGGATTTCTTATTTTCATAATGGATACGCCACAGACACCTATATTCTATCACTTTTTCTTATTCAGCATAACAATGCCAATAGAAATCGAAAGTCAAATGTTGATGTTGATGAATATTGATTCCTATCCTTAAAAGGATCATTAATTTATTTTTTATATCCATGAAAACCCTTATCAGAGTATACACCTCCCCAAAACATCTTAATTCCTCTCCATATTATCCCTCACTCATGTCTCCTGTTATAATAGATAACCACCCATATCCTCACTATCTTGTGGAAGAAATCCCCCATCAACTACTTCATAAAAACTCGACAATAATGGTTAGTGGGGGGATGGATTACTTGACACATATGATCTAAGTGGATCTTCATGATCCCCAATAATGCCCTCTAAGACATGAAATATTTTCCATACACACTACATGTGATTAATTTGTATGGGGGATGGAACCTGATATAGGAACTGCTCCCAGACCCAAGGTCACAAGGCGACCTTATTTTTTTCCTACCCACCACATCTTGTGGAAATAGTGGAGGAGGAGGGTGAGGGATATTTAATATCAAGAATTGGAATGGTGATTTTAAATTCACTAGTAACACTAGGGTCTATATTCAATGATTATACATTGATGGGCGTTGAAGAAGGTTTCCCATTATTGTTGTATAATATTAGAGTAATCCTAAAATTACTTCCTGATATTTTAAAGTTTTTATCTCAATACCCATCCATTTTTTCCAATATTGAATATGTTTGGGGTAATCTAACAATGATGAGTGAATTTAGAGTCAATTTTGAAATATTTAATCCATTACCAAAATTAATACAAATATATTTAATGGGATTATACTATGTTTTATATTCCATTAATGTTAAATTTTTAAATGATCCCATCATACAATTAGATGTGAAAAAACCTCATTGTGATACAATTAAAATAAATTCAATGAATCATAGAGTGGCTAAAATAATGATCCCATATTCACAATTTTTAGGTTTAGGATTTAGTTATCACAATCCATATCATTAATTTCCATTGAATATTCTCTAATTTTTACTTTTTTTAGTTTTTGTCTGCACCAATCATAATTATAAACCATGATATTACGACACTGACTTTGATAATTTCCATGTATTTCCCACATAAGGCATTAGAACATTAGTTGTACTTTGGAATGTGTGTTTTCCACCCCCATAATGCTAACCGACCTCTTATTTATTATATTGATGTTTTATGCACAATGACCACCTCTTCCATATATAAATCCTATTCAATTACCATCAGTGTTATTCCCTTGGTGATTCCTCCAAATATTTTGACCTATATGTGGTTTAATATTACTTCATCCATCATCTTAATTACCTCAATTTTCACACGTCTCTATCTTATCCCCTTTGGATCACCAATGATTTCAATTTTTCTAACATTGTTAACTGAATTTCATGATATTTGGATTATCATAATCACTATATTTATAATTCTATATCCCATTATAATATTTTAATTATTGAAGAAAATACTATATTTTACCTCACACATATTGCAAAAATAGTTTCTTTTGGTTTTAGCCATCATAGAAACAAAAAAATTTTAACATGAGTTATGAACATTAAAAATCATAGAGAAATTATCTTAATCAATAACCTAATGGGGATTAATCCTTAATACAATTTTCACCTTTACATAATCATGTTAAAATGTAATTCCTTTAATCCAGTCTATACAAATATTAGTTTATCCTATTTTGGGTTAATTTGGGATATCTTATAATTATCAACTTAATTTCATAATGTAACTATGAAATAAATCTTACATAGTGGATTCTAATTAGAATATGATCAAATAATGTATATCCCTAGAGAGTATCTATCTAGGTGGGAAGCTTTAGGTCCATACATCATGATTTAGATTGATAATCATGTTAATGTTGGCTTAACTCTTTTCAGGTTGATTACCCTTTGGTGCATCTATACCACAACCACATCCACTTTCCATAGTATATATTGAGATTAATTATCCGAAAAAACACATAATCAATAGTTTAACAATATTTCTATACATAATCCTTTAATTATACACATTATATGGTTTTCAAAATCGATATCATACCCTACCACCCATGGTAACTAAAATAGTATCCCCATTAAGAAAATCTTTTATCTGATACCAACTGAGGAAACCCAAGTTAAACATGGATTTATTCTACATTATTTTCATAATTAAAACATTACAATACATAATAATCTGAAATTCCAAATAATTGATAGGTTTAGTATTTTTTTCAAAATAGTCACATAAGTAAGTTATTTTACCATTCCATTGAAAATTTCCCGACAATTTCATCATACATGACCTACATCTAAGAATATGTTATGTTAAACACATCCACATTCCTAGGGAAATGAAAACATTATAATGGGGTTAGATGAAATTCTCGGTAAGAGATAAATATACATATTAATATGTTATCTAGGGTGAGATCATAATCAAAAAAGAAAACATAAGAAAGAGATTAAAATCTAATTAAAATAACATGAAATCATTACATAGTTTATATAGAATTTTATGAGAATAATAAATCCCATGTGATTAAAAATATACCATGGAGGACATCCTGGGAAAACATGAGACTTAAATCATGATATATGGGCTATATCATATTTATATATAAAAGAAGTGTGGCAAAAACATAAGCATTAAAAACAACATTGTTGATTGGGAATCACCACCTATTTCCTATAGTGGATCAGACACCACAACCTTTTTTTCTATAGTAGATTAGGGATAATTTTTTTTACCATATCAGATCTGGCATGAAATATTATTTCCCATTTTTTACTGATCACCACTACTCATTTGAATAATATTTCTTAAGATTTAAATCTTTAACCAATACATTAGAGGGGTATATACGGTCTACCCATCACTTGATGATTCATAATACACATGTGTTCCACCAAAAATATAACCATCACATAATTAATACCCTTGATTAAGAGCCGGTTTACATTAAATTTCAAAATTCATAATATAAATTTCCACATAAACCATATAAATTGATAAAATATTCGATCACCCAAAATTAGAACATCATAAAATCATTTAGAAGGGAATTTATAATACCAAAAATAATGAAAAATTGGACATATTGTAATAAATTGGAAAATGTAACCAAAGTCATAAATGAGTATAACAAATATTATCAATAAAAAGAAATTAAAACGATCAAATCAATTGATACACATTTGTATTGTAAAATAATAATGTATTACTTTAGAGGTATGTGAAAACATGGACATGAATGAAATATCCATTGAATTGAAATAATGACAATAGAGGAAGTGAACAATTTAAAAATATTATATTTTTATGGAAAAGAAAATCATTAAAATAAGGGAGTTTGAATTATTAATTGATTTTACTTATAGTTATAAAAGTGGAAGTTATATTTAAATGGAAATCAACGAATATGGGGTATATAGAATTTCAAATATCAAATGAAACAATATAACAAAAAGAAATATTTTATTCTAAAGTCCCTTATGTCTTAATAAATGTTTGATTAAAAAGAACATGATAGAGAGTTTTGTAAAAATCATATAATCATAATTATGTGTAATATCATTATCCCAAATGAAATCAATATTTCAATGAATAAAGAATTCCAAATAAATTATGTTATATAATAAGAATTATTTCTTCACAGGATTGGAAATTCATACAAGTAACCCTTAACATTGATATTTTCCATGAATGCACTAAAAAAACATGAATAAAAATTATTAATAAATTATTTTAAAACCATATATATTTCTAGAAAAATTTATAATTTTCATTTACTAAAATTATCTATATGTATATTTGTTTTTTTAGTTGTTTTCCAACATCTTGTGTTTATAGTTTTGAATATTTATTACATTTTTATTGGAGAATTGTTGGTATATGTTCTAATTTATAAAGTTTCATTATAAGATCATTAATGTTACAACTATTTTTTATAGAAATTTTTTATGATGTTTCAATTTCATGTATTTTCTTCTTTATCTATGAATATGTAATCATCAACAAGAACACTAAATTAATTTTTCTACCAACAAACTATGTTTTATAATTATTGATTTAAATAATTCTATATACACTATAGAATGAAGAAAATCATTATTTACATTTTTATATCATATTATACAATTAGTTATTATTTCATGGACATTTATTATATAATTTCATACCATTTTTCGAGTAGGTGGTTAAACTGACCAAAACATGAATATACCGTGGTTAATCGATAATTTTGAGTTGATTTAGATGAAATAAAAATATACCAATAGTATAATGATATAATGTATTGTTTATTATAGGGATATATAAGAATTATAAAGATTTTGGTGAAGAAGTGGTTACTAGGAAGAAATCATATAATATAAATGAATTTTTTTTCATTCCTAGTTCACTTTTTAAAACAGTTAATTTTAAAATGATTGTTTATAATTTATATAATTAATAGGATATTCAATTTTTATTCATAGAAATATTTTCAAATAATATGATTAATATTAGTCCTTTAAGAAAATTCCTAGAACAACCCATTAATGGAGATAATGAAATATAGAATACATCAATCCATGAAGGTTCTAGTTTGCAAAATGGCAATGAATATGATTTAATTTTCATAGAAATATATATAGGATTAATATAGAATAAAATTACATAATGTGAAATATTTTTTTATAAATATTAACAAAACATTAATTTACCTTTTTTAAATATTTACATTTTTTTGTTGAGAGAAAAAACATGTCACTTCATGTATTTGGAAGTCTGCACACTCACAAGATTTATGTTTTCATTTTTCTTAAATTAAAGGCGGGGGGGGATAACGATTATATGTTAATTATAATAACATTTCAGTATACTATTTGTAGTGATGTTATCATTTTAAGATAGTGTAATGAAATTCTATAATTAAGAAGTGCATATAATGAAGTGGAAATGAGAGAGGACTCATTATAAATTTATACCTCAATACATGAATTATATCATTTTTTAAGGTTTATAAATATTTGAGGGATAGTATATTTAGAATAAAGGTGTATAGGAGGGGTTTAGTTATATTTTCCTCCAAAATTAGTCGGTGTTTGTTTGTAGGAATATGAGAAGGGGTGATTTTCTTATATATGTTAAAAATGATGACATATTTGTAAATACAACAAAAATTTAATAATGGGAACTCACTATTAAGTATAGTCTCTTAAGAATTGATAAATAATTGACATAGGAAGTGATAATGTAAATCATGTCCACAAACACACATTTAAAAACATTATTGAGGTTATATAACTCTATATTTATTACTTTTACCATTTCAAATTTTAACAAAATACATAATTTTTACAGTACATAATTATCCTTTATTCTTAAAAAAATTAAACGGTTCTAATTATATATTTTTTACTTACTAAATAATTTTTTTAAATACATATAATTTTATATACTATATTAATGTGATAAAATATAATTTTAAAATAATATATATTTAATGTATTGAAAACAATTTCTTCTGAAAAATATTACATATGTTTTAAGACAAAAAATATAGTTTTCTAAAATAGAATCAAAATTTGTGATTTATAATTTTACATTTTAAATCCATATTTTCTATATAAATAGTTATTATAAATTTCAAAATATTTCTTATCAACTAATATCACAAAAATCTGGATATTTTTTGAAAACATCATGTCATTATATTCACCTATAAATAAATTTTTTAAAGAGGTGTAATAATTAAATATCAATACAAAATATAATTTATATATCCAAAATTATGTTATTTTTTTCGAGTCACATTTAAAAATTTTATGAATATTTTTTAAATAAAAAATACAAAATAAACAAAAAATTATATTTATAGGGAAATATTTTTAAATGTATTAACTATTCATTTTTTATAAATTAATAATTAATCTAGTGTTAATGTATTATTCATAAAATAAATACTTTTTCTATTATTCATTAATAATAAATATATTTCTTAAAAATAACATTCTAATTACTAGAAAATAATGTTTTTAAACATAATGTGAATTTAACCAAAAATGGCCTTTTGAAAAGCATAAGAATTCATGATATATATACATATATATAAATAATTTATTTGATATTTATATAATGTTAATTTTTACATACATAACCCCTTATGATTGACTCATAATATATTCTCATGAGAAACATTTTTGTAGCTATTTCATGTGCTGGTTTAACTAGCATGGATCTTGTGTAAATATGCATAAGGTCAATCTTCTCCCATTTATGGTTTCACTAAAACCATAATTGATAGAGTATGGATTTTTATTGGTCCATGAAACCCCTAATGAAGCTAATATCATTTAGATCACATAAAAATCAAATTCATGACAAGGAATTCCACTTTAGAATTCAATGTCATTCTATATTCTATCATTATTTTTTAATATGTTTACTTCACTGTACTCTAGTAAAACTAATGGATATGTTTTTGTAGTCATATTTAATATTAAAAATATATAATTTTATGTTTTCGACTGGTATAGTGTCTAAGGAACACAATTAAATATATTATTTAATTAATGATAATATTCATTAAATTTGTTCATCATTACTATTTATACCCCTCAAGATGACATATAGAAAATATTTTATATGCAAGGAAGTCATTTATAAGGAACATAATAATTGCATGAAGATAATAATATTTAGTTTTATAAAAACCAAAAACATGGATACCTTACACTCAAAATATTTTCAAATTATTAATTAATAAAGAAAAGGTAAACATAAATATAAGTTATAGGACATTTTGCATAGAAACAGTCAAACTCAAGATGATATATTTCCACTTTATAAAAAATTACAACGATAAAACCTAGATTACTGAAAAATACCATGAACTATTTTTTATAATAATTTGTTTATATGGATTTATACCATTTTTCATAGTCTAATAATTTTTATTTCCAGCATAATTTTCAAAAATAGGAAATTACTGATAAATTTTCATCCATTATGGACAATTAGTATGATGATGTGACTTTCCATTAGTTATTTTATATTTTTCATTTAATTTTATCCTTTTTAAACCATTTTTTAAAATAAAGTATTAATATAAGGTATTATATGGAGATACTAAATATCTAAATATGATACTTAGTAAACAACATAAATTATAAATTGACATTTGATTTTTATTTCAACTTTTTCCTTAATGGTCAATATTTAAGGCACATTAAAAAACCCTTTCATTCTTAATATTATGGAACACCATAACTGGTGTAGGAATACATATTCTCATACCCTATTCCCATTAAGCATGATATTATTTCCTTATAATGTGATTCTTGTAGAACATTTCCTTTAGGATGTATAACATTCAACAAATGACTAATTTTTTTTACAAAACAAGTCACTCCTTTAATAATTTAATTTAATGTTAACTAATCATAACATTGTTGATTAAACCATGAACATTTTGAATCCTATATACATGGTTTTTTCGTTATCACCATACATGTTTTTGATTTTTAATGTTTTTTCTATTACATCCACTTCAATATGAAAAGAAATTTCATTAATGTTATCATAGTTATCATCTAGAAAATCATTATCCTCATTTGATCATGAATTATTCCCAATATAACCATGTTTAATCTATGGATTGTAACTCAAATTAAAACCATTGAAAATGAAATGATATTTGTTTTTTATTTTTTAAAACTTTCTTGTATTTAAACATTTACTAGATGGACAGAAAAATGTCATGATATGGAATATTACATGCAGAAAAATTAAAAAAAACCATAAGCTCTTGCTTATATTCATAACTTGTTCACCATATAACAATATAACTATGATTCATTATCGCATATATTAAATTTCATGTATTGAAACTATGTTTCTACATTTAAAAGATTTTATTTTAATTTAAATTTATGGATTATGATACAAAATAATATTTATTATAAAATAATATAAAAATGACCATAAAAACCAATTTTTAAATAATATATTTAATAAATATACAATATTTTGAAAATAAGAGAGAAAAAAATTCTATTTTATTATTAACACAATGATTTATCCATTACATAATTTTCTATGAAATGATATTTTTATTCAATAAAACTATAAAAAATATTAGTTATTAATATAAAATTTAATTTTCAGCAATTACAAAACAAATGTTTTTATGAAGCAATATTAATTGATGAAAAAATAAAACATTTAGAAATATTATTTTTTATTATGAAAAAAATTAATTTTTAGAATACAAATAGTAAAAATTATTATATAAATAAATTTTATATATTGAAAATAAAATAAATTTAAAATATATAGTGGTTAAATTATAGTCACAATCATAAAATAAAAAATTTATTATAGAAACAATGTTACACATTTAAAATAATTATAAAAATATTTCAATGACTTGAATTTAACAAATTTAAAACAAAATTAAACCCAAAAAAATGGAAAACTAATCATGAAAATATAATAAATAAAGTCACCTATAAGAAACCCTTATAATAACTCAATTTATCTTCAAGAAATGGAGAAAATTCATGCAAGTAAAAAATAAAAAATATTACTTGGGATGTAGTGGATGATAAAAGAGAATATACGAGGAAGAAAAATAACAATTGGGAGAGGCCACTAATAATGTAAAATAATTGTGTAAGAAGATTTGAGGTCATAAGGACAATCTACCAAGGGTTTAGGCTTGTTTTATGAGGAAAAAATTGAGTGAGATATATCAAATTGAAATTAAATAAAATTTTGGGATTAAAATTTTCATTGTTTATAGATTTTAATTTTCCTTATTTATTAATGAATCTAAAAATCTATTTTAATATTAATTATATTATAATATACAATAAAAATCATTTATAAAATCTCCTATAAATAAATTAAGTTATAAATGTGTCATTTCATATAGATTTTGTGCTAATATAATATAAATTGTCATTCTTATGTATAAAATTACATAATTCTATAAAATTAATTCCTGGAATTTTTTTATTTATATCTAAATTTTTTTATAATATTTCCACTATTTTTAATGTTTTTATAAACTTATAATTCGTGGAATTGTCTTCCTGTAAAATCATGAGAGTGAAGACACCATGTTCACGATATTTTTTTTTTATTTTCATTTTGTTCCTCAATTAATTATCATAATGTTTTTATATTTCATTAGTATAATATATTAATGTTTATATTGTTTTTTAATATTTTATCATAAAAAATATATTTCGATTAGTTTATTTTTTTCATGTGAAGAAATTTAATAAACATATTCATTGAATAAAATTTTGGATGTTACATAAATAATCAAGATGTTTTGTAATGAGTTACAAAAAATATCATTTGAATATATTGATTGAGGGGAAAGAACATGTATTCAATACTAAATTGATATAATCATACATATATTGAAATTTAATACTTGATATAATATTGTCAGATAACAATAACCCCATTAAATATAATATTACATATTTCTCATAATATATCATACCGAATAAGTTGTATGTCAGTATTATCAACCTATTTTCTCTATGAATATTTCATTGGAAATTTTGAAATCAAATTTCTAAAACAACACAGTTTTCATGGATTTATATACATTGTTCATTTTTATCAAAGGGTGATATGATTCAAGTTCTATTAATGAAGAAGCAGGAAAAAAATAATTTCTCACATTATACATTAATGAAATATCACTTATGATTTAGCACACAAATCACAGTTCATGAAAAAAAATTCCAAAACAATTTTAACTAATACATCAATGTATGTGACTACTGATATATATTAATAATAATTATAATTTCTATGGTTCAATATATTGGAGTTGGTTCCCTAGTACTAAATTATTTTGTACTAGATTAATCCTTTATTACAATAATGAGGTTTCTCATCACATCATGATTAGTCTACATTAAGTTATTTTTATATGATAATTTCTAAAGAATATATGTTACTGTTGGACTCACCTATTTGGTTAATCTCAAATCATGTTTCATTAATTTAAAGCATCTTGTTTCTCTTACAGGATTATCATTTAAGTGAAAATAATGTTTATATCAAAGTAATAACTATGTAATTTTAATATCAATGCTCTCCTGTTTAATATCATAGTGAAAAATATCTCAATGTATAAATGGTCACCAATGTAAAGGTCACCAATCCAAAGTTCACCGATGAAAAACTCACCAATGAAAAGGTCACCGATGCAAAGGTGACCGATTCAAGGTCACCGATGCAAGGTCACCGATGTAAGGATGCTGTTTGGATGATTACCACTGATGGGTACCACTAAAGGTTACCGATGGAAGGTTACTGATGAAGGCTACAGATGTGCACCTACTATTGAATCCTACCATTGTGAAGGCTACTGTTACCAGTCTACCAATACTTTTGTACTCCATACTTTTTCAAATTCTTATGATTATTTTACGGTCACATTTGGTAAATTTAATGATTGTGACATTAATTAATGTTTATTGTAGCCATGTCAATAGACCTTATTTAGGGACACTATGAGTTACAAGAAATTCCACACATGGTCTATATATTTCTGTTGTCGAACCTCAATTATAAGAGAGAATAATTGGGAAGAAAAGTGATACAGAAGAAAATAAATAGGAGCACATGTGAAGGAGATTACTTTATAGATAAAAGAAGAACCATCCAACACTTACACCATGAACCCATAAGAATCCCAAAGATCATTTGGGGAAAACTCACCTCTTCCTTATGTGCTTCATCAAATCTTTATCAACATAAGAAGTAGAACACTCAATTCTTGAAATCTAGAACCCGAATTTGTGACACTCTATTTTGAGGAAAACATCCAGAGAAAGACTCGAACAAAAAATTCATTACTCCAAGGAGTCAAGAGTTGAATTGAAAACACATATAGCTTTCTAAACTCAATCTTATAATCTTATCTCTGTTGTGTTCATTCATTTATCATTTTTGAGAAGTGTGTGTGTGTATGTATTTTACACACATTATCTCATATGATTGAACTGGAGGATACTGAATATCCTAACATCAAACTTCACATACATATTGTTTCCAACATGTAACTATGGAATAGAACATGTGTCATATCTATTGTTTGTTTTTCCCACTAAGAACTGTGGTAGAGGGTGTGAATCATGGACTATTTTTTAAAACTATTGTAAAGCCATATACATGATATGTATTTAGTATGTTGTTAATATAAAATGCATGGTGGTAGGTGATCACCAAGTGGAGATGATTAAGTCTCGGATTGAGACTGAACCTCTTGTTTAGCTTTACTATGTACTATATTTTTGTTACACTCTTTTTTATCTATTTTCTACACCATGCAATTGAAAAAACATAAAAAAAAAATTCATTCACTTTGATAGTATGTTTTGGTTAGTGTTTGTATATATGTTTAATTTAGTAAACGTGTTTCAAAAGATGAAGATGTGTTTTACACTAATTCAACTGAGGACTAATCACCCTTTGAGAAAAATGATGACCAATAAGACATTTACATCTCTACTACCTTAATTAACTACACCATTTCAAAATTTGAGGGATATTTATCATAAATTTATTAATTGAAATTTTATGTAGGAACTCAATTAACCCCCTTTTGAGATTCCACTTTGACAAAAATTTGGAATCAATATATGAAATTTTTGTTGTTCTTATCTGAACTATTGTCCAAGTTGTCAAATTATTTAACTGTGATTTTAGTTACATCTTAAATATCTTAAAATTTCTGTCATATCTAATTTTTTAGTTTTTTAAAACTCTAATTAACAATGGATAACAGAGGGGAGGGCGCTGAAAATCACAGGACACCGTTCTTTAATGATAATAACTATGCTCAGTAAAAATTAAAAATGATAATGTATCTAGAGATAATGGGTCCTAAAATCCAGGACACAATTAGAGGACAACATTCATGGCCTACTAATGCTAGGGAAACATGGTCTCATTTGACTACCTATACATATAACAATAATTGTAAAGAAATGAATCCATTGTACTATTCTTCAGGTGATGAATAAATCAGTAGAATAGCTTCCTATAAAACTGCATATGAAATTTGGGATACTTTAACTATTTCTCATTAGGGAATAACCAATGTTAAGGAAATGAGATTAAATACCTATAACATTAAATATGATAATATTGAAATGAATCCTAATGAACCTATCTATGAAATGTATCTTAGGGTCAATGAAATAGTGAATTCCATGAGTCTTCTTGGGAAACCATTGGATAGCAAGGATCATATTATGAGATTGCGTCAATACCTACCTAAAAGATGGAGAGGACCTTATATCTCTATTAGAGAATCTTGTGATTTAGGAAAGCTACCAGTAAAAGAACTAATCAGAAAACTTATGATGTACGAAGAAGAGTTTACAGTAAATCAAGAAGGAGATGAAGAACTAAGAAAGAAATCTGTAGCATTCATGACTGCTACCTCAAAGAACAAATATAATGAAAAAGTTCAATCTCCTATAGACACTTCCACTAGGGAAGACACAAATTCTGATAGTGATGATGAGATGTCTCATCTTGCTAATTGATTCAAGAAGTTCTACCGCAAAAATAATTTCATTATAAAATCAAACAAAAAATGAATGTATGATAATAAAGATCAATGTAAAAAGGATAGAAAATAGAGTGACAAAAATAATTAGATTGTATGTTATGAGTGTAAATGAAAAGGCCGTGTAAAGGCTGATTTCCCCATGTTTAAATTTAAGAAGAAGTATGAAGATGAGAAAAAGGGATATAAAAAGGATATGAAAGCTAATTGGAGTGCCTTAGAAGATAGCTCAAGTGGATTTGACAGTTCTAATGTTGAGAAGAACAGACATGCAAACCTTTGTTTCATGATAGAAACATATGATTTAACACTCAATTCCCCTACACCTAATGCTTACTTTCCTGGGAATGAATGAGAATCAAATAATGATGACAATATGAATAAGGATGAACTATTTTAATATAGTGGAATTCTTGAGAACACCTTTAATGAACTCAATGATAAATATAAATTATTGAAAAGGTACCATTCCATAAATGATAATTTTTAGTATGACCTGGATATTGAAAATGAAAAATTTTCTCAGTTGTTAAAAGAAAATACAGAACATAAATTATCAAATGGGAAATTAAAAATAGATCTTGATAAGTTTACTGCTGGTAAGGATACCATGACTCAGTTTCTAGGGAAAAAAATTATTCCAAAATACACAACTAGTATAGGATATCAACGAGGACATAGAAGGATTATTAAAAATAAATTTGTTCCAAAATATGGACAGTTCACTAATAGTTCATGTTCTGGACCATCTCTTGAAAAAAAAATCTCTAAAGGTCCAAACAAAGTGTTCATGTCTCGAAACATATTTTTTGATTATAGTAATGTTGTGAGACAAGTATGGGTTCCCAAATCATTATTTACTAACCTCTCTGGACCCAAGAAAATATGGGTACCAAAGTTACCCTACATATAAACTATTTTGAAGGACAACTGTTTAAAGAGCTCTTGTAAGACTATATGGTACATGAAAAATGGATGTTCATGGCACATGACACGAGACTAATCATGCTTCAAGAGCCTAATTAATGTTTATGGTTGAAATGTTACGTTTGGTGATAATTCCAAAGGGAAGATCGTCTGATTAATCCAAAATGGTATCCCTAATACAATATTAATTTCAAAAGTAAATTTTCATGATGGGTTAAAATACAATTTAATGATTATCTCTCAGTTGTGTGATAATGGATTCAATGTTAAATTTTAAAATGATGCATGCAATGTTTTTAATTCTAAAAATGATTTAATATTTACTACTCATAGAAATAAAAATGTACATTCTATTGATTTAAACTCATTTGCTATGAAAAATGTTTATTATTTAAATTATTTTCAGAAGGAACCCTGGTTATGGAATAGAATATTAGGACATTGCAATGTGAACTCACTTTGGAAACTAACTAGGAAAGGATTAGTTAGAGACGTACCTGAATTGGAATTATCACTTAACAAAATTTGTAATCCTTGTCGAAAGGAAAAAACAATACAAAGTTTCATTCAAACCAAAGAAATAAGTTTCTACTTCTCAGCCACATGAGTTGGTTTACATGGATTCATTTCGACCATCTAGAGTTACATGTTTAAATGGGATGCACTATGTCCATGTTCTTGCAGATGATTTTTCTAGATATAATTGGGTATACTTTATAGCTCACAAAAGTGAAGAATGTTCTTACTTAATTAAATATTCCATGTCTATAGAAAATCCCACTAAACGTAGAATTAATTCATTGAGAAGTGATCATGGCTGTGAGGTTGAAAATCCGGAATTTGAATCTTATTTCTCACAAAATAGCTATACTCACAATTTCTCTTCTCCTAGAACACTTCAAAAAAATGAGTTATAGAAAAAAGAAATATGACACTTCAAGTGATTTCCCGGTCTATGATAAATGAGTATAATCTACCTATCTATTTTTGGGTTGAAGCTCTTAATAAATATTATTACATTATCAATAGAGTCTTAATTATACCTATTCTTTAGAAGACCCCTTATGAGATCTGGAATAATAGGAAGCCAAAGGTTAATTACATTAGATTTTTTAGCTATAGAGTCTTCATCCTTAACACTAAGGACAATCTTGAAAATTTTTCTTCCAAAAGCGATGAAGGAATTTTCCTAGGTTACTCAATCTCTAGTAAGGATTATATAATATTAAATTAGAGAACCAAATGCCTGAATGAATCAGTTCATGTAAAATTTAATGAAACTGTTCAACATGAACCCAAAACCTCCGTTGAAAATCTTGAGGAAGATATGTAAATTTTGGACATTAATGATAAAGATAGTTCACCCTTAGTGAGAACAATGAGTTCTATAATTTTTTTAGAATCTATGCATGGTGAATCTAAACCTATAGACAATCATGATGTGTCATGTTCAACTCCTTCGAGGTGTATTAGAACTGTTATGAATCATCCATCTGATGCTGTAGTAGGGTTTTTAAGAGGTACACAAACAAGAGCCTCTCAGAGAAATTCGGTTGAACATAAGGCCTTTCATTCACAACATGACCCTAAAAATATAAATGATGCACTCAGTGATGAATTTTGGGTGATAATTGTGCAGGAAAAATTAAATCAATTTGAATGAAACATGGCTTGGTAATTATTAGAAAGACCTAAAGTCACTTTGACCATAGACACTAAATCGTTAATTAGAAATAAAGATGATGATTTTGGAAACATAGTTTGAAACAAGTCTAAACTAGTAGCACAATTATATAGTCAAGAAGAAAGAATATACTATGATGAAACCTTTTAAACTGTATCTAGACTAGAATCCATTAGGACACTACTTTCTTATGCAGCTCATCTGAATTTTAAAATTAATCAAATGGATGTCAAAGGTTCATTTTTAAATGGGTACATAGTTGGGGATGTATTTTCTGAACAACCCCTGGTTTTACAATTCCCCATTTTTTAAATCATGTTTTTAAACTATATAATGCTTTGTAGGGATTAAAACAAGCTCCAAGAGCTTGGTATGATAGACTTAGTTCTTTTATTATTTTAAAATGTTTTACTAAAGTAATAGAGGATCCTGTACTTTTTATTAATTTTTTTTTCAAAGATGTTTTAATAGTACAGATTTATGTAGATGACATTATTTTCGAGTCCTCTAAAAAATATTTATATACTGATTTTTCAAAAATGATGCAAGATGAATTTAAAATGAGAATAATGGTGGAAGTTAAATTTTTCCTTGGATTTCAAAATTTTCAAAATAAAAATGATATTGTTTTAAATCAGAGTAAATATAGTAAAGATCTATTGAATCATTTTGGTTTTTACTGTAATAAAGTTAGTGATACTTCTATGAGTACAACCTATAAGTTGGATACTGATGAAACTGGTAAACCAGTGGATCAAACCAATTACAAAGGTATGATTAGGAGTCTGCTCTATCTTACTGCTTGTAGACCCGATATTATGTTTAGTGTATGCATGTGTGCTCACCTTCAATCTAATCATAAAGAGTATCATTTAACTAATTTTTAAAAAATTATATATCTCATGTATACTTAATATTTAGGACTGTTTTATCCAAGGGGATAAACATTAGATTTAATAAGTTATTCAGATGCTGATTTTGCTGGTTACAAGTTAGATAGAAAGAGAACCACTAGAACATGTCATATTTTAGGCAAGTCACTAGTTTCATGGTATATTAATAAATGGAATTCGGTTGCATTATCTACTGTCAATGATGAATATATATCTAGTGGTATTGGTTGTGCTCAAATTATGTGGGCAAAACACACTTTACTAGACTATGGATACTAAGTAAAACAAGTCTCTAAAAAGTGTGACAATACAAGTGCTATTAACATCCTAAAAAATCTAGGATCTCATGTGAGGGAAAATCACATTGATGTGTGATGTCACTTCTTAAGAGATCACTATCATATAGGAGACATCACTCTTAAATTCATTGGTAAAAAATATCAATTGGCTGATATATTCCCAAATAATTTGAATTTTGAGAGGTTAAATTACATCAATCTTGAGTTAGGAATGATAAACTGTTAAGGAATAGACCCCACCAATAGGAACCTCACCGATGGACCTCCCTATTGGGACCTCTCCGATAGACCTCACCATTAGGGGCATCACTATTGGGAACTCACTGATAGACCTCAAGGTTAGTAACCTCACTGTTGGGACCTCACCAATAGATCTCAACTTTAGGATCCTCACCGATGAACCTCATCGTTGGGACCTCATCGATAGACCTCACCATTAGGAACCTCACCGATGAACCTCACTGTTGGAACCTCACTGTTAGGACCTCAACATTAGGAACCTCACTGTTGGACCTCGATGTTGGAACCTCACTGACAGACCTCACTTTTGTCACCTTAATGATAGTTGATCTTTTCCATGGCATAGTGTTTTCTCTACCAGAATATGAAACATTTTTTGTATTACTTATTTCTTTTATCTGATTTTTTTTCTATCCCTAAGTGATAAAATTAAATAACTTACCACACTTAGATCCACAAAACCACTTACTCTCTAACCTAAGAACCTTACCTTCTGCCGAAACCCTCGAGCCTCTCCAAATTAAAATGGAAAGATTGAAGTGATGATTGGTTAGTGATGAAGGGAATGTTTCAAATCCAAAAAGATCCTCAGCTGAGTCGAATAGTGGAAGCCATGCCATGGAAAAGATGATCAACCCACATCTATCGAAGAGTGAAATCATGGTAGAAAAATAGATAAGTTTCGAATGGTTTCTGACGAGTCGATCTTT
The DNA here is from genome assembly GCA_963277665.1 of Viscum album. Taxonomy (NCBI): domain Eukaryota; kingdom Viridiplantae; phylum Streptophyta; class Magnoliopsida; order Santalales; family Viscaceae; genus Viscum; species Viscum album. Next base: position 601,428,870 of record OY728125.1, read on the forward strand.
AGTGCTGAAGGAACATAAAGCTCAAGCTGGGTTGAATGCTTTGCAAACAATAGTGGACCCTATTACCCGAAGCATGTTAAGTATTTTTTAGAGATTTTTCAATTCGAATAGACTAATGATGAGAACAGATTATCGGCAAGGGTAAATGGAGTAAGTATGATTTTTTCCTCTATTGAATGGGATTAGTGTATGAGGAAACTACATCAAGGGATTTATGATTACTACTCAGGAGAGGTAACTCCCAAAACTGAGTTCTTATATTATAAAGAATCCTTATCAGAACTGACATGGAGTGGGATCCATAGGAAATTCGTTACTGGTGAGATGGAAGGATAAAAAAAGCTTCCATTTATGTTTTTTCAGCATGTCTTGAGTCCCAGGAGAGGGGACTTTGCTACCTTGAAGTATCAGGATGTATTTCTTCTATACCTGTTGAAGCATGGACATAAGATAAACTTGTATAGGATACTGATGATTCAATTAGAGGATATGAAAAAGCCATGTTTCAAGTCAAATTCCTTGTTTCCTAAAATACTAATATCATTGACGTCGAAGGTGAATGGTGTTGCTGGAAATAAGGGGAACAAGTTGTAGTAAGGGACAATTTCTGCATTACAAATGTGATTTTCTAGTTGATGAAGATAAACTAGAACCCTTGTCAAAGAGGATGGGTGCATTATGAGGCTAATCTATATGAGTAATTCAACCCTTTTTCTCATCCTACTAGGACTAATGATATGATAGATCCTAGTCTAAAGCCTGATGAAGTGCAACCAGTATATTCAGATGAAGAAGAAGAAGTTTGTACTATACTAGAAAGAGAGGATTCTCCTATAGATGACAAGAGTGATCCTTATCATCCGACAATTACTCATTCTTATATTATATACCTTGGTGAGCCTATTCCACCAAAGAGGTTTTCTAGAAGGGAGACAATCCTAATGGACCGTGATGATGATGAGACTTGGGAAGAATTAGGGGTAGAAAATGTCTTAAGAGACATTAGAGAGACCTCATATGAGGATGAGGACAATGGCCTGCTATCGACGCTGGCCTGCTCCCGGCACGACTGTGGATACAGTTCATCTTTCACGGAGGTGTCGACGACCTCGTGGACTCAACCATCATTGCAGGCCTGCTCCTACCTCACTCCAATTTAAACTGGATATGGTTTCTTCTGGTAGCACAAAGATGGTCTACGGCCGAGATTTAGGCTCCGTGACTGAGGCTTGAAACATCATCTTCTGTGGGTTCATTTGGTGGTATATTGTGGTATCTGAGGGTTTTTTGGATGGTGGCGGCATGACATCAGTTCTGGCTTGTAGCGAGGAGATTTTTCAACGACTTTGGTGCTCGATTTTCTCATGTTCTGGTGATGGATTTCTTCTTCAGAAATTTTTACCTTGGATTGTTGTTAGGATGATTATGATTCATTTTCTGTGTTTTTCTTCAGTAATTTATATTTGATGAGAAATTATTTGGAGGTTAGGGATTTTGTTTTGGGGTGTTTTGTGGTTTTGGATCTGGAGCTGTTGTGGTTTTGTTGTTGCATTTGTTTCTGGAATTTGGGTTTGCTATATTTTTTGGTTTTCTTTAATGCTATGGAGTTAGTAAAGGTTTGAGAGACTTCGGTTTGGATTTTCTGCTCGCGATGAAATGGTTTTTGGGAGTGCATTAGTTTTGAATTTTTTGAATCTCATGGAGGTTGTGCATTTATTACAAATCAGTGTGTAATGTTTTGGCAGGTTTTTGTCTCCGATGTTGGTGATCTGTTTGTGGATGAACCCTGTTAAAATGTGTTATGATGTTTTTATGTGCTTACAACTGGATTTCTACAATATATCTACTCTAGATGAGGTTCAGAGCAAGAAGCTTCCACCTGCACATTCCATTTGGATATGGAAGTTCGAGAGGGTATGGCTCTGCCATCGGTTTAGTCCCCGTGCAATTCTGCATAGGACTGCTTGTCGAATGATCTCGTGATGGTGAAGCTTGTCACAAGGTGTAATTTCTAAGGAGGAGCAGATTCTATAGCCTTGATCTGTTTTATCCTTTTAATGGTTTTTGGTTGTAATGATTTTTGTGGTTTCTTACTTTCTCCTAAAAAGTGTTTTGCCAATAAAAAAAGTTAATTTTCATTCAATCAGTAGAAAATGTGGATGAAGAGGTTGCTGATTCGGTTGAAGCTAGAATTGTTTTGGAAATAGGTGAAGATTATGTGGAGGAAGTGGCAGTGGACCCTTATATTGATGCAGTAGATCAAAGAGGTATGGTTGAATGGAATGTGGTTGATCAGTAGATTTCTCCTCATGAGGGGGTGGAAACTATAGCCACACATTCAGTAGATATTTCTCATGGGATAGAAGAACCTGGTTTTGAGGTATTGGGCTTAGAATATGGGGATTTTGATGATGAATAGTCTATCAGAAGTTCCCCATTCCCTTCAATTTTAGAAACTACTCTTGTGCAGCCATGGGTTCTTTTTCCTCAAGACAATGTGAAGAAGGATGATTTGGAATCAATAAAATCAGTTCCGAAGAGCAACTTTGAGGAGAGATTTATTGGGTTAGAGAGGTCTATGACTAACAATCAAGGAGTGGTAACTTCTGTAGTTGAAAGGCTAGTTTCTTCATCTCACTCTTTCCTACTAAAGGAAGTAAAGGAATTCCATAATCAATTCTAACATTTTATAGATTATATGGAATATTTAAAGCAGTCTATTTCCAAATTAGACTCTTATATGACATCAAGGGATCAGGTGGACAAAGAAGATTGATATTTTGAAAGTTTGGTTCAGTAAATGGTCATTATGTTTGAGGAATTCATTAATTCCATAGAGAAACATGTCAGTGGAAAAGATGATGATGTGAAGAGGTTGATCAGTGGGCTGACAAAATCATTTAAGGAGAAAATTGATTTCACTATGGACCCTCTATGTGCATATGCTTCATCTTCAGCTGATCCTCTGATTGATCTAGAAGATATCATATCAGTTTTCATATAAGAATTAGAGATGTTATCTGGTGCATGTCCCTCAGGCCATCAGTTTATGACTGAGGTCATTTATACTACCAATAAATTCCTAACCTTGTGGGAAATTATTTAAGGGAAGATTCTCAGGATCAGAAATTCATCAAAGAGAAAGTTTATTTCTACTATAAAGGGGTGTATACTAAGCATCGATGGTTGGTCACTTCATTTTGTAGTCGGAGAACCTGAAGATTCAACCTAACACTCAAGCATTTAAGGATTAGGTTAGCAGGCTCAAAGAGTTGACTCATTCCATAGAGAAGTTCATGGAGAATAAGGATGATTTTATTTCAGCTATGGAAATAGGGGGAAGTGTTATTATGGATTGGATATTTCATCTTTTACCCTTCCTCCATGTGGTCTTCACTCCCATCATTATTCTACCGGCCCTTCCTTCTACCTTGGTTACTTCAGGATCTACCAGTGCTACACCAATAATGACTCCAGCATAAGAAATCATAATTTTGACCCCTATTATAACTCATAGATCCACCTATTTTAGGTCTACTAAAGCCTATATTGTAGCTCCTCCAACCCTTCAGACTTCAATACCTAGGCCTATCCCTCTATCTTCAAAACATACCTCCTCAACATCCAAAGACAAAGATCCCTTGGACATGTCTGATGTGGATTGAATATGGGATGTCTTAGTTGATAGGGATCTTTGTAAAAAAATCTATATTGTATTATTGCTTCATTAATGGAAAATCCTCTTCTATCTCTTTTTGTCTTCATGCCTTTCTGTTAATCACAAAGGGGGAGAAACATTTAAGCTTTAATATCAATGTTACCCAAAAGGGTAGAAATATTTAAGTTAACTGGAATGTTTTCATATATATACTATCTACTTTTTCCTATTACAAACCCCAAAAGATATTTATCAAATGTGCTTAACCCTGAATCAGAAAATACTGATATAATTTGTGATTATCAAAAAGGAGGAGATTGTTCGACTCGCCTATTTTGATTATCCCTAATCATGTTTCATTTATATAAAGAATCGTTTTCCCCTTATAGGTCAATCCTTTATGTGAAATTCATGTTTATATCACTGTAATAACTATGTACTTTTAATCTTAGTTCTCTCTCTTTTATGCTCACAGTACAAAATTTCACTAAGTATAAAAGGTCACCGATGAAAAGGTCACTGATGTAAAGGTCGCCAATGCAATGGTCACTGATGGAAAGGTCACCGATTCAAAGGTTTCCACGGAAAAGGTTACTGATGCAAGGTCACCGTTGTAAGGCTACTGATGGGAAGGATACCACTGAAGGTTAGCGCTGAAGGTTATCACTGAAGGTTACCAATATAAGGTTAGTTACGAAGGTTACCGATGTGCACCTACTATTTAAGCCTAACATTGTGAAGGCTACCATTACCAGTCTACCGATACATTTCTACTCCAAACTTTTTCAAATTCTTAAGATTATTCTAACGGACAAATTTAGTAAATTTAATGATTATGACATTAATTATTTCTGATTGTAGACATATCAATAGACCATATTTGGGGACAGTACGAGGTATGAGAAAAGCTACAAGTGATCTACATATTCCTATTGTCGAACCTCAAATATAAAAGAGAATAACAAGGAAGAAAAGTGATATAGAACAAAATAAATAGGAGCACATGTGAAGGAACATACTTGCTAGATAAAACAAGAACCATCCAACACTTACACTGTGAACCTAGAAGAATCCCAAACATCATTTGGGAAAAACTCACTTCTGCCCTCTGTGCTTCATCAAATATTGATCAACACAAGAAGAAGAACCCTAAATTCCTAAATGCTAGAACATGTATTTTTGAGACTCTATTTTGACGACATCTTCAAGAGAATGACTCGAACAACAAATTCTTCACTCCAAGGAGTCAAGAGTAGAATAGAAAACACATAGAGCATTCTAAAATCAATCTTATAATCTTAGCTATATTGTGGTCCTTCATCTTACATTTCCTAGATGTGTTAGTGTATGTCTATTATAGACACTATGTCTTTTTCTTGAACTGGATGATACTGAATATCCTCACATAAAACTTCACATAAATATCGTTTCCCACGTATAACTGTAGAATAGACCATGTGTGGTCTGTATTATTTGTTTTTCCCTACGATGAAATGTGGTTGAGGGTGAGAACCATAGAAAATTTGTAAAAACTATTGTAAATCCCGATACAAGCTATGTATCATGTTTATTGTTAATATAAACTATATCGTGGCAGGTGATCACCATGTGGAGAGGATTAAGTCTCGTCTTGAAATTGAACCTCTTGTTTAACGTTATTGTGCTCTATATGTTTATTACAATCTATTTATTTGTTTTCCGCTGCTTATAGTTACTAAAACATAAAACTGTTTTGCATTCACTTTGATATTTAGTTTTGGTTAGAGTGTGTATATGTTGAATTCAGTAAACGTGTTTCAAATGTTGAGGAAGTGTTTTACATGAATTCAATAGAGGACTAATCACACTTTGAGAAACCTGTTGACCATCTATATATTTACATCTCTACTGTCTTAATTAACTGGGCCATTTCAAAATTTGAGGGATCTTTACTATAAATTTTTTAACAGAAATTTTAAGGAGCTCAATTCACCCCCTCTTGATATTCCACTCTAACCAACAGTTACATTGAAAGGCCATGTAAATTCCCAGTGCTGATAAAAATTGGGAGGATCCAAAATAACATTCATGAATATAGTTTTACGTCTTTATTATATTTTCTAAGAAGAAATAGAAAATTTATTTTATCAAGGGAGGGACGCTTATAAGACCATGAATATCCTTTTCATGGTGATCCCCTTGGTATGTTCCTTGATAAAAGGTAATGATAATGGACCCATCAATAAGAAATCCACATTTCCATCAATCATTGTATATTACAATATGTAAATGTCTGTATTGATGCATTGCCATTATGATTATCCCTGATAGATATTAAGACTGGTTCACTTTGATGTATTGATGAGTAAAATGATCACCTATTCACATAATGAGGTCAGATAAGCATGGTGAGTAATGGGTGATATTTAAATAATGGATTTTGCGAGAAAGGAATTGTCCCTGTTTTCAATTGAAAATAGTTGATATCTCAGGGCCTTTGTTTAGAGACAAATTTCCTGTATAAATCTAATTTTATGGTGTTTTGTGGGAAAGATCATTTATATAAAGTCATTGAAATAAAAATTGAGTATATTTTTTCAACCGACACCATATAAATCTTTCCTGATTCGATATATCATGATAAATGGATTATATTACATGTTATGATCTCATAATACATTAGATTTCAATATGAAAATAACTTATAACTCAATGGGTTCATTAACATTTTGTGAGATTATAAGCATTGAAATTAAGATGTTCGGAATAATTCCATAGTGAAAGTGGCCTAGAGGGGGTCCGACCTTGTATATATACAATATAAGTTAAATAAATGTAATTATTTTAATAAGTTAATACAAATAATATTTACTCAGGTTTTGTTGATCATCAATATTTAATCATAATATATTCAAATGAATAACTATGTTAAATAATAATAATTAATATTTTCCTAAAAGGTTTGTATAACATAATATTTATTATATCCATTGATGAATAATGTAGTCAAATTTAGTTTCTAAATAAATAAGCATCATTCAAGGATCAACAAATTTCAACTAGATAAAGAGTGTTGAGCTTAATGGAATGATTGGAAATGGTGTAAATCACATTTATCTTTCTTCTTAAATTGATGTAAATTTTTTTATATTATTTTTAATATCATTATTAGACATGCAGTAGACTAAGAATTACAATGTTTTATAGTGATTCTATGAAATATTTAAACCCTAAACCTATCATAATAAATATCTAATTATATCACATTCACAATCACATTTATTGTGCATAATAGATGAAGACTTACTCTCTCAATCCCTAGAGATATATATGGAGATAAAGTGAATTTACTATGATCAAACATAATCAATTTAACTGATCAAGATCTATCATGTCAAAACCCCATGATTCTTTGATGATGTTCAGTGATTTTTTTGAACATGTGGATATGCTTTAGAGGGATTCATCATACATTTCCCTATATTTAAAATATTACTTAATATTGAGATCAGTCAATAATTTGACTTTAATTCACATTGAAGATCTTTTTAGGTTTAGTGTTTTTGAGAAATATTCCATAAATATTACATTAAATCCATAATATTAAAAAGTAGACACATCTTCTCAATACAATTTTTCACAAAAATAAAACTACCTAAATAAAACACAATTTTTTTCTTGATAAAAATATTGAATAATTGTTCCTTTCCCTTACACTTTGTTATATCCTGGGGAAAATTTTTAAAAAAAACATGGGATGAGCATAAAAAGCTCAGAAAGGGTTATAGAATAAGGAAATAAAACATTAGTCCATGAATACATACAAATCAATGAAATCATAATTTTCACTCATAAAACATAATCTCTTTAATATACGTCATGAAATCATATGATTTATGAATATCTCATTGAAATCATAAATCATAAAGGTACTTTGTGGCATCCATAAAATACTTACATTTTAAATTTCATAGCTACATATGGAGTAACCTTCGTGGTTACGTTTGGAATATACATCATAGTAAATTCCCTAATTATTTTAGGAGAAACCCTAAAATTTGCCACTTTCATGTTACCTAATACATTAGAGAGAAATACTGGGCTCACCCACCCCGGTTTATCATATAAACACTTTTATATTTAAACAATTCCAACTAACCATAGCATAATCATAAAACATAAAACAAAGAAGAAAGAAAGATTACATTTCCACATCGCAATCCCAATATGTCAGTTCAAGATGTTAACATAATCAATAGATTCTCAAAACCATATTCAATATCTAAATACCTTAAAAAGGAATATTTTATTTACTTCTCTTTTCTAAAAAAGTATATCTTGTAGAGGAATCCAAATATCAAATAATGCTTCCAGCAGCAGAAAGGTCATTTTCTCAGTGTTCATTAAAAAGAAACATTCATCTATGTCATTTAGTGAAATGATTCATAGAAATGATTCCTTTCAAAAACGATTTAATGAAATTAAATGTCACAAGGGTTGGTGATATACATTATAAAATAAATTCATGTATAAATGAATATATGCCTCAATAAAAGGATATTGTGATGAAGATCCTTACCTTTAATATAAATCATCACGTATTTTCTATTTTTTTCCTAAATAATAAAATTATGTTAATTTTGACTTGTTTGAGTACCTTTTTCAAGTTTATTTTTTATTTTATATAACTTATTAAATTTTTATAACAATCACATAATTATTCATGTTCATCTCAATTGTTTTGTCGATATTCGGTATTTGAGACAAAAATGAACTGGTTTTGATGCCAATTGTCCATATAGTATAACAACCCTAACATTTTTACATATAACCTTAAATTATTTTTAGAATAATTATACATTATATTATAAGCCAAATATCGTAAATTATTGTGTCTTGGAAGACTCGGTACATAATCAAACATTATAAAACAACTTTTTATTTAATCTCTATAGTGAGATTCTATATTCTATTATGCACATACATGTTCAAAGGATAACCTGGGGATAACATAAAAAAAGGGATGAGCTAAAATCCTAGTAAGGGAATAACCATAAGAAAAAATTATTAGCACATGTGATAGAAGGCATAACATGATGATAAAAGAAGGCAAGTAGCATATGTATTCATAACATTTAACCATGGAATCATATAATCACGAAGTCATAATAATGTGGCAACAAAATAAAACATGACTTTAGAATTATTCAATACTAACTACCAAGACCGTTGGACATGGTGGAAAAAGCCATGGATAACCACCAAGACCATCCCACATTACTTATCTTGAGAAAAACCTTTACCCAATGCATTGGAGTGGTATTGAGGCTCACCCATCCAATTTTTTCATGTATTTTTTTCCACATCAAGAATCATACATAATCAATCTTATATAAACATAAGGGTTATCTATGGAATGAATTGGGTTCCTCAATCATCTCATAAAGCATAAAAAATTGTTGTATCACATAAGTTTCCATGAAAGAAAGGAACTAAAATATACATGGAAATTCATAATATAAATTAGGAATGTATCATTTTATGTGATGTTATGTTGAATTTACAACATGTATGAAAAGTATTTATGAAATTTTTAGCATTAAAACATTTATGTGGGGTTTAAAGAAAAATACCAGAGAAATGGGGAAAATAATTTGTATAAAAGCATAACAGAACCAAGATATTATTCAATATAAAAGGAATGTTTTATATAAATAAAATGGTGTCTTAAAAAAAATAGTTCACTTGAAAATAGGTAAAAATTACGGATGTTCCCTCAAAAAAGGTTTTCTTATGGGAAATTATTGAGGAAGGAATCACTTTAAAACATGTATATCCCTGAAATATAATGATTAAATGGTCTTGATAAATTTATTTGGTAAATGTACACAATATTTATTATATTCACAAAACAAAAATTTATTCATTTTTGTAAAAGAAATATAAGTAAAAAATACAGAACAAAGGAGGTTCAGGTGGAATCCCTTACGGATTATCGATATTGTATCGGGTGAACTTAATAGGGTTTAATGAAATATAATGGGGTTTCTCATCACTTATACATCATCAAGGAATTTTGAGGGAGGTGCGAAATCATACCTCATCATTTGGAATTACTCATTAAAGGGAGTAACATAGAAGATATTCTTTTATAAATGTGTGAAAGAAATAATCCCTTACCTTATGTCTGATGGTGTTCTCCAATTGATTTTAATGACATGAATAACAAAAATAGGTTCATTAATTAATAATTAAAGAACCTATTTTAAAATTAAATGGTATATTATAACCTTTTTTAGTTCATTCAAAACCATTATGTTTGTTTATGAGGTTCAATTTCATTGTTCGGCTATGTTTACTCCATTGGTTTTAAGGATCAGTTCACTTATATTCATGTTCGGTTAAACATGTATGATGAGAGTGGTTAACCAGAATTGGATTTATATTATATTATTTATAATACAGAACTTTATATTGGTTTATGTTCCATTTTCTTACTTAATGTGAATATTAGTCATTAGGTAAAACTGTAGTGATAACCTTTTGGGTTAATTGGCAGTTTTTTACCACAATGAACATGTTTTGTTATTGACATCAAAACCATGTTTATTAAAGGATTCCAGAACCATATATTAGAAATAATACATATATAATGGTATGGATAAACCATAAAAATGGTTCCATGACCATAATTGAATATGGTAATGGAAATTGAAAACCAATCATCCTTGAATGTGGTAAATTAACAGATGTCGAATGATGTCTTTAATATTAAAATAAAATAAGCGTAAAAGAGAGATAATAATAACATATTAAATTATCATAAAAACATTATAGTACATATAAGGTACTATATTGTTCATAAAATTTAGATGAGGAGAGGTGAGGATAGAAATCTAATCCAATGAACTTGAAAAGAAAGTTAAAGAACTGAAAAGAGAAATGTACCTATTGAATTAATCTTCCTTGAGAGCCTCTAAAGGAGATAATATTTCCTATTTTGAAGAGAATAATGGATATTGGACTAAGATGAGGTTCTTTGGAAGATTTTTTGGAAGAATTTTGGTAATTTAAAAGGCTTGAGATGAGTGAAGATAAGAGGGGAGTTTGGGGGTTTTATAGTGGAGGGGAGGAGGGTTTTCATAATATTTAATTCCTTAGTTTATTAATTTCCTTCATGACTAGAAACAGTGATGATTTCATGACTTAAAATAGTAATAAGAGCACGTGAGTTCCATATTTGGGTTATTATTTCACTTATGATGGTAGGAATGGTCGATATAAATTATAATGTATTTATATTGTAAATTAATGTATTTTACTATTCATCAAAAATTCATGAATTTCAGAAAAATCTAAGAAATTTATCCTAACCATTTTTTGATGTGTAAAATCCAAAAATGAAATCCATTTTTCAAAAATAATTTTCAAAATATAATTATTTTAATTTTTAATTAAAATAATTATTTACTTGAAAAATACAGATTTTAAAACTATTACAAATTTTATAATGATTTAAAAAATTACAGAAGGTCTTATAAAATTTTCGTAAAACCAGAACAATTTTTTTTTTATTTTATTATTTTTTTGGAAAATACATTTTATTTTAAATTAATTAACTAATTTTTATTAATTATTCATGACATAAAAAAATACCAATACTTTTACAATGATCTTATTATCACTTATAGTATGCGTAAATTATATTTATTGAATCATGGGTGAAGTTATGATAATTTTGGATGGTTTACTATTTGTAAGGGTTATATTACTGTTCATAAGGGCATGTTACTATTAATATGTGTAAGTTACTATTCACAAAAAATTATGGTTGCCTTATCGGACTCCAAACATCTTATTGATCGCAACTGGGTATGCCCAATTTTCAACATTCAAATCACATAAGTTTTAAAAGTATTTTTAAAGGTAACATAGTATAAATTAGTTCATTATGTTGTGAATTCATTTGATTATATTACATAATTATAAGAAGGTCATACCATTAATAAATCATTGGGTAATTTAATTATTCCCTCTTATGATAATTCTCCCTTGAAATTTGTTTTTACACTCTAAGACATAAACTGTTTCTAGTACTTTTCCTTCATTTCCACCTTTATCTCCCAAGTTGCCTCTTCAAAATTATGGTTTCTCCATAATACATTGACTAGGTGAGTAGTCTTGTTATATATAATTTTATCATTAAATTCAAGATCTTCACTAGCTACTCCTCATAAGAAAGATCATCCTCCAACTTTACCACCACTAAAGAGATTACATGTGAAGATTATGGTATGTACATATTTAAGAGGGATAAATGAAAGACATCGTGATATTTGGACATTGTAGGTGGATGTGCCGTTCGATAGGCCACAGATTCGACTCGATCAAGGATCTTGAAGGATCAGAAGTACCTGGGACTTAACATTCCTTTTGTCCCAAATCTCATGAACTTCATACATGGAGATATGAAGAGAAATACCATGAATCCAACATTGAACTCAAGTTCTCAGCGACGATTGTATGCATAACTCTTTTGTAGACATTAGGATGCCTTGAGGTGATGCTAAATTGTCTTCATCTTATCCACCATTTCGTCAACCATTTTAGTTCCTAGTAGCTGACATTGTCCGACTTCATCCCATCATGCCAATGTTCTGCAAATTTTCCCACAAAGGGCTTTGTATGGTGTCATTCAGATGCTCGAGTGGAAACTATTGTTATAGAAGAAATAATCTAGAGGAATATATTAGTCCCATCCTCCTTTAAAATCCATATAATTTTCACTCAGCATATATTCGAGTGTCATAATAGTTCTCTTAGATTGGACATCCGTTTGAGGTTGATAACTCGAACTGAAGTTGAGTTTAGTGCTTAGATAATGTTAGATAATTTACTAGAACATTGAGGTGAATCCTTGATCTTGATTGGATACAATAGATAGTGGTACTTCAGGCAGCCATACCACAATTTTAATATACATCCTTGAATTTTGATCAATTGATATGTCCTCTTGAATCGTAATAAAGTGAGTTTCCTTTGTTAGACAATCTATAATGATCCACATAGAATTGTTTGTTATAGATGTCCTTGGAAGTACAATGACAAATTCCATGGTGATGTTCTCCCAATTTGATGTTGGTATGGGTAGTGGTTTCATCATCCCCTTAGAATTATTTATTTTATCCATCACTTTTTTAAATAACATGCACTTTAAGGTATACACAACAATCTACTTCTTCATATTGTCCCACAAAAAGTTTTCTCAGAGATCTCAATACATTTTTATGCTCCCTGGGGAAATATAGAAGGTTGAGATTTGTAAGTCATTCAAGAATATCCTTCTTTATATTTGGTTAGATGGTACACATAATCATTACCCAAACAATACGACTCCATCCTTGTCAATCTTGAACTCAGAAGATTTCCCATTTTGGATAGCTTCCACCCTTTCAAGAATTTCTACGTATTTTCTTTGAGCATACTTTATTTTCTCCATGAAGGATGGTAGAGAAAAAATTTGAAAAATAATTCATAATGTTCTTTCCATAATCATTCCCATGTTCAAAAAATATAAATTTAAGAAGATCAGATAAATTTCAATTCACATCTTTAAAAAGATGTAGGATCCTTTCTACTTAGAGTATATTCCACCTTATTTTCCATACTTGGATGATTGTGGGTTGAGAAGTCATAATCCCTAATGAGCTCTATGTATCTCATTTGAAAAATATTAATCACTTTTTGTGTAAATATATATTCGAGACTATTTTGATTAACATATATCTCACACTTCTCCCCATAGAGATAATGATTCCATATTTTTAACATAAAGATCATCGCCTCCAACTCCAAATCATGAGTAGGATAGTTTTGATCATAGTTTTTTAGATGATTTTATGAATAGGATATAACTTTATAATTTTTCATCATCACACTGCCAAATCCCTTATTTGAAAAATCACTATTCCCCATAAAGTGTTCTATACATGTTGGGAGGGTGCGTATTGGTGCAGCGATTAGAAACTTTTTCAACTACGGAAAATAGTCTTCACATTTCTGAGTCTAGACAAACATTACTCCCTTCCATGTCAGATTCGTCATTGGGTTTAAAAATCATTAAATTTTATTCATAAATTATCGATAAAACTTGGAAAGACCTAGAATGATGCGGATATCTACTATAGATATTTGCATGGGCCACTCCTCAATCACCTTTGTCTTGGAAGGGATTGTAGATATCCATTTTCTAGTGATAACATTCCCCAAGAATGATAATTACTCCATCAAGAACTCAAATTTACTATAATTTTCATAGAACATATCTATTCACAAAGCTTTTATCATAATATTCAAATGCTCTTCATGTGCATCCTTCATCACAGAGTATATCAGAATATCGTCGATAAGGATTGCCAAATTTTTTTACAGGTAATCTATAAAGACTCTATACATTAAATCCATGACTATTTATGGAGAATTAGTGAGTCATACTAGAATCATTATAAAATCATAGTGTCCATACCTTTTTTGAAAGGTAGCATTGAGAATATCTTACATCCTCACCTTTAACTAGTGATATCACTTCCGAAGGCCCACCTTAGAGAAAGACATGGACCCACAAAGCTGATGGAAAAATTCATCTATATATGGAATGGGATACTTGTTCTTAATCATTATTTTAATGAGCTAATGATAATAAACGAAGTGTCATATTGAACCATCCTTCTTCTTTATGAACAAGACTAGTAAACCCCATGGTGATGGACTCGGGCGTATAAAACCTTTCTCTAGATTCTCCTATAACTACTTCTACTATTCCTACACTATGGTGGCGATTATATAAGGTGTCTTTGCAATAGGTAGATATACAGTAATAAGTTCAACTGAGAAATCATCCTCTAAATCTGTAGTAAGACCAGACAACTTTTCAGGGAATACATCAGTGTAATCCCTCATGATGGTAAAGTCTTCAAGAACATTTCTATCACATTTCTCTATAATTTGAGCTAGATATTATTTCTCATAAAGAAACAATATCCACACTTGAGATAGTGATTCTAAAGTAGATTCATCTATCTCCTTACACATGTAAGGAATTGGAGGATGCTTTAGGATTTGAAGAGTGATATCCCTTTCCCCAAAGGTTGATATATTATTTGTATAGAGATAGCCAATCCATTCCCAAGATAGAATAAAACTCCACTAAAGGAAGTTTGATGAGATTTTCTAGGAGGATCAGTCCACAAACATTATCTGGGTAGAAGTTATAAACCATGTATGCAAGAATTTCCCCAGTCGTGGTTCTCATAGATAACTTTAACTCTAAAATTTGAGGTGGTGTTTGAATAGTTATACTAAACATGAAAGATATGAAAGAATGTGTATTACTAGAATCAATGAGTAAATTATCTATTCCTGAACGAATTACTAGTGTACATATTACCATATCGTTTTTTGGCTTCACCTCCGTATTAGTGATAGAATAATCCCTTCCTCTTTCTTTGGTGGTTATTGTTGATTGCCTCCGACAACCCTTGCATTAATGAAATTGTTCTCATAATTCCAATGCTCCTTAAAGTTGTAGCATTTCACTATAACCTTAGTGTTAATGTGAACCTTCCATTATTATTCCATATTTTGTGTGTTCTTCATATCCCATCATCAGTTTTTATCATGATGTCCCAACATTCCACATTTGAAGAAATTCCTAATCCCCTTTAGATAGTTCCCAGGATGCTTCTTCCAATAATTTTTACACATGGGATGATCAAGAGTCTTCCCATCATGGAATTTATTTGTGGTACCATCAACATGAGATTCCATTTTCCTCTTCTCATATCTAGTCCCACAATACCACTGATATTCTTCGATCTCCATTCCAACCATGAAGACACAACTGTTAATCTTCTCATTGATGTTGAAATCTAAAATAACCAGACCTTTTCATAGACAGGGAAATGTTCTTGTAAAGAAGCGATCCACTTTTCTTTTGGTGTTCATGGAATACCGTTCTATCCTTGTAATGTTTTCTTCATACAACCCGATGAACTCATATTCATTATCTATGAGTTTGAGGAACTCAATTTCCATCAGGAGATGGAAGGTTCAGGGAAAATATTTATTGAAAAACATTTTCTTGAATTAATCGCAATTCATGGAACCATTTCTTCCAAGGGCTTCATATTCCTGATCATTTTCCACCACTGATCAGCTTCCCCTTCAAAAAATAGACCCCAGTATGAATTTCTCTTCTTATAAACACTAGAGGATAGAGAATATATTTTCAATGGAGTTAATCCACTATTTCATATGGAGGGGATCAGAAGATCCACTAAACATGGGAGGCCTTTTCTGCATGAAGGATTCAATGACAGATTGATCTTTCCAGGGAGGAGGAGGGTGTTCCACAGGATTCACGTTATTATTCATAACTTTAGACAACTGAGCAAGTACTTTCATGATGTTTTGAGCCCTTGTTCCAATCATATCAGCCATATTATTAGGGCAGTCTTCACATTCGATATCACATTGATTATTGGAATTCAGTCTTCTATTTCCAGACATTAACTAAAAAACGATCATTCAATTAGAGTTCTTGAATACATAGTTATTGACCATAAAAAGGAAAAATTGAACACAAGGGTATAAACATGTAATAGAGAGTTATATCCTTACTTGTGATTCCATAGGTTTAAATCTAGGTTATCCTTTATCTATTTATTAACTTACATTACTATGGGATTTTCTGTTCATTTAAAAATGGTTTTTACTAAGATCATGAATTTAGCAAAGAATATCCCCTGGGAGTGTCAAACTAAGAGTGTAGTAAGGCCTGTTTTCGTGCACCAGTTACCCATAAATTCTAGCTAAAAGAGGTTTTTTCGGGTTTTACCCCTAGATACATCTTTGGTAGAGCCACCACTATTTGTTTGTGTGTATACATGGATATATTCTCTTGATACACCACTTACATGATACTAACCAAAATTTAGTGGTGTTTTCTTATAAGTAGTCTTATCCTTAAGGTTCTTACTAAAGTTATCTATTCCTAATCTCCAAAAATAACTAAACCATACTCTGATATGAACTATAGAACCCATTTCAATTTACATATAACATTACATGTTTTTAAGAATAATTACAAATCAGAGTGCAAGCCAATGATCATAATGTCTATTATCTTAGAAGACTAGATACACAATCAATAATTATAAGAAAAAAAATATTTTTTAATCCCCATAATGAGCTTCTATCTTCCATTGTGATCATACATATGTATAGGATAACATGGGGATAAATGAATAAATGGATGATCCAAAATCCGAGTAAATAAATAACCATAAGAACAAAGTATTAGTACATGTGATTGAAGGCATAACATGATTATATAAAAGGAATATAACATATAGAATCATAACATTTAAACATGGAATCATATAAAAATGGAGTCATAATAATGTGTAAAAAACATAAAACATTTCTTTAGCATGATTCAAGGATAACCGCCAAGACCGTTGCGCATGGTAGCATGAGACAAGGATAACTGCCAAGACTATCACACATATCATCTCATGAGACTAAACATTACCAAATGCATTGGATTGATATACGGGCACAACCATATTACCTTTTTATGAATATTTTCTCCACATAATGAATCATACATAATCAATATTACATAATCATTAGGGATACCCATGGAAAGAATTGAGTTCCACAATCATGTCATAATGTATAACAAATAGGCCTATTATAAAAGATTCCATGAATGAAAGGAACTAAAATATAAATGAAAATTCATAAGAGAATTTAGGCATGTATCATGGTAGGTGATTTCATGTATAAGTTACAACATTTAAGAAATATATATAAGAAATATTTGGTATTAAAACATTTTTGTGCGTTTTAAAGAAAAATACAATAGAAAAGGGAACAATCCATTAAAAAAATGAGAAGTGAAAAATGAAGGTTTTAATAATGATATGAATTATTTTTATAAATATAATGGTGTCTAAAAATAGAGTATATAGTGCACTTGAAAGAAAGTAAGAATTCAGGAAGTTCCCTCAAAACATTGTTTGGTTATCATGATGTTTTGAGGAGAGAATCACATAAAAACATGTATATCCCAAAAAGATAATGATGAAAGGTTCTTGATAAATGGATTTTTATCCTTTAAACAGAATTTATATTTTTCACATAAAAATATATGATAAATTCATTTTGTTAGAAGAAAGATAAGGCAAATCGAAAGAAAAAAGGTGGTTTGGGTGGAATCCCTTACAATTTATCAGCATTGTATCAGGTGTACTTAAGAGGGATAAATGAGATAGAAATGGGTTTATAATCACTTATAAATCATGTGGGAATTATGAGGGAGGTGATAAATCTTACACCATCACTAGGAAATATACATAATAGGTCATAACATAGAGGATATTCATGTATAAATGTGTGAAAGATAGAATCCCTTACCTTAAGCCCGATGGTGTTCTCCACTTGATATTAACAACCTGAATAACCAAATTAGGTTAGTTAATTAATAATTACATAACCTATTTTACATTTAAATGTTTTATTATAAATGGATTGAGTTAATTCAAAACCTTTTTGTTGGGTTATGAGGTTCAGTTTCTTTCTTGGATTGTGTTTTCCCCATTGGGTTTAATGATCGATTCACTTGTATTCATGTTCGGGCACACATGTATGATGAGAGTGGTTTTCCAGAAATGGAGTTATATTCTATTATTTATAATATATAAGGTTATATGGTTTTGAATTTAAATTGGTCACTTGGAGTGATAATTAATCATTTTGTAAAACATTAGTGATAACTTTTTTGGTTAATTGGTGGGTTTTTTCCACAATGAACTTGTTTTGTTTTATAAGTCAATACCATGCCTAAAAAAGGATTCCAGAACCATATATGAGACATAATACATAACCAAGAAAATGGTTTCATGACCATAATTACAGATGTTAACAAAAATTGAAAACCCATCATCCATAAATGTGGGAAATTAACACATCTCATATGGTGTCTTCACTACGAAAATAAATGAATGGTAAAGGAGAGATGATAATTACTTACTCAAAAATCATAACAATATACCGGTAGATTTATTGTACTATAGTTTCAATAACATTTTTATGAGGAGAGTTGAGGATAAAAAAGTAATCAACAGAACTTGAAATGAAACTAAAAGAATTGAAAAGGGGAATTTACATGTTAAAACAATCTTCCTTGAGAGCTTCTTAAGGGGAGAGGATTTGGTATTTTGAAGATACTAAGGGATATTGGACGTGGGGGTGGATCATGGAGAGTGATTTAGATATAATTTATGGATGACACAAGTCTTTAGAGGAGTGATGGGAAGAGGGGAGTTTGAGATATTTTTATAGTGGAGGAGGGGTGGAGGGATTTTATAATAATTAATTCCAAAGATTATTAATTTACTTAATGACCAGAAATAATAATGATTCTAGTACCAAAAACTATAATAAGAGCATGTGAGTTTGCGATTTGTCTGCTTACATCACTGATGTTGTCATGAATAGTGGATTTAAATTATAATGTAGTCATATGGTAAATTAATATATTTTACTATTCACCAAAAAATCATGTATTTGAGGAAAATCCCAAAAATTTAGCCTAAACATTATTTGACTTGTAGAATATAAAAATTTACACCATTTTCAAATAATAATTTTTTAAATATACTAAATTTAATTTTTAATTAAAATCATAATTTACTGGAAAAATACTTATTTTACAAGTATAAATTATTTTACAATGTTATCAAAAATAACACATGGTATCATTAAATTTTCATAAAACTAGAAGATATCAAAATTTTAATTTACGAACACCTTTTAGGAAAATAAATATTGGTTTCAATTAATTAATTAATTGTAATTAACACTTTAGGACTTATAAAAATACCAAAACATTTACTATGATCGTATTATCACTTATAAGATATCTAAATTTGATTTATATAATCATGGGTGAGGTTATGATTCTTCTGGATGATTTACCATTCATAAGGATCATATTACTATTCATAAGGTTAGGTAACTATTCATTAGGGTAGGTTACTATTCAAAAAAAATAAGGTTGTCTTATCATACTCCAAAAATCAAATTGATCACAACCATTTATGTTATATTTTTTAAATCCTAATAATAGAAGCATCAAAACTGTGTTTAAAGGTCACATAATACTTAGTAGTTCATTGTGTTTTGATTTCATGTGATTATATGACATAATTAAAAGAATGGAATTCCATTGATAAAACATTGGGTAGTTACATGTAATCAAAATTAGATCATATTGATAATTAAAATCATGATTTAAATATCATATATATCTAGTATATATATATTTTTAATAGTCCATAACATTTGGAGATAAGAAATGAAATGCACTATTAATGGAGACGGTAGGCCGTATGTACACATGAACATTACTTTCATTTCATTGTCATATTAAATGAATGAAAACTAAATGATAAATCAGTATGTTATAATTAAATTATAATATATATTTTATATATGTTACATATGTTCATTAATTCCATCCATTATACATCCCGTGTATGTCATGAATGAGTCATATGACTTTTAGGGGCGGTAGTTCACATTTCCTCAAATGAAATTATTGTATTTACACATTATTGAAACAATAAAGGTATGTTGAAAATAAAAATTACAGAATCAAAAGGATAATATATATATTAGATAAATCATATATAATTAAATTTCCATAATAATGGCCATCATGATAGGTGGTAGGAGAATATTGAAATATTCTTCATTTTGTGAGGTCGTAGTTCGCCATATACAGGAACTGTATATTCATATCCATTAGATGGTGGTGTGACTAATTTAATTTCAAATTATTCTTCTAAAAAATCCTAGAATATTGATGATACTGGTGTTTTAATGTAATAATACAACAAGATGAGCACATGTTGTGAAGAAGTAAAATAAAGTAAATGAACTTTAGAGAAGACACTTCTTCTAAAACGTGTAACTCTATTTGATTTGAGCGAAAATGATTTCCCGAATTGCCTTCATCCAATGTTAAGTATTATAGTAGGAAGGGTGGGATGTTGGAAGATTATTTTAGTTGAATTTGGGTTAGCCAAGGTTCTTCATAAGTGTGAGTAAGTGGGTAGATGTGGTCAGCTTTTGTAAAAGGGAGGACGTGCAGTTTAGGAAAGTCTTGAAATATAATTTTATTATAAATTGATTTTCCAATTATAATAATTAAAAAGTGATATACTTAGAGGATAAGATGGTAATGGTTCGTAATAATCTCAACTAATATGTTCTAGACAAGTTTAGGTAACAAAATTAACCCAACCTTTTATCATTAACCCTTATTTAAAAATATTAACTCTTACCATGTCTTATTATATTTTCAAAATATATGGTCACTATAGTTACTATAAAATGCCAAAAGAACAGAAGGTGGATCATTAATAAATATATTATCATTATTTAAGTTAGTTTTCCAAGTCATAGATTTATAGGACTATTATATCATTTAATAAAACAATATTTTTTTAACAACTCATTTATGTCAAATTTAACACTATTTAGTAATTGATTTTCTTTAAAGTAATAAAAACTTTATTATTTACAAACAGAGAAATTAAATCGAAGATAATATGTTATAATAGTCTATAAAATTCAAGGATTGCATCACAATATTCAAATTACATTTAATTTAATATCTATAATATCATTTATTTGAGTCTTTCATTAATAAGGTAATCACTACACCATCATTGTGTCATAAACAGATTTATTTATTTAACATCTAAAAATTATAAATAAAATTCCATGATTGAGGAAATATTTTTATATTTCTAATGAATATTTATAGTCAAAGTGACTAGTTATATGACCCTATATTAATTTTTTTTGTTAAAGATACATGTTTATTTTATATTTATCTTTACATTAAATTAATTCTTATAACATGTCATTATCACACCCATGTGGCCCCATGGGTTCCTAAAATAGACCCATGGATAACGATTGTTAGAAATATCTCATACAATAGGATTAGGAAATGTGTTAGTGTAGTTTTATATTATTATAATATTATTTTTTACCATTTTTTACTATATTTACCCTTTAAACATGGTAAATAAAAATAACTACCAAAGTTACCATTCATAATGTGAAAAAATAAAAAGCACTTATTGAAAAAATTTAGATCTTATAAATCCAAATATGGAATCCATTTTTATAAATTCACAACACCGAATTTTCAGAAATTAATTTCTAATTAATTTCCTTTGTCAAAACCAAAAAGGGGGTTTTAAGAAGTTAAAACTATCAACAGATTAACTAGTGTTTATGTATAATTTAAAATTTAAAATTATTAAAATGGCCAATATTTTATTAAATTTTAAAAAATTAATCATGTTAATCTTTAAAACTAATTAACATTACAATATTACTCAATAATTAAATTTGATAAAAAGGTAGTTTTGAATTAAAATGCATGATTTATAACGATTAAATAAAATATAAATTTCATCTGAAAAATATTATAATTTTAACCATGGTAAATTTTGTTGTCTCTCTTCAATATATGTTTTTTATTTTGTAAAATAGAACATTTAAAAGTGAAAAAAAACAGATTTAGAAAGGGTTCTCCATCGAAAGGAAGTAAACATACCTTTTAAAAATAATAGAGTATTTTAGGATTAAAGTTGGATTCATTCTCATTTTATGCCTCTAAAATTTATTTGATAAATATAAAAAAATTTAACATAAATGTATAATTATATTATAGTTATTTTTTTCATTCTCGTTAATACAAAGTCTAGGCATTAACAACTATTTAAAATAAAAACATTATTATTATATTATTTTTCGATATAACTAAATGATGTGTGAAATGTAAGATTTCAGAAAACCCGTTGATGTGAATCGATTAAACGATTGTAAAAAGTGTCCCTTTAACATAAAATTAATATCTTATACATAAATAGTAATATATATGAAAAATTATTAATCTATAAATACTAGGATCCTACATCATTCCATCCTTTTAAAAATTCCTCCCCCATAATTTTATTTACTAATCAAATAAGTGGGGGTGTTTATCCCTCACATCATTTTTCATATTACCAAGTTGCATCATTATTTATATGGTTTTCCATAAAACATTTACATTATTAATTACCTTATTACACAACAATTTCTCTCTGCAATCAAGAATATGGACTGGTTGTTCCTCTAAAAAAAGATTCTCTTCCAACTTAACTACCACTATAGTGAAAAAATGTGACGGATCCAGCATATAGTTTCTTAATATTGAAACATGAAAAGAATTGTGTAACAAGGAAAAATTGGAGGTAATTACACTCTCTAGGAAACTGATCCAACATTCTCCATGATTTTACAAGGTCCAATGAGCCTTGGACGTATCATTCCCTTTTTACCAATATGTATGACACTTTTCCATGGGGAAACATTGAGAAAGACATGATCACCTACCTCAAAAGAATGATCCTTACTCTAATTATCTACATAACTTTTCTTCCTGCTCTGAGCTACTCTCATGTGCTTCAAAATCAACTAAAAATTGTCTACCATCACTTCTACAAATTCTGATCTCTTAAACATCATTTCAGCTAATTCATCCCAAAAATATTGAGTTTGACACACCTTTCCTTATAATTCGGAAAATGGTTCCATATGTATACTGGAATAAAAAATGTTATTATAAGGATACTCAACCAAAAAAGGTGTTGGTCCTAACATTCCATGTAATACATGGAACAAACACGTAGAATATATTCTAATGTCTAAATTGTTCGTTCTGACTGTCGATCTGATTGCGGATGAAAAGTTGTACTAAAATTTAATTCATTGCCCAATGACTTTGGAAGTCCCTTCTAAAAATATAGATGTGAACCTGAGATCATGATTAGATACAATAGAGAGGTTAACACCATGAATCCTAAGTATCTCTTTAATATACAATTGAGAAAGTTGGTCTAGAGACATATTATATCAAATAGAAATAAAATGAGCCTATTTATTCAATCGATCAACAATAAGGTAGATTTCATTGTTACCTAGAGAAGTCTTTGGTAATCCCACTATGAAATCCATGGAAACATTTTACCATTTCCACTATGGAACTCTCAAAGGTTGAATCATCCATATAAAAAAATTATCTTCTTTAACCTGTTGAAAACTCAAACATATCATGTTAAAGTCAACAATATATCTTTTTATTCCATCCCACAAGTAATGCTTCCATGATCTATGTACATCGTAGTACTACCAGATGAACTAAAAACATAGAACTATGCACTTCACGTAATTACTATTTCTTCAACTATTAATCACAAGGCACACATAATATCTTTCCAATCCTAAAAAACAGTCCTTATCATAGTTAAATTCAGGCAACATACCATTCTGAACCAATTATACCTTTTTCAATAACTCACTTTCTTCAATGGATTTTTTTCTTACTTCTGTCTAATAGATATGATTTCACAACGACCCGAAACTAAATAGAGTAATTCCCCACACCAAAAATGTCAAATCCAAAATTCATCAAATTAAAAACCACATGATATTTTTCCAAACAAATAATTTTCAATATATAATTACTCTTTAAGATAAAAGCTTCAGCCTCATTTTTTCTTTTATTTGATGGTAATGAATCATGAAATCATAAAACATGATTAGTTCCATCTGTCTCCTCTATCTCATGTTAAATTATTTTTGATTGAATCTATCATTCAATATATTGTGATCATTATATATTTCAAACTTCATGCCATATAGATGATACCTAAAAATTTATAAATAAAAAAACATCAGCTAATTCCAAATCATGTGTAAGGAAATTTAAATAATGACTTTTATAGTAACGTGAAACATAGGAATTTACCAGATTAGTCTGCATTTGGACACAACCAAGTCCATTCAATGGAGCATCACTTCAGATAACAAATTCACCATTTTTGGTATTTAGTGCCAATATTGGACCATTCACCAATCTTCATTTCAATTCATAAAAACATTAATCGCATTGTTTTTCCTAGATTAACTTAACACCTTTATGTGTTAACTTAGTCAATGGGTTAGATAACCATGTAACATATTCAAAAAACCTATAGTACTAGCCTAATGAACCAGGAAATCTACAAATCATAGTAATATTTCCAGGTCTTGGAAATTCTTCAATAACATTTTTTAGCAGGATCAATTGTTACGCCATCTTTAGAAACAATGAGATGATGGAATGAAATTTTTTGTAACAAAAACTGACACTTTCTAAATTTCCCAAATAGTTTCTTTTATTTTATCATTTAAAAGAAAAAACCTTAAATGACTATCATGATCCTATTTAAATTTTGAATGTAATAAAATATCATCAACAAACATTACGAAAAACTTATTCAAGAACTCTTATAAAATTATATTCAAAGGATCCATGAATACCGAAGGTGCATTGGTTAACCCAAAAGGCAAAACAACCAACTCATAATGGCCATATCTAGAATGAAACATGGTCTTTAGAAAGTCTTTTTCCTTTAATTTCATCTGATGGTAACACGACCTCAAGTAAATCTTTGAAAAATACCGAGCCTACTTGTTCTGATCAAAAAAATCATCGATATGAGAAAAAAGTTACTTTTTCTTAATAGTGATGTTATTAATTGATCTATAACCAATGTAAAGTATCACTGATCAATAATTATTTTAAAAAAATCAGATAGGAGAATCCCATAGTGATGTGCTAGGTTGAATGAAACATTTATCTGATAGCTCCTAAAATTTCTTCTTTAACTCTAAAAGATCAATTTGATCCATCTGATAAGGGGGTTTTAAAATTGGCATAGCTTCATGAAGCAAGTAATTTGTAAATTCTACTTCTTGGTTAGGTATTATATAAGGATTCTCATCAGAAAAAACATCAAGATACACATTGAACACTGCCACGTCATTAATCTAAATAGTTCCTTTGTTTTCAACAATATTTTCATGGTATCACCCATTTTCATCTTTTTCTAGTTTCTCAACTTCCTAATATGTTATTAAAATTAAGGGATTATTCTTTTACATAAATTGAAATTACTTTTGAAATGAATAATCTTTAGCTCTATAGTCAATCATTGCATAATAAGAAGAAAACCAACCCATATCCAAAATAACATAAAATTCTACTAGAGGCATAATAATAAGATTTTCAGGTAGATTCCTTCCATAAAAAATGTTAGGAAGGTTATTATAATTTAATTTTTTCTTAACATGTACCCCAGAAGTTTTTACCATGGGTTCAACATTCATATCTTAAGATGGAATTCCAAATTTACTAGAAAATTTCAAAAAAATGAATAAATGTGTAGAACCAGAATCAATCAACACATTGGAGAAATCTAAATAAACAAACAATGTACTTAACACTACATCATTTGATGTCCCAACATCTTATGAAGTAGTTGCAAAGGACTTCACCATCAATTCACTCTTGTAGTTTGACTCCCTTCCATCATTTGAGTTCTTTTTCAGACACTCATTTGAATATCGACCCATTTCATTACAATTATAAAACATTTTACTGACTAAAAATCATATTTTTTCTCACTGCTACCATGATATCTTCCAGTGCAATTATGATCCTTATGTACCATTTTACCACATCGAAAGAAATTTCCAAAATTCAAAAGGAATTATCCTAGTTTTCCTTTAACCACATTTTTCGCAAAATAGAAAATTAAGTTTTACACTATAATAATTTTTTGAAGAGTCCTTCCCTTTTATCTGCCACCTTGACGTCTTATTTTGTTTTTTTCAAAGAAAAAAAGTTCATCGACAGAATACAATTCGACGTTCTTCATAGATCAATCATCTTTTTCATATCTTTTGAATATTTAGATGTTAATAACATTTAATGCATTTTATTTAATCCTAAGTGAAAATCATTGATTTTAGTATCAAGATACATAATGAATTTTGAAGCATACCTTTCTAGTCGAGTAAATGTTTCTTTGTAAGCAGCCAATTTGTCATCCTCATACCTCAATTCCATGAAGTTTTTTCCATTCTATGTCGAACCAACGTAGGAAAATATTTCTCAAGTAACATAACATTTAATGCATCGCAATAAAGACCATTAGTATCCTCAGTGTACCTTATATTTTTAACCATCAACAACCAATGATCGACTTCACCTTCAAAACAATAAAAAGAAAGACTAACCTTCTAATATTTTGAACACCCCATTACATCAAAAATATTTTCCAGTTCCTTAATCCAGACTTCAGCTAGCACAAGGTCAGATGATTCTCTAAATAATGGGGTATGTTGCCTCATGAAATTCTCTACTACTAATATGTTTCATTATAGTTGATCTAGATGACCTTTTGTATGGATACAACCACCATTTATATCCTGACTCAAGTGTTCCCTCATTGCAACAAACTATTCTGTTTTTATTTTGACCATTAATTTGGTAGGATGTTTTCTACTGGATGTTGTCTTAGAACATCTTTTTTGTTTCCTTGGTAGAAAGACATTTAACAAAAATACATATCTTTGATGAGGCAATATGGTAATCTTAAAAGTCTATATCATTTCAATTTGAAAATAAATTAAAAATAATTTATAGATATTCATTTATCTATATCTTAACTCCTAAAGTAATCTGAACCGACCACTGATACAAACTATAAGGTCCTAGCCTTAAAAAATTAATTTATCTCAAGGTGAGTCAATAATTTGGCTTTAGTTCACATTGAGGAACATTTCAGATTTAGTTTTTTAGATAAATAGGCCATAACTATTACATTACATCTCAAATATTATAATGTAGACACTTCTAGTTGGTTCAATTTTTTACAAAAAATATAACTCCTTAAATAAAAAATTAATTCCTTTCTAGATAAAGATATTATTGAATACTTACTGTAATGCCCCGACCCCAGTTGCCCAGAGTCGGTGCATTATTGCGTAGCATTGGCATGATCACAAAAGATCGTGTCTCGAAAGACCGATTAGTTTAGTAGCCTTGGAAACACTAGATACATTCTTAAATGTTACATTACATAATAAAGTGAAAAACTACAATAACATAGTATCCATTTTCCACACTCATATCCCCTTCAGACTATCCTTGTAGGTCATTCATACAATACTTCTTCACATCCTGGAAAAATTAAAACATTGAAAGGGGTGAGCTCAGATGCTCAGTAAGGATAAAAATATTGCAGAAGCTTTCGTAAATAAACATTAACATTTAAGGCAACGTATAACTAAAAAAAAGCCTTTTTAAACTTTATCTTCAGCATAATATGGAAAAATAAATTAAATAATGCCATTTACTTATTCACATGGATATTCTACTAGTCGAATAATCACTTGAAATATCAATAACCACTTTTATAATGATGGAATGCATAATGCCAGACTATCATAACCACGTAGCCAAGGCCTCGTGCCAAGACCACAAATAAGATTTTGTCAAGTCCTCGTGCCAAGACACTAGTTTGTCTCATGAGACCTACCGATGCATCGAGGAGCTATAGCAGGCTCCACCCGTCACTTATTAAGTCCAATGCATTCCTCATAAGAACGGGTTTAAACATATCATAAACCATAACATAATCATATCACATAAAACATACATAAAGGAAAAATAACATTTCCACATTTCAATCAAAAGATATCAATAAAACACATTGATATAATAAAAACATTATCAAACCATTTTCAATACCAAAATAAAATTAAAACTTTATATTTACTTTTCATTTAAAAAAAGTTATGGCTTGTTGAGGAAGCCGAAACTCAAATAATGATCATGGCGGAGGAGAAGTCGTTGTCACCGCATACGTATGAAAAAAACATTCCTTTTGTCATTTAGTAAAATGATTTGTAAAAAAAGATTCCTTTTTGAATAAAAGTCAAAGTCAAAGGGGTTTATACACCGTATAAAAGAAAATTGTGTATAAAACAAAATATGCCTCAATGAAAGGAGATTGAGACGAAGTTCATTAAAAAGAACATTTTCTAAATAAAATAGATCTATTATGTGTATTCATTATAAGTACACATAAAGAAAGTAATAATACAAGAAAGGACATAATAGTATCATGACTTAATTTGAATGTAGGAGATTAACCCAAAGAATAGAAATTGGGTTAATAAGTTCCCTTACATCGTGTCCGAATTCACTCGACCATTATTTGACCTCATGAATAATAAACTAGAGTTAATATCTACCTTCTTAAGAACCTTTTTTAAGTTCATTATTATTTTTATATCACTTATTACTATGTCATGAACATTATGTAATTATTTAAGTTTATAACGGTCGTTTTGTCGATTTTATGTACTTGAGTCATAAATAAACTTCTTATAATTACACATTGTTCAAGTGGTAAAATACACATTATATCCATAAATATATTCATGATTTTTATATCATATACATAATATATATCTAGTATATACATTCATTTATAATATTACATAACATTTAGAGGTAAGAAATGAAATGCACCGTTTATGGAGACGGTAAGCCATACGTACGCATGAACACTACTTTTATTTCTATTTCGTATTTAATGGAATGAAGTTATAATTATATAAAGGTATAATATAATTCCAGTATAATATAATGTATAATATCATTTACTCCATCCTTTATACATCCCACATATGGCATTAACGATTCAAATCACTTTGAGGGGGCGGTAGTCCGCGCTTCCTAAAATGAAATTATCGCGTTTACCCATAATGGAAATCATAAAGTATGACATAAATGTGAAATACAGAAGCATAAAGAAAACATAAACATAATATATATATCATATATGAAAATAGTGTCATCAAAATGGCCATCATTAGATGTGTTAAAATAATATTGAACAATCATCATTTCGTGAGGCAGTAATTCGCCACCCTCAGAAACAGTATGTTCTTTTACCATTAGACGAAGGTGTGTGCAAGTGTAAACCGAATCCTTATCATAACAACATCCTAGTATATTTTAGATACTGGTTTTGTTACAAAATAAAGGAATAAAAAGATTTTAAGGGGTTGGAGAAGAAAAATAAAACAAAACAACATTAGAGAAGACATTACCTTAAAATCGGGTAACTCTTTTTGATTTGAGACAAAGGCTTCCTTGGGAAGACTTCTGCCCAAAGTGAGGATTCTAAGAGTAAGGGAGGGAAGTTTAGAGAGTATTTGGGCAGATTTTGGCTGATCCAAAAGGCTTTGATGGTGTGAGTAAGGTGGTAGTGGTGGGGGCCTCTTATAAGAGGAGAGAAGGGAAACTCTTGGAAATATTGAAATGTTACTTTATTATGAAATGCTTTTTCGGATTAAAAAGGTCTCACACTTATATATTTCGAGGATAAAGTGATAAGGGATCGAAATATACTCATCCAATAGGTTTTTTGACAAGTATATGTCTTATATTTTAAATTATCTTTTCATTTTAGTTAAATCGTTAATTAATGTGGTAATCACTGCATCATCATGGTGTCATAAATAATTTAATTTATTTAATGTCTAAAAATTATAAAAAAACTATCATGATGTATTAAATAGTTTTATCTTTCAAAAGAATATTTATAGTCAAGAATATGACTTGTATAACCCCATTTAAAAATTGTTTTAGTAAAACAACTCATGTTTGTGACATTTTTATTTTAACATTAAATAAAAAGTTATTTATGTTATTTTCTTACCAAAGTGGCTCCATGGGGTCCCCAAGTTGACCCATGGATTGTCTTGGTCGGCCATGAAACATAAAATAGTGGTAGGACAAGTGTAAAGGTCATTTCCTATTGTTATAACATTATATTTACCAAAAATTTCACTAATTACCTTTAATCGTGATTAATTAAACGTAAAAGTTACTATTCACCAAAAAATTATTTTAATCCCATTGAACCACATTTTACTTCCTAATGACATCCATGTATGTCAGATTTTTGAAAATCAAATCACAGAAGTGGTAATGTTTCATTTAAACGAAAAATCAGTTTTTTAACTACCTCTTAGTAGTTTCACTATTCATCAAAAATTGAAGTTTTTCAGAACAATGCCAAAATTTCACCCTAAGCTATAATTAATATTCCGAATTCAAAAATGATGTCTATTTTACAAAATAAAAAACATATAAGTCACATTAATTAATTTCATAATTAATTACCACTGTCACAACAAATAGCGTGTTTTTATGAAACAATATATATCAAAAGATTGACATTTGTTTATATCCAATTTCAGAGTGAAATTAATTCTAATGACCACCATTGGATAAAATGGTAAAAATATATTCTAATTATACTTTAAAACCACTCAATAGTATAATTTATTACTCAAAATTATTTTGATTAAAAACGTTGTTTTGAAGTATTTTTCACAATTCAAAACAAATTGGAAGTTCTCTGAAGATTATAAAAAATTCAACTTAGGATAACTTCGATATTCTTAATTAAAAAACGAAGTCCATTTGTCAAAATAAAATTTATAAAATTTCAAAAATTAGGTATTACTATTCATAACGGCTACTTTGATTAGTCACGGTGTGTAAGAACTCGAAGTTGCGTACAATGCAAGCTATTACATTATTGAAAGAGAAGCGTATCGTGGAAGCTCGGGGTGTTACACCTACATTATCTTACCCTTCCAATTACCTCATGAAGAACAATTTCAAAAAAAAATATGGGATGAGCTTAAAAATATCATTAAGGGTTATAAAATAAGGAAAGAAACCATTTGTCCAGGAATACATACAAATCAATGATATCATAATTTTCACTCATAAAACATAATCTCTTTAGTAGAACTCATGAAATCATAATATTTATGAATAACTCATAAAAATTATAAATCATAAAGGTAACTTGTGGTGTCCAAACCATACTTACATTATAGCTTTGATAGCTACCTAGGGAGTAACCTTCATCGTTACATTTAGAATATCCATCACAGTATATTCCATAAATCACTTAGGAGAAACTATAATGTTTATCTCCATCACATCACCTAATTATTTTTAGATATATCTTTAGCACAACCACCCTAATTTTATCATAAAACTGATCCTATACATAAAAAATTACCATGAACCATAACTTAATCATAATACATAAAACAAGCATAAAGGAAAGATAACATTTCCACATTGTTATCACAATATATCAGTTCAAGATATTAACATAATAATTAAATTATCCAAAAAAATTTCAATAATAAAATACCCTAAAAGGTAATATGGTATATAATTTTCATTTTGAAAACATTATGACTTGTAGAGGAAGCCAAATATCATATAATTCTCGCTGTAGAAGAAAGGTCATTGTCGCCACATACTATAAAAAGAAAAATTCTTTTTAAAAAAAATGCTTCATAGAAAGACATTCATTTTGAAATCCATTTAATTAAATTAAAATTCAAGGAGTTTATTATACACCATGTAAATGAAATTTATGTCTAAATCAAAATATGCCTCAATGAAAGGAGATTGAGATGAAGTCCCTTACCTTGAATCCCAATCATCACATATGTTCCTTGTTCATGTTGAATAATAAAATTAAGTTAATTTATAATTTTTTTACAAAGTTTTCAATTTTATTATACCGTATATACTACATATTACCTTTTTATAAAAATAACATTATTATTCAAGTTCATATCAGTCGTTTTGTGGATATTCAGTACATGAGTCAAAATTGAATTTGTTTTGATGTATATTGTCTAAGTAATCATAAGTACATCATCTTAATAATAATAATAATAATGATTTAAATAATATATATATATATATTTTATATACAAATTTATAATATTTCATAACATTTGGAGATGTGATATGAAATGCACTATTCATGGAGACGGTAGGCCATACATATGCATGAAGGCTAATTTCATTTCTTTGTCATATTATGTGAATTAAAAATAAATGATACATAGGTATAATATAATTATAGTATAATATATATTTTATATATGTTACATATGTTAATTAATTATATCTTTTATACATTCCATGTATGGCATGGATGAGTCATATCACTTTGAGGGTTCAGTAGTCCGCACTTCCTCAAATGAAATTACCATATTTACACATTCTTGAATGCATAAAGGTATGTTTTAAAAATTATTTCATAATAAAAGAAAAAATATATATATAACATATATATATATAATTAATGTTCCATCATAATGGCCACCCTGAGAGCTGGTAGGAGAAAATTAAACAATCATCATTTCGTGAGGTAGTTGTTCGCCATACATAAAAACAATATGTTTGTATCTATTAGATGGATGTGTGTGTATGTGTAGTTTTAATACATGTAATAAAAAAATTAGAGAATCTTTATAATACTTATTTAATTATTTAATAATAGTATAAAAAGTTAATAGGTAGTGAAGAATGAAAATAATGTAAAGGGACTTTAGAGAAGACGCTACCTCTAAAATGGGAACTCCTTTCGATTTGAGCCAAAAGCTTTTATTTAATAGCCTTATTCCAAAGTTAATGATTATAGGAGTATGTAAGGGATTTTGGGAGATTATTTGAGCATAATTTGGATGAGACAATGGTCTTGAGAGTTGTGAGTAAGTGGGTAGAAGTGGTATCCTTTTATAAAAGGAAAGATGGTCACTTTTGAAAAGTCTTGAAATATTATTATATAAAAATTTATTTTATAATTATAATAGTTAAAAATTGATATATTTAGAGTTTAAGATTATAATGGGTTAAAATACTATCATATAATAGGATTTAGTCATGTTTAGATCAAAAACATAACCTTATCGTTTAGCTTTAACCCTTACTTAAAAACATTAACTCTTACCAAGTCTTCTTCTTTTAAAATATATGGTTACTATAGTAACTAAAAAATGATAATAAAACCATAAGTGAATCATTAATGATATTTGTAGCATTATTTAAGTTAGTTTTCATAATATTATATTTTTAGGACTATTATATCACTTAATAAAATAGTATTTGTTTTAAGAAATCATTTATGTCAATTTTGACACTATTTAGTAATTAGTTTTTATTAATGTCAAAACAAATTGATTAATTAAAAACAAAACATTAAATATAATATAATATTTTATAATAATCCATTAAATTCATGGATGGAATCAAAATTCTCAATATTCATTTATTTCAATATTTGTAATATAATTTATTTTAATATTTCCTTAATAATTTAATCATTGAATCATCATTGTGTCATAAATAAATTTATATATTTATTGTCAAAAAATTATAAATAAAATAATATGATGTATGAAATCTTTTTTGATTTCTAATCACTACTTATAGTTAAAACAACCAGTTACATAACCCTATATTATTAGTTTTTAACAAAAAGATGCATGTTTATGTTATATTTCTCCTTACATTAAATTAATTCTTATAAATTGTCATTATAATTCTCAATTGGCTCCATGGGGTCCAAAAATTCCACAAATTATGATTATGGTAGGAAATATCTCATCCAATAGTATTAGGAAATTTTTTAGTGTAGTTTTATATTATTATAATATGGTTTTTACCCTTATTTACCAGATTTAACCTTTAACCATGGTATATAAAAATAATAACTAATGTTACTATTCATAATGTCCAAAAATGTACTTATTTATACAATTTGGAAATTATGAATCCATATAGGGAATCCCTATTTTCAAATTTAAAACATAGTATTTATAGAAAATAATTTAAAATTATTTCATGTTTTCAAAACCAAAAAAGCAGGTTTTTAAGTGGTAAATATTATCAAAAGATTAACATGTGTTTATGACTAATTTAAAAGTGAAATTACTTCCAATGAACAATATTGGATTAAATGAAAAAAAATATTCCAATTACTCTTCTAAACTAATTAAAATTAAAATCCAACTATATAAAAAAATTATATGAAAAGGTAGTTTTGAATTAAAATGTATTATTTTTCATTATTTATTAAAATATGCATTTCATCATTAAAATACAAAAATTTGAACCAGAGTAAATTTTTATGCCCCGATTATAACAAAAAAAGATTATTTTTTCAAATAGAACATATAATTGTTACAAAAATACATTTAAAATGGGTTCTCCATGAAAAGGCGGTGAACTGACCTTTTAAAAATGTTAGAGTATTTTATGAATAAAATTGGATTCATTCTAAGGTTAAGACTCCAAAATTTATTGGATAAATTAATAAATGTTTAATAAAAATGTATAATCATATTTAAGTTAGTTCTGTTCATTCTTGATAATATAATGGTTTTCCATTAAATACCATATGAAATAATAATATTTTTATAATATTTTTCGGTATAACTCAATGTGGTGTGAAACATATAATTTTAGAGAAACCCATTGTTTCTTATTGAGTACTTTATCAGAAAAAGTGTCCCATTTATCATAGATTTAATGTCTTAATCATAGATATAAATAGATATGAAAAAGTATTATTCTAGAAATACCTAGGATCCTACACATCACTAGGATCCAAAAATATAATCAAAGTATGGAATGGTCTGTCCTGCTATATCACAAATAACGAGTGAATTACTAGTTGATGTAATTCTATATCTTCTCACAAATTAAATTTAAATTATGTTTTATTATTATTCTCTTCTGGTTATAAAATTTGTTTCTATCCCATTAATATTTTATTAATTTTCTTAATGATTTGTTTTGTAAATTGAAAAAATGATTATTCCTAAATTCGGACTAAATTTCACCTATGGTATTCCACAATGTTGTTTTTCATAAAACATTAAATTACAAGTTGTATCAAAGGGGTCACTTGTTTATTTTAAAATTATTTACTATTACTTGAATGTATTCATCCGTTTGATATTTATTTAATTTTGATTGATTCAATTTTTAATATCTTAATATAATTTTTTATTCTTTTCTTTATTCATTTTTACATATTCAGTAAACTGTTATGTCCAAACAAAATTAAACATATGAAAAACACCATTTCATGATTCAAAATAATGTTTACAGATGATATCATAATACACGTCATGTACTGTATAAATACCCACTGTTTATCAGTGTATCTCATCAATATCTTAGTATGTCATGAAATTTCTCATTAATTTGGATATACTATCCTAAAAATATGGTTTTGTATATAGATCCTGATATACTATCACATGGTATGAAGAACTACATGTCATGTAACAACAATACATGACATATAGTCTATTTTTCTCATTATCTATAAAATGGGGTTCCAAAATGTTGTGCATCAGATACACAACATGGGGACAAGCATTATGTGGATATATGATTCCATATACCCTTTAATATGGATAATAGTTTTTATACCTAAAATTCATCCATGGAATGAAAACATGCACATTTTGTAAATGTTTGTTGTGTGATGGGTAGAAGACAATAAACACTATGAATCCAAGTAAATTTAATGTAGTCAACTACAAAAAGAAAAATAAATTTAATTCGAAGATAAAAAATATATATGATTAAACCAGTTTACATATATTTCATTCCTTATTCATTTGATTGTAAATTCTTAGTAATATGATTAAAAAATTGATATTAAATCTTTTCCTAGTTAAATTCCAAATTTATATGCTGTTAAAGGATTTATCTTATAGTGAACCCCCAAGCACTAAGAGCATAAGGATTATTCTTGATAATTTGGATGAGTGCATATTGGCGCCTCCAAGAACACTATTTGACTTCATTCATTTTAAATGAAATGAATTTTGTTTAATATTAAGGACAATTTTGTTTTATAAAAGCATGGATGAAATTAATAATAATTGATATAATTAGATAACATCATGGGGTGTTATATTAATTAATGAATGATTCAATGTAATTGATATATATATTTATATCAAATTTATTCTCATTTCACGTTTTGTAGATAATAATGAAATTAAGAAAAACCCAATATATGTTATTGGAATGACTCAATTTATTATGATATAATTAAAATTCATAGACATTATTCTTTCCCCACATCTTAATTTTCTTAGGGAATATGTGGAATTATTATATTTTATGAAAACCCCTGTTATCTAATCTATTGGATCCCCTAACCTATGTATGATTAAATGATTATATAAGGATTCTGATACTATAAGAGAGGAGTTGGTAATGTATATGATCCAATGCGATACCACTCGAGGCGTTATATAGTTTCCAAAAAGTAATGGTGAAACACAAACAATACTGGGGTTCAATGTGTTTCTCCTAGGTTAAAGGGTTTTAATTAATCCTCTAGATAAAATAAATATTTTAAAATCTTATATAATGCCACTTAAATTTTATTCTTGTCAGTTTCAAGGATAATAATTTTTTATATTTTGCGCGATCAACTAATAATTGAATTGACACGAATCGAAGATGGAAAAAAATAAAACATTTTTATGTATAAATTTTAATTCACATGGGTAATAACTAATGTATAATACACATAACATTAACATAATAGTTTATATGAAAACATTGGCCTTAATACCTACATAAAAAATTACACCTACTAAAATATATAGTTGGAATAGACTTCAACTACTTAATTTAAAATCTTCCTCACCATTCCATGTTATTGACTAAACCATAGTGGGGAGAATTCAATTATCATATAACTTTTAGCTTAGTTTACCACGTTGACTTAACTTGGATCACAACATGGGTTGAATACCCAAGTAGGACATGCTAGAACATAAAGGAAATGGTTTATGAAATATTTATTTAAGATTTCTAGATTGGGGATTCCACTTAACAGATCGTGGAAGTACTAGTTAATGATTTTGGATAGTTATATCAATTTAAAAACCTTTAGAGAATTTTTATATTTTACATATGGTTTATGAGAAGGGTCATATGAATTATTTACATTATAATATCAAAGGGACACGATATTCAAAAAATTGGTGAGGGATATTTTATTTTTAAAATATATTTAGAGATTAATAGAATTTAATTAAATGTAAATATTTTAATATATTTTATAATAAAATAAGTACTAATCAATGTCATTAAAATAGTTGAAATAGAAAATAAAATTACTTAAAAAAATATCCCTTTGATACATACTAGAGATGTTTATCCTTCTCACAAGTCTGAATTTCCTAGAATGGTATAGTTTCTTTCATGTGTATACCATAACATGAAAAACAATTATACATAGTTGAAAATCCACTTCCTTAGTCACTTTCCAAATATTCTATCGACAATGAAGTGTCACTTTATATAAAAATCTGTAGAAAATGAAAATAAGGTTCAATGTTTCATGTTATCCTCCATTTATAATGAACTTCTAATGAAATATTATTATATAGATTTGTGTAGAATAATATATCAATTTCCAGATCACTGTTAATGAAAGGTGATATGAAATAGAAATGAGATCGGCAATGCACTGTTCACATGCATGCGTGGAGTGTCAGTTCCATATATGGAGCATGTTGTCAAGATGATTTGATAAATAGAGAAACTAAAAATCTTGGGATAAAATATTCCAAATAATCTACACACATAACTTATTATGTCCTCACTAACTAAAAATTTCTGTAGTTTTATTGTAAATTATAATATGATAAATAATAAGAATAAACTTATATAACTGCTTAATTTTATTATCCATGTTATTGAAGACATCGGGTGTGACAAATCAAATTTACTTATAGTGAATAAGAACATCGGGAATAAGATAAAGGGGCTGAAGAATAATTCTAATTATATGGTTCTAGAGCATCATCCTTCTAGGAAGAGGATGATCTAATGGAAAATAATGGAACATGATTAGATATATTTTTTAATGTGGTAAGTAAGGTATATGGAAGAGTAATTTAAAAAGAGAAAATAAGAAATGGGAAGAATCAACTGCGTTCATTATTGCGTGAAATATTTCCAATGAACAAATATAGGTATTGCAAACATCTTCTGGTTATTACATTTTTATCCAAATAATATAACCTTGTAGATTCTAAAAGGCTTCTAGATGAATGGAATATCTATGGGTTTCTAATTGAGCTTGTACATATAGATAAGCCATTATATACTACCATATAAATTTCGAACTCTATTATTTCATGTTATTATGTTTTTTTTCAATTGTTACAAAGATAATCAAATATATTTATTATTTATACATGAATGGTTATATTTTTATTTCTAGACATTAGAGTTTATATTTTTATAATAAAACAAGATATTAATTTATGTTATAGTTTAATAACATTATTTAGGTATTTTATTAAAAAATATATTGTGAATTGATAAAAAAAATGAATACGTGTGACTCATTTAACATGTAGTTATGGAATCACTAGATTTATAATTATTGTGCGACACATTTGAAAATAATTTATCATGATAGTTACATACACTATATTATTCTTAAACAAAATGAAATATTTTATTCTTTATTATAAGGATCATTGTCCAAAACATTATTCAATGGTCATGGTGAATGGGACCAAGACCTTCTAGAATTGGTTCACACTAATTTGTGTGAGAAGTTTCAAGTAAAATATAGATGTGGATTATCATACATTATTAATTTTACCAATTCCTTGAGTATGTATGCTTATATGTACTAAATGAGGTATAATTTTAAATTATATAAGAATATCCCAAATATTAAGAATGATGTTGATAATATTCTTAATAAGAAGATAAATATACTTTAATAAGATTGAGGTAGTGTGTATATTAATTAAGAAATTATATAATTTCAATAAAAGAATAGAATTTCATCTTTACTCACTCTACATTATACACCATAGTGGAATAATGATAGGGAAAGGAGGAAAAATACACTACTAGAGTCGGTATGGTTAATGATGAGTCACACAGGCCTTCCACTATCCTTTTAGGGATATTCATTAGAGAAGACATCATATTTTCTTCATCAAGTACCTTATAATATAAAAAATTATATTCTATTTGATTTATAAAGTGGATAAAAAACCCATTTTGTTAAATGATTATTCATGGGGTTTTGAAAAATGTTCTATGGCTATCTAAAGCAACAAACTAGCACCCTAAGACATGAATTGTATATTTATTTGGTATCACACAAAAAGGGGAAACAATATATACAACCATTCATATAAGAAATTAACTATTTCAAGCTAATCCATATTTATTGTGACATTGAAGATCCTCATTTAGGATAGTAATAGAATTATTGACTCCGTTGAAGATGATGATCATGATACATGAGAGGTGGTATTAGAATAGATTCCATAACAACTTATGGTATATGTTTTCCTAAAAAAGAAGTACTATGTATAATCACTATAGAGGTAAGAGAACTAGAGAGATGGTTTTCTTGAAATTGAAGATGCTGATTCAGTATTGGTTGATTATAATGATCATATCTCCTACAAATATAATATAGTGTTCAGAACAAGAAAAATGGAAATAATTCATTAATTATGATATAGATTAGATGTATCAAAAACATATACGGGTTCTGTTTGATTCATTGGTTGACATAATACCAATTTGGTGTAAATGGACATTAAAGAGAAAACTGAACATGAACAGTAATGTAAATACTGATAAACCATGAATAGTTTTTAAAGGGTTTAGAAAATTCAAAAGGGATTGAATAGGATGAAATAATTTCCAAATTTTCCATCTAAAAATCCATTAGAATATTTTTCCAAAGAAACATTGCATGATTTCGTGATTTGGTAGCTGGATATAAAAATGAATTTCCTTATTGGAAAACATTAGAAGGATGACTATATGACCAAACCAAAAGGGTTTGTGACTCAAATAAATTCCAAAATTCTCTTCATGTCACATATATCCATTTATGTATTAAATAAATTGTCATGGTATAGGAATATTTAGTTCAATGAAGCTATAAAAGAACTAGGTTTCAATAAAAAATGTGATCCATGTGTTTATAGATGGTTTAGATGGAGTAATATAGTTTTCACAGCAGTATATGATGATTACATATAAGTAATTGAAATGAGACACAATCCATAAAAATGGTTATGGAATTGTTGAGAAATTATTTCTCCCTATAGTGAATATGTGAATAATCCTACAATTTAGTGATCTTGATCACCTAAGATAGATCCTTCTGGGTTCTTGTATTAAGTATATATACATACATTGACTAGATATTGAAGATTATTAGAATGGAAACAACAAATAAGGGACTGGATTCAATGTCAAATGGTGTAAATAATTCCATGGAATGTTTCCTAAGACTCAATTTGAGAGAAAGGTGATTAGTAAGATCCTCTATGATCTTGAAACATGGACTATCATATATTCCATGTTTTGTATGAGGTATGATGTTTCTTTTTCATTTATCAAGGAAGGAATATATAAAAAAGATATAGGTGAACCACATTAGAATGTTTTTAACGTCATCCTTAAGTATTTAATGAAAACTAAGGATATGTTTGTAGTTTTTGGATTATATAAAGAGCCAATCTTCAAGAATTATATAGATCCAATATTTTAAATAGAGTATAATAATATGAAGTACTAGTTCGGATATGTATTTTTTCTAAATAGTTGAGCTAGGGACTAGATTATTTCTAAGAAAGCTGTTTTTAATAATCCTAGTGCACATTTATATTTTTTTATATCTACTGACATTACCATGAAAGAATTTAGGATTGAATTTTTTCTCAGATATTGGTGGTGTTCCTAATAGTCAAGAAAATATCACCATTTATTTTGATAATACAACAATGATGGACTCTTAAAAATATCCAAGATTACTTCAAAAGAAAAATACAACATTTATAATTTTAATTTAATAAGATATTTTTTTCAAATATGTTATGTTACTGTGAGTAGATTATCCATTGTGCAAAATGTTTTGGAACCCTTGATAAAGTCTCTATCCTTGCATAGTATTGGGTATCATGTCAGAGATAGTGATATATGAGTTATTATTATTTGGAACAAGTGAGTGCAGGATTATATTATAGTTTATTCCCTATAAATAAATTAATTAATATCTTAATTATATTTCTTATCACACTATTATTATTACTCTACATGAAATTTTTATTTGATTATGTGCTAAGAATATATATCACACTGAAAGGCCAACACAGCTCCACACTATAATTGTAACCACAAGGTCCTATAAAAATATTCATCAATATAGCACTATGTATTTTTTTTATTAATCAAGGAAAATTATTTTTTTCCCTTAATTGGTAGGAGGATGATTATACATCTTGACACCTTTTCATGGTGTTCACCCTTAGTATAATCCATGACAGGAGGTTATAAGAATAGACCCTACAATATAAATTCCTAATGTCCATGTGTAATTGGATAGTTCAATTTTTGGACTTATATTCTGATCAGTAGTCATTAATATTATCATTGATGGATATCATGACTAACTTGTATTGATTTTTTTTATGAAAACTATGATAGAATATGTTCAGTATGAGGTAGGACACATTTGGTGTCTCATGAGTGATGTTTTATTGTTGGATAAAGTGTGAATAGATTAATCCTTTCTATCCCATGATGGAATTTTATATCTCCAGACCATTGAAAGGAGTTGACCCTGATTTATAAATCAGGTTCCATGTTGTTCAGAGGTAGTGTTTATTTCAATAAAGTCCAATAATGTTATATTTACTATATAGGTCAATGGAACCAACACACAACCGTATTGATTTAATATATCACGATAAATTGATTAAATTACAAGTTAAGAATTCATAAGAAGTTGTATATAATTAAGAGATAAACTTGATTTGATATGGGTGACTTAACATGTTTCTAGCTTATAACATTTTAATTTAGACTGGTCATCCTGATTCCAGAAATAGAGTTCTATAAGGTCACAAAGTATGTGTTTCCCCAATCATAGTCATATTCACATATTGAATATATAATGATAGATGAAATAATATTTTTTTCTGGTTGAGTAGATCTTCATTATTGAATCACTAGTTATTCAAAAAATATGTAAGTTAAATAATAATAATAAATATTCATTTTGGTGTTTGGGAGGATATAATATTTAATATTTTATACATAAATCATGCAATGGAATTTATTTAATAAATAAATAGTATTTATTCATTGATCAATAAATAACAATGAGGGAATGAAAACTGAGATTAATGTTCTGAATGGAAATTGTATACTTTATATTTACTTATTTTCTCAAGGTGTTTCACAAGTCTCGTTAATAATAATAATATTATTATTTGACATGGGGTGAACTATGAATTATAAATTCTGAAATGGATTTTTTTTCAATTATCCAACCTTAATCCAACAATTATAAATATCAAATTATATAACTCTTATAATAAATATTGTTGTGAATTCTAGTTAGACATAAAATATATCAATCCATTGTGAGAGATCTAGAGATCTAAAATACACACTCTATTCCTCATCTCATAATCCATCAAGAAGATAACATGTATTCCTCCTCATTAAAAAATAATTCTACTATGATCAACTATAGACTATAAAAATGATGATGAATGAACTTTCTAGAACCAATCGATTACACCATTACTATTAGATATAATAATGCATGTGTGGATCACCAATAGTGGGATTATGCACTTGTATCCTATAAACAATTATGGTATGACTAGATATAGTATACAAGATCATCAGTGAAGAGGGAATTACTAGAAGAGGTAAATCCATATCAATTTAAAAATTAATTAAAAAATACATGTACAGATCCTCAACTTCTGGTTCTTACATTTTTATTAACTCATTTAACCTATTGTGTTCATTGCATGTGACATTATTTTTCATTTATTGCAAGGATTATTCGAAAATTAAAAATAAAATTGAGTTGTAAATACCACAATAATTTTTCCACTATAAATGAATATTATAAAATACACCCATCCACCATTAGGATTAGCCAATGAATCATATAAACCAAAATATCATACTAGTGGGTACTATTATATAAACTCATTATAGTAAATTACCATGGGTATACATGATGAATATGTGACTCAAATTCTAATCAGTCACCATCCTCGATATCATATTTCAATTTCTTCCCATCAAATGATTTCTTCCCAATATATCACATATGTTATGTTATTTTTTCCATTAGTTCAACCTTGATCTTTTTTGAGAGCCACTACTACAATATTATCACAATATAATTTGATAGTGTCTTTACATCTATGAACCACATCATGCTATTGGAAAAATCTGTATATTAAAATAGTTTATTATATACATAAAAAAGAAATAATATACTCAAAATCTAATATAGAATCTGGTAAAACCAACTACATTGAACTCTTCCGGCTTGCATCTCCTCTTTTGTGATTGAATAAATATCATGAATGTAACATTAAATCATTATGATATATTAGAAATCTATAATAATTATACCCCTAATGACAAGATTATCATCTCCCGCAGACAGTTATAACACATCCATTCTATTCTCATATGCGTAAAGAAAATTTTAACAAAAAACCATATCCGTTCTCCTGTATCATATTATTAACTACCTTAAATTTTCAAGGAATTTTTGGCTTAAAGACATGAACATATCACGACATAAAATATTTTTCATTTCATGGATGTTTATGGGATATTAATATCTATGTCTCTATCTCACACACACACTCCCTCCCTCTATCTCTCCATCCCTCCTCTTCTTCTTGAGGATATTTTTTCTTGGAAAAATTTACATCATGTGACACAATATCC
Organism: Viscum album; assembly: GCA_963277665.1. Classification (NCBI taxonomy): domain Eukaryota; kingdom Viridiplantae; phylum Streptophyta; class Magnoliopsida; order Santalales; family Viscaceae; genus Viscum; species Viscum album. The sequence continues at coordinate 601,473,227 of OY728125.1, forward strand.
AATAATGTTTTTTATTTTGATAATATAAATTTCTTTATTATGTTGTAAATTTATATTTCTTTACAAAATCCACGTAGCCTGTTGGATCTTTCACGAATGATCTAGACCCGAAAATTGTTTTCTACTTCACCGAAGTCTCGTATAGATATGAAGATGTTTAACTAGTCCCTGAATACCTATAGTTCTAGTAGGTCGATTCCAATAAGTAATATTTCTTGAGAATATACTACTAGTTTAATTTTTTCACTTTTTCAAAAAAACATGAATCACATGAATCACATTCATTCTTATTGAATCAAAATTATCTTATAGCTTCGTTGAACTAATGATTCTATGACCTAGATGCTTTATTCAATCTGTAAAAGGATCTATATAGATTACATTCCTTTTGTCATTAATTAGAGTTAGAACCCTTATATTTTTGTCATATATACATCCTCCTCATGGTTCCCATTAGGGAAGGCTATATTGAAATTTATCACCAAAATCTCTGTCATTTAAATTCTCTATGACAAGTATTATTTTAATGGATTTAAACATGTGAAATTAAGAATATTTTTTATTTTAGTCAATAACATGAATCTTTTTAAACCCTTTATTCTCAATCCACTATTTAAAGGTATTCAGTTTACCATATATGTTAGTTTTCTCTAGAATAACCATTTGGAACTCATGAGGTTTTCCTCAACTAGTAGATTGACCAGAATAGAAACATTGTTTTGATATAAAGAATCCATATCATAATTCATTACTTATTACCATGTTGTAGATTCTGAGATATCTAATTACTCATTGTAAGAAATAAGACCATCATTTATAATAAATAATGAGTATACATAATCAGTGACTAGAAAGTCGTATCTCTCTATATCAATATCATTAATGATAATCCTATAATGTTAGTGTGTTATAGGAAAATAATATTCTATAAGGACCTGTAGAATCTATTTATATACCAACTCCTATGTATCCTACACAGAAAATTCTTCAGTGTAACATTCTCTCCAACAATCATTCTTGGGGATGTTCTCTCTCTCGAGATAAATGGTTTTCCTTCCAGCAGTCACCTTCTAATCATATGGTATATATATACAGTACCCGCTTATTTTATTAGGATACCCTATAGTGGAAAAAAATTCCCCAATGTTCTAGATTATTTCATAATACGGTCTTAACAAACACCTCAGATCCCTGAGGATGAGTATAAAACAAATGAGTTTCATTAAACTCTATAAATCAAAGATAATTACATTTTTAACTTTTGTTAGTACACTGAATTCTAAGAATGTTATTATGTGTTATCAATATCCCTATAATGAAAATGTAAAGAATTTGTGCCTCATTAATGATCTAATTGTGTCTAGTAAGGTAATTTTCATCCATTCACAAACACCATTCAACTGTAGTGTATAAGGTTGAATGAGTTCAGATAGAATCCAAAACTCTTATAGAATGTTGATACAATCATGTTTAAGATATCCACCACCACGATCAGATCAATGTTTTATTACCCACATTTCATATTTATTCTAAACATCATTCATGAATTTATTGAATTTCTCAATGGAATCATACATAGACCGAATCATGTAATGAAAATTGTATCATCCCATGTCCTTAAACAATTTATGATGTAAAAATATACACCTATATATTCTTCTATAATAGTACTAAAAATTAAGTTGGTAATAATCATTGAATATATAATACCCTTTCACCCTATCCATTGAATCGTGGGTTGGTCATTTTTTCTTGTAAATCAAAACACCATCATTCATGTGGATTTTTTCTAAAAATAGAAAAAATAATCATCCTAGAATATCTTTGTTTGATGGTTCTTGTTTAAATTTAAATGTTAATGATGCCAAATGTGGGTTATATATGAGTCATTTGGATATTAATTTTTAATGATTTCCAATAAATGGTTTTCACAATATAATACATATAGAATATTATTTATTTGTTTCATAACAAAACCAATGTTTTCTTTTTAAAAGAGTAATTACTAATTTAAAATTTTGAATATATATCAATCCATATAAAGTCCTTAAATATGGTTTATATTGTTCATAATTCATGTAAAAAATAATAGTTTATAAAAAAATTCATTCCAGTTAGCAAAAAAGGTTTTATTCTTATATATCCAAAGAAACAAGTTATTCTCAATTAGTTAATCAAAGTTCCACCACTCATTTGGAAATATTTCATAATCTACTTTTTTCAGATATTTTAATACATATTTTTGAACCAAGGTTGTATCTAATTCCAAATATGTATAAATAAAATGACTGAATTTGATAGTGAACACACCATTAGCTTCCCATTATTTGTTTGTGTAGATATTATTCAAGTTTCTTGGATCTCCCCATTTAAAACATATATAATTTTCATACATTACCTACATTAAAATATTCTTATTCTTAAAAGGGAGGTGTTGGGGGCCATAGACATGAATGAATCTTTGTTCCCCTTTACATGTTCTTACTTTTTAGATTCACCATATGGAACAAAATATTTTATTTCCCCTATCATTATCTTCTAAGGGAATTATAATAGAAGTTCTAAAAGTTTTTTCTCATTATTTAAAATTTTGTAATTCACATTAAAAATGAATAAGTCATTGGGTAGTGAGGAAAGGATGGGGTCAATTTTTAACTCATAAAGGATATTAAATATGTGAGAATTTAAGGGAAGTATTTAGATATTGACCATAAATATATGAGGCCCAACATGTTCTATATCTCCATGCCTACAGTTGAATAATGAATTAGAGAACTGATATATCTATTTTCACACTATCTATCGATAATGATCATGAAGGTAAGACATAATGCTATAAACATCCATATCCTCATGTATTTTCACTACTAGAAATATATGCTTTCCCAACAGTTCTGAACCGTTGGTAAAGGCTACAGAACCGTTGGTATATGTTATACCAACGGTTCTGCAAACTGTAGGGAAGTAAGCTATTGGGAAAGCTTTTCCCAAAGGTTTACAGTGAACCATTGGGATAGGTTGGAAATAATTAACCTATCCCAATGGGTATGCCAAACCGTTGGGATTGTTTTTACCAACGGTTTGGCTTGAACAGTTGGGAAAACCAAATAGAGGGCTTCTTTCCCGATGGTTTCTAAACTGTTGGAAGAAAATACTCAGAGAGGCTATTCCAACATTTTGAAACCGTTGGCATAGACTATGCTATGAAAATTCCATAGAAGCCTGAAATTTTCACAGCAGCTCTCATTTGGTGCAATTTTCACATCAACATTCCATCTCATTTTCAATCATTTCCAATTATTGTACCTACAATAAACTAACACATACATAAACAATTATTTTATATGCAATAACCAACTAAAACAAACATATAGAGAACAAATTCAAACAGATTTAACATATAATGCATCCTAGAAATATACGCATCTATTATTAAATCAGAATTCATAACGTAATTATAAAATTATTTAATTCATTTAAAATTAAATTTAAAATCTAGATGAAAACTATATGCAGAATCCGGAATTTAATTCATAATTTGATCGGTTTTTCTTATACCATATATTTTTACTAGAAATGATGTCCATTTTAAACAAAATACATACACCTAGAGTGATACCAGCCACATCGTGCCTCAGATTGAGGCGAGGTTAACTCTTATACGTCACAAATGACCCATGGATCATTGACCTAAAGTATTAAAATATTCTGAAAGAATTTGTTTGGTTTTAAGTATGTCTATTGTTGTTTTCACTTAAAATGAATTGATTTTTAAATAAAAGAGAGACACTTTGAATGGTGTCATCAACACCATGCCTCAGATTGAGGTGGGGTTGACTTGTACACACAAAAAATGACCCATGGATCGTTGTGCTAAAATATCAACAAAAACAGAGTACATTTGGTCACTTTTCCATATGTACTTAAAATGCTGTCCATTTTAAATGTAATAGAAATATTTTGGGTAGTCTTGGCTACACCGTGACTTGGATTGAGGCGTGGTTTACTCGTACACGTAACATATGACCCATGGATCATTGTCCTAAAATTTGATCATATTCCGAATGTGTTTGGTCAGTTTTTCGTATGCCAGTGGTTCTTTTCACATATAATCTTGTCCATTTTAAACAAAAGAGACACATTTAGAGTGGTACTGGTTACAAAGCATCTCAGGTTTAGATAGGGTTGACTCGTACATGTCTCAAATGACCCATGGATTATTGTACTTAAGTATCAACACAATACGAATGCATTTGGTCGGTTTTTCGTATTCCAGTTGATGTTTTAACTTAAAATGAAGTCCTTTTGAAACATAAGGCAAAATCTTTTAGTGGTTCTAGCCACACCGCATCTCAGATTGAGATAGGGTTGATTCGTACATGTCACATATGACCCATGATCGTTGTGCTAAAGTATCAACAAAATAAGATTCTGTTTGGTCAGTTTTCTATATGTACTTAAAATGTTGTCCATTTTAAACAAAAGAGATGAACTTAGAGTGATCCTGGACACACCATGCCTCAAATTGAGGTTAGGTTGGTTTGTACATGTCACATATGACCCATGTATCATTATCCTAAAGCATAAATACATTTTAAATGCTATTGGTCAGTTTTTCGTATGTCAGTTGTTGTTTTCACTTAAAATGGTGTCCCTTTTAAACAAAAGAGAGACACAATGATTGGGGTCAGCCACACCTTGCCTCGTATTGAGGTGGGGTGGACTCATACACGTCACATAGGACCCATGGATTGTTGTTCTAAAGTATCAACACAATAAGAATCTGTTTGGCCAGTTTTCTGTATGCTAGTTGTTGTTTTCACTTAAAATGAAGTCCATTTTAATCAAAAGAGAGACACTTTGAGTGGTGTCTACCACACCGTGCCTCGAATTAAGGATAGGTTGACTTGTACACATCAAATATGACCCATGTATCGTTCTCCTAATCTTTCAATGGAAACTGAATGTGTTTGGTTGGTTTTCTATATGTACTTAAATTGATGTCTATTTTAAACAAAGAAGAGACACTTAGAGTGATCCCTGCCACACCGTGACTCAGATTGAGCCCGGTTTGGCTCGTACACATCACATATGACCCATGGATCATTGTGAACAATTATCCATAGATTTTGAATGCATTTGTTCAGTTTTTTGTATTCCAGTTGTTCTTTTCACTTATAATTCTATCTATTTTAAACAAAATGAGACACAGTTAGAGTGGTACCGGCCACACCGCATCTCAGATTTAGATGAGGTTTACTCGTACAAGTCTCAAATGACTCATGGATCATTTTACTAATGTATCAACACAATCCAAATGATTTTGGTCGGTTTCTCATATGCCAGTTGATGTTTTCAATTAAAATGATGTTCTTTGGAAACAAAAGAGAGACACTTTGAGTGGTTCCGGCCACACCATTCCTCGGATTGAGGCAGGGTTGACTTTTAAACTTCACATATGACCCATGGATCATTCTCCTAAATCATCAACAAATTTCAAATGCAATTGTTCAGTTTTTCGTATGTTAGTTGTTGTTTTCACTTAAAATCATGTCCATTTAAATCAAAAGAGAGAGACTATGAACGGTGTCGGCCACACCGCGCCTCGGATTTAGGCGAGGTTGACTCGTACACGTCACATATGACCCATGGATCATTGTTTTATATTATTGACACAATCAGAATCTGTGTGGTTGGTTTTCCGTATGTTAGTTGTTGTTTTCACTTAAAATGAAGTCCACTTTAAACAAAAGAGAGACACATTGACTGGTTTCGACCACACCGTGCCTTAGATTGAGGCGAGGTTGACACATACATGTCACATATGACCCATGGATTGCTCTCCTAATGTTTCAATGGAAACCAAATGCGTTTGGTCAGTTTTCCATATGTACTTAAATTGTTGTCCATTTTAAACAAAACAGAGACATTTAGAGTGATCCCGGCCACACCACAACTTGGATTGAGGCCGGGTTGTCTAATACACATCACATATGACCCATGGATCGTTTTGATATATTATAAACAGATTCTGAATGCATTTGGTCAGTTTTCAGTATGCCAGTTGTTCTTTTCACTTATAAATTTGTCCATTTTAAACAAAAGAGACACAGTTAGAGTGGTACCAGCCACACTGCATCTCAGATTTAGTTGGGGTTGACTCGTACACATCTCAAATGACTCATGGATCATTTTCCTAATGCATCAACACAATATGAATGCATTTGGTCAGATTTCCGTATGCTAGTTGATGTTTTCACTTAAAATGATGTCCTTTTGAAACAAAAGAGAGGCACTTTGAGTGTCACCGGCCACACCACACCTCATATTGAGGCAGGTTTGACTCGTACACATCACATATGACCCATGGATCGTTTTCCTAAAGCATCAACTCATTTAGAAGGCATTTGGTCAGTTTTTCTTATGTCACATGTTGTTTTCGCTTAAAATGATGTCCATTTTAAACAAAAGAGAGACACTATGAATGGTGTTATCCACACCATGCCTATTATTGAGGAGAGGTTGACTCATAAACATCACATATGACCCATGGATCGTTGTGCTGAAGTATCGACACTATGAAAATCCGTTTGGTCAGTTTTCCGTATGCTAGATGTGGTTTTCACTTAAAATGAAGTCCATTTTAAACAAAAAAGAGAAACTTTGAGTGGTGTCAGCCACACCATGACTTTGAATGAGGAGAGTTTCACTCATACATTTCACATATGAACCATGGATTGTTCTCTTAAAGTTTCAACAGATACCGAATGGGTTTGGTCTGTTTTCCGTATGTACATAAAATGTTGTCCATTTTAAATAAGAGAGAGACAATTAGAGTGATCCCAGCCACACCATGACTCGGATTGAGACCAGGTTGGCTCGTACACATCACATATGATCCATGGATTGTTGTGATAAATTATCAATAGAATCCAAATGTGTTTTGTCAGTTTTTTGTATGCCAGTTGTTCTCTTCACTTCTAATCCTGTCCATTTTAAACAAAAGAGACACATTTAGAGTGTTACCGACCACACCGTGCTCAGATTTAGATGAGGTTGACTCGTACACGTCTCAAATGACCCATGGATCATTTTCTTAAAATATAAACACAATCCAAATGCATTTGGTCGGTTTTACATTTGTGAGTTCATGTTTTCACTTAAAATGATGCCCTTTTGAAAAAATAGAGAGACACTTAGAGTGGTGCCAGCCACACTGCGCATCAGATTGAGGTAGGGTTGACTTATACATGTCACATATGACCCATTGATCATTTTCCTAAAACATCAACAGATTTCAAATGTGTTTGGTCATTTTTTTGTATGTCACTTGTTGTTTTCGCTTAAAATGATGTCCATTTTAAACATAAGAGAGACACTATGAATGGTGTTGGCCACACCACCCCTAGGATTGAGGCAAGGCTGACTCATACATGTCACATATGACCCATGTATCGTTTTCCTAAAGAATCAATACATTTCGAATGCGTTTGGTCAGTTTTTCAGATGTCAGTTATTGTTTTCACTTAAAATGTTGTCCATTTTAAACAAAAGAGGGACACTATGAATGGTGTTGGCCACACTGTGCCTCAGATTGAGGCGGGGTTGACTCGTACACGTCACATATGACCCATGAATCGTTGTTCTAATGATTCAATAGAAACTAAATGTGTTTGGTTGGTTTTCCATATGTACTGAAAATGTTGTCCATTTTAAACAAAAGAGAGACACTTAGAGTGATCCCGCCCACACCGTGACTCCGATTGGGCCTGGGATGGATAGTACATGTCTCATATGACACATGGATCATTGTGAAAAATTATAAATAGAATTTGAATGAATTTGGTCAGTTTTCTGTATGCCATTTGTTCTTTTCACTTATAATCTTGTCCTTTTAGAACAAAAGAGACATAGTTAGAGTGGTACCAGCCACACCGCACCTCAGATTTAGACGGGGTTGACTCTTACATGTCTCAAATGACCCATGGATAATTTTCCTAAATTATTAACACAATCAGAATGTGTTTGGTTGGTTTTTTGTATGCCAGTTGATGTTTTCACTTAAAATGTTGTCCATTTTAAACAAATGAGAGACACTTTGAGTGGTGCTGGCCACACCGCGCCTCAGATTGAGGCGGGGTTAACTCTTACACATCACATATGACCCATAGATCGTTGTCCTAAATCATTAAAACATTTTCAATGCGTTTGGTCAGTTTTTCGTATGTCACTTGTAGTTTTCACTTAAAATGATGTCCATTTTAAACAAAAGAGAGACATTATGAATGGTGTCGGCCACACCGCACCTCGGATTGAGGATGGGTTGACTCGTAAACGTCACATATGACCCATGGATAATTTTCCAAAAGCATCAACGCATTTCTAATGTGTTGGTCAGTTGTTCATATGTTAGTTGTTGATTTCACTTAAAATGTTGTCCATTTTAAACAAAATAGAGAAACTATGAATAGTGTCAGCTATGCTGTGCCTCGGATTGAGGCAGGGTTTACTCATACACATCACATATTAACCATGGATCATTGTACTAAAGATTCAATGGAAACTGAATGTGTTTGGTTAGTTTTCCATATGTACATAAAATGCTGTCCATTTTAAAAAAAACAGAGACACTTAGTGTGATCCCGACCACACCGTGACTAAGATTGAGCCCGGGTTGGCTCATACATGTCACATATGACCCATGGATCGTTGTGATAAATTATCAATAGAATTCGAATGTGTTTGGTCAGTTTTCCATATGCCAGTTGTTCTTTTCGTTTATAATCCTGTCCATTTTAAACAAAAGAGACACAGTTAGAGTGGTTTGTTAGTTGTTTATTCACATTATTCAAAATAAACTATTTGACTATGGGTCTTTAAATTAATTTATTTATGAAAAATTTACATTTAAAATGAGAATATCCGAAAATTAATGGATGATAAAACTTTTACCAAGAATCCTTGTGGAAATATTATGGTAAACATGATTTATGATAATCCTCATGTTTCTATTAGTGGAATGGTATTTACTTAAAATTTGTGGAAATTCATCTAGAGAATTTTTATATCATTCTTAGTATGGATTAGATTTTAGTTTATCATGCTATGAAACATTTCAGAGCTAACAATTCCACGCCCAATGAATATATCCCTTTTATAACATACTAATAATCTATGATATTTATTAGATGTGTAAATGTGATTTACATTTATTATGATGATGAAAATAAATAAAATATATATTATATATTTTCTAGTAGTAAATGAAATCATGGAGGGTGGGGGCTATCTGGGGGGGTTGTCCAGGGGGCTGTCCTGTGGGTGTCCGGGGGGCTGTCCGAAGACCAAGGAGGAGGGTGGGGGGCTGTGCGGGGGGCTGTCTGGGGGTGTTTGGGGGGTTGTATGAGGTCCAATGAAGAGGGTGGGGGGATTTTCGAGGTCCAAGGATGAGGGTGGGGGGCTGTCCAGGGTGCTGTCTGGGGGGCTGTCCGGGGGGGTGTCTAGGGGGCTGTCCGGGGACCAAGGAGGATGGTGGGGGGTCTGTCCAGGGGCTGTCTGGGGGGCTGTCCGGGGTCCAAGGAGGATGGTGGGGGGTTGTTCGGGGACCAAGAAGGAGGGGGGCTATCCAGGGAGTTCCCAAACACACAACAACTAAAAGAAAACAACATCCATAAAAACAGACAATATATGAAAATAACTCAACTCCAATACTATACTATGAGTCTAGATAATACCAACAACTAGAATAGATTAAACATCAAATCTCAGTAATATAAGTACAAAATGTAATGGATCAATTTGTCCCACAACACCATCACCATCATCATCCCCCTCATCCTTGTCCCCATCATTGTCCTTGAACTCCTCAGCGCCCTCCTCCTCACCCTCACCCTCCTCCTCGCCCTCACCATCCGCCTCGCCCTCCTCCTCTCCATCCTCTTCCGCATCAGACTCCTCACCATCGTCATTGCCAAGCTGGAAATCGTCTTGACCACCACTAGAACTGCCACCTGGTGCACAGTATATAGAACGCATCGATGAAATATATTCATCAAAATTTAGGCTGGCCTTTGTTAGAAGTGTTGGACATAGAAATTCAATAAATTTCATAAATGCATTGTTTTCCCTAGGAGACTGTTCTGTTGTCTCTGTGGTCCTTTTCTCAGCCTTTTTTGCCCGTGCCGTAACATTTTGCAGCTCGGTGGCACTACAAATCATACCTGAGGAGTGCCAATACCTCGTCAATGCTATCCTAGGTCAGCAGCATACTCTGCCAGGATGCTTATCTCCCAACACCTGATGTAAGTGATCAGTTGGCCCAAAATTGTCTGGTTCTTGGGAATCGAGGGCCTTTGAATTATCATGTTACAAATATAAATATTTTATTAAGTTACAAAATAGATATTAAAATATAAAATCAAAATATTAATACTTACAATCTACTGCTAAGTCGCTTCATTAACGACACTTCCATACTTTTTCCGTCTACTTGAGCAAAACAGTTTTTCTCGAGGCACACGTCCTTCAATATTCTGTATTTTCCTCTAAAATGAAATTGAAAACAAAACTTATAAGAAAAATTTAGAAAAAAATTAAATAATTGAGGAAACAAAATAAAATTTAAGTCGTAAAGAAAACTTATAATCAATTGTCATACCTGCTTCCTCTAATGATCCAACATAGTAGTACATCCTAGTGTGTGGAGGTATTTTTTTGCATCAATGTTTTTTTTATTTTTTCCAGATTATTCCTAAATAAAATTCAATAATGCAAAGGATAATATTAATTAAAAACATAAAATTTATTATTTAAATACATTAAATGTAATTCATACTTTAAAATGGGTACTCGTCCAATGAGTAATCATCTGACAATACTGCTCTATAAGACAATAATCCATGACTGGTACCACCTCTCACTCAGTGCCAACTCTAGCACGCCATCCAATTTACAACTCATGCTTGTAGGCTCTCCAATTCTCGCCTAAATCCTTTAATATTTCTGGTCGTTCACCGTCACCATCGATAAAATTAAATCGAATCTGACATAAAAATATTAATTCATATAAATACAAAAACAATTCATGGGATTAAATAAAACAGATTTTTTTACCCATATCTCTGCCCAAGAACTATACTTGACCTAATATAGAAACTTCCGCCACGACAGCAGGCCGACTAGAATGATGTCAGAGTATTTGGCAAGCGTCGCCAAAAAACTCTGACATTGCTGCCCTGTTTTCAAATCCATTTGGTTGTCTTTATTGTAATCCACCATAACCTGTGTGCGGCAGTTCCACACCGAATGCATGCGTGTACACCCCCGCCCCGCCTCCTGTCAGTAGATTTATCTGTCATGCAAGAAAAACAAATATTTTATCAAAACATTTTATAATGAAAATAAATATTGATAAATTTTTTTTAGGGTTATATATATATACCTGCGCCTGTCTGATCGCTGAGCGCCGCTAGATCCACAGAAACTGATGGAACACCCTGTGGTGGAATAGGAGTCGAAGACGATGGAATATAGAAGATCGTAGAGATAAATGTAGAAGGAAAAGAAGATGAGATAACAGTATGACCGGATTCTGACTGGGGAGTGGGAATCGTCATGGGATGTGAAAATGATAGGCCAGAAGATGAAAAAGGTAGTGAAAACATTGGAGGCCTAAATATCCTGTGTGTCCCTAACGGCACACCGGGATCAGAATGTTGGAAGGATGGCATGTCAGTGGGAGGGGCAGGTTCTAGTCCGGTACGCGCAGCTACTCGTCCTCCTCTGGTACGAAACATGGTCGTACCACCGGCCTGAGTACTAGGACTAGTACTAGGCTCCTCATAAAATAACTATGGATGTATAGCTGGATCCTAAAAAAATGTTTACAAAAAAATTATTCACATGGCAATATATATTCATTAAATAAATATATTTGAAATAATGTACTCACAATAGGCAGTAATGGTCGAATTCCCATCTCCACCATTCGAGGATTGTTCTCCATAATTTTTTCCTTCGTCTCTCTTCAATTGGCTACATTTCCTGCTTTTGAAAACAAAAATGTAATTAATTAGAAAAAATAATATAATGTGTAAACCAAAAAACTAAATATATGAGGGAATAGAGGGATTCATTGGTAATTTAGCAATCAATTTTTTTAGAAGAAATTGAATTGATTTAATAAATCATACAAGTTGTAATGTTTACCAAGTTAGAAATATTGTTTGACTAGGTTTGAATACAGTTCAATTCAAAATTATAAAATGTAATTCAAATAAAACTACAACCAATAAACTTTGAAAATTCACATAATGGTCAAGTCAGATAAAACATATTTGTCATCAATACTAAATCAATTTAAATAGTACCAACCTTAACAACCCAACTCGAGGTAAACCAAAATAATTGAGAACATGGATGAATGATTCTATATATTTTCAATCACAAATTTAGGTTCAAAATAAACTCTGACAATTGAGCTATTGGAGTCATCAAAAGAAATAAATGGATTGGTTCCAATGGCATTAGGGACAGTGTTAATTACATAATCACCATCATAAAAAATATGTTTTGGAATTACTTCAACTATGACACCAAATTCAGGTCGAATTTGGTCTTTGACATAAAAAACTTCTTTAGCCATTGATGCCGACACATATGGTTCTTGGGTCGCAAGAGTGCGAGTCATATTAATTACTCAAAATCCACAATCATCAACAAATTTTCCCTTTCTCATCATCAAATCAAACCAATGGCATTTCATCATCATGACTCGTCCATGAGAGTAATAATCCAATATTGTTATTTTCTCAATAACTCCATAATAACCCACATTTTCAAATCGCGGTCTACTATCTGATGCAATGGAATAACAATCTGTTGTGGCAGTAACCATAACACAATTATGTTGTGTTCTCATGTTCATTTCTCGTTCCGTAATAATAAATTTGTACCCATTGATAACAATTGATTTACAGTCACGAACCACGGTATTAGGAACAAAAGCCAAAGATATTATTTCCTCGGAGATAGAGTCTGCAGACAAACTCAATACCTACAATATAAATGACTATTAAACTTAATTAAATATTGATATAATTATTTTAAACATTTATATTTTTACCTTCAATTTTAACCAAGAATAAAACTCTTTGATATGAAAAGTCTCTCTCCTTCTCAAAGATAACGAAAGATTCTTCCTATTTATCATTGTTTTATGTTCCCTGTAGATAAAAAAATATGAATAGTTTTACAGTTATATATGTAAGATATACATATTCAATTTATTTACCTGATATAGTCATCAAACAAATCACAGTTGAATGAAACTGTGCGATGTGCTATCTCCCACTCTTCATGTCTTAAAGTCTTCAATATATATGATCCAAAAATTCCTCCTGTTTGAGGAATTGATGGAACACTAGGTTTAATTTTCTCATACTGTTTTTATTCATTTCTCATTGGTCTGTTCATTCTTATAGTAAGATCAGAAAAGTAAATTGAATGGAAATCCATATATTCTTGAGCCATGTAATCATTCACGATAGAACCTTTAGGATGATTTCTGTTTCAGACATAAGACTTTAATGTGAACATATTTCTTTCAGTTGGATACATCCAACGAAAATAAATAGGTCCTCCGAGATGTATTTCAGTGGGAATATGGATAGTCAGATGGAACATGCATGTGAAAAATTATGGAGGAAATATTTTCTCCAACTCACACAAAATTAATGGGGCCTCTATCAACATTTGTTTGCAAGAAATACATAGAAAAACTCGTAGTACAATGATTTATAAACAAATGGCATAACCGAATAAAATTCAGCCTTACATTATTGGAAAAAAAGATGACAGATTTCTATTTGAAGAAACTCATGCATTAGAACATGATAATCATGAGTCTACAAAGATTTTAGCTTCAACTATCTTCTATTGACCCGTATAGATATGTTGCTTGAAGAGGAATCAGGAACTCTAATAGTCTCTAATACTTCTAGAAATTGTTTTTTTTAGGTGTCATCACATAAGATGCACATGGAAGTTTCCATTTATTTTCACTGATACCCACATGATGCAATTCTGGTCTGATTCCCCAATCCACCAAGTCACACCGAGATCGTAAATTAGCTTTTGTCTTCCCCTTGACATTTGGAATACCCATCACAGTATATTCCCTAAATCTCTTCAGAGAAACCTCAACTTTTAACCCCTTCGTGTTACCCAGTGCATTGGAGAGCTATATCGGGCTCACCCGCCATTAGTTTATCACGGAACCACCCGTCTTCATAATAATTCTCACGAACCATAACATAATTGTATCACATAAAACATGCATAAAGGAAACATAACATTTCCACTTTTCAATCACAAGATATCAATACAATAAATTGATGTAAAAAATTATAAAAACCATATTAAATACCAAAATAAAATAAAAGTAAAACATGGTATTTATTTTTCATTTTTAAAAAAATGTATGGCTTGTAGAGGAAACTGAAACTCAAATAATGGTCACGGCGGCAGAGAAGTCGTTGTCGCTGCATACGTATGACAAAAACATTCCCTTTTGTCGTTTAGTAAAACTCTTCGTATAGAAAGATTACTTTTGGATAAATGTAAAAGTAAAAGGGTTTATACCCTGCATAAAAGTAGGATGTGTATAAAACAAAATACGCCTCAATGAAAGGAGATTGAGACGAAGTCCCATACAAAGACGGTATCGTTGGATTAAGGATAAATAAATTACATAATTCCGTGTGACAAATAAATACACCAAATATAAGTGGATATTAAGTGTAAAAAAATCATAGGACATTCACACATATTCATATAATGACATATTCAAGGAGTACAAGTTTATCCCAAAGAATCAAAATTGGTTTAAGAAGTCCCCTTGCAAAAATTCGACAGCCTAATGGCGTCACTTCAAAATTCAGAATAAGAGTTCATGAGAGATAAAATGGGTATCTCATCACTTCGACATAAAATTTAAATCAATAAGGATATATAATAACATATACCAACATAATAGTATGTTAATTAAAAGACATAACAAAAGAATTATTTTAAAAAAAGATGGGTGAAAGGTTCCCTTACCGACTTGGGTAACTTTCGAAAGGTATACCCCATTGAAGAAGGGTCATACAATGAATATGTAAATACTGATAAATAAAATTATATTACACAATGAGTATAATAATGGTAATTAAATACACCACTCAAATGAAATTGTGGAAAATGTAGAATAAATCTCACTGGACTAAAAGTGAGATGAGAAATCCCTTACGAAAACTCGGCAGCCTATCAGCACCACTTAAAACATCCAAGAAATGTATTAATGAGATAAAATAGGGTCTCTCATCATATTAAAATAAAATTTACAGCAAGAGTAATATTAAATAACATCCCCCATCATAACAAAGTGGATCTTAAAAGAAGTGACATAAAGGAGAGTACTTAAAAAAGAATGATAGTGGTTAGATCTCTTACGAAAATTCGGCAACCTAACGGCGCCACTCAAAACATCCATAATGGATTGATAAGAGAAAATAGGGTCTCTCATCATATGAACATATAACTTACAGTAGGAGTAAAATAATATCACATCCCAATCATAAGAAATATGAGCTTAAAAGTAATGACATAAAATAGTGTACCTAACAAGAAAGAGAGGAGTAGGATCCCTTACCTTGTGTCTGACATGACTCGATCGTTCTTTAATCTCCGGAATAATAAACTTTAGTCACTTTATAATTGCTTAAAGACCTAATTTAAATATTATTATTCAGTTCGTATCACATATTATAATGTTATAAAAATTGGGTAATAATGTGAGTTCATATCAGACGTTTTTGTAGTTGTTCAGAACACGAGTAAAAATTGAACTTGTTGGAAAAGAATTTTCCATGTAGTTATTGGTACATAATCTCAAGAATAGTATTGATGTTTTAAATATCATATATATCCAGTATATATTAATTTTATACTATTCCATAGCATTTTGAGATAAAAAATTAAAAGCAGTATTCATGGAGACGGTAGGCCGTACGTACGCATGAACGCTACTTTCATTTTTTGTCATATTAATGGAATTAAAACAAAGTTAAAGATATATATATTATAATTCTAGAATGATATCCCTCATTTAGAGGTTATATATTACATATATATCTATTATATATATGTACTTATAATAGTACATAACATTTGGAGATAAGCAATGAAATGTACTGTAAATGGAGACGGTAAGTCGTACGTACGCATGAACAGAACTTTCATTTTTTTTGTATTAAATGGGATGAAATAATAATGATATAAAGGTATATTATAATTCCAGTAGGATATAATATGTATAAACATAATTCCATCCTTTATACGTCCCACATATGGCGTTAACGAATCAAATCACTTTGAGGGGGCGGTAGTCCACACTTCCTAAAATGAAGATATCGTGCTTACCCATAATGGAAACCATAAAATTATTCCATATATGAAAAATACAGAAGCTTAAGGAAAAAAATAAACATATTATATATCATATATAAATATAGTGACATCTTAATTTCCACCTTTGAAGGTGTTAAAAGAATATTGAACAATCATCGTTTCGTGAGGCAGTAATTCGCCATCCACAGAAACAGTATGTTCTTTAACCATTAGATGAAGGTGTGTGTAAGTGTAGCTTGAATCATTCACATAAAAACATCTTAGTATATTTAATATACTTTTGTTGTTACAATAGAAAATAATAAAAAGAGTTTAGGGGGTTGGAGAAGAAAAATAAAACAAAAGAACACAAGGGAATACATTACCTTTAAATCGGATAACTCTCTTTGATTTGAGATCAAAGGCTTCCTTGGAAAGGATTCTACACAAAGTGAGGCTTCAATGATGAAGATAGGGATGTTGAGAGATGAAATGGGTAGGGTTTGTCCGAGACAATGGCTTGAGAGGTGTGTGTAAGGTGGTAGAGGTGCGGGCCTTTTATAAGAGGAGAGGAGGGACACTCTTGGAAAGTTATAAAATATTACATTATTATAAAATGATTTTTGGATTTAAAAGGTGAAAAGAGGATATATTTCGAGGATAAGGTGATAAGGTTTCGAAATCCACCCATCCAATAGGTTTGTGTCAAGTGTATGTTATAGTTTTAACATTACCTTTTCATTTTATTTAAATCCCTTATTAATGAGGTAATTGTTGCATCATCATGATGTCATAAATAATTTAATTTATTTATTGTATAAAAATTATAAAACAAATATGATGATGTAGGAAATATTTTTATCTTTCTAATGAATATTTATAGTCAATAATATGACTTGTATAACCCCATTTAAAATATGTTTTAGTAAAACAACACATGTTTGTGACATTTTAATTTTAACTTTAAATAAAAAGGTATTTATGTCATTTTCCAACCAAAGTGGCCCTATGGGGTCCCCAAGTTGACCCATGGATTTTCTTTTTCACCCATGACAAATCCAATGAGTAGAGTACATGTGTCATGTTCATTTCATATTATTAAAACATTATTTTTACCTTAAATTACACTAATTACCTCTAATCGCGATTAAAAACATAAAAGTTACTATTCACCAAAAAATTATTTTAATCCCATTGAACCACATTTTACTTCCTAATGAAAACTATGTATGTCGAATTTTTGAAATTAAAGACACAGAAGTGGTAAAGTTTCATTTATACGAAAAATCAGTTTTTTTAAGTACCACTTAGTTGTTTCACTATTCATCAAAAATAGAAGTTTTTCAGAATAATACAAAAACTTTACCCTAATCTATATTTGATATTCCGAATTCAAAAATGATGTCTATTTTAAAAAATTAAAATCATATAAGTTACATTAATTAATTTAATAATTAATTCCCACTGTCATGACAAATAGCGTGTTTTTATGAAACAATATATATAAAAAGATTGACACTAGTTTAAGCCCAATTTCAAAGTGAAATTAATTCCAACGACCACTATTGGATTTAATGGTAAAAATCTATTCTAATTTCACTTTAAAACCAATTAAAAAGATAATCTAATCATATAAATAAATTAGATTAAAAAGTGGTTTTGAATTAAAATACAACATTTTTCACTATTCATTAAAAATGAACTTTATCTGAAAAATACCAAAAATTTACTCAAAGTAAATATTGATATCCCGATTCCAAAAAAGAATTTTATTTTGTCAAATATAACACATAAAATTTTCAAAAAGTGGGTTTAAAATAGGTTCTCCATCAAAATGCGGTAAATCGACTTTTTAAAGAATATTAGAATGTTTACGCTTAAAATTGGATTCATTTGCATTTTTAATCCTATGACATTTATTGTAAAGAGTAAAAATATTTGAAAAACATATATAATCATTTTGTAGTTAGTTCTATTCATTCCCTCCATTACAACGGCTAGGTGTTAACTACCATTTAAATTAATATTATTTTATTATTAGATTGCAACGTAAGATTCCCAAGAAACCTGTTGTTGCGTATTGGGTACGCCATCGAGCATAGCGTCCCCTTTAAAGTAATATTAATATTTTATTCAAAAATATGGATAAATGTGAAAATTTCATATTCTTTATTTACCTGGGGTGTTACATCCTTCCACCCTTTTGGGAATTGCGTCGTCACAATTTTAAAATTGGGCATGGAAACTTCATTGAAAATCCCACATCGGAACAAGAGTCAGTAAAAAATCACTTTAAAATAAAGAAAGAGAAGTTCAAAGGTCACCCGATTTAACCCATACTAGGATTCCATGTAGGAAAATATGGATATGGAGGAGAAAAAAGGGTCATGTTCTGAAGTAGAGTGATAGTAAACATGTCCCGGAAAAGTTAACCATAAAAAATCACAAACATGTGTTGGGTTAAACGGTATTTGATTCCCCAGTAGGAAACGTTAACAGACAATATTTTTGTTTTAAGTTACTCTTCATTGAGGAATTTATTTTTGAGCTTAAATAAATCATAATGAAACATACTTATCACGTAGACTTTCAAATTTTACTAGATTCCTTAATCAAACTCATATTTTCTCCAAAATATGAGTATTTAGGACGACTTGTTCACATTAAGAGTATTATAATCAACTTCTTGTGAATAACCTAATCCATAAAAGAGAACTATATATTTCCCATGTCTTTATACAAAATCAAAAACCAAAATTGTTAGTATGAGGTCATATAATTCACAAAATTATAATCCTTTATAAAATGAAAATCTATTCTTAATCTCCAAAATTTGTCAAAAAAAAACCCCAAGTTCAGCGAAGACCATTCGATAAACAATTTTCTATAAAATTCTTCAAAGTAAACCAAACTATGATTGAAACCCAAATATTTGAAGGATTTAATCACATAGTCTTCCAAGGTACAAATTAACTTTTATCTCCAAATAACATCAGTTGCTCTTAAATTCTCATATTGAAAAGTAATTAACCTAATCACATATCCTCCATGATAGGTTAATCCTTTCCATAGAAAACCCAAAATAAAGTTACTCTTGATTCCTGAAATCATCTAACTAAAAAGAATTAATCAAACTAACCAGGGACTTCACGTAGTCTAGTGGTAGGCGATAAATACCAGTCTCACATAGGTTGTGTGTTCGATTCCCACAGCTTTTTCCGACATGACAGGTTGTGACACGGTCTACGTGTTGTCCTTTTTCCAAAACTATATAATTCTTAATACATTCCCCAAAACGATATAAAATATTAAAAAATAATCAAACATATTTTATCCTCAAATTTATCTCATGCCTTTCATTTTCCATCATAACATTTAATAACCCATAATTACCTCAAAAGTAAGGATCATATAAACCATAATGGTTACCTTTATAATTATTACCTGAACATCCACATCGATTGGTCATCTCGTACATGATGCATTATAGAACATACCAAGGTAAAAGTGGTTGATCATGACTCCTTGATAGTTGGTTTATAAAACCACAAATTTCCTCATTGAATCCCCCATTTCATCCAGTCTCTTAATCAGAGAACCACCATAGTTTCCTTCAAACCTATTGTCCCTTTGGTGCCTGCTAGATCCATCCATTCACTAAAAACAAATATGTTAGTGTGAGTATATCAACAAAACCATCATGTACTAATGAGGAAGATATACTTACTCATTCACTTTATCTAAAAACTATGACTCTTTCTGAAATCCTAACCATTATGGTAATGACACTTATGCTTAGAGAATACCCTAACCTCTAAAGTTGTCTAAACCGACCTCTGCTACCAACTGTAAGGCCTCGACCTTAAACCTTACTTAATATTGAATTAAACGAATAATTCACATTGAGGATATTTTCAGGTTTAGAGTTTTAGAGAATTAGATCATAAATCATGAATTACATTCCACATTTATGTGAAGTGGTTACATAAAAGATAGTATTAGTTTTTTCCCATCAACAGAAACATATTTAAAATAAAACATGGATTCTTTCTTGACACTTCCTTGACATAATCATCATATCATTCACCTTTCCCTTGTCCTGCGAAAAACATTTCAAAAACATCAAATGAGTATAAAAAGCTCAGTAAGGGATATAAAAGTATGAAAACAAAACAATAGTCCATGTATGAAAACATACTTTACTCATAAAACATAAGTATTTTAACATACCTCATCAAATAATGAATAAATGATAGAAATCATAAGACATAAATGTGTCTTGAGGAATTCATAACATTCTTACGTAGGGAGGAACCCTCTTGGTTACGTTTGGAATACCCATTACAGTATATTTCCTAAATCCATTCGGAGAAACCTCAACGTTTAACCTCTCCACGTTACCCAATTAATTGGAGAGCTATATCGGGCTCACCCGCCCTTAGTTTATCACGGAACCACCCATCTTCATAATAATGCTCATAAACCATAACATAATCGTATCACATAAAACATGTATAAAGGAAACATAACATTTCTATTTTTCAATCACAAGATATCAATACAACACATTGATATAAAAACATTATGAAAACCATTTTCAATACCAAAATAAAATAAAAGTAAAACATGGTATTTATTTTTCATTTTATGAAATGTTATGGCTTGTAGAGGAAACTGAAACTCAAATAATGGTCGTGGCGGCAGAGAAGTCGTTGTCGCCGCATACGTACAACAAAAACATTCCCTTTTGTCGTTTAGTAAAACTCTTCATATATAAATATTCCTTTTGGATAAACGTAAAATTCAAAGGGTTTTATACACCATATAAAAGTAGGATGTGTATAAAACAAAATATCCCTCAATGAAAGGAGATTGAGATGAAGTCCCATACAAAGACGGTATCCTTGGATTAAGGATAAATCAATTACATAATTATGCGTGACAAACGAATACACCAAATATAAGTGGATATTAAGTGTAAAACAATCATAGGACATTCACACACATTCATAGAACGACATATTCAAGGAGTACAAGTTTATCCCAAAGAATCAAAATTGGGTTAAGAGGTTCCTTTGCAAAAATTCGACAGCCTAACGACATCACTTCAAAATTCAGAAAAAGAGTTGATGAGAGATAAAAAGGGTATCTCATCACTTGGAAATAAAATTTACATCAATAATTATATTGAAGAACATATCCCAACATAATAGTATGTGAATTAAAAGACATAACAAAATAAGTCTTTTAAAAAGAGGAGGGTGAAAGGTTCCCTTACCGGCTTGGGTAACTTTTGAAACGTACACACCATTGAAGAAGGGTCATACAATGAATATGTAAATACCCATAAATGAAATTATATTACACAAAGATTATAATATTTGGAAGTACATACACCACTCAAAGGAAATGGTGGAAAATTTATCATATATCTCACGGGACTAAAAGTGAGATGAGAAATCCCTTACGAAAACTCGGCAGCCTATCGGCGCCAGTTAAAACTTCAAAAAATGTATTGATGAGATCAAATAGGGTCTCTCATAATATTACAATAAGATTTACAGAATTAGGAATATAAAATAGCATCCCCCATTATAACAAAGAGGAGCTTAAAAGAAGTGACATAAAGGAGAGTACTTAAAAAGAAAGAGAGTGGTTAGATCTCTTACGAAAATTCGGCAGCCTAACGGCGCCACTCAAAACATCCAAAATGGATTGATGAAAGAAAATAGGGTCTCTCATCATATGAACATAAAAATTTAAGTAGGAGTAATATAAAAGAATATTCCAGTCATAAAAAAGATGAGCTTAAAAGTAATGACATAAAAGAGTGTACTTAAAAAGAAAGAGAGGAGTAGGATCCCTTACCTCATGTCCAACATGACTCGATTGTTATTTAATCTCCTAAATAATAAAATTTGGTCAATTTATAATTTATTAAGGGCATCCTTTAAATATTATTATTCATTTAATATCACATATTATAATGTTACAATAAATGGTTAATAAATTGAGTTCATATTAGACATTTTTGTCGATGTGCAGTACATGAGTAAAAATTGAACTTGTTGGAAAAGAATTTTCCATGTAGTTATAGGTACATCATATCCAGAATAGTATTTATGTTTTACATATCATATATATCCATTATATATTAATTTTATACTATTACATAGCATTTAGAGATAAAAAATTAAAAGCACCGTTCATGGAGACGGTAGGCCGTACGTACGCATGAACGCTACTTTCATTTTTTTTCATATTAATGGAATTAAAACAAAGTGATAGATATATATATATTATAATTCCAGAATTATATCCATCATTTAGATTTAATATATTACATATATATCCATTACATTTATGTACGTATAATAGTACATAATATTTGGAGATAAGAAATGAAATGCACCGTTCATGGAGACAGTAAGCCGTACGTACGCATGAACGATACTTTCATTTATTTTTTTTGTATTAAATGGGATGAAATAATAATGATATAAAGGTATATTATAATTCCAGTATGATATAATATGTATAACCATTAATTCCATCCTTTATACATCCCACATATGGCACTAACGAATCAAATCACTTTGAGGGGCGGTAGTCCACACTTCCTAAAATGAAGATATCGTGCTTACCCATAATGGAAACCATAAAGGTATGCCATAAATGAAAAATACAGAAGATTAAGGAAAACATAAAAATATTATATATCATATATAAAAATAGTGACATCTTAATGGACACCTTTGAAGGTGTTAAAAGAATATTGAACAATCATCGTTTCGTGAGGCAGTATTTCTCCATCCACAGAAACAGTATGTTCTTTAACCATTAGACGAAGGTGTGTGTAAGTGTATCTCAAATAACTCACATAACAACATCATAGTATACTTATGATACTGTTTTTATTACAAAAGAAAATAATAAAAAGAGTTTAGGGGGTTGGAGAAGCAAAATAAAACAAAA
The DNA here is from genome assembly GCA_963277665.1 of Viscum album. Classification (NCBI taxonomy): domain Eukaryota; kingdom Viridiplantae; phylum Streptophyta; class Magnoliopsida; order Santalales; family Viscaceae; genus Viscum; species Viscum album. Next base: position 601,496,630 of record OY728125.1, read on the forward strand.
GAACACAAGGGGGGACATTACCTTTAAATTGGGTAACTCTCTTCGATTTGAGCTCAAAGGCTTCCTTGGAAATGATTCTGCCCAAAGTGAGGCTTCAATGATGAAGAGAGGTATGTGGAGAGATGAAATGGGTAGGGTTTTTCCGAGCCAAAGGCTTGAGAGGTGTGTGTAAGGTGGTAGAGGTGGGGGCCTTTTATAAGAGAAGAGGAGGGGCACTCTTGGAATGTTATAAAATATTACTTTATTATAAAATGATTTGAGGATTTAAAATGTCCCAAAAGAATATATTTAAAGGATAAGGTGATAAGGTGTCTAAATCCACCCATACAATAGGTTTGTGACAAGTTTAAGTTATAGTTTTAACATTATCTTTTCATTTTATTTAAATCCCTTATTAATGAGGTAATTGCTGCATCATCATGATGTCAAAAATAATTTATTTTATTTAGAGTATAAAAATTATCAAAAAAATATCATGATGTAGGAAATCGTATTAGATTTCTAATGAATATTTATAGTCAAAAATATAACTTGTATAACCCCATTTACAAATTGTTTTAGTAAAATAACACATGTTTGTGACATTTTAATTTTAACTTTAAATAAAAAGGTATTTATGTTATTTTCCAACCGAAGTGGCTCCATGGGGTACCCAAGATGACCCATGGGTTGTCTTGGACGTAAATGACACATCCAAGGAGGGTAGAACATGTTTCAGGTTTATTTCATATTATTAAAAAATTATTTTTACCCTAAATTACACTAATTACCTCTAATCGCGATTAAAAACATAAATGTTACTATTCACCAAAAAATTGTTTTAATCCCATTGAACCAAATTTTACTTCCTAATGAAAACCATGTATGTCATATTTTTCAAATTCAAAACACAGAAGTGTTAAAGTTTAATTTAAATGAAAAATTAGTTTTTTTAAGTACCACTTAGTGGTTTCACTATTAATCAAAAATTGATGTTTCTCAGAATAATACCAAAACATCCCCATAAGATATATTTGATATTCCAAATTAAAAAAAGATGTCTATTTTAAAAAATTCAAATCGTATAAGATAAATTAATTAATTTAATAATTAATTACCACTGTCAGGACAAATAGCGTGTTTTTATGAAACAATATATATCAAAAGATTGACACTAGTTTAAGTCGAATATCAATGTGAAATTAATTCCAACGACCACTATTGTATTAAATAGTGAAATTATATTCTAATTTCACTTTAAAATCAATTCAAAAGATAATCTAATAATATAAATAAATTAGATTAAAAAGTGGTTATGAATTAAAATACATCATTTTTCACTATTCATTAAAAAATGAACTTTATCGTAAAAATACAAAAAAATTACTCAAAGTAAATTTTGATGTCCCGTTTCCAAAGAATGATTTTATTTTGTCAAATATAACACATTAAATTGTCAAAAAGTGGATTTAAAAGAGGTTCGCCATCAAAAGGCGGTTAATCGACCTTTTAAAGAATATTAGAATGGTTACGCTTAAAATTGGATTCATTTGTATTTTTAATCCTCTAACATTTATTATAAAGAGTAAAAATATTTGACAAACATAAATAATCATTTTGTAGCTAGTTGAGTTCATTCCTGCCATTACAATGGCTAGGTGTTAACTACTATTTAAAAAAAATATTATTTTATTATTAGAGTGCAACATAAGATTCCCAAGAATCTCGTTGTCACGTATTGGGTACGCCATCGAGCATAACATCCCCTTTAAAGTAATATTAATATTTTATGCACAAATATGGATAAATGTGAAAATGTCATATTCATTATTTACCTAGGTTGTTACAAGTACAATCATCTTGGGGGAAATGGAATATATGATCCTGGTTCTCTGATGAATTCAAAAGCTCATATTCCATATGTTGAACACTATATATGGTATGAAATCTTGTGAGAATGGGTTTACATCATTAAATATTCTACATGACAGTGAGAATGAATACTTGAATTAATGACTTGAGTTCAATGATTAATTGAGGGTAGAGGTTGCATAGGCTGTGTAAACAGAATGATTAAATAACGGTAGAGGTTGCATACACTGTACATGGTGGGGGAGTCTCAGGCGATTTAGAAACTAAAATAAATTCCCATCATAGGTATCAATAAGAAACATCAGCATAAAAAGAAACTCCAAATAAAAAAGGACTAAAAACATAAAAAATTTCAATAATTCAATTCTATTCATGGTTTATCAACATGTTTAGTAGTAATTATATGTCCTAATCACGAACCACCTCTACAGCTCCCAGTTTTCACCAATATAGATAAGGTAATTATCTCAAAATATCTTTAAACCAACTCATTATTAGGTTCAAAACATAAATATAATCTTGAACCAACCATGGAATCTCAATGACAACACATTTTCACACAGTGTTTATTTTATGTGTTACTAAATACCAAACATATTCACATAGTGTACTATAACAAATTACATTACACAAGCCTTATTAAAAAAAATTCATTTTAACAAAACAGTTTCCTCCAAGAATTTTAAGGAAACCATTCATAAAAAATTTGATAAAAATTAATAAACAAATATAAATAAATTTCCAAGTAACAATTAATTACAAGATGAAAATGAGAATAAAAACACATACTTAGAAAATGTATAATCCCACTGAAATGAATTTGAGATGCTTCTTCGTCAATGTAGGTTTAAAGATTTAATTAATTAAATGGATTTGAATGGATAAAGTCTAGATTTAATCAAAACATAAAAAAATGATATAAATATCAAAATAAAAACTAAAAACTAAAATATGTGATGAATAGAAATAGAAACAAGGTAGAACTTAAATATTTTATTTGTATGAAGAAGAGAATACCTGATTTGAGATGATTTGGATGATGTTTCACAGGTTCAGATGGGGGAAGTCACGAGAGGAGCTGAGCCCTGCAGACATTTAGGGTTCTGTTGTGAATGGGGGAGAATAATGGCTGATTCTGTATTTGGGGTAAACAGTTCCCCATGGTTATTAAAAACCGTTGGGAAAAGGCTTCTTTACCAACGGTTTATGAAAATCATTGGTAAAGAAGCATTGGGAAAACCACCATTTCCAGAAGTTTTTACACACTCATTGTACATGAATAAGATTATGAATCATTAAATATATATGGCATCATCCATATGTTTCATATAATAATATTTTTTTCTTAAATAACCAATATTGTAGGTGTTTTAGGAATGCGGTCTTCAAGAAAAAACAATTTCCCTTCAATGTTGTAAAATAATAATCATTTAAAATTCATGGAAATTAGTTTTATTTATAATGTTATCCTTATCTATGATGTATCTCAATTATATAGTCGATATCTTGTGGGATTTTTCTAAAAAATTAAGAAGATAAGAGGTTTTAAGACTTTATATAATCTAAAAAATATTTAAAATAAATATTAAATAATTTAATCATTCACTATTTGGTCAAAAATAAATCTTCCTCACCATTAGTTTTAAAGAAATTTTTTTTCATGGAATCTATAGTGAAATAGAACCATATTCCCCTTCTTGTAACCTAAAAATGAGCTTGTGATTTTATTTAAAGTGTTTTAAGTTGGAATAATATGACTATAGTATTACCTCACAATTCTATGACTTATTCAGTAGATTACCCAATACTAAAATTATATATAATTACTTCATCAATTGTTTCCTCCTTGTTATAGAGACACTTTATTGGTAAGTGAACCCTTGATGTGAACTATGTTTAACTCAACCTTAAACTAAATCTAACCTTCCGTGATAATTGAAAGCACCCTGACATGGGATAGTCATATAGTTTGACAAATAAATTAATTTTAAAAGAAGTAGTGGAAGACTTTACAAAATTAATATATGTTTTTGATGGGATTTTATCATTATTCATAAATTTATTATTATTTAATTTATTAGAGTCTTATTAATACTAGTTGGATTTAGTTGATTTATTAACTAGGTATTAGATAATTTTTATGAATAATGCAATTTATTTTTTATTTATATTTTATATATGTTAATAAATGGATTTATCAATTCATGAAAAATATAAATATGGAAGGTAGAAATGAAAAATTATTAAAATAGAATGAATAAATTTGATATGATCGTGATCCTTCAGAATGGATTGTTTAACTAGCAGGCGATAAACTATGCCTCGACCAAGGGTAAAACCACCATGATCCATTATTTGTTTCATATTGTAGCTTTGCAACTGTCATCCCATGTAACTCTTGGATTTATTTATACTCAGATCCAAACATGAACCACTTCTACTCACATGGGAGCTCTATCCATTACAAAATATTTACTCACATGCGAAAGAGTATAACAAAATGATTGGTTTATGGGTTTTACAAAAATAGAAACCAGTGAAATGCATGATCGTACATAATTATAAGATGGATGATAGAAATTTAATTAATTTAATAAAATAATTATAGAAAAATTATAGGAAACCAATAAATTACAATGTTCTGGTCTATACTAGTTATCATCAGTATATAAGAAAAAATTACATGTTTAATATACTTGTTGTGAATCCAGATAGTTGTTATTCATAGTAATTCATACTCTAATAAATTAATTCTCTTAATTAATTATTCAATTGTTTTGACATAATTTTCATTGAAATTTTGTTGAGATAATAATCCATCATAACATAGGAAAATTTAATTAATTTCATCAAAATTTAATAAGAACAAAATATGTACCATGGAGGCAACATGATGCCTACCCGTTTGAAGAACCTAGTCTGTATGATGGTCGTATACTGTTTATGGATGCGACCTGTATCACACGTTGTATATCGTGAAATTTAAATTTGCGTACAATCAAATAAATTAAACATATACGCATGTAATTTACATCTCATATTATGATTTTAATTCATGTGGAGTAATTAGTGTATTATGAAATATACACAATATGTAGATCTTAATATTAAATAGAAATTAAATACAAGTTTAACATAAATTTTTATATATATTACCCCCCACAAGGAAAGTATGAGTGAAATAAATGACAAATGGAACACATTTTGATATGGTTAAAACATAAGTATAAAATAATTTAAAATTTTATGTTCACATGAAATATAAAGAGAATACTATCAAACCATATGATGTATGTAGTTATTAATTGCTTAGATGTGACACATGATTAAAGGATGGGAGTGTTGGTGTGCCAATAAATTTAATAGAGGACATGGCATGAAGAAGGGATATATATCATGTGGCCTCTTAGTTACATATTTACTAGTCACATCTATTGTATAATAATGACACAGATCATTTATGATTGTTGAACTACACAATATGTATGAAAGTTAGACATCATGTAGTCTAGAAAACTTTAAACCATGGTTAAACTTTCAAAACATTTTGTGTAATAGTTACGAACCCCATGATGTAACATCCCAATAATCCATGTTACTCTTCTTTTTAATCAATTTAATGGGTTGCATTGTACACAACCCTGAGTTCAAGCACACCACGACCTATCAAACTAGTCATTTAAAAAGATGTTATGAATGCTATTAACACTATTTTCAAAATTTATAAACATTTTTTTCTTGAAATAGACTTAATTTTTGAATTCATAGTATCAAAATTATCTTAGGGTGGAATATTTGTAATGTTTTTAAAATTTTCAAATTTTAATGAATTGTGAAAATTAATGCATTTTATTTTAAAACTGCAATTTTATATAATTTAATTATACAGTTAGATTATATTTTAAATTGTTTTTATAGTTTTATTGGATTATTTTATAATATTTTAATCCAATTTTGATAATTTAATTCAATTTAAAATTGAAATTGGACATAAACACATGTCAACCTTTTTATAGATTTTACTTCATAAAAGCCTGCTTTCTGGTTTTGACAACAGAAATTAATTTTAAATTAATTTCATCCAATTATGTTTTTTGAATTTGTGAAATTGGATTCCATATTTTGAATCAGAAGGTACAAATTTTGTATATATATACCTTTTATTTTTGGACATTATGAATAATAACATTATTAATTCTTTTTATTTTTCATGGTTGTAGTGTAAATCTATTCAAAAAGTGTAATAAAATAATATTAAAATAAAATAAAAATATCCTAACACATGTACAGATCCTATTGGATGATATATGGCTAAGCATGACCATCCTTAGGTCTATTTTAGGACTACATGGAACTACATGGGTTTGATAATGATCGTTTACAATATATAATTTATTAACAAGTGAAAGATAACCTAACATGAATCTTATTACAAAATATTTTAATTCCTATTTTATAATTTATCTATTAAACTAAAAATATTAATTAGAAATCAGAAACTATTTTCTACATTATAGTATTTTTTTAATTTGTATACATTATATAATTATATAAATTTATATGATAATAATGATGTATAATTTTCCTTATTAATGAAAGAATCAAATAAATGATATTATAAATATTAAAATAAATGTAATTTTAATTTTGTTTGTGATATACACAAATTTTATTTAGGAATATTAAATGTAATATTTTATTTATAGAATTATTTGTGAAGTAATTATGTTTTTATGACTTTAAAAAAAATCAATTACTAAATACTGTCAATATTGACATAAATGATTTTTAAAAACAGATACTATTTCATTAAATGATAAAAAAATATTAAAAATCAAGATTCATTCAAATGAGTTCGATAATGTTTTAAATTTAATTAAAGATCCACATGACTTTCTTTTGCCATTTTATTTGAAATAATTTAACCATATTGTGTAAAAATACAGGAAGACATTATAAGAGTAAAATTATTTAACTAAGGGATAAAGATAAAAGATAATGATAATTTTATGACCTAAACATGTCTAAAACATGTTTGTTGAAAGGTTTTAGACCCATAATCACCATATCCTCTAAATTAACCACCTTTTATCCATTATAAAAGGAAATACAATTTTAAAAAAAATTAATATTTCAAGACATTCCTAAAGTGCCCCTCACCTCCCCGATAAAAGGGAACTTCTCCATCTTTTTATTCACACCTCCAAAAAAAAATCGACCAAAACCTATCCATTTCCTATTTAAATTTTCCTAAATTCATTATATAGGCACAAAATTTGGAAAAATTCCAATCCTAATGAGTCCTTTTAAGGAAATAAAAAGTTTATCCCTGAAAAATAGGTAAAATTTTTATCAAACTATTTCAATGTTCATTATTATTTTAATTATATATCCTAATACTCTACCTTACTAAAATATTAACTCCCGCATATAATATTTTTTTTTATTTTTTCATGATTATGGGACAACCATATTCTAAATTTTACCCATCCCATGAAAAACAATATCACCATGCGTGCGTACATGTGACTTACCATCTCCATGTCGTGGTCTAAATTGGTTTTCATATATACATTATTGTTACAGGTACAATGATGAATATATATGAATAAAATAATAAATATAAGATGATATTATTTATTTTAAATTCATATTCGATCCAATTCCATTCCATTTAACTATTAAGGAAATGATACTGTTGCGCGTGCATACATACGACTTATTGTCTTTATGACGTGATGAGATTTATTTTGCACATTCAGTGGATTTTATGGTAAGAATATAGACATGATATTATTGTTCAAAGAGTATATTTTTTCATTGGTATCATATATAACCATTACCCCCATAATAATACCCATCCATAAAATATTGTGTCGAAATATTATTTGTGTCACTATGTGGAGATGGTACGCCCAATGTACACATCAGCAATACATTCACTTACAATTTAATAATAAAGAGGTGGATTAGAGAACTTGTATAATAAATTTAACATTAATGTATATTTATGATATTTATACTTCCCTTTTATTTTATATAAAATAAATTTGAACTGGTATAGAAAGAAATAAATTGAAACAGCTTGGGTAAGATGATTATGTCTTCTTCGAGAGACCACATTTAGTTCCTTCCTTAAGGAACCAATGGTTAAAATTTGGAAGATACAAAACTCCAAAACATGGATATGTATGTTTATAATATAAATGGTTATGTGTTTTTTGATTTATAAGGATCATATTGGTGTGAATTATTGAGGAAGGAGGTACCCTTTTATAATTGAGGTGAGGGGCACTTTAGGATTTTCTCAGAAGAGTACATTATAATAAATTATTATAAAGATATATTCCTCAAAATGGACATGGATTATATGATAATATAATAAATGGATATAATACAATAAAAAATATAAATTATAAAATCTTCAACATAATTTTGAACCATTCCAATTTGATTAACCCTATGTTAACCAAGATTAGTTATAATTGTGGTAGAAAATTTTTCAATATTAATGTCTAGTAATTTTTACATATAAGGATTAAATTAGAGCATAAGTTTCTCATTTAAGAAATTATAGGATATACCATATCCAAATTTCTCAATTTTAAAATTTTTATTATTATTAAAAACTTTTAAAAGATAATAATTTTATAAAATATCATTATTTTAAATTTTGACTCCATTAAACATAACATTAAATATATCAGGAAAGACATAAAATTTTTATATAATTTTATAAAACATCAATAATATGTTATAATAATATATATAACTAGTGTTTTACATTAATTTTTTCAAATTATATAACTTTTATTATTTTTAATATCATTTATTGTATTTTGTATTAAGTCAATAAATAATGCATCATTGTTTCATAAGAAACTATGCTCATTATATAATTAATAAAAATATAAAATAAACTTATAAAATGATAATAATGGTATTAATCTCCAAAGAAAAAAATATATTCTTTCACTACTTACTTTTCCCCAATATGGACACAAAAAGGATATTAAAAACCAAGAGAGTTACATTTTTTACCTTTCATTTTTTTTAAAAATATAGAATCTATTTTCATGGGAATGAATACAATAAAAATTTCTACATCAAGACTAACGTGTTAATTTTATAACTAATTTCATCCAATTGGGATTTGGAGAAATAATTATATCCATATCACTTTATTGTAATCTAGATTAATGAAAAATACCATTTACTAAGGTGATATATTTTAACGTAGTTACCATTCAAATTGAACAAAAAAGAGGCATAATTACATAATTTAAAACAAAAAATTATAAATATGTTCTTAATTTTATATCATTAAATATCTATAAATTTTAGAAAATTTATTTTAATTTAAGTGTGAAAAATTTGACAGTAAAACTGTTTTAGAAAAAAAATTTAGGCATAAAAATGGATTTAAAATAATCATATACTAAAAAGTATATGTTAATTTTTTTAAAAAAATTGATCAGTTAAATAAAATATTCATTTATATAAAATAATTTTCTAATAATTAATAATTTAATTTATAAATAAAAATACTCTTTTTTTATAAATGTTTTTCTTTAAAAAAAGTACTTTTTATTTTAAAATATATAATTTTTTTAATTGTTATTCTTTGATAACTAATTAATTAATTATTTAAATGTGTAGACCATATAAATGTTTTTAAAAAGATATTTATTATCCATACCTAAAAATATAATGATATGTTGATAAAAGAAACGTAATATATTACAAATGTTACATGGATCTCCAAAATCATTGATACATGTAACAAAATATATCAAATAAATAAAATTATTTAAATAGAAATGTTTCATGGTAATATGAATATGATTCATTTTACCACCAATAAAAATAATTTCATAGATAAAATTTATCTCTTTGTATTTAACCAATTGGGATATCATTGTTTTATTACATCCTTGAGGTCCCATATAGCTTCTTCAAATCATTGATTCCACAATAGAACTATAACTAGATGAGTAACCTTGTCCAATTGTATATTATCCCTTTAATCGAAGATTTATTACAATTATTCTTTATAATAATGATCTTATTCCATTTTTATTACCAATGAGTTTATTACATTTGAGGGATTAGGTATGTACCTCGTAATGAGAGATACATGGAATACATCGTGAACCTATGAGAGATTTGGTGGAAGAGCCAATCAATAAGCTACCGTCATGACATTATCAATAACTCATAGTGAATAATATACCAAGGGATTAAATTTCCCATATTTCTAAATTAGATAACAATATTACATAAATCCAATCATAGGAAAACTTTCTCATCAACTTTAAATTACAAATAATGTTATTTATTTCCCGAATAACTTTTATATTGACTCTGATATTCCTTGATGTGTTATTGAATATATCTAACATTATCTATAGTTTCCTCTAATAGATAAAGTGAAAAATTATTTCTTTCAGTTATTTCATCCAAGAATTCTGGAGATAGAAACATTCTTCCGTAGAGGGCTTCATAAAGATGCATCTGAATGCTGAAATGAATGTTATTGTTATAATTTAACTCTAAATGAGAAATGTGTTGATCCCATCAACATATGAAATCCATTAAACAATATCAAAAAATATATTATAGGGTTTTAATGGATCCCTCAAACATACCATCTATCTGAGGATGATAAGTGATGATGAAACATAACTTCTTATATAGATAATGCTAAAGGATTCACCCAAACATCAAGGTAAATCTCATATCCCAATCTAATACAATTAGTTGTTATAATCTATGCACCCATATAAATTCCTTAATGCATATCTAAGAAATATGGCCTATAAAGAAATATAATTTGATAGAGATGAATTTTTTAGCTTCATAAGTTAATCAACAACAACCCAGATGTAACACCCCAAGCTTCCATGGTACGTTTCCCTCTGAATAATGCAGTACCTTGCATTGTACGAAACATAGAGTTTTAACGCACCAAGACCAATGAAACTAGCTGTTATGAATATTAATACCAACTTTTTGAAATTTTATAAAATTTAATTTTCTAAATGGACTTCAATTTTGGTTTTATAATATCAAAATTTGCTTATGGTGACATTTTGGTATTTTTTCGAAAACATTCAATTTTTGATGAATACTGAAAAACAATGCGTTATTGTTTAAAACCGAATTTTTATTTAAATAATTAGTTATTTTATATTAATTTATTTTAGGTAAAAATAGATACATAATACCTATATATGATAAATTGAATTCATTGGAGTCATTATATAATATGTTTAGATATATAAAATTTTATTGAACTTTTTACCATCTTTTACCCACCTTATAGGGCCATTTACAAATTTGAATAAAACATAATTTTACCACTTCTTTGAGTTGAATTTCAATAATTTGAGATACATGGTTAAAATTATTATGTAAAATTTTGTTCAATAATATGAAAATAATTTTTGGTGAATAGTAACTTTTAACTTTTATTTACCACAGTTAAAATTAAATAGGGTAATTAAGGGTAAAAAGGAAAGTATAATTCCACTAAAACATTTTCAAATTATATTGGATAAGTTGAATTAGACCCAAAAAAAATTAAGAATAAAATATTTCCCCCTTTGGTCTACTTGGATTAGACTATGACAATTATTATTATTTTATTTTAAGAAAAGTTAAAAGTATTAAATTCAATGTTTAATAACTAAATAATTTTTAATATAGATTTATGCATAAGATAAACTCATCTATAAATATTTAGTAGAAAGATAAAAGGATTTCCTACATAGTGGTATTTTGTTTATAATTTTTAGGCAATAAATAAGAAAATTTATTTATGACACAATGATGATGCAGTAATTACCATATTAATGAAAGATTAAAATAATTGATATTATAAATATCCACATAAATGGAATTTGAGACTTTGGATAAATTAAACTAATTTTTTAGGTTAACATGAAATGTTATGGTTGATTAAATAAAATCTTTTCAATGTAATCATGCAGTTATGAATTTCACAAAAACCAAATACTAAATAGTGTCAAAATTGACATAAATGAGTTTTTAAAACAAATATTTTATAGTTAAATGATATAACATTCCTAAAAATATAATGTCTGGAAAAAGGACATATATAAGGTTATATATATTAATAATGAACCACTTGGGGATTAATTTACATGTTATTGTAGGTTTTTTAACCATATAATATGAAAATAAAAAGAGACATGGTAAATGTCAAACTATTTAACAATGTTTTAAATCCAAAATTTACGGTTAATATGGTGACCTAAACCTGTATAAAACCTATCTGTCGAGATTTTTTAAACCCATCCCCACCTTATCCTAGAAATACATCAGTTTGGAGCCGTTAGAAACTGAAAACTATCATATTATAAAATAATATTTCAAGCTTTTCCTAAGGTGCCCATCACCCCTCTTATAAAAGGGAACTTCCCATTCTCTCAAAACCACACCTCTAAATCCATTTGGCTTGGCCAAAACCTTCCCAAATATCCTACCATATTACCTAACATCAACCTAGTGTCCTTAATTTGATTATAAATCCAACCTATGGAGCCCTTTTGATCAACTAAAAAAGAAACACCTGAAGAAGAGTTAATAATTTCACCACCCTCTTTCAAGTTATTTTATTATTCCACATCCCCTTTCATTGTTGTTTCCATACCAAAATTAAAACTCCTATACTTCCAACATACTGTGATGTTATTATAAATATGGTACAACCATATTAGTTATTATATCCATTCTATGAATGACAATGTCACCATATTTGTGTACATACGACTTACTGTCTCTATGTCATGATGTAGTTTCTTATTCAAACACTTCATTATTTGGATGGGTATAATAATTTGTATAATTTATGTAAATAAAAAATATAACAATTTAATGATTCTGTATATATGATATACCATCCAATTTCATATTATTTCACCATCAATATAATGACAATCTCGCTCGTGCGTACGAATTAATTACAATCTCCACGAATGTGATGAGATTCATTACCCATCATAATAATTAAAGAATAATTTTCCTTTAATGATTAAAAATAATGTTCAAGAACCTAACATAATTATGTATATAAATCCAATACATATTTTTCATAACAAACATGGCTTACATAACCCAATATATAAAGGAAAAAGAATTAGTTAACCCCAAAAATTATGATAGTACTGAAATATTATTAACAAATCAATATTAGAGGATCATATACGATATCCTATTTATGTATATAGTTCTTGTAAAATTTGATAACAATGATTTAACTACTATATAAGAGGTTAAAATACCCTTGACCAAGGAAAGTTTCTAGGTAAGGGTTAATTCTACAATCTCTTTACTTATTTGAGGTTGTTAATACGTAAGTATCTACTAGGACCTCTTTATCATCCACATCCGTGATTTCTTATAAATGAAATTAATTTTTTAAAAAATTTACTAGACTATGGGTTAAAGTAATTTGTACCCCTATTTGAACATATATATTTTCAAAGGAATCATTTCTTCACTTTCCAAACAATGTACTTTTTGACCTTTTTGACAAAATTAAGGTAAGAATGAATTTTTTTAAATTATACGGTGGGTGCGGTTATTTTCTGCCATTATAACACCTTTGAATCATCCCTTACAATATTATAAAAATATTTTCAAAATAAATGTTTTCATTTATAATTATTTTAATTTTAAATGATTTAAAAAAATAAATATTTCTCTCAAATAGTATTGATTTCATCTATGTGAACATCCTTTTAATGATTTTAAACTCGTTTGAAGTTGATTTATTAAGATACAAACCTCCCATATTTTATTGAAGTTTTTGTGATATGATTGAACGTGGATGTGTCATTTTTATACCATTCATGGTTTATGTATAAATTATAGAAATTTCATATGCATGTTTTAATATGAATTTTTATGTTATGTTTAAAACTTTTCATATGAATAATGCATTGGACATAGTAAGTGAAGGGTGGAGCCTACTATAGCTCCTCGATGCATCGATAGGTCTCAAGAGACAAACTAGTGTCTTGGAACAAGGCCTTGAAAAATATTATTTTTAGTCTTGGAAAAAGGCCTTGACTATGTGGTTATGATATCTGGAATTATGCATTCCATCATTATGAAGTTGGCTATTGATATTGCACGTGATTATTTGACTAGTATAATTTATATGTGAATAAGTAAATGGGATTATTTTGATTTTTATTTTCCATATTATGATGATGTTTATGTTTAAAAGGATTTTGTTAAATACTTATACACTACCTTAAATGTTTTATTCTTATTTATTAAAGTTTCCACTATATAGTTATCCTTACTGAGCATCTGAGCTCACCCCTTTCTATGTTTTATTTTTCCCGGGATGTGCAGAAATATTTAATGATTAATCTGTAAGAATATGCAAAGGGATAAGAGTTTGTTCAAAGGGGACACAATGATGTTGTTTTCTCTACTTGATGATGTAATATAAGACTTATGAATGAATCTAGTACTTATAAGGCTAATAAACTGATCGGCCTTTCGGGACATGACTCCTTTTATCATGGCAATTTATTAAAATAATGCACCGGCTCCAGGATTCTAGGGTCAGGGTGTTACAGTTGATATCAGAGGGAGGTTTTGTACAAACATTGGAAACTAGATTTTGATAAACTTTAATTAGAGCACATTACCCTAAGATACACCATGAGGATTAGTGTGGAAGTACTTTATTGAATTTTGGAAATGTATATATTTTGTTTATTTTCCAAGAAATACATCCATGTATGGATACGATCATGTAGAGGCAGCTCTGGCACATATGTACCTTGGAGTGAAATGTTCAACAAAGAGACTCGTGCTTGACCCGGGGTATCCTGGTATATGACAACAGACCTTGCTGCACTCTTGGTTACGACACTCCCAGGGATATTTTTAGGAAAATTAAAATTTTATTTACAAACCATTTTGAAGGATTTATGAGTATATACATTCTCAATGAAAACATTTTTATGATTTAGGACTATATCTATAAACTTTTCAATTTATGTTAATGGTTTTACAAGTTTGGAATTATCTATTATGATTCATAAATTAATATCCTATATTCCATTTTTTAGAAATGGCACCTAGTGGATGGAATGGAAACCATATAAACACATGTAATAAATGTCAGGATTTCCCTCATACTCAAGATAATTATAGTGGAGCTGGTGATGCAACTGGTTCTGATCATCTTATCACTATTCTGGGACTACTCACTCAGGTTATGAATAATGACCTTACCCATATGGAGCACCCTAATCCACAACGTGAAGGATCAATGTTAGAATGCTTCATGAGGCAAAAACCACTAACATTCAATGGGAGTACAAACCCATTAGTTTCTGAGAAATTGATAAGTTCCTTAGAGAAAATATTTCGTTCTTTGGGGAGTAGCGAAAATGAAAAAGATGTTATGGCTGTTTATCGCCTCACAGGAGATGCATATCAATGGTGGTCATTAATCCAATGAAAAAAGGAATATAAAGAGGTATCGAACATGGAATGGAGTGAGTTTAATCAATTTTTTTAGAAAAATACTTTCCTTGTGACCATCGAGTGGATATGGAAAGAAAATTTATGAGTCTGAGGAAAAAAGAGGATGAGAATGTCGCAAAGTATGAGGCTAACATTACAAGGTTAACAAGGCATGCTTCAGATTATATATGTAGCCCAAGGAGTAATATTGATCCATTCTTTGATGGGTTAAAACCATTTCTTCATAGAGAATTAATCTCATAATCCTTGTCATCATATGAATATATTGTCCCATGCTATATTAAGACAAAATATGAATTCTTTTTATCTTATGAATTCAATGAAAATCAAGAGAATAAGAGATCTATTGAACACTCTAGAAATGGAAATAAGGGGAACTAGGAAAATTTTGAATATCAATCTTGTGGTAAATGTGTGAAGAAACACCTCGGTACTTACCTGAATGGAATGAGAGTTTTCTACATGTGTGGTTAAATGGCCACTAATCTCATGATTTTTAGGGGAAGACGGAGGCTGTCAATGTTGAATGGTACAATTGTAGAGAAAAGGGGATTTATGCCAATGAATGTCCTAAATGCCAAGGAAACAGACCTCTTAAAAGTATAAGGGAGCAAGGCTAAGCTTATGCAATCACTACTGCTGAGGTTGAAGCTTCGAAAAACATGGTGGTAGGTAATTTAATGGTTTCCTCAAGTTTAGCCAATGATTTATTTGATTCTTGATCGTCGCATTATTTCATATCTTCCTAATTTTCACGGAAAATTAGATATTTGTAATTTGATTTAACAAGTTAGTAGTTAGTAAAAACTCCGAAGGGAAGTATCATCATAATAATGTATTGTGAACTTGTTCCCATCAGGGCATATAAATGTTCTTTATCTGCTGATATCATCATCGTACCTATGACTGAATTTGATATAATCCATGGAATGGATTGGCTTTTGGACCAGGATGTGAAAATCTATTATAAGAAGAATGAGGTTACAATTTTTGATGATGATAATGTATACATTATCTTTAGAGAACAAACATAACCACCTAATTCTTATCTAGATCCACCCCCAGTATCTCTACTAAATTCAATTATTGGGGTGGAAGAGAATGATATAATTATGGGTGAAGAAAATAATTTTTGAATATAGGACGTGCCAATTGGAAAAAAATATATTGATGTGTTTCCAAATGATTTACCTGGATATCCTCCAAAACAAGAAATTGAGTTTTCCATTGATTTAATTCTGGGTAAAAGGCATATATCAAAGACCTATTATAGAATGGACTCAATGGAATTTGTGGAACTAAAGAAACAATTAGTGACATTGAGTAATAAGGGATTTATTCACCCTAGTGTTTCTCCATGGGGAGCCCCTAATCTTTTTGTTAAGAAGAATGATGAGTCTATGAGGTTTTTCACTGGCTACAGGAAGATCAATGGTATAACAATAAAGAACATGTATCCCCTTACTTGCATTAATGATCTATTAAATCCACTTCCTAGAGATAAATACTTTTCAAAGATTGACCTTTGATCTGGATATCATCAGCTGTGTGTGATGAAGGAAGACATTTCAAATAAAACATTTCGAACCAGGTACATGTATTACGAGTTTACAATAATTCCTTTTTGAATGACTAATTAACCCTCTATTTTGAAGGATCTACTGAATAGAGTTTTTGAGGAATATCTTGATGAATTTGTAGTGGTATTTATTGATGATATCTCGGTATACTCCAAATGCTAGGAAGATCATGAAAACCACTAGAACATTATTCTAAAGACTCTTAGAAGAAATGAATTATATGGGATGTTTATCATGTGTGAATTCTGGCTTCAAAAGATTTTTTTTCTTGGCTATATTGTCTCTAAGGATAGAATCTCTATTGATCCTTCAAAGACCAAAGCAATCCAGGAATGGCCACCACTGATGAGTATAACTGAGGTACACGGTTTTATGGGTTTAGTGGGTTATTATCGACGTTTCATCCATAAATTTTCCCAGTTGGATGACCTGTTAACCAAGCTCACACGTAAAAGGGTTAAATTGTTTTGGACAAAAAAGTGTTCAGAAAGTTTTGAATAACTGAAGAGAATATTATTCAATGCTCTTATCTTGACTCTACAACCAGGGAACCATGGGTTTAATATTTATAGTGATGCTTGAAGGAAAGGACTTGGTTGTGTCCTTATGAAGAATGATAGATTTATTAGCTATGCATTAGGATAACTAAATATTCATTAACCAAACTATACTACTCATGATCGTGAGTTAGTAGCTTTTATCATTGCTCTGAAAATCTAGAGACACTGTCTCTATGGTGAAAATGTGAAATTTATACAGATCACAAGAGTTTAATGTATATTTTATCACAGAAAGAACTCAACATGAGAAAAAGAAGATGGCTTGAACTACTCAAGGATTATGATTTCACTATACACTACCTCCAAGTGAAGGCAAATATGGTGGATGATGCCTTGAGAAGAAAGGATCATGGAGTTTTGAACAAAATGAGAGTTTAAAGGGATATTATTTTCATTGATCTAGTAAAGATGGATATGGGAATAAACATGGTAGGTGAAACATCAATACTTTGTCAAATGGTTTCCAAACCATATTTACTAGAATGGCTAAAGAGTTTTTAGACTTATGATGAGGAGTTTCAAAAGATGATTATTGTTGTGAATGATCGGAGATTAAGTGACTTCATGTATAAAGGTGGAGTTTTGAAATTTGGGAAGAGGCTTGGTGTTCTTAGCATACCTGATCTAAAAAGTGAATTAGTGGATTATGCTCATAAATCCAATTTCTCTATACAACTAGGTATCACTAAGATGCATAGAGATTTGAAGGACCATATTTGGTGGTAAAACATGAAGCATGAGATTCCTGATTATCTGTCAATATGTATGGATTGTCAACAAGCGAAAGCTGGAAGACAACATCCTAAAAGATTCATGCAACCTCTTCCTATACCTGAGTGGAAATGGGATGATATTACAATGGAATTTGTCATGGAGCTACCAAAGACTCATAAAAGGAATGATGAAATATGGGCCATTGTTGATCATATTACTAAGTCAGCTAATTTTCTTGATATAAGATCAGATTTACAATGTGAACGTCTATAAAAACTATATAATAATGATGTTTTAAGACTTCATGGTGTACCCCTATCAGTTTTTTCTAATCGTGATCCCTATTTTACATCAAGATTTTGGAAAATTCATCAAAAGGTGATCGAGACTGAACTTCGTTTGAGCATCTCCAAGCACCCTCAAACTGATGGACAATCAGAATGGTCTCTTCAATCCTTAGAATAAATGTTTAGATCTTTCTCACATGACATTCAATGTATGTGGGATCAATATTTACCTCTGGTAGAATTTTCATATAACAATAGATTCCATTCAAGTATTTAGATGGTACCATAAAAAGCATTTTATGGAATGATATGTCACACACCAACTTGTTGGGATGCTATTGGTGAATGAAAACTTACAGGCCCAGAAAATTTTGAGGAAACAATAGAAAATATGAATATTATCCAAACCCACACCAAAGCTACCCAAAGTAGGAAGAAGAGAAATGACGATAACCAAAGGAAGGATTTGGAATTTCAAGTAGGAGACCATGTTTTCTGGAAGGTATCTTCATGGAAGGGTGTTATAAATTTCGGTAAGAAGGTTAAATGGTGTCCCAAGTACATCAGAAATTTCGAAATTGTAGAACGAATTGGAGTTGTAGCTTATCATTTGGGAATGCCTCCAAGTATCACCAAAGTTCATGATGTGTTCTATGTATCACTGTTGGGAAAATACATGTCTGACTCAATGAATATACTCACCTATGAATAAATAGAACTGGAACCAGACCCATCTTATTATGAAGATCCTATTAGAATTATGGATAATAGAGAACAATTGTTGAGAAACTGGACAACTTGTCTGAGGTATGTTCTATGGAGAAACCATAAGGTGGAAGAGGTAATGTGGGAACCTGAGGAACATATGATGAAGAAACACCCAAATATTTTTATGTTGTAATATTCTAGAAGTTTATAATACGAAATTATTTTAAGGAGGGGAGAATGTAACACCCCAAACTTTTAGAGTATGTTTCCCTTTGAATAATGCAGTATCTTGCGTTGTATGCAACTTAGAGTTTTAACTCACCACAACCATTGAAACATGACGTTTTGAATATTAGTAACCACTTATTGAAATATTATACATATTAATTTTCAAAATGGACTTCATTTTTGGTTTCAGAATATCAAAATTAGCATAGGGTGAATTTTTGGTATTTTTCTGAAAACATTCAATTTTTTATGAATAGTGAAAAACACTGCGTTATTGTTTAAAACTGACTTTTTATTTAAATAATCAGTTATTTTATTTTAATTTATTTTAGTTGAAAATAGATAAATAATACCTATATATGTTCAATGTAATTAATTAGAGTCATTTTCTAATAATTTTAGATATATAAAAGTTTATTAAACTTTTTACCATCTTTTACCCACCTTTTAGGAGCATTTTCAAATTTACATAAAACATAATATTACCACTTAGGTGAGTTGAATATAAAAAATCAGAGAGGCACAATTGACATTAGTAAGTAAAATGTGGTTCAACAAGATTAAAATAATTTTTTTGGGAATAGTAACTTTTGACTTTTATTTACCACGATTTAAAGTAAATTGGGTATTTAAGGGTAAAAATGATATTCTAATTACCATTACACATGCCCTAATTCTATTGGATAAGTGTAATTCGACCACGAAAAACCTTAGGAATAAAATATGACCCCCTTCGGTCCACTTGAATTAGATTATGGCATTTATTATTATTATATTTAAAAAAGAGTAAAAAGTGTTAAATTCAATGTTTTATAACAGAACCATTTTTAATATACGGTTATAAATATAATAAATTAGACTATAAATATTCATTATAAAGCTAAAAATATTTCCTATATAAATTTATAGTATTTATAATTTGTAGAAATTAAATAATTAAATTAATTTATGACACAATGATGGCGCAATAATTACCTAATTAATGAATGATTAAAATAATTGATATTATAAATATCCAAATAAATGAAATTTGATATTTTTGATGAATTCCACTAATTATAAAGGTAAATATGACATGTTCAGGTTGATTAAATATTTTTTTGAAGTAATCATGCTATTATGATTTTCACAAAAACCAAATACTAAATAGTCACAAAATTGACATAAATGATTTTTTAAAAAATAATTAAATTAATAAATAATATAATATTCCTAAAAATAAAAGGATAAAAAAAAATGACTTATATAAGGGTATATATGTTAATAATGGACCACTTGGGGTTCTCTTGTCTTTTTATAGTAAGTTTATTAACCATATATTATAAAAATAAAAAAGAAATGCTAAATGTCATACTATTTAATTAAGAGTTATATTTAAAAGATAAGGTCAATATGGTGACCTAAACCTGTATAAAACCGATTGTATGAGTGGTCTTTTACCCATCCACACCTTATCCACGATATAAAACATTTTGGAGCCATTACAAACCGAAAATGATTTTATTTTAAAATAATATTTCAGGATTTTCCTAAAGTGCCCCTCATCCCTCTTATAAAAGGGCACTTCCCCTTCTCTCAAAACCACATCTCCAAATCCATTTGGATCGGCCAAAATCTATCAAAATATCCTCCCAACTTCCATAAAATAATCTTAGAGTCCTTAATTAAATCACAAATTCATCCTACGGAGCCCTTTTGTTCAACTCAAAAGGAAACACCAGAAGAAGTGGTAATTATTTCACCACCCTCTTTCAAGTTCTTTTCTCCTTCCACTTCCTTGTTCTTTGTTGTTTCCATACCAAAATTATAACTACAATACCTCCTAAAAAATGTTATGTTATTATAAATCTTCTACATCAATATTTATTTTTCTATCCATCCTATGAATGACAAAGTCGCCATACGTGTGTACGTACGACTTACCGTCTCCACGTGGTGGTGTAGTTTGTTATTCAAACAAATCATTATTTGGATAGGTATAATAATGATTATAATTGATGTAAATAATAAAGATAACATGTTATGATTTTTTATATATTATATAACATCCAATTACATATGATTTTACCATTAAAACATTGTCACTCGTGCATAGAAATGGATTACCGTCTCCACGAATACGATGAGATTAATTCCCCATTGTAATCATTAAAGAATAATTTTCATTTTATGATTAAAAATAATTTTTAGAACATAATATAAATATGGATATTAATCATATAAATCATTTCCATAACAAACATGTCTTACATAAGAAATAATATAAAGGGAAACAAATCAGTTAACAATCAAAACGATGATACTATTGAAATATTATTAAAAAGAAATATTAGATGATCATATATGATATCATATTTATGTATATATTTCATATATAATTTTATAAAAATTATTTATCTATTATACAAGTGTTTAATGTACCCTCGACCCAGGAAAAGTAAAAGGTAAGGGTTAATTCTACAATCTCTTTACTTATTTGATGTTGTTAGTACATAAGTATCTACTAGGACCTCTTTATCATCCACATCTGTGTTTTCATAAAAATTTAATTAAATTTTTTTAAATATTTACTGGACTATAGGTTATTATTTGACCGTATATGTTTTTAAACGAATCAAACTGCCACATTCCAAACATGTTACTTTATGACGGTTTTGACAAAATTAAGGTAAGAATGTGTTTTTTAACTTATACGAAGACTATAGTTATTTTCCACCATTATAACATCTTCGAAGATTCCCTTAAAATATTATAAAAATATTTTTAAAATAAATGTTTTTCTTTTATAATTATTCGACTTTTAAATTTTTTCAAAAAGAAATATATATATATTTCAAATATTTTTCATTTTATCTATGTCAAAACCCTTTGATTGATTTTAAACTCATTTGAAGTTGATTTATTATGATAAAATATTCCATATTGTATTGAAGGTTCTGTGATATTCTTGACCTTTGATGTGTCATTTTTATACCATTCATGGTTTATGGATAAAGTATTTACATTTTTTATGCTAGTTTTTATACGGATGTTTATGTAATGTTTAATCCTTTTCATATGAGGAATTTATTAGACATAGTATGTGATGGGTGGAGGCCACTATAGCTCATAAATGCATCGGCAGGTCTCATGAGACAAACTAGTGTTTTGGCACAAGGACATGACACAATATTATTTTTAGTCTTGGCACAAGGCCTTGACTATATGGTTATGATGTCTGACATTATGCATTCCATCATAATGAAATTGTCTATTAATGTTTCATGTGATTGTTCAAAAATTAGATTATCCATGTGATTAAGTAAATGGAATTATTTTGATTTACATTTTCTTTATTATGATGATGTTTATGTTTAAAAGGATTTTTTTTATACTTATTAGTTGCCTTAGGTGTTTATGATTATTTATGAAAGTTTCTGCTATATTGTTATCCATACTGCGCATCTGAGCTCACCCCTTTCTATTTATTATTTTTCCCAGGATGCGAAGAAATATTTTACGATTAACATATAGGAATATGCTAAGGGATAAGTGTTTTTCCAAAGGGGACACAATGATATTTTGTTCTTTATCTGACGATGTAATGTAAAACATATGAATGTATCTAGTACTTCCAAGGATACTAAACATATTGGTGTTTCAGGACATGATTCCTTGTATAATTCCAATGTATTAAAACAATGCACTGGCTCTGGGATTCTGGGGTCAAGCCATTACACAGAGAGAAATATTCTCTTTAGAATCTTTGTGGAATCTGATGAAAAAAATCCATCATGGAATTTTACCATTTAAATTCTTCTATGTGAAATTGTTATGATATCCCCTTAGAATTATATCTCATAGCCAAAAATACCTAAAATACCATGCATAATGAATCATATTTACAATATATTTATTCATTCAATTTTTTCATTTATACAATCTAAAATATATATAAGTCTTAATACTTCCAGGAAAAATAGCAAATGAAAAACTATAAGTTTCATGTGTCATATCCTTCTTCAAATTTGGTGCGAAAGGGAAATATAACATATTCATGTGCATTATTATTCCATCATAATCAAGGTTGAACTCTTGAATATTTTTCACCTTCTTTTTCATATATACATATTCCATATTATCTAGTTAAATCATTACTTGAATAGATGGTTTAACACTCATTTGATCCATATATGATTTGTCCCCCTAATTTAAAATATCTAGGTCTATCTATTAAAAATCAATAAATATTCGATCTTTTTTTATCCATGGAATAGATATGTTATCCTGATCCTTTCGACATAAAACATCTTTCACCATGTTCACTTAACTAGGGGTTATTGTATTGAGTATTCATAACATTAAATCAAATCCAACACTCGTATGTGGTACATACTCAATATTTTCAAGTGAAAATAATCATTAAAACTTTTTTATTAGAATATTTCATACACATTTCACCTTTGAGAAAATGCCTCTATATTTTTAATGAAAATTTACCACATCTAACTGCATGTCATTAGTTGGGTATTTTGATCATAGAGAATCCATATTTATGAGGCATAAGCTATGAAAACATCATTTTTCATGAGGAAACAACAAAGAACCTTCTCTGATTCATCACTATAGATTATAAACACTTATCTACTACATGGTATTGTAATAACATATGTGATAGGTATCCTTCACATCAATTTCCTAAAACATTCTTCATGATCATCCATCCAAATGAACTTTTCTCCCATCCTAGTGAACTTGGTTATTGGATTCAATATACATAAAAGTTTGTATACAATGAACTTGTAATATACATCCAAACCTAAAAAATATGAAACCCAATCATATTGGTTGTTCAAGGACCATGATTAATAATTCATATCTTTTGAGGGTATATTTATATACCCCCACATGAAGTTATATGACCCTTGAATGAAACATTGTGAATAAAGAAACAACACATGTTAATTTTTTCATAAATATTCTCTTTACTTAAAGACTTCATCAATATTCTAAAAATATCTTTATCCTCTTCCTTTCTATTTAACTATTTATGAATATAATCCATAAATAATAAAATAAACTATTAATGATAATATTATAATACTCCATTCAATAAATACATGAAGATGTCAAGGGAATTGGTAAGATAAATGAAAATCACAATATATTCATAGTGTCCATACCTTGTACGGAATTCATATTTGGGTATATACTCATTATTGACCATCAACTGATGATATCCCAAATTGAGATAAGTCATACAAAATAATTAAGCTCCATAAATTTGATCAATCAAGTTATAAATTTGGTGTATAGGACACCTGTTCTTGGTAGTGAGATCATTATTTTCCCAATAATTAATGTAGAGTAACATAGATCAATATTACACCATAAATAACATAACATGTAAACCCCAAGGTGACGTACATTGAAAACTGAAGACCTTTCCATGATTCATTTGTATTTTCTTCATGAATTATTGGAACTGAATAAGAGACATTATATATAGAGGATCAGATATTGGTGTATCAACAGGTATGAGTTTTATAAAAATTCAAACATAAAAAATTAGAGGAATACCATGAATGTATTCTAAAAATACATAAAAAACTCTGAAACCATATGTATGTATTTAACATTAAGGTTATCATTCACGATTTGAGATAAATGACACTTTGGAATAGGAATCAGGTCCCGTACCAAGGATGTGATTCCCATTGTATGTTTATATTTATCATCAAACTGATATAATATCATAGTATGGTCATTAATATGAAATGTTTCCTCTAATACATGGAAATTAACATGGGATTTAAGCAACAAAAGTGAATCTATTTACATAATAACATCAAACTCAACCAGAGGGAGAATATCATGATTTTTAGGCGGCTAATTCAAATAAACATAAACAATAGAATATTCTAAGACATAGGAGGAAAGAATCATAATAGTAGGGGTTTTTATTTCTAATTAAACACTTAATTGGTCAAGTAAAATCATGAAACCATTATAAACGTTATTAGAAATAAAATATTTTGTATATTTAGAAATAAATTTCATAGTATCAGTTTTAGATTAGATAATTAGTATACATTTCACCACATAATTATGACACCATTAGATAAAATTGTGATCACATATGATTCCCCATTATCTCTAGGTTTAGTATGTTATTTTTGAAAATAATTTTCATTAACCTTTTTCTTTAAGAACTTATTAGCATAATGAACATACTCAAAGAATTTGAAACACTAGATTGTGGGCTGTGAATTCTATGTGGATTTATATTTATTTCTATCATTTTATAACTACTTCCCGTACATTTTTCATTCATTTTAACAATTCCCTACCTTTCCACAATTAAAAAATCTGCCCCCTTAATAAAGTATTAATCATTTTCCATTCCAAATGTTGAGTATAAGGAAAGTATCATATTCTTACCTCAAATGTGTTTTTATAATTTCATCTAAATTCTATCATTATTTTATTATAAAGTCCATGATATAGATGGATTAATCCAATATAAATTTCCCCCTTGATAACATATCACATGATTTATTCATAGCTATTGATGCCCCTTATGAAAAACTCCCTTCATAAACATGGTTTCAAGACACTAAAGAATATTTCAATATTATTTTCTTGATGGGTGATAATAACAAACATATACCTTATGTTTAATTTAATATTTACATCAAGGGTATCAAAAAATCTGTCATCATTCAATTTTTCCACAAGGTTTTCCATATACATTTTCATATGAAGAATGTGAGAAAGATACATATTAGGAAATAGTTTCTTAATCTCACCCCACACCATGGAGTCAATTTCATCTTGTTACCTCGTGTTCATGATAAGATTACACTAAAGATCATATTATCATTGCAAATTATAAAAATAAAAAATAATGTTCTCATGTTTCGAACATTGATGAATGTAATATATCTTTTAAATGGTTCAAATCCATTACTCAGAACCTAGTGGATCAATGTACACCCTAAAAAGAGGAAAATTTTCATGAAGGACTTAATAGAATGTTATTCTATTATTTAAATATTTGAAAGAATAGATTTATTCACATGTCTGGAAATTTTTCTATTCATTGTAATAATAATTTTCATTCCATCTCAAAAAACCTTCTGTTTTTTAAGAGGAAAACCATTTCATTTTCCATCACATTTTGTATTATCATGAATCCTCCTAGTTTTATCCATTGAATAAAACCAAAAATATTTGTTTGAAAATAAATATTCATAATGGTGAACTACATAATAATGAAATATTATTTATATGAATTTTGAATCATGACACTATATTCTATGAACACATATGTTTATCCTAGTTCATTAATGACATGTACCAAAACATTAAGATTTTATCATATAAATATACATATAGCAGTAGTTTTTATTAGTTTGTTCATATCCTAGTTTCCAAAAGATAACTAAGCTGTACTCTAATATCATCCACGGTGAACCATACTTTCCATATGTAGATATTTATCTTAGTATATGAATATTCATTACATAACATAATGATCAATGATAGAATAATTTATCTCTTGTTCATATAGAGTCATATTTAAATAACTAGTTTATAAGTGAACTGTATCTTCTCCCACTATTATTTTCATATCTAGAAAAATTTCTTGAAATAAAATATATATATAACTATTCATCATAACCTGGGGAAGAAAACACAATATAAGGTGAGATTAGATTGTCAGTTAGGGTAAACGTGGGAGATATCAATAATCAATTATGAATAACCATAATATAAGAGTATGCACTCACCATTTCGGCACCATAACCTGTATATCGTATATTTTAAAGGTTATATATCATAGTGATAGTATCTACCTATATTTGATATCTTTCAGTGTTATGACGCAAACCACGATGATATTCCATACCATGGTTTAAATAGGGGATGAATTTGGTTAGAAAATTTATCAAATGGATTAAATATAGTAATTTTGGGTCTACGTGTTTCCATGAAACCCAATGAAAACAAATATTATATCATCCAAAAGAAAACACAATGTTTTGAGTCTAACAGAGGTCTCAGATTAACTATCTAAGACTCTTCCCTTCCAAAATTCTATTTATTCCAAATAAATTTCCATTGCTGAATTTATATAATTAATATATTTCACACACACACAAGTATATATATATATTGGGGACATGAAATTCACACAATACCAAGAAAAGAAAGAATAGAAACACATCATAATATATATAAATATCTATAGGGTCTAGAAAAAAACTATACATTTCATTCTCCCCATCATTGATAAATTTTTCTTCGAAAAGAAAACTTATACTAAAAGGTGAGGATACCGATCCCACATCTAACTCTCACATTCCCATGATCTCTCTTAGAGGTTCCTCAGCTTCAAGATAACTCAAAATAGTGGAAGGGTTTACCCATAATAGATCATCTCTTATTGATATTTGATTACCATCAGTCACTCTTAAAGGCTACCTCTATCCTTGACATTCTTGATCACCTCAATCAATTCTGTGTGATAGGTCCTAAATATATATTCTCAACATTGACCCATGTAATGATGAGCCTCAGGGATAGTTTTATACCATAGCTAAATATCTACATACCTCACTGATGAGAGACCATCATAAATAGATTGTCTCTAAGATTAAAATACAAGGATCCATGACATCGGTCTATGCATGATTTTTATTGACACAATTCAGTCATCATTCTCTCCCAGATGACTTATTCTTTCTCCACTTTTTCCTTCACATGTTTTTACCTAAAAAGTGATAACTCAAATATCATTATCTTATAGAAGGCTGACCTATAATTTCTCCAGCACTGAGCACTTAATTGTTCAATGATAATAATGGAGTGATGGATGACATTTTATGTGAACTCTACCAATGATAATCAATCCTAAATCTCTAAACAAATCCTAACATGTTTACTATTAGTATATTATCAAAAACATGGATGGTTTGTTTAGTCTATCGATATGTGAGAGAGTGGAACATCATTCTCTTCTATAATGAGGTAATTAAATCCTCTTACAACCCTATCTAAAAAGTTGTTGTGAACCCAATATCATGATCAAAGACAACCATCGATTTTACCCCATGAAGGTAGATGATATATTATATGGAAAAGAATACCCAAATATCTAAAAAAACACTGAATAATTAATTTATAGAATGTGACATGACTTTTTAATTTGATCTACAACCCCAGAAGAGATGTTATAGATTCTCACTATCAATGGAACCCCTATCTATATATACATTTTTATATTATCCCAATTATAATTGGTGATATTAAGAGGTTAAGTCAAACATCTTGAGACCTGATGATCAACATTCTATTTTTTATGGGCAAGTCACAGAGGAAAAACATACTAACACACTTCCACAAACCTTCAAAAAAGAATAATTGTTAGTTGTCTTGGTAAATGTTCTCCCCTCTAAGATGTGCCACCAAGGGAGATTTATGAAACTCCTTCAACACCTTCTCCAGAAATGGGACTAAATAATGATTTATTTGGTAAAGGATAATGTGGTCCACACTACAATAAAATCCATCATGTGAATCATATGGGGATATCAATTTGTGATGTTTTTTTACAATAAATATATCCCAACCGATCCATTCTCAAAAACTGGAGAATTGGTGGAGTTACTACCCTTGAATTTATATTCACTACCCACTCACCTCCACCATTACCTACTATATTGAGGTCATCTTCTCCAACACCTCTTTAACTAATAGAGAATGAAATTTCATAACAATCATATCTTCTACATCATTCCATTTTCCAATTTTATATACAATCCCAAATTCATAATCCAATAGGAACACCAGTCAACACCCCTATCATAAATTATGATCTCTTAAGGAAAATATGAACCTGAGACTCTAACGGTCTAATTAAACTATAATATTCTCTACAAAATGTGTTGGTCTCCACATAATTTCTAAGAATTATATTAATTTCATCTGTAAGTCTATGGTCACATTGTTATACTCATAGGGTCTTAGCTACATAAAAATATAATCTATCACTGGATAAATTTTATTAATTATAGACTTATTTCCTATATATGATACATTATAGAACACTAATTACTCAACTCTTTTGTTATGTTGTATCAGAAATGGATCATTGTTCATCCTCAGTTTTGTATCCTTGGGGATTTCTAACGCATCATAGAATTTTTATATGACTATCCATTTTAATATAAGGGAGTGAAATTAGATAAAATCCAAGAAAATACAACCATAAACCTCTAATACTACCAATACAAACATAGAATACTCCACACCACATATATGCTCTTGGGTGGGTTCCAAACAATCATTCCCTTAATCTTTTTGGGGTTTTTGGTTACACCATGTTTAGTGATCTCATGCACTAGAATGTAGATATATGCATTCCATAAGTGTAAAATTCACATGTTAACACATACCAAGTTCTCTCTTAGTATGTCTAGGTCCATACACAAGTTCTCCATGTGATCCACCTATAACATAGTGAAAAGGAAAATTTCATGGAAAACACAACCATGAACTGATATAAAAATTGCAATGACTTGAAGTATTGGTTCCATGATGATAGAGGAGTTATTCATCACATGATAAGGAGTCACCAAGAACTCATAAATCCCATAGTGATAATATATTTCTCAATTTATAATATCCTATCTCTGTGACTATAAGTAGTGGTATTAAGAAATAAGTACAATCATTGAAAAAAATCTCACACATTCTAGTTAGCTGAGAAATTCATCCGTCATCCGCAATTGGTACTTGTTATTATCATAACATTATTTATTTGATGATAATCAATGTCAAAAATTAAAATCACATTTTCTTCACAATATATCACATCAGAGTCACAGAGCAGTGGTATAATAGATCTTATAAAACCCTCCTCCTAAAGTTATATAACTATACCCTTAAATCATATAACTCATCCGAGGACATCTGATATACTTCAGATGATATCACCATTATCTCATTGTACAAGTCAATGAATAATCCTATACCGTGATCTAATGG
Organism: Viscum album; assembly: GCA_963277665.1. NCBI lineage: Eukaryota > Viridiplantae > Streptophyta > Magnoliopsida > Santalales > Viscaceae > Viscum > Viscum album. Next base: position 601,527,125 of record OY728125.1, read on the forward strand.
TAATACCATCACATATCTGTGTAATAAATTCATATATTCCTCCACCACTACAAGAAGATATGTATATGAAGATCCCACTACACTGAGGGAAATGGTTTACAATTGATCGGGAAAAAGTTTTAGCTTAATTTTCATTAACCCTAATCATTATATCTGTATGAAATTATTATCATTAAAAGAGAACCTCATACCATTCACATGTGAAAAATAAAATCTCATGAATTGACCATCAAATTTAGGGCATATTAGGGATATCTTGAGCATACCATGAATAGAATTGTAGCACCCTGATGTTTTGTGAAATATATATATTTGAAATTAATTTAAATATTTTGATATTTTTTCATTTCATGCAACACAGAATATAGAATGTGTTATATGAATCCATAATGTTTGGATTTGATTCTAGTTGACAGAAAGATAAACATGTTCTACAAAACAAATATTGATTATATTTTGGTACGTGAAACACTATGTTTTTATTGTGTTATGAACATTGTTGAGTACCTTTGATATCTTTTGTTACAAGCAAAACTGTGTTTTACCCAATTATAATATAGAATTATTTTTTAATTTTGTTATAGTCATCACATATCAGTTGGAATGTAATTTATGATTATGATTGACTAAAATGTTAAAATATTTTTACCACATTTATTTAAAATTAATAATTTGGTTATCAATTAGTTATAAATTAATTTAAGAAGTATTTTAAAGTAAATAAATGTCATTTCTGGGAAGTCTATTTTTTTATGAAAAATATGTTTTATCTCAACAAATTAAAAAAAATTGATGATTTTTTTAAAGAAATTATTTATTATATATACAATCAAAATTATTTTCACTCATCAATAATATTTTATAGGTATACGATAAAAATATTTCCAATTATATGAATAAATATTTATATATTTCTAAATGATAATATTTTATCCTTTTATAGAAACACCTATTATAAATCAAACAATTAAAAATTTATAAATTTTATTTGAAATAAATTAAATTCATTTTGGTAAAAGTAATATCAAAATTTTATATGGTTGAATGTTTTGTATTTTAAAGAGAAGTTTAATTTTTTTGATGAATATAAAAAAACACGAAATTTTAATTACATATTACATTTTCATCATGATTATTTATATAGTTAAATTATAATTTAAATAAAGATTAATGTATAAATAGTTAAATTATAAATCAGTAAATCTAATTTATGTTATCAAAATAAATTTCACATTTAAACTGGATATAAAATTATACAAGTCTTTTGAACATTTTATCTCGAGAAACCAATTTTTTCTCCCCATATGCGAGATTAATAATAAATTAATTTCAAAAAATTATTATATTAAAATTTGTAAAAATGATATTATATTTTGAGTAAGTATACTTTATAATGTTAAAAAATGTTACCATAGTTATTTACAAAAAATATTAGTGAATCTATTTAAAATTAATTACAACAATTAAGGTAAAACTAGTTTACTTAGTGGTTAAAATATTACTTAATGGTCCAAATATCCTAAAAACATTTCCCAATGTAATTTGATGGAAATATTTCTACAATGTGAGAGATTCCAATAGTGTTTACCTTTTTATATTTACAATAATTCCACTCCCCATCAACTATAAATGGCACTCACCACTCTCAAATTTTCACAACTCTAAACCCATTTAGATATTCCAAAACCTGACCAAATAACCTAGAAACTTCCATTTTCTCATCATAGAATCCCCACATTGGTAATAAAGCTATACATTTCGTACCATTAGTGCAAACAAAGAGAATTTACCCAAAGAAGAGGTAGCATCCTTCAATAAGAACTTATGACTTCTTTCGTTCTCCACAACTTAAATTATTTTTTATTACAAGATTATAAAATAAAATTATTATTATTATTATAAAGATTTATTTTTATGTTAGGGTTATAACCTATAACCACACAAAAATTTATCAAATGGGATGCACGATCTGTGTCTATGTTCATGGAATACTACCTCCTTGCGAACCGATGTTGTTCATTCTTCCGTTACCAAAATTTGAGGTTTTTAATAATGATGTAATTAATTTTTATATGATATATATGATTGTTATTTTATATCTATTATTACATAATTATTATATAAGTAACACCTTCATGCATCCCATTTTGTGGGAATATGTTAACTTCATTTTTGAATTTGTGGACTACCACCTTCTCAAAGAGATGTGATTCATTCACACGTTACATAGAATTTATTAAGGTAATATTTGATTTTTGTTGATATATATATTAAATAATAATGATAATATAATGATAATATATTTACAAATACATATTTTTCATTTATAGTTATTATTTTAACATGAAAAGAAAACTGAAACAGCATTTATTCATACGTATGACCTACCATCACGATGAGTGCTATATTCCAGTTAATATTTCAATATTTTCTATATTATTATTATAATTATATAATGAATATATATGATATTTATATCATGTTTGAAATTATTGAAATAAGTAAATCATGATATATGTAATAGGATCATGAGTGATAAGTCAAAACATATATATAATAAACAGAGCGGTTATTACCTAAAACGTAACATTTACATAAAATTATTAATAAACATGTAATATAAAGTCATAATAAAATCATATATGGTAAGATATATTAGAATATGGTTCTATGGTTTATTTATATCAAACTTTTATCTATTATATATTATGTTTGAATGTGTATGATGATAGTCATGATATAAGGTAATGGAATTTCATCTCACTTTTATGTAAATGATATACATGTAGTATTCACCCATTGCTTATTTTTTTTTGGTGTAAACAACTTCCTATTAAATTTTATATACTTAATTTAATTTTATTTAATTAAAATAAAATATTTAATTTATGTTATTATTTCATGGGTATAATGATTCCAAATTCACACATGTAATAAGGGTTTTTTTGACTCACTTTTATTTTTGTGAGATATATATTATATTCCAAACATATTCTTATTGTGTGGTACATATACTGACCTATAAAATGTTATATCATTAATATTATTTTATTTAATGATACTAACTGATTTAATGCATGTTATTCTTTCATGGGGACCATTTTTGAAAAGTCACTCATATAGTAGGGGGATTTCTAGCCTCACTTTTATTTCTACAAGGATTTTACCCCATTCACCAATCATTTCATTTTTTGGGTATTTATAATGACCATGATTTTATTATATGATTATTATCCATTTTTGTTTGTGTATCAAAATAAAAAAATTATGATTTATATTTCATGGGATTGATGTTTCAAAATTTACCAAGTCGATAAAGTAATTTTGTCTCAATTTTCCTTCCTTGAGACAAACATCATATTATGAACTTGTATTATTTTATGACGTGTATATAATATTATTTTACATGTTATATCATGAATATAATTATTTTCATGATATTATAATATTATAGTAATTTTAATCATTTATGGGTATTATGATTCAATATTAATAACGTAGAATGAGTTTATTTCTACAATCTCATCGTTTATCACAATTAGTTACAATTAGGATTCCATTTGATGAAATATTATGCATAATCTCTTGTAAACTCTCATAAATTTAATTATAATATTTCAATTAATTATATCATAATTTAATGGTACTATATTTCCCCTAATTGGTAATTAATATAGTTAGGAATTGTTTTAGGAAAATCATACCACATTTCCCACTTCGGTTGAAAATCTGTTTTAATTAAAAAAAAATTTCTAAAAATGTTTTTAAAACTTTTAAATGATATTTTCATATTATATTCATTAAAATTTATTTTTAATTTTATTACATTTTAAAAAGTGTTTTGATATATTTTCAAAGAAACATTTATTTTTTTTCTAGGTTATTTTCAACGATAAATGTTTTTAAAATGTTTTAGGAATTTAAAAGAGTTTTTCAAATATTAATGGATATTTTCATCAAACAGTTTTTATTTGTTTTTTTAATTATTAATTCATAAGTCTTCAATGTGGTTTAAAATAATTCAATTTCAAAAAACATTTATTCCTTAAATGATGATTATTTTCAATGAAAGGTTGGTTTACATTAGTAATTCTCTAAGTGATTGTTTCTTTCTCCACGTAATATGGAATCATTTTTATAGTATATAAATTACCAGGGATATAAACCAAGGAAAAAATTATTATTCATTATTTTAATGACTTATGCTTATGGTGAAAAGTTTATTACAAAAAATACTTTCTTTAATTGGTAATATATGATAAAATGATTGAGAAACCCCTCTCATTCTCATAGAATATTATATAATGAAATGTTTGTGATATTCATTTCATTTGATTGGAAATGATATAATACTTATGAAACCCATCTAGTTTTAGGGGTACTAATATGATGAATGTTTTATTATCATTTGAAACATGAATTTATGATTTTGTTATGTGATAGGTGGGACCTATATCTCCCTCAAATTCATATTGTAATGATAATTTTTCAATGAGCTCAAAGGGCATGTGGGAGTGAATCTCAAGGATTTAACAAGATAATACATGGGAGGGAATCCCATGACTATGAAAAGTGGGTACATAGGAGGGAATCATAAGCCTTTGACAAGAGGGTACACATGAGGGCATCCCAAGCCTATAAAAAGAGGGTATATGGGAGGGAATCCTGAGCCCATAATAAGAGGGTATATGGTATGGAATCCCAAAGCATCAATAATATGGTTCATGAGGGGTATCCCAGTCATGTAATAATAGGGTAAAAAGGAGGGCATCCTGATTCTCCAATAATAGGATACATAGGAGAATATCCCCTTCCCGAAGAAGGTACATGATTAATTATTACATTTCAAAACATATTATGAATATCCTGGTAGGCATACCTGATATAATATTTTCTTTAATTTTGTATATGACATAATTTCATATCTTACTCTTGTGTTATTAAATCTTGGATCATATTATTTTATTCCATTTTGATTCATTTCTTAAGATCATCTAATCATTATTCCATGACTCATTATTATTTTCTTTGATTTGTAAGGTATGGTCTTCAAATTTAATCTTCATGTTTTCATACCCTTATAGTCATTTTTTTATTATGTACATCATTTATTTAAACCTACTATGAATTTGAGCTTACCATTTCTTATATTTTCTTTCACTATGTCATGTATAAATTAATTAAGTAATAGTTATAAATGGGAATATCTTTATAGGAGATATTTAATATCTTTCCCAATTAAAGTGATTATTTTTCTAGGTTTCCAAATCCTTTAAACTATTATGGTCCTTGGTCATATAATTATTTAATTTGAAAAATACTCATCTAAAATGATATAATATCCATTTATGTTAAGCAGGGGTTTCTATGGGAATCTTATGGTTTCTTTATAACTACCAATATGTTCATTATGAAGAATTATATATCAAGCATCAGTTAATAATGTTGGAAGAAATTAAATATAGTGGAATATCTAATAATGAAGTGACCTATGGCACAAAGGTTCATCCCCTATCTGATCATGGTATACCTTATTCTAGGTTACACAATCACAAATAAAGTGATGATTCCCATCAATATCATAACAACATTCATATATTGGATGATTATATCCATTGTGTGATTGTCATGTTGGAGATCCTTAATACTTGTCATGATTAAATGAAAACCTCCTATTTCAAGACCATGAAGTCTATAATCTATTGGCCACACAATAATATTCTTCTCCATAATGTCCCTTAACAATTTCCAAATATCATTTCTCCTCTAATAAAATGATCTTTGTCACCAAGGACCTCCCTACCAACTATAAAAATATTAGGATTCATAAAGAGAGCTATCTATCTTAGATGTCTCTATGGAGGTCCTACTAAATATTTTGTTTTGGGATTTATCCATCTCTAACTATACCAATAGAAAATCATGTAATATTGGTGGACCTCATTGTGTAATGTACTTTAGTTATATCACCCCGTTGTAACTTAAAATTATCATTAATCCTCATTGAGTCAAATTTCAATGGATATTAATCATTATATAAAAAGTGATTAAACTGCATGATTAAGAGTATAATATCATTGTGGATATATATAACTAAACTTAGTCATCACCATGTTACTCTATGATGAATAATGGACTTAATAGATGCAAATTAAACCATCTGATAGGTTTTTGTGTGCTTGAGTTGGAAAGCATAGACCACTATTTCAAATAAATCCTTTTCTTCATAAGGGGACATCTCACCAAATATCCTAATAAGTATTCTCCTTATCAACTCACATAATGGATTTTGAATATGTGTAATTTAATCTTATGAAATCTGATCTATCAGTTTCCCAAAATAAAAATGAACATTATCCTGGAACACTTTATGGAGGTCTACACTCCTCTACTTAGAGAGATTTACTTATCTCAATTCACCTATAGGGAAAACCTCAAGAATATTCACATATATAGAAGTCACATCACTCATCTCATCATCATCAAAACCCTGTCTTAGTATCAAAATTACCTTTCATTTTAGATTGATCCGTAGAAATTATAATATGTACCATAACAATATGAGAAATTCATTGGATATTACTCAATAGGTAAATGGAATAAATGGTACATTATTATATGACCAATGTTTAATTGGTTTTCCTATGACATGATCCTCATAATATTGAGTTTAAGAGAAGGGGGTTAGTGTTTTGGTGTATGGATACATTATTCATTTCACCATAATCAATTCCCCTTACCTAAGAGATAACCACATGAAACATTAACACCCTTTCCCTAATTTCCCAAAAAAATATATAAAACATCTGATTCACTAAACATTGTCTCAATTTAAGACTTCTCATATACCACCCTATCATGACTAGATGCACTAGGGACTAACCTTGACTAGTGGTACATAAAAAGTGACACCCCATTCTCACATCTAAAAGGAAAGGGGGTGTTAACAAGTGTCAGGTAGAAATATCAATCAAATAGGAGGCCATATCCAAATGTTAATATACACATGAACACCTCCATTTACATAACAATAATTATGTTCATATAAAATAGTAGTAATCCAAGATGAAATAATGTATTATATAACCTCTATGAACAACCAAAGTGTAGTAATATAAGTAAATCTAGTGTATAAATGGGATAAAATACAATACCTATGAAAAAAATCAGTTCCTAAACTAAAAATACATGAGAATGATAGCATGATTCACAATATAGGATTCTGACCTCATCCTATAATCATCGTTATTGTGTACGTCAAAGCTTCCCCAATACTAGACTGGCCAACATCACCAACTAATTTCATGTAATCTTCAGAATTAATTTCACATGTGTGGAAATACCATGGTTGGATTACTATATACATACATATAAAGATATCCAAAAAAATTGTAATAAATTCATCTAAAAATAAAGATCGACTCAAGAGGTAAAGAGGTGATAATAAATTCAATAAATAGGTATTCTCATAATGAATCCATAGTTGAAGAGAGTGGAATATATATCTTCCAAAAAAATATATCATGAGTCTATCTTTATATCTAAGATACAATTATATTTTAATGCCAATATCCTAGTGTAAAACTCACTCGGATACAATGGGGGAACTGTGATTCTCTGGAAGTATCCTAAATCAAGGGAGTAAAAAATATAGTAGAGGAACCACCACATTTCATAGCTCAGTGATAATGGAGTACCAATAAAAAAGATAGAGGAACAATGTCCAAATGTGTATGGTTACTATCAACACAACCTATATATATACAGTGTGAGACCATCACCAGAAGAAAATTTTCCTCTGTCGGGGGAATAATGATCCCAGCATCATCTCTGATGAATTCTTCTTGTCCCTGACATCATAAAACCATCACTGATGTAATATAAAATCACTCTCTCTATCATCATTGATATCTCTTATATAAAATAAAAGGCCATCATTTTAACAAAAATTTAAATATACAATGAATTATTTCTGACATGGAAAATTTTGATCCCCAAAGAAGAATATATGGGAGGTATATCTTTCATAAAAATGTACATGGTGTGTCCCCTAGAATAGATAGTGTCTAGTGTAAATTATATGACTAGTAATTCCCAGATGTTCCTCTTATTTTGTGAAAATTTATTTACATTGACACTGGTGTGACCTAAATTATTTTTAGGTCCACCTAGGGGCATATGATTGTACCTCTCGAACACAGCTCAATAGGCTGGGATGCTTAACATGATGTTTCCATTCAGGGATACTATGTTTAGAAAAGGGTCCAAGGCATGTAGTACTTACACATTAATCAACTAATTGGTTATGGACACATGATCATAAGGCTAAAAAATATGATCATATGTTACTAAAAATAAATATGTGACACTTATTTTGGATAAGAAACTGTTTCCACTATATATGAAGGCAACACAATGCATGTAATTTTAAAACACATGGTTTGTAGTCAAGAATTTCATAGATGGTGCGTATTATTTCTAGATCATCACCCATACATAGATCTAATAAAAAATCATTCCTAATTCTCCTTCCATGCGCCAATATCCATGAAATCATCTCTGTCAATGATTTCATTACTATTTTGGTTGAAACCATGATTTTCATCAACCAATGCATTTTTTATCACACATATAATGCCCCTAGGGTTTTCCTAACCCTATTATTATTCTATGATATTTTCAATAATGAAAAATACATTCTCTATTATCATATTTACTATCATTCATAAAAATCATTATGAATCTAATGTTTGCTCATTATTCAAACTTGTTCTATTATTGAACTTTCATCCTAATCCGATGATAAACATAAGGAATATGGGAAGAATAACCTAATTATCAATGTAAATTCATTAATTTTAAAGGGAAATACAAACAATGATAAAAAATATAGAATTTATGAAAATAAAATGAATTATAAGCAAAAAGATCAAATCATTTAAGATGAAAATAAATAAAATCTTATTAGCATGGATAGAGAGATAATAATTCAGGTAAAACAAAATGATATAAAATTTATTAATTAATCCCAGAAAGTAGGCTTGAAATATACAAATAATATATCCCTACATAAATATTAGATTGATTTCCAATGATAAATTATTATTTGATTAAGTCATTAGAGTAATCTGAGATCTCTATTTCTGATCCACAAATCTCCATTGATATGATGTGAAAGGTTCTGTCACATTGTGATGGGATATACCCCAATTGGAAATATCTCAAGGTTATTTGGATAACACTAAGGAGTTTCCAAAACTTGTTTTAAATAGTGTAACAATTTAGTGAAATCATTTATTTAAGGAATTAAGGAAATTTAACTACTAAATTTAAATTATTTATTTAATCCATTGGTGAAAATATATCATCTCAAAACCTAATGCAAACAAAACATATGTCACAACTATAGAAACCCCACATTCAGAGATATGAGAAGGTTTTATATTTCCTTTACAGTATGATGATAAATAGGAATTCTATTTATTTGGAAACGATGTTCACAAATAGTTTAATATATTTTTTATATATAATATATCGATTCAGGGGCAATTTGAAGAACATAATAACATGAAAACTCTAATGAAAAACCTCTAATAAAAACTAAAAATATGAAAATGGTCCAACCATGGAAATTATAGTCTTTGCACTTCTATCCATTGAGATAGAATTGAAAAAGAAACATGATAAAAAAATTTAATTCCAGATGATAGATAACAAAAAAACTGATCTATTAAGAATATTTTCATCAAGAGAGGAATGAGAGATAAAATGTAATATTTAGAGTAATGACATAAAATGGAAAATTATTTTTTACACATTTACTCAATTTTATTACGTACAGAATGATATGTATAGGTTTTGGTGTCCCTTATGATTTGATCTAGAAACCAATGTCATTCAATTTCTTCTTCTACAATGGTTTAAATAGTTTATTATAAATGAAAATATGTATGAGTATAATAAATATTTTTCAATATCCTCAATAAGTTTAGTTTGGATAATAATAACATGAAATGTCTAAGAAACAGTAATATATTGATAATGGATGAGGGTAAAAGTTAATATGTGAAGAATAAAATGTTTGATGTAAAGTCAAATAGTGGATTTTTCAAATAGAAATTCAAAGTCATTACAACCTGAGGGGGGAGTGTCTAGGAGGGAATGTTATTCAAATATGGAATGAATATAGATTGGAGGAGTATTTTTTTTGAATACCTACAGGGTCAAAGGAAACGTAATTGAGATTATATGAAAGGTATTAATGTTATATAAATTTTTAATAGATTTTGATGTTTATATATTACGAAATATACATAAAAACAATTTTTGTGAATAATTATGGATGCAATTTTAATGTATTTTCTATTGTAAGAACAAAAATTATGCATTCATGTTATAGAGTAAGTGATTCCATTTTATTGAGTTGGATACAATTGTTTAATTTAATGCTCTATTTAACGAGAATAAAGAATATATATTTTCATCTTATTAACCTCTTATATATTAAGAGGTGTTACTGCAATCAATGATTATTATCAATAAATGAGATAATGTTTATGATACACATGAATATGATTGATTTGATTCTATAACATGTTTAAAAATATACATGGATGAAATAATTATTCCCTGAAAAGTGATTTTTTTTAATATATTTTCTAAAATATGAGAGAAAGTGTTACAAAACCAATTTTTTGGATTTTCTAATCTATAAAAATACTTTTATGGATTTTTTTTCTAAAATCATAGAAATCTATATAAGGTATGGTTTTTAAAATTTATTTATTATATCATTCCACTACTGGGAATAAATTTAATTTCCACACAGACATGTGTTTTTACTTAATATAATTATTTTATGAATATTATGTAACTTCAAAGAGGACAGTAGGTGTATATTTTGTCATAGCAAAGTTCAATGTGTAATGAATTAAATAATATATCAGTGAAACTCAATAATAATATCACTTTATATCCAAAAGAATTATAATGTATATAGGTATATATAGAGAATGTAAATAGTTGCATTTAGTTAATAAAATAATATCACAGAAATGTTTTAATGGAAATGTTTCAAGATAATAATGATGAACTGAGAAAAGTTATTCACATATATAATAAGTTATTAATATTGTAAAATCAAATTTTATTGAGGAAACAATTTTGAACACATTAAAAAATAATTGAATATTAAAAATAGGATTTGTATCATCACCATTTTTCATTTTATATTTATCAATAGATGTTACTCAAAAATGAGATTAGTGGGTGGATTCATTTGACGTTAACATAGATATATGGAAGGAATTACATTAAGATTTAATCAGTTTAACAAAACATTAATAGTGAATTAAATATTAGGATTATTTGGTGGCACATCAAATAAGGCATGATTAAACAAATTAATGAGTGTTTTTGTTAACTATATAGAAAAAAATTTAAATATATAAAATGTATCATGTTATAAAAAGAATATTTTAGTTTATCATTATTTAATATTAGTTATATATATTCGTGAAATTTAATGTAATTATTAACTAAATTTATGACTTTATATTATCCTTAGTCGATGCACGTTATGACCAATTATAGTTTATAATGAAATTTTAATTTTATTTTGGGTATGGTTTCATATATAGATAAAAAATACTCTCAGGAGACACAAAATGACGTTTGTTTCTTAATATCCCACAATGTATAGAACATAGAGGGTTATACAATAAATATTTGTAATAAATAAAGATCATGATTCATATTGAATCCCAATACTAGAGGTAATTCAAGATACATATCATGAAAACATTCATACATTGATACAATTCTTAGGATATCATTGAGATAGAAAAAATCAATGGATTAGTGGGAAATATTGTTGATCATGTCTATTGGTAATTTTAATCATGAAGGGATATGACTTCTTGGAATGAATAGTTTGGAAAATGGTTCATCAATTGAGATATAAAAAAGGATTTTATGGTTGTAATAGGTTACGGGACATGTGGTTTTATTATTTACTGGGATAGTGTATTGTGATGTGGTTATCCATCACAGGGAATGACATGTGATGAAACCATACTTATAATCCTATACTCTAATAATTAATAATGTATGAGTGGATTCTATGGAATTAAAATATGTAATGTCCCATGAGTAGTTGATTAATTTGACAAGGGGATTTTATTATTCTATATAAAAATATGTGATACAATTATTATATATGTTAATAGAGAAAAATTTTCATGATGTAGATAATGCACGATCATCCTATATCTTAGGTAGCACTAATGAAATGACAGCTTTCGAAATAAACAATGAGGTCAGAGTTTATGGTTGAAAAACATGATATTAATTCTTATTAAACATATATATATATTATCATTATTTAATATGAGTTTTTTGATAGATATTCATAAGGTATTTCATATAATGTTATACATGGAGAAATTAAATATATGCTTCCATAATTGTCATAAAAATATCAAAATGTTGTTTTGAATAGGGTTCCAAAAGACATTTAATATGATATAGAAAAGGTCCAAATGGAAAAAACTCCATGGGGATTTAGTATAAGTAGTATACTGATAGATATATTCATTAAATCTAATAAATAATTTTTTTTCTATCTTATAGTGCATGATATGTGGTTTGTTATATTATAAGCCACACTTGGAACCAAAAAATATCACATTCCATGGAATGTATATAATTTGGTCTAATACATGATATATCTTAACACTCAATCACATATATCGTAGTGTACAATATATTACATTCATAAATGTTATAAATTGGGTTAATTATGTTGTATAATTAAAAATATCATTTGAATGTTAGTTTTTAACATTAAATCATCTTCAACAAATGGATGTCATTGATTTTCATGTTTTATATAATAAAATATATAACAAAATTAGAATGACTCTTTTAAATGATTAATCAATTTCAAAGGGTTATAAATTTATATTAGCAACAAGAACTAGTTAATCATTTAATAACATTCAAGTGTGATATCCATGGTTGAATGAGGATTTTTCATAAGAACTATAAATCGATTATGAGTCCATAAAAATTTAATACGATCATTTGAAATCCATATCAATTATCTCTAGATAACTATATATTGTATTTATTACTTTACCATATATAGGTACACTTATATTGTGGTAAAAATTTGGATCTCACCAAATATCACCAAGATTGACCAATGTATAGAACCCATTGGAGGAAGGATTTCTTAACTACGTCTATGTGATATTTATCAATTGTGAGATTTAAGATTGAAGGATTGAAAATATTTGGTGAATAATAAACTCTTAAATTTTTTATGTAAGGTTCAAATTTAAATAGCATGAATCACCATATAATTGGTTTATTTTTTACACATATAAAATAGGTGTTATTAAATCTTAAGAAACATATTCGAACATTCCCTCAAAACATCATCCAATAAAAAATGTCATAAAAATTGTGGCGAAAAAAAGAAGAGGAATAAAAATAGTAATAGGTTTTTCCAACTTGTTTCCCCCCTATTAAATGTATAAATTGTACATTCCTTATTATATTGATAAATTTATAGGATCCTTTATTAAAAGATAATGAAATATTAAAGGATTTACTATGATAAACATGATCAAACCCTATGTAGATAAGTTCACCCCTTATAGTTGGTTCACCAAATCAAATATTAATGAAAGATCTATTTACCAAACCAGCATCTCAAATGAAATTGAATAATTATAATGTATCATTTATCTATGATGCATCATCATTTAGGAGATAACTATTCATAAAGTTGGGGGTGACCTCGAAGATGTATATTCATGCAACTCATTCTCTATGTCTGTATTTAATGATTGTCCAATGGAAATCCTTCGTAATTACTTTCCATAAATAATATCTTACTTCACCCATATAATACATATATTACGGATAATGGGAAACCCCAAGAAGTTCCCAAATTAATGAGACCCTTTAACATACTGGATATAAAAACTAATCATAATGATACTATAAATAGTTTAATTAAAATAAATGATGCCCCTTATTTTATAGATGAAAATAATGGATTATCCTTCTAATGAATTTTTATTATTGAGTGGCACCATAATTATTTCCACATATACCCTAGAATATTATATTGAAAATGATTAGTGTAGGGATGATACATCTGTGAAAGAAAACAATTGGACATGAGTATGTGAAGAACTGGTTTACATCTGACATTAATTTAATCCATGGGGATAAGAATCCTGAACAATAAATTCATATTCAAGCATCCCTATATACCATTACAAAGGGTCTTAGTGTCACCCTATATTATTGGAACTGTCCCATCAAAACAATTAATATTAATTCTACTTATGAATACACCATGAAACTATGATATAGAATTTAGAACCTCTGATTAAATAATATTTAGATTCTATAAGGGGATATACTCAATGATGATGATTATAATGTCAAAAACCGATTATTACTAATTGACCCTCTTCAGTATAAAAAGGAAAGGCAATCCACAAAATGTTAATCATTTTTCTCAGCTAATGAAATACCACATACACTAGTCTATATTCCTATTCATTGATTTTCAATCAAATTATTCCCCCATCGAGTTTCCATAATACCAATTCATGGAGAGCTATCTATGTTATAATATAATATTGGGATTTATTTCATAGGTTGGGGTTCTCAATGTTTTATCCACATTATTAAATGACTCTAAAAATATATATTCACTACTATAAGATGAAAATATTCATACCTAAAGTGGGCATACATGAAGCTTCCACAAGATAAATTATGAAATACAAATTTTTCATCATTAAAAGATACAAGGAAATTAAAGAAACAACATAATAAAATTACATTTAGGTGTATTCCACTATTACTCAATTCACTTCATAAATTCTATCCCTTTTCATTATTATTCGATTAATAAATATCCTAAATTATAAGGGTTGTTGTAAACTATATTTACTATAACAGAGTAATAAACATTTATCCTTACCACCAACTATATAAAATTTGTTTATTTCACAAAATTATTATAATGTACTATGTTAACTATTTATTATCTAGGGCATACAATTCTTTTTGGCATTAAATCTCAATTTTTTCACCATTCAACATAATGGTTGGTTGAATGTGGACTCAAACGTATCTCTTCTTTATAGTCAGTATTCATGTTTATCCATATCCATATTCTAAATATTGTTTCATTATGTTTCCTCACTATACAGTAAATAATTTTTAAGGAAATTTTAAACTATAATTTAATTTCATTTCAAATTTTATAAAATTATCATTTTTAAAATATTATTCATGGGAAATTATGGAATTTTTTATAGTGTTAAAATACTGTTCTTTTTTAAGATCTTCATTTTTATATTTTATCTTATTTTCAAGATTATAATTTGTTATTTATCTTCATTTCCATGTTTATATTTTTTAATTTAAGACAATATTTCAATTTTTTAATATTTCATTATAAAATATGGGTTAATTTTTTTAAAAAGTAAATAAATAAGATTAAATTTAATTATG
This sequence comes from Viscum album, assembly GCA_963277665.1. Classification (NCBI taxonomy): domain Eukaryota; kingdom Viridiplantae; phylum Streptophyta; class Magnoliopsida; order Santalales; family Viscaceae; genus Viscum; species Viscum album. The sequence continues at coordinate 601,542,668 of OY728125.1, forward strand.
TTTATTTTCATCTTCAATTAAAAAATATTTCTCTTTAATATTATCTATTTAAAAGTTTTTAGTTATTATAATTATTTTAAAATTACGTCTTTCAATGTTCTTTTTTCAACCATATGAAATTGAAATTAAAATAACATGTATGATAGATTTTTAAAGAATGTTATAAAAGATTTATGAACTTTTTTTATAATATAGATTCAATTTTTCTCTCAAAGTCTAGAAGTTATATCTGTATTATAATAATGACTCTTTTACTTCCCACTAAATTATATTAAGTTGTTCTTACATTTAGTAATTGGAATTTCCATATTAAGAGATACAATTATCGATCTATTTATATGTGACACCATCCAAAATTGTTTTGTATACTATATAATTATAAGATTATTTTTGAATTATGAAAATATCCCATAATGTTTCGTATGCTTGACTGGTGAAATTCAATAATAAAAAAATTCATCTTCTTTCTATGGATAAATTATGATAAGGTTTTAATAAATTTTTCACTAACCATTTTTTCCTAGGGGATAACTAATCAAAAATGGAAATATGAATTTTTTTAAGTTCATATGGTACAAATATGTATTTTTTATTATTATTTTAAGGGTAGGGTCCAATATAACTATCCATTTCATTTTCCAAATCCTTATACCACATTTTATAATTATTGAATGTTTTGAGAAGATTAAATATGATCAAATATTAATTAATGATATTGATTTTATTTCCTCACAATATGATTCACATATATGGTTGAGTATGATAAAAATCTAAAGCATGTTCATGATAGAGTTTTCCCATAATGTTTTTATTTCTATTATTATTTTTATAACACATTTTTATGACCTATCCTAATGATTATGTTATTTCCTATGGATCATGTTTATTGACTTTTGAATTTTGTTTTATGAAATATTTATTATGATGTGATTCATTATTTATTATCCATTTATTTTTCCAAATGAATCTCTTATTTTTATACCTCCACTTTGATTATATTCTCACAACCACAAGCTCATCTTATTATGACTTATGATAATCTATTAGTAATTACTATGATTACCCTTAATAATAATAAGAGATCATCGATATTCTGTTTCTATTTCCCCTAGTTGTTAAGAAGATTATTCTTTATGAAATCTTTATAAGGGTATCACGTGTGGATATTTTTTTTGGAAGTTGAAGACTTACTTTAGAATATGATATAATTTGTATTATAGGAATGATCCCTAAAAATGAAAAAATGGGTATCTATCTAAACATATTCAACAAATTAATTAAAAATATAATCCTAAATGGTCTCAGGTATATTGGTGACTAAATTTTTGATATTTAAATTTAAATTATAGAGGGTTAAATTTATGTTTCATCCGTTTTTATCAAAGTCAGTTTGTAAAGAGTGTGATTTTATCCCCAGATCTATGTATATAGATCATGGGTGTTGATGTTTGTATTGGAGCATAATTTATATAACTTTAGAGGATATGGTTTTATCAGTTTAGGAAAATTTAAGATTTATAGGCTCCAACATCAGTAAGAAGTTTATAAGTGATTATAAATCAATGAAATATAAATTCCTTAAATCTATTCGGTGATTTTATTTTAAAATGATTAATAATATTTTTAGAGATATGTATTGAGTTTTGTATAAATACATTATTGAGGTATACATAGAACTTTGGGTTGGTATGTGATATGTTAGTGAGTTAATTATTCTTAATTGGGGTAATGTGTTAATTGATTTTGGTAATATATGATGAGAAAACCACGAGGACTGAAATTTAATTTGATTTTCTGGGAATTTAGATTATTTTTTTGAATAGATTAATATCTTTTGATTGTATATATTATTGATGTATATGATTGTTGGTATATAATTTCTGATAGATTAATGTGGACTGGGGATAAAGGTTATGTTCCGTTTATAGATCATAGGTTTCTGGTATTTTTTGTGTTAGAGTATGGTAAGAAAACATCTCAATAATTATAGGTATATATTTTTTTGGAAGATTTTATTTATATTTAAAGAATGATACATAGAGACATTTGGGTTGAACAAAAAAAGTTATAGTTTGAACAAATAGTTGAACCAAACGTATCTCTGTTTGAAATGATGGTGCTTGGGGATAAGAAGTTTTTAATTAATTTTAATATATCTATAAATTATTATTGAAAACATTTGGTTTTGGTGATTAGTTGATATTAGGACCATGAAAATATAGCGGTGAAGAAACCATAGTTTTATAACAAAGGAATTTTGTTGGGCACAAATTGTTTTGATGAATGAAAATATTGATATATTTATACCATCAGATGAAGATAATTCTTATAAAATATATTATGGTAGGAAAATCATTAGAAATTATCTCATGAGTCATGACTACATTGATAACACCCTCATATGTTTTCAATCGTGAGAGAGAATAAAATTGTGAGGAATAATTTTTATTTAATGGGGAATAATGATTCACCAAATGATTTTAGTATGTGTTTTCAATTAAATTAAAGCATTTTTGGGAAGATTGATCGCACAAAAAATAAGATGAAATGAAAAAATAAATATTTTATTATGATAAAATAAGGCATAATAGAAAAATATTTGAAATTATTATAATATAATATGAAACACCATTATGAAAATAACCAGAATTTTAAAACCTAAAGTAAATATAAAAAAATTAATTAAAATTATTTATTACAAAACATTTATTATAATTCCTTACATATTATTATTACTACTTTTTAAGAATTATTAAATATTTTCAAACACCAATTAACTGATGATGTTTAATAACTAGAGGATAAATAAGTAATTTGATTTTATTAAAATCATGAAAGGTTAACAATATATATTTCCCAATGAACTTTTTTTAAATTATTATTTACTTTATCAAAAAAAAATTATAATTTTAAAATATTGATTATAATAATATATAAAATATATACATGTATATAGTAATACATTAACTCTAATTTAATTAAATATTGATAGGAAATTGGATTACAAACACTTAGGATTTAAAAGTTCATTTCTCAAAAAAACATCCTTTCTCTAGATTTTATATTTTGATTAAAAATAAATTTTTTTAATTTTGTAATTTTATCTTAGTAAAATTTACTTCATTTTTGGATTCATAAAATGAAAATTTTCTTATGGTGAATTGTTGTTAATTCTCAGAAATGTTTGATTTTTAGGTGGATAATACAATAATAACTTAATTAAAAATACCATATTCTTTATGAAACCATCTTTATATAATCCGGAATTAATAAATTATTAAACATTTTGTCTATAAGATTATATATTTATGGAGTAAAATAAATTATTTCAAAATATTATACCGATTTTAAAACCCTTTGATTAACATTTTTGGAACCTAAGGGATATTTTATTATAATAAAAAATCATTCTTTACCCTTTTTCTATATTCATGTACTCGCAAGGATAGTTTTAGTTTTGAATAACTTTTAAATTCCCAAAATGAATATTTAATTAATATGTAACTAATAAATATAATTGAACTAATATAAAACATTGTTGATGAAAAAAAAATTTATGCTTAAAAATCAATTTTTATAAAAACAATTTTTGTTGCATTTTGAGAAATTTAACTAAAATTAATATTTACCCCCACTAAAAATTATATATTTTAATATATATTTGAAATTTGTAATATTAATTTTCAAAATATATAATAATTTTCTTTTCATATTAATTATAAAATGAATAATTTATGAGGGTAAAATTCAGTCACAATAATAGTGATTTAAATGGTTAGCATGCGTAAAATTTAGATATAATGCCATAAATATAACATAAAATTATGTATAATTTATTTAATTATTTTATTGTCAAACCCCCAACATTAACTTAGAAATTTAGTAAATCACATAAACTTTCATTGGGATTGACTTCCCATTAATGTTAATGGAAAAGTATTTTCAAAATGTCACTTCTCTCACTTATAAAAATGGAACTCCTAAACCCCTTATATTTCACATTAACAATTTGACCAAATATCATTAAACTACCAAATTAGATTTCCTAACAAGATTATGACACCATTTTTATCCTATATCCCCATGATATTTCTCAAATCTCTTAAAAAATAAGGCTTCCAAAAAGAAAGATGATTTATTTTTTATAATTAGTAATTCATTAGATCTATTTTCATTTATCATATTCATCAACCTAATAATTAAATTAACTTATCACATAAATATGTTTTTTCATTATCTATTCTTATTTTTAAATGTTAAAATATCACAGTATAATACCATGTTATCACTTATTCAACAATAATAACATGTTCTTATATGGGTTGATTTTATAAAATAAATGGAATTTATTATAATTTTTATCATATAAATGTCTGATAAGAAAATAAGTACTTATAATTATATGTATTAATTTTGAATATTACATTTTTTACAAATTACCAAGTGGAAATATTAAAAAATTGTATTTACCAATAAAGACTAATGTTTTTTAATTCAATAATCATTGAAAAATGTAATTTTAATAATTTAACAAGAACCATTACCATAAGTACCATGAAATGAACATGGGACCCCATAAATATATAAAATAAATAAATGAAATTATAATAAATATTATTGATATTATTAATCGATGTAACATTATAATTTGTGAGATCCTTTAAAAAGGATGTTGTAAGGGATACAGGATGATTAACACCCAAATGCTAGTTTAATAATAAGAAATTAATATTTGGGTAATATGGAATTATAAATTTTTCATTTAAAGAAAATTAAATACGAGTAATTATATTATTAAAATGAATAATAAACCAAAAATTATTATATAAGGAGTTTAGAGGGCATCCGACTAAGAAGATGTCCAGGGTATGTGTTTTTGGTCTCAATTTCAATTCATTAAAACCTTTTTATTATTAGGACAAAATTTACCATTATATTGTGTAAATAATAACATATTGATACTTGTTACATTATATACATGGTATTATGGAGTTTTGAACATAATTTAATCCCCACTTTTACATTTCATTCAATTCATAATGTTCCTAAGTCAGAAGGGTTGTCGTTAACAAAATTTACTTTAATTGATCTGTATTATTTATTCATGAAATTCATTCTTATATTTTTATTCAATTAACTGTAGGATTTTTTCATACATTATTCCCTCAAAATTTTTATGGTTTACAATTTTTCCTACTGTTACGCCACCCATTGGTTCACAATTCAACCAAATGATTTATTGTGTGGGGATTCGACCATATCTCTTATTTATGATAAGTAAAATTTTCACTTATATATATATATTCCTTATATCTTTTCAATAATTTCATTCTCAATAAATGAATTATTTTATAATGTTATATTATACAATATTTATATTTATTTATACATTTTTTGAATGGATGATTTTTAATGATCTCTAAATGGGTCAATTTTAAATTTTTTTCAAAACAGAAAAACTAATAGTTTTTACATCATCCTTGTGAAAACATTTCCCACCATAATGAATTTTTTTCATAATTAATCTTCATTTAAAATATTCAACAATTTCTTTTAAATAATATCCAATTCCCATTTTTGTAAATTTTTCATTTCAAAAATAATGGTTAATGATTTAGAACAACAAAAAGGGATATAACATTATATATTACATCATTTTTATCTTTAACTACTGGAAAGGCTATCATCCCCAAGACTTTTATAGCAACAGTTCAAAAGAACCATTGGTATAGGTGTCATTTACCAATGGTTTTAATAAAACATTGGTAAAGGTGTGGTTAGGGAAGGAATTTTCAATGGTTTGAAGAAACCATTGGGAAATACATGCTTTTACCAACAGTTTTTAATAACTGTTGGAACCCCCCCCCCCCAATTCACTTAAATAGAACCACATTCACACGACTCCCAGAAGTGCCCAAATTTCCAGAATCATATTCCTCCGACTCCTAGAAGCTCCCGCCTAGGTGAACCTCTTCCATCCGATCAGCTACAACTCCCCCATTCAGGTTAGACTCCTTCAACCACTTCTCATATTAGCTATGTATATCTTTCTATTCTCAATATTTCTCCATTTATTTCACTATTTAGAATGATCATGTCATTTTTCCCTATTTCTTGGTATATTGGAAAATTTTATGATTCACAACTCCCTTCACGAATTGTGTACTAAAATCACTACATCAATGTACACATTGTCCAATTAATATTTTCATCACACATATACATTTATAAGGTCATGGTCTTTTTCTTGTGTTCTAATTTTAAAGATTCATTGCTATTTATTTTAATCTCAATGCTCCAAATATTACAGCTTCATGCATATGAACTCATAAGAAACTGTTTGTAATATTTATTCAAAGTATTTAATGAAAATAACTCTTTTCATTAAGATCATTTCAAACGATAAGATCGTATTCATCTACATTTTTGTACACTATGTGTGTTACGTAACAAGTATGTATCATATTTCTATCAAAATATTTATATATATAAAATGAAAAACTGTTCACTTATCCTTTACATAATAGAACATATGGATTGTCTTCTTCAACTTTGCAAAATAGTATGTGGTCCCTAATTATGTTTCACAGAAGAAATATGAGATACTTAACTGTACAATCCAATGTTATTTATGAATAAAATATCAACAAAGGGAACTCTTAGGGGGACCTCTCCTTCTCCCATGTAGTACTTCATCCTTCTTTAGGAAACTAATTCATAGAATGTCAAATTCGAAATATTAATGAATATTAGTTTTCTTAATATTACCATTAATCATTCTGCCTTCAACATCATACATGAGTTATTCAATCACCTTTTTAAAACACAATGATCATTTTCACTGATTTGGGGATCCTCAAAATGCATGGGAAAATCAGAAAAACACATGTATTGAATCGTTCTTCTCATATGGTTTCATGGATACAAGTTCATCTAAAAAATCACGACTACGTGGTTCAAATATCAAAAGGACCATGGGATTATTATTCTTCACACAAATGAAGTTGTTTTCATCTCTTCCTTTTGTGAACGGAAATCTCATGATCTACTCTATTCCACTCCAAAAAATCATTATTTGTATGTGAGATAAAACACAATAAAACTTGTATAGAATGGACAGATATGGTACTTTCTATGGGATAGGTGGTTTTCCTTTTTTTAGTGGGGATATATGTTGCTTTCCGTGGACATTAGTTTGAGTGTTATGAAATGTAATAGCTTTTCACAATATTTCTATTTTTTAACATCAATAAATTATTTTAAAAACACTATTTACACATTCTACATCTTTCCGGAAAAGCCATCACTTTTAAATATCTTGAACAATGTTCTGCCAGGTCTATAGTGTCTTCTTGTATGTGATAAATGAAAAAATTACAAAACACATCTCTCTTATAATTTAAGCACACATAACTGAATTAGTATATCATTGCTTTATTTTAATAGCTCACTATATCAACTAGAAATTCATCCATTTTCGTTTACTTAAATATATTTTTTATTAAACATCCATCTTATTGATTTCCTTATGATGAAATGACATATAACAATTCTTTTTATATAATGGATAGAAGTTGGACATATGAAACTGATCGGATCTCAAGTGATTTTCAAAACAATTTGGAGAGCTTTTAATATTTTTCATTTCACAATTCTTCAGATTGTGGTCACATACACTACCACGATCTTATTGGGTTGGTAGTCCTTGGTTTAGTTGTGAATAAGACACCTACCACATAACCAAATATAGTTTTCAAGAAAACTACTTTGTGTGGTATCACAGTGGAGAGAAAATGAAATCTCAAATTTCTGATCACAACGAGAAAAATCGCTATTTTGCGACGGGCTATTTGCGGCGAGAATAAATCTCATTGCAAATAACAAGTCTAGGAATCTATTTGCGATGGGGAGAAGTGCCCATCGCAAATAACTAATTATTTGTGTTGAGATTTCATCTCCCGTCGCAAATTGTATGGTGCGGCTTGTGCGCCAAACCGCGCAGGGTTATTTGCGATGGGTCTCGTTGCAAATACCCGGCAGCAGTCACTAACGTTATTCGACGGGATGTCGTCCCATCACAAAAAGACTGTCGGCAGGAACTATATGCAACGAGACCCATTGCAAATAACCTTTTAACCGCCGACTGTAATTTATTCCGGCGAGGATAATAGTGACAGGACCCATCGCAAATACCACCATTTGCGATGGGCTTCTCATCGCAAATAATCTCATCGTAACTAATCTAACCTATATATACCCCCATCTATTTTTTCCCGAATCGTTTAGATCTTGTTTTCTCTCTCTCTTCATTCTTCAGTTTCAATGAGAAATTTTCATTTAGTTGATGTTTTTTATACAAGAGCAATTGGAGGGCGTCAATATCTTCAGAATATCAACGTTTAAGGTATTTATATTTTATTTTTTTATATTTATTTTATTTTTTATGTTAATTTTAATTGTTGTTTATGAGTTCTAATTTAATTAGATTTCAATTGATTTTTTATTATATTTAGTTTTAGTAAGAAATTGATATTGTTAGTAATAATTATAAATAATTAGTTGTAAATAATATTAATTAGATATAACTGGGAACAAATATAGATAATTATCAATAAACATATATAATTCACAATAAATAGTTATAATTAGGATTAATTAGTAAATATTAGATATAATTAGATATAATTAGAAATAATTAGATATAATTAGTAATAATTAGATATAATTAGATATAATTAGTAACAATTAGTAATAATTAGTAATAATTAGATATAATTAGTAATAATTAGGAATAATTAGTAATAATTAGGAATAATTTGGAATAGTTAGTAATAATTCGTAATAATTAGTATTAATTAGGAATAATTAGTAATAATTAGTAATAATTAGGAATAATTAGAAATAATTAGTAATAATTAGAAATAATTAGTAATAATTAGATATAATTCGTAATTATTAGTAATAATTAGCAATAATTAGTAATAATTAGTAATAATTAGTAATAATTAGATATAATTAGATATAGTTAGATATAATTAGATATAATTAGATATAATTAGTAAGAATTAGTAATAATTATTAATAATTTGTAATAATTAGTAATAATTTGGAATAATTAGCAATAATTAGGAATACTTAGAAATAATTAGGAATAATTAGCAATAATTAGGAATAGTTAGCAATAATTAGAAATAAGTAGGAATAATTAAGAATAATTAGGAATAATTGAGAATAATTATTAATAATTAGTAATAATTAGTAATAATTAGTAATAATTAGTAATAATTAGTAATAATTAGGAAGAATTAGTTATAATTAGTATTAATAAATAATAATTAGAAATAATTAGTAATAATTACAAATAATTTGGAATAATTATTAATAATTAGGAATAATTATTAATAATTAGTAATAATTAGAAATAATTACGAATAATTAGTAATAATTAGTAATAATTATTAATAATTATTAAAAATTAAGAATAATTAGGAATAATTAGGAATGATTAGTAATAATAAGTAATAATTAGTAATAATTAGTAATAAAAAGTAATAATTAGATATAATTAGATATAATTAGATATAATTAGATATAATTTGGAATAATTAGGAATAATTAAGAATAATTAGGAATAATTAGGAATAATTAGGAATAATTAGGAATAATTTGAAATAATAATGAATAATTAGGAATAATTAGAAATAATTAAGAATAATTAGGAATAATTGGGAATATTTAGAAATAATTATGAATAATTATAAATAATTAAGAATAATTACTAATAATTAGGAAAAATTAAGAATAATTAGGAATAATTAGTAATAATTTGTAATAATTTGTAATAATTAGTAATAATTATTAATAATTAGTAATAATTAATAATAATTAGTAAAAATTAGGAACAATTAAGAAGAATAAGGAACACTTAAGAAGAATTAACAACAGTTAGAAACACTTAGCAACACTTAGCAATAGTTAGAACCACTTAGCAACACTTAACAATAGTTATCAATAGTTAGCAACACTTAGCAACACTTAGAAAAAGTTAGCAACACTTAACAACACTTAGCAACACCTAGAAACACATAACAACACATAGAAACACTTAAGAACACTTAGTAAGAATTAGAAACACTTCAGAATAATTAGGAACGCTTAGGAATAGTTAGGAATAATTAGGAACAATTATGAATCATTAGGAATAAATAGGAATAATTATTAATAATTAGGAATAATTAGTAATAATTAGTAATAATTAGTAATAATTATTAATAATTAGATATAATTAGATATAATTAGATATAATTAGTAATAATTAGATATATTTAGATATAATTAGTAATAATTAGTAATAATTAGTAATAATTAGTAATAATTAGCTATCATTTGGAATAATTAGGAATAATTAGAAATAATTAGTAATAATTAGGAATAATTAGTAATAATTAGGAATAATTAGGAATAATTAGTAATAATTAGGATTAATTAGGAATAATAAGTAATAATTAGTAATAATTAGTAATAATTATTAATAATTAGTAATAATTAGTACCAATTAGTAAGAATTACTAACAATTAGTAATAATTAGTAAAAGTTAGTAACAATTAGTAATTCTTAGGAAGACATAGCAATAGTTAGCAATAGTTAGCAATAGTTAGAAATAGTTAGCAATAATTAGCAAAGTTAGCAACACATAGCAACAGTTAGAAACACCTAGAAACAGTTAGCAACATTTAGAAACACTTAGAAACACATAGCGACAATTAGAAACAATTAGAAACAGTTAGCAACTATTAACACCAATTAGAAACAATTAGCAACAATAAGCAACAATTAGCAATAATTAACAACAATTAGCAATAAAAAAATATATTATTAATATTTATGTAAAAAATATTTATATTATTAAAATAATAAAAAATTTATAAAAAATTTAAATTATTAATATTCTCAATAGAATTTGTTTTATTCTTAACATGTTTAAATCTCAAAGGGTCTCTAATTGTCAGGTCATGCACAATAAAAAGTTTGTGTCAGTCATGTCCAATTTAAACTCCATAATTGTCCTTGCATGGTTGATCACCTCGCAAGTAGTGTTGAAATCAGACAAATCAATTCATGCCTTTCTTATCTTTAAGAATTATCTCACATGAACCTTTACATAGGCCATTTTTCCTTGAAAATTTAAGGGAAAAATAATGATATCCCCTGAAATGTTTAAGGAAGAATGATCTATGTAAAGTTTCTTGTGAGATGATTCTTAGAGACGAGAACGTCATTACTTTCGTCGTCCTATTACAACACTACTTGCGAGGTGATCAACCATGCAAGTAGAATTATAGAGTTTACATTGAACATGATAGATACAAACTTTTTATTGCGCATGACTTGAAAATTGACAACCATTTGAGATTTGAACATGTTAAGAATAGAACAAAGTCTATTGTGAATATTTATAATTTTAATATTTTATAAATTTTTTATTATTTAAATAATATTAATATTTTTTTTGTAAATATTGATAATATAATTTTTTTATTACTAATAATTATTAAATGAAATTTGCTTTGATAATGAATGGAAAATTTGTAATCATCTCCACGATGATGATTACCAAATTTCCTTTCATTATTCAAGCAGTGTCCCTTTTGTTAAATATTGCTATGTATTGCTAAATTAGTAATAATTAGTAATAAATTGTAATAATTAGCAATAATTTTTAATAATTAGTAACAATTTATAATAATTAGAAATAATTAGGAATAATTAGGAATAATTAGGAATAATTAGAAATAATAAGTTTGAGAAAGATGCAATTAAAAGAGATTTCGAACAAAAGAGTAGCCGTAAATCCACTAGAAATTGTGTCTCCCTTAATTAATGATAATTATTAAGTAGTTGTAATTATTTATCTTCTTTTTAAGATAGTGTTTTTATAATTTCAAACTATTTAAAAATAGTGATGATTTTATAATTTATGTAGAAAAAAATGGAACAAGGAAGTCGACATCAGACAATATTAGATGATCGAGCATGGATAAATCAGTACAGAAATTGAAATGGTTCTGGTTTAAATCATGTCTATATTGAGGGTGTTGAAGCTTTCTTACCATTTGTGTCATCAAAACCAGAATATGATTCAGAAGGCACAATTAAGTGTCCTTGTAAAAAATGTGCTCTGAGAATGTTTGACACATTTGATAAAGTTGGGGGACATCTCTTGCGGTTTGGTTATCAACCAGATTATGTTTTTTGGTATCAACATGGTGAACACAGTATAGAGATGATTCTAATAACATTATTCTGGATCCATCACGGTTTCAAAATTTAGTACCTGATGTTGTAGGTCCATCTGTGCAACATATAGAACTCACGATGATATTGATTTAACTCCACAATTAGAACCATCCGAAAATAATGAGTTGTTGAGGTCTGCTGAGGATGCATTATATCCTGGTTGCAAGATAAAAAATTAGAAGTGGTTGAAATATTTATGGATATTAAATCAGATAATGCAATGTCAATCAACTGTTTTGATCCGATATTTTCTTTGGTTAAAACACTGTTACCTAAAGAAACTGTGTTGCCTGCAAATAACTATAAGTGCAAGAGGCTGATTCCTAATTTGTGCCTTAGTTATTAAGAGATTCATGCATGTCCAAATGATTATATCTTATATTCTGGTGAAAATGATTCATTAGATATTTGTCCCACATGTGGAAAATCAAGGTATAAGGAATCTCAACCAGGGAAGTCTAGATCGATTCAAGTAAAATAGTTGAGATATTTCCCCCTTACACATAGTTTGCAGCGTTTATTTATGTCTCAGAACACAACATCAATGATGTCATGGCACAAATCCAAAGATTTCAACTGATAAAAGCTTGAATCATCCATCTAATGGTGATTCATGGAAACATTTTGACCGTCTGCATCCGGCATTTTCTATAGAAGCCTGAAATGTGCGATTAGGTCTTTCTACAGACGAGTTTTTTCCGTTTGGATCATATGGTAGTCAGTATTCATGTTGGCCTATCTTTATAACTCCGTTAAATTTTCCTCCATGGATGTAGTTGAAGGAGCCTTATATCTTTTTGACTCTATTAATCCTAAGACATCCAAAAAATAATATTGATGTTTAGTTGAAACCATTGATTGATGTGTTAAATGCATTGTGGAGTGATGGTGTTAATACATATGATGTGGCTGGGAAATAAAATTTCAAAATAAAAGATGCAATGATGTGGATGATTATTGAATTTCCGGCATATGGCATGTTATCTGGTCGGAGTATACATGGTCTGAAATCATGTCCTTACTGTATGAATGAAAACAAAACCATTACGTTGGTCAATGGAAAAAATCCCTGCTATTTTGATTGTCACCGTAGATTTCTTCCAACCGATCATCGATTTCGAAGGAAAAAATCTCATTTCAGAAAAGGTATAATTGAATGAGATGAACCTCCAAAGATGATCTCAGGTACAAAGTTAAAATCAGTTGTATTTTCATTACCCCCCATCACATTTGGACCAACAATAAACCAACAAAAAATTCATGGATTTGGGAAAGAACATAACTGGATAAAACGAAGCATTTTTTTGGGATCTTCCATAATGGTCTGAATTGTTGGTCCTCCACATGTTGGATGTTATTCATATTGAGAATAACTATTTTTATAATTTATTTCATATAGTTTTGGATACACCAGGTAAGACCAAGGATACTGTAACGGCACGATTAGATCATGCCCAAATTTTCAGGTGACCCGAACTTGAATTCTTTGAAAATGTCAGATCATAGAGGTTAATGAAGCCAAAAGAAGCTTATACACTGTACAAAGAGAGTCACTTATTATTTTTTCAGTGGATTTCAGATTTTAGACTTCTATACGGTTATGCTTCTGATTTGGGCAGATGCGCTAAGAATGGTTATATTACTGGATTAAAAAGTCATGATTTTAATGTTATAATGGAAGGACTTATGCCGATTGGATTCAAAGGTTTATTGAATTATATGATTTGGGATTCGATAACATACATATCATATTTTTTTCTAGACATTTGTGCAGCGAAAACAGACTACGATGCGCTAAGAAAACTGGAAGAAGATGTTGTTATAATTATAAATAAACAGGAAAAAATCATTCCGCTGGCTATTTTTGACTCAATAGAACATCTGATATTAAATTTTCCCCATGAAGCTAAATGTGGAGGTCCAGTACAGTTTCGATGGATGTACCCATTCGAGATATTCATGCAGAAATTGAAGAAAAAAATACGTAACAAAGCATCAGTTGAAGGCTCAATTGCTGAAGCTTATTTGCAAGAGTAAATTGCTTTATTTCTACTCTCATTATTTTGAATCTCAATATCCCTCAATACATAATTTCATGGGGTCAAACAAGGGGAATGTTAATGAAGAAATGGATAATCAATTAATAGTTTTTAATCAACCAAATCTTGGTTTCGGTGGAGTTCATGAACGATGGATTTCAGATGATGAACATCACAAAGCTCATACATACGTTCTGCTCAACTGTGAAGAAATTACATCATTTGTCCTATAATTGATTCTATAACTTATTCTATAATTTTGTTACAGTATTTATACTTATTTTATTGGTAGGTTATATGATAATTATATCAACAAACAACTTCCACAAATTACAACAGCTGCTCTTGAAGAACGCAGAAAAAAAATTTCTCACCGGTTACAAAAACTGGTAACATAAATTATTGATGGTTTAATATCAATTCCGTTTATTATTTATTATACTGATAATTGTTTTACAAATTTTAAGGTGTCTCGATATGCTGATAAAATTGACAAACGACTGTGAATATTGAGTAACCCACCATCAAAAATGGTTAAATATTATAATGCATATGTGGTGAATGGTTTCCGATTTCATACACATGAATACGGGGAATCAAAAAAACAATGAACAGTGGAGTTTTCTTGGGAGGATCACATCACAGAGAAAATGAAGTTGACTTTTATAGCATTATGGATGAAATTATTGAGCAGTATTATCTAGGACAGAATTACATAACAATGTTTAAATGTCATTGGTTGGATACTGAAAGAGGTTTGTGTGTTCATACAACTCATGGAATCATCAATATTAAATATAAAATCCTTCTTGCAGTAAATGAACCATTTTTAGTATCTCAACAGGCACATCAAATTTATTATGTAAAGTACTATGCTACTTCGAGAGAATTGAGCTATGGGTGGAGCATAATAAAAATGAAATCTCTGGAAAATCAGTTCACTCAAACTGAATGTGGTTTTGCTGAAGTGGAAGGAATTGAAATTTTTCAAGAGGCTACTCAAAATACATCTGATTCACAAAGAGACATGAATATCGACGATGACACCCCACAATTAAGGATGGATGATGATGAAGGTGTTAATGATGTTACAAATGAATTTGAAATGACAAGAGATGATGAAACTGAAACTCATATGGATATTAATGATGTTGAGGTGGAAGATGAGGACATTGACATTGACAACTATAGAGAAGAGGATGAAGATTCACATTGAAACATTTATATGATGGTTATAATCATAACTAATATATATCTCTATATAATAGTTAATTTCAACGATCTGTTAACATCAATAATTTTGTGTTTCAGATGGACGATGATTTATTTCATGAGTTGTAAGAGGCTGATCTACCTTTGGAAGATAAGGATGTGGGATCATCTGACCTTGAGACAACTGGTGTTTCAGGAGGTACGCGGAGGGGGCACGGTCTTGCGCGATTGATGATTCCAGACCCTATCCCCAAGCGACGTCCACATCTTGGTTTCGATCCATGCACATGGAGGTATGGTAACCTGTATATTTTGGTTAGATTTCATTCATTTATTTATATATATACTAATTATTTGATTATTTTTTCTTTTTTCACAGTTTTCATCATGTATCTATTGGACAGGGGAATGAAATATTGCGCAATTATTTTTCTCAGCCATGGATCACATGGGAACAGATTCCCGTTGATATTCGATGCGACATGTTCCATCACTGGCTGGTACGTAAATAAATAATATTTATTTTAAAATTTATTTTATTATCAACTTGATATTATAATTTATTTGTAGGGTTTATGGCATCTTTTCGATGATAGCATGCGCAACGCTATCCACACGGTATGTAAGGTTTCTATGCGTGACCATTTCCACCAGTTTTTTCACAATTTGAGATGGACATCCATTAAGATAGTAGGGGTGACAGAATTTGATGATTCATGAAGATACCACCGACCGGAGTACACTTAATCTCACATTTGGGATGGATTATGTTTACATTGTATGGGTAGTGGATTTCAGAGGTGATCTTCAGTGGGACGACAGAACCGGGCGAGACAGGAGGTGACGCATCGAGCTGGTAGCCGTACATTCAGTTCGCATAAAGAGAATCTAGTATGTATATTTTTAAAATATTTTATTTAACTATAAATATAAACAATTTATTTTATATTTATGTAGGGATTCGAGCATCGTGATATTATGGAGTTTGATGTTTATCGGAGGATGTACAGTGATCCAGCCACTAGAGAGATTAGAGGTGATCCCCAGCAACAGATTGTGGTTAGTATTATTTTTTCAGATTAACAATTAATTGCATATAATATTTTGACAATTTTAATTTTAAATTGGAATTGAATGAGTCATATGAGGCTATGACATCTCAGACACAAGCTGAGGTTCAGGATGAAATGGATGAGCTGACCAATGCTCACCATTTCGATGAGGCGACATGGATGTAGGGGACTCAGTATGGATTTGAGAAGGGAAGAGTAGTTCGAATCGTCTCTCATTTGACTCCTAGTACTTATTATGGTATTATTGTGATGTCGGCATCCAGCTCGAGAGGAGCTCGTGGAGAGGCATCATCTTCTGCTTCACAGTATCAGGAGCAGTTGTGAGCTTAGGCTGAGCATATAGAGACTTTGCAGAAGCAGCAAGAAGAGTTGTGTCGGTGGTAGCAGCAACAGAAGCATCATTACGAGGAGCAGAGTCGTCGATGGCAGCAGCAGCATCAGGAGCAGATGGACTACATGCACTGTCTGACACGTAGTTTAGGGATATAGTTTCCTCCACCAGCTCCTTCTGCTCCTCCACATCCTCTAGGTGACCCCCAATGATTTTTTATGTTACAAAAATTTGAATTAAAATTGTAATATGAATTATTTACATTTTCTGTCTTTTATATTGGGGAAAATATTATATAATTTAATTTTTAATATTTTAATTTATTTTTATATTTTTTTTGTGAATATTGGTAATTTTAATATTTATTATTTTTTATTGTTTTAATAATTATAATATTATTTTTTCATCAATCGTAATATTATTGAATTTTATTTTTTAAAAAATTAATTGATTATTTGCGATGGGGCCTTTTGTGATAAGACCCCATAACAAATATCCTAACTAAATATTTCTAAAAACATATTTGTGATGGGTATGTAATCCCACCGCAAAAAATTTGTTACGATGGGCCTGTCGCAGAAAGTTATATATATATATATATACATATTTTTCGCGCCGAGACAAGTTACCGTTGCAAATTGTTTTTGCGAAGGGCCCATCGTGAAACCGTTTATGTATATATAATACAAATAATCAGATGTTTATTTGCGACAAGAAACATTCCTGTCACAAATAAATGTTTTTGTGACGGGCCCTTCGCAAATAATTGTATTGGCGAGAGCGTTTTCTAAAACAGGCTATTTGTGATGGAACCCCATCGCTAAATCTTATTTGTGACAGGATCCCGTTGCAAATTGTCCATCGCAATTAACAATAATTCCA
Source organism: Viscum album (assembly GCA_963277665.1). Taxonomy (NCBI): domain Eukaryota; kingdom Viridiplantae; phylum Streptophyta; class Magnoliopsida; order Santalales; family Viscaceae; genus Viscum; species Viscum album. The sequence goes on from OY728125.1 coordinate 601,560,503, forward strand.
GTAGTGGATGATCAAAATGAAAGGATTGGACTGAAGAATTTGTTAGATGATCGGTTTTTGTTTATTTATCATCATGAAAAAGAAAGATTTTAACTCAAGATGACTTTGATATCAGGACATATGATGCATCTAATGAATATGATGATATTCTCAGGGTGAAAAATATTTAATGATGCTTCTACGAATCTAGTATATCGACAATGAAATAAAATTAAAAAGTTGGAATTTTTAATCCAATTGTTTCATTGGAAAATAGTGTATGTGATTTCTAATACAACAATCGATTACATTCTTACCTTCTTAAAGGGTTTACTTCCCGATGAAGCATATATTCCCTCAAAACAATATATGGCATGGAAGTTAGTTGATGAACTTGGATTTTCAAGAAATAAAATTCATGATTTCCTGAAATATTGCACTTTATCCTGGGAGGAAACCATTGAACGATATGATTGTATAAAATGTTGCACATCTTGCTAGATGTCAAAATCTATGGGAAAATCATCCCACATGCCATAGAAAGTAATGTGTCACATTCCATTGATCCCCAGACTCCATAATATTTTTATGTCTAATTAAATTTCAATAAAAATGAGATGGAATGATACAGAGAGAAAGAAAACTAATGATGTGTTGGTTCACCCTGCAGATGGATTTTCAAGGGAGATTTTTGATTCTCGATATCCTACTTTTTTAACTGACGTGCATAATGTGAGGATGGGTCTTTCATGTGATGGTTTTAATCCATTTGTGCAGATTCTTACTTCACATAGTACCTGGCCAGGTTTTATACACATTTATAATCATCCCCCATGGTTGTATATGAAAAAACCATTCACTTTCATGAGTATACTGATATTTGGCCCTTCTGATCCCGACATTGATATTGTAGTATACATGAATCCTTTAATAAAAGAGTTTAATCTTCTTTGGGATGTGGGTCTGTGCACATATGATGCATATTCAAAAGACATATTTCATATGCATGCTGCACTTATGTGGATGATCAATGATTTTCCGGCTTATGCAATGATATCTGGATGGAGCATGAAGGGAAAACTGTCATGTACTGTTTTTATGAAAAATAAATGATCTAGAAGACTGAAACATAACTTTAGTTTCAGTTTTATGGGACATCGACGATTCATTCCAATGGAGCATCCATATAGAAATAATCGTTTAAAATTTGACAATACCATAGAGACTGATGATCCACCTCAGCATATGTCTGGAACTGATGTCCTTAATGAAGTGAAAGATTTTAGTTTTTCATTTGGAAAGGGTCAAATAAAATCTAGAAAGAGAAAGAATGTTCCCACTGAAACCTGTTACAATTGGAGGTAGATGAGTATATTTTTTGTTTTTCCTTATTGGTCAACCAATTTTTAACGTCATTGATTAGAATTAATTCACATTGAAAGGAATATAGGTCAAATGTTTCTTTCGATACTTTGAAATGTTAAGGGAAAGAAAAAAAATGATTTACGGTCTCGACGTGACTTTGTGGATTGGGTCATCAGACCAGAATTGTATCCTGTGCATATCAGGGAGAATAAATGGAAAGTTCTATGTGATTCTTATTTAATGACAGCTACGAAAGAAACAATTTCTAGAAGTATTAGAGACTATTAGAGTTCCTGATATCCTTTAAAACAACATATCTAAACGGGTCAATAGAAGAAATTTGAAGCTAAAATCCTTAAAGACTCATGATTATCATGTTCTTCTGCATGAGTTGATTCCAAAAGCAATCCGTCAACATTTTTCCAATAATGTATGGGTGACAGTGATTTGGTTGTGCCATTTGTTTAGAGATCTTTGGGATAAGAAATTTTCCATGTCGTTCTTGATAAAAATGTCGACAGATGCCCCATTAATTTTGTGTGAGTTGGAGAAAATATTTCCCCCATCATTTTTCACATGCATGCTGCATCTGATTGTAACACCCCGAGATTTTATGAGATATATTATTTTTAATTACATTGATGTCTTCTATTATACACTACACCAGTATTAGATTGTACTATACTCAACACCGTATTAGCTTGCAGTATACGCAACACTATACTTGTCTCGTGTTATACACAATTTCAAGTTCGTTTTGTGGAAATTATTTTACGCAACATTAAGTATAGATTTTGTTTAATTTATAAATGAAATAAGTTTTGATTATGTTTTACGAAACACCAAATAGATCTTTCACTACATGCAGCCCTGACATGACTTTCATTACACGCAATCAAGACCTTCTTCGATGGCGTGTGTAGTACGCAATACCAAGTTTCACTGAACGGGATATTATTATAAAATAATTATGAACTAGCCGTTATGAATAGTAATACACACTTTTTAAAATTTCATAAATTTTATCATTCAAAATGGACTTCATTTTTGGATTCGGAATATCAAAATTAGCCTAGGGTGAATTTTTCTATTTTTCTTAAAACTTTCAATTTTTGATGAATAGTGAAAACACTAGGATACTATTTAAAACCCGACTTTTTATATAAAATGTTAATTATTTTGTTTAATTGTTTAGGTCAAAATTGATACATAATACCTATATAAGTTCAATGTAATTCATTTGAGTCATTTTATAATAATTTAGATATATAAAAATTTTATTGAAGTTTTTACCGTCTTTTACCCACCTTCTAGGAGAATTTGAAAATTTACATAAAACATAATTTTACCAGTTCTGTGAGTGGAATTTCAAAAATCCGAGAGACATGGTTAATTTCAAGGAGTAAAATGTGGTTCAATAAGATAAAAATAATTTTGTGAATAGTAACTTTTTACTTTTATTTACCATGGTTAAAAGTAAATAGGGTAATTAAGAGTAAAAATGATATTAATATTACCCTAAAACATGTCCTTATTCTATTGTATAAGTGTAATTCGACCAAAAATAACCTTAGGAATAACATATTACCCTTTAGGTCCACTTGGATTAGATTAGGACACTTATTATTATTTTATCTAATGAAGAGTTAAAATAGTTAAAATCAATGTTTAATAACTAAAACATTTTTAATATAGGGTTATACATAAGATCAATTAGAATATAAATATTCATTATAAATCTAAAAATATTTCCTACATAATGGTATCTTATTTATAATTTTTATACATTATATAATTTAATTTATTTAAGAAACAATGATGATGTAGTAATTATCTTATTAATGAAATATTAACATAATTGATGTTATAAATACCAAATAAATGTAATTTGAGACTTTTTATGAATTAAACTAATTTTATAGGTTAATATGACATGTTAGTATTGATTCAATTAACTTTTTTCGAACTAATCATGTTGTTATGATTTTCTCAACAATCAATTACCAAATAGTATCAAAATTGAGATAAAATGGTTTTTAAAACAAATATTTTATTAATTGTTATTATATTCATAAAAATCTACGGTTCGGGAAAATGACATATTGAAGGTTAAATATATTAATAATGAACCACATGGGGTTCATTTCGCTTGTTATAGTATGTTTATTAACTATATAGTGTAAGAAAAAAAGAAGACATGGTAAAAGTTAAATTTTTTAACTTAGAGGTAAATCTAAATGATAAGGTTAAAATAGTAACCTAAACTTGTCTAAAACCTATTGGTTGAGGATATTTCGACCCATCCCCACTATAGATTCGTAATAAATCAATTTGAAGCTATCATAAACAGAATATGACTTCATTAAAATATAATATTTTCAGTTTTTCTAAAGGTGCCCCTCTCATCCCTTATAAAAAGGGCACCCCTTCCCTCTTACCATTCTGATCATTGATGCTCGGCCAACCCCTTCCAATTACTCTTCTCAACTTCTCTAGTTTTATCATATAGTTTTTTCTCTTGTCAAAATACCAACACTAGTTCCCTAAAGAGAAGTTTAAAGGAGGTGCGTCGAGGAAGAGGTATTCTCTTCTACCGACTCTTTCAATTTTCTTTCTTATTGTAAATCCTCTTGTTTAGTTGTTTCATTATAAATTCATAACATAAGTCTTATTTGTATACTTATATGTTATTATAAATATGAAATAACCATTTTTTACCTTCTATCCATCATACGGAAAACAAAATTACAGCGCGTACACGTACGAAATACCGTCACCACGTCGTGGTGTAATCTGTTTTTCCACCACCACCTTACTTGGATGGGTATAATGGTGTAAAGAATAATTATATATGATTATTATAACATCATACGGATTCTATGTTATTATATCATCCACTCCAATTCCATTCAATAAATATGGTAACGGTATCATCACTCGTGCGTACGTACAGATTACTGTCTCCATGACGCGATGAGATTCATTTTCCATGTTAACAATTCAAGAATGATTATAAAGTATATATAATAAGTAATCATGAAAAATATGACATAATAATGCTACTAGATTTATGTATATGTATATATATATGTATTTCATCTACTTTATTCCATTCAATTCAATAAGGAAATGAAAAACAGTGTTCATGCATACGTAAGGCCTACCGTCTCCATAAATGGTGTATTTATTTCCATTTATCGATCTATTATATATATGTATATTCTAATATATATTATATATAAATCAGGTTATATATTATGGAATTATGTAATCATGATCTAAGTTATCATATTAGTAATTACAAGTCCAAACACGGACGATAAATGAAAATATTTTACCCAAAACGCTGCTTTAACCTGGAATTGACAAATGAATGGATAATATAAATTAGTAAGTGAATCATATATGATATAATAAATATTATTATGGTTATGTTACAAGTTAATAATATGTTTGAACCCACTATATAGGAGTCTCAGATACATACGGAAGAAATTGGACATAAGGTAATGGATAACTCTTCCAATCTCTTTTTTATCTGAGATTGTTTATTCGTAAGTATTTAATAAGGTTATATTTATCATCCTTGTCCCTATCTTATAAAAATGTTTTCATGTATGTTTAAAGTCTTTTTTTACCCATTTTTGACTTTTACTACACGGTATGTAAAGAATCTTTTTTTTGTTTACCATACAAGGTACTTTTTAACTTTTCCAATAAATGTATGTGGAGAATGTTTTTTTAACATATATGGCATGAACGGATTTTTACGGTTCCATAACCCCTAATTTTCATGACGATTCCCATACAAGATTTCATGAATATTTTCTACAAAATCATATTCTTTTAAAATTGCATGTCATTTTGGGAAAAGAAGATGAATTTGAAGAAGAAAGGATATTTTCCTCAAGATTTCATTTCAAGTGTTTTATCAAAACCATTTTCCATCTAAGATGAAATTATTTCATATGTGTAAGTTTCAATTATAAGTTATCTATGATTTAAATGGTTTCACTTTTCTTATGATGAAATGATATCCATTTGTTTGATATGGATTATGTTATGATGGGATGATTTTTATGAAACCCATTTTACTCTTTGGGTTATGATGAATGATTTATGTTTATTTAGTGGCACAAGTAAGAATGATTTCATTATGAGATGCGTGGGACCTATATCTCCCTTAAATGAATTGGGTAAATATTGATATCTCATGAGATATACATGGCTGGAATGATAAGTTAATCTGGTTTAGTGTTACAGGACTGGAACGAGGAGTAAACTTGATTCAGAAAGGGACTTTTTCCTCTAAGATGGTCTTGGCAATAAATGACTTGGCTACTATGGAAATCATATCATTTTCTTAATGGTTTTCCACAATTACATGTTTTATTCCCATGCTATTTTATCATGAATGATGATCCATTATAATCTATTCCTTACGTACTTCAATGTTTTATGTCATTGCTGAATATTTCGATGATAAAACATTAAGTTAATGTTTTTATGTTCAAATGTATACGGTTTGTTTTATTTTATCCATTCATACCCATGCTGGGCATTTGAGCTCACTATTTATATGTTTTCTTTTCCCCAGGATATAAAAGAAAGGATCTAGGTAAGGAAACAAAAGGGGAAGATCATTATGGGAGATGTTGAGGATCTTTCAACTCGATTAGAAGATTATTTTCCGAGTTTCCAAAGTCACTAAACTATTATGGTCCTTATGTGTTTAATTTTGTTATGTATTAAGTATTCTGCAAATGTAATGTAATGTCCATGTACATCATGTTTTAGCTATGTACAGTTGGCATCATAGGAATGGTTTAGTCAACCTTTGGAAACTAGGATGCAAGAACCTTACTTAGATCCCTAGAGATATTTCTAGGGTATGTATAAGGATATCCCAAAGGTTTAGTATAACTATAGGTTTCAGTCCTAGAATTATTTTGACGATCATGAATAACCTATGGTGAACCTAGGGTTTCATGGATTAAATAATGTGCGATAAGTTATCCAACCCATAAGTGTCTTTTTATGATTATGAAGTTTCTTCTTATTTTAATGGTTCATTACACCATGGTTTTTGGTTTTAGTAAATTGAGGGAACTAGAAGGAATTTGGTCAACATTGAATCCAATGGATAAACCGGTGACTATGAGATATAAAATTGCATAATTCCTAGAAAGAAAGATTTTGTGATTATGTGGAATCAGTAATTGAGATATATGATTTACAAGGTGAACTTTAGCGGTATTTCTAATTCATAAAATATGAGGAAGATGGACTTTTATGCATATTCGCATGGTTAGGAGAATAGAGAAAGAAAGATTTAGATTTCTAAAGAAGGGAAGAAGAACCTTGATGAATACATCAAATGGAGGGGAAGATGTTATCTGTGTGGAGAGAGGGGTCATAGAGTGATAGAATATTACAGAGTTCAATATCTTATCTGTGGAAAACATGGGCATTACCCAACTCAATACCCTGACCTAAGAGGATACTTCTAAATCACGGAAGGACTTATTCCATGACAATCATTGAAGAGGATGGATTGAAGTGTTTATGTATCAGTATTCAAGAATAATGTTGTTGAGTTACTTTTATGGTATATTGGAATATCTATGTATTAGTCCATTGTGGTTTTCAATTTTTTATGGTACCAATAACCATGAAAATTGATTTATTGGAAAACAGATGAAATGCACATAATGAAGGTTTAAAAAGAAAATAATATGTATGACTATATTCATGAGATCATGACTGATATAAAGACAAAGTGATATCATGATTTGAGTATATAGAAATTTTAGGATTCTGGTATGAGGAAAGAGTTAACTTTTGACAACATTCCTATTTTCACTAAGGTGATATGGAAATTCATGTTTCAAAAGAATACATGATTATGGTCTTTACATGTTTGGAATGTGATCAACAAGATATATCTTATGATATATGGTGGATAAATGCTAGTATTCATGTTCTTATACTACGAGATTGGACAGATGTATTTTGGATATGTCTAAATATTGGAATTGATTATGTCAGACATAAAATAGTATTTTTTAAGTAAAGAAAATTTTTTAGATATTATTTCTGGAATGTTTTAATAGTATAGTATTAGAAAAAGGACAACCCGTAAGATGGGTTACAAACAATCTTTTCAGACAAGTATGCGGGAATCGAACCCACAACGGAAGTGCGACATGCCTTAATAGCCAACAACTGGCCTATAAGATGTCCCAAGTTAGTAGAAATTGGTTTTATGTTATTAAATAGTATGATATATGAAGTATAAGTCCATTTATTGAACCATATACGATTAGTCTCACCATATATGGACATATGTATATAACTTTTTCTGACCTTATGTTTGAGACAGATGGAATGAACTATCATTCTATTGCATGATCTGCTAACACTTTGCAAAAGGAAAATTCAACTTCATTTCTTTAAGAGGTGAAGTTGATATTGTTCAAGACAAAAGAAATGGTAAGATTATACCAAAATCAATTAAGTCGTTCTTTTAATGCAAAAATTCTTCAACATTTGGGAAATGATCTTGAAAACCAAAATGTTTTTCCTAGTTCCCTCATATCTGATGAATCAGATGGTACCTTAGATCATCACAAATTAATGGCTTTCAGATTGTTGGATTTTTCATAGCCATGTCCTCTTCCAATCTTCATCAAAAGTTGATGGTTATATTTCTCTTCCATATCCATATTTTCACCTATGTTCTCTTATGTGGAAACCCAATGATTAGTTAATTTGGGTAACCATTATATTTCATAAATAAGTTTTTAAAATTAAGTTTTAGTATCATTTTTTACGATGTTGGTTTCTGTAAATGAAGCTTTCAAGTAGTAAACCATTTATAACCCCAATGAATTTTGAGGGCGAAATTCATTTTAAGTGGGGTAGATTGTAAAACCCCAAGATTTTATGAGATTTATTATTTTTAAGTTCATTGATGTCTTCTATTATATACTTCACCAAGATTAGCTTGTACTATACACAACACCGTATTAACTTGTAGTATATGCAACACTATTCTTGCCTCGTGTTACACATAATTTCAAGTTTGTTTTGTGGAAATTATTTTACTCAACATTAAGTATAGATTTTGTTTAATGTATAAATGAAATAAGTTTTGATTATGTTATACACAACACCAAAGAGAGATTTCACTACACGCAACCCAAACTTGGCTTGCATTGTACGCAATCAAGACCTTCTTTGATAGCTTGTGTAGTACACAATACCAAGTTTTACTAAACGAGATATTATTATAATATTATTATGAACATTCCATTATGAATTGTAATACCCACTTTTTAAAATTGCATAAATTTTTTCATTCAAAATGGACTTCATTTTTAGATTCGGAATACTGAAATTAGCCTAGGTTGAATTTTTGGTATTTTTCTGAAAACTTTCAATTTTGGATGAATAGTGAAAACACTAGGTTACTATTTAAAAACGACTTTTAATTTAAATATTTATTTATTTTATTTAAATAATTATTTATTTTATTGAAATTTTTAAGGTCAAAATTGAAACATAATACCTATATATGTTCAATGTAATTCATTTGATTCATTTTATAATAATTTTAGATATATAAAAAATTTATTGAACTTTTCACCTTCTTTTACCCACCTCCTAGGAGAATTTGAAAATTTACATAAAACATAATTTTACCACTTCTGTGAGTGGATTTTGAAAATCCGAGTGACATGATTAATATCAAAGAGTAAAATGTGGTTCAATACGACAAAAATAATTTTTGGTGAATAGTAACTTTTTATTTTATTTACCACAGTTAAAAGTAAATAGGGTAATTAATGGTAAAAATGATATTATTATTACCCTAACATAGGTCCTAATTCTATTGGATAAGTGTAATTTGACCAAAAACAACCTTATTAATAAAATATTCCCTTTTAGGTCCACTTGGATTAGATTAGGACACTTATTATTATTTTATCTAATGAAGAGTTAAAATAGTTAAAATCAATGTTTAATAACTAATTTTTTTTTAATATAGGGTTGCACATAAGATAAATTCGACTATAAATATTCATTAGAAAGATAAAAATATTTCCTACATAATGGTATTTGATTTATAATTTGTAGACATTAAATAATTTAGTTTATTTATAACACAATGATGATGCAGTAATTACCTTATTAATGAAATATTAACATAATTGATGTTATAAATACCCAAATAAATGTAATTTGAGACATTTTATGAATTAAAATAATTTTGTAGGTTAATATGAAATGTTATTATTGATTAAATTAACTTTTTTAGAACTAATAATGTTGTTATTATTTTCACAAAAATCAATTACCAAATAGTGTCAAAATTGACATAGAATAGTTTTTTAAAAAAACATTACATTAATTGTTATTATATTACTAAAAACCAGAGGATATGAAAAATGACTTAGATAAGGTTATATATATTAATAATTAACCACTTGGGGTTCATTTTTCTTGTTATAGTAAATTTATTAACCATATAGTGTAAGAAAACAAGACGACATAGTAAAAGTTAAATTATTTAACTTAGAGTTACATCTAAATGATATGGTTAAAATATTAACCTAAACTTGTCTAAAACCAATTTTTTAAGAGGAGTTCGACCCAACCCCACTATATCTTCTAAATAAATCAATTTTGAGTTATTATAAACTGAATATGACTTTATTATAAAATAATATTTTATGTTTTTCCAAAGGTGCCCCTCTCCCCCCTTATAAAAAGGGAACCCCTTCCCTCTTACCCTTTTGAGCCTTTAAGCTCAGACAAACCCTCAAATTTCCTCTTCTAAACCTCTATAGTTATATCATAGAGGTTCTGGTCTTCTCAAAAGACGATCTATAGTACCCTAAGTAGAAGTTTAAAGGAGGTGCGTCGAGGATGAGGTAATCTCTTTTACAGACTCTTTCATGTTTTATTATTATTCTACTTCCTATTCATTAGATGTTTCATTATAAAGTAGTAACATAAGGATTATTTATTTATTGATATGTTATTATAAATATTAAAAAACCCTTTTCACCTTCTATCCATCCTATGGAAAACAAAATCACCTCACGTGCGTACGTACAAAATACCGTCTCCACGCTGTGGTGTAATCAGTTTTTCCACCACTCCATTATTTGGATGGGTATAATGGTGCAAAGAATAACAATAATGATTATTGTAAAATCATACTGATTCTATGATATTATATCATCTACTCCAATTACATTCAATAAATATGGGAATGATATCATCGCTTGTACGTACATACGGATTACTGTCTCCACGACGCGATGAGATTCATTTTCCTTGTTAACAATTAAAGAATGATTATAAATTATATATAATAAGTAATCATGAAATATATGACATAATAATTCTACTGGATTAATGTATATATATATATATATATATATATATATATTTATGTCATCTACTTAATTCCATTCAATTCAATAAGGAAACGAAAAACAGCGTTCATGCGTACGTACGGCCTACCGTCTCCATGAATTGTATATTTCATTCCATTTATCGATCTAATATATATTTGTATATTCTGAATATATATTATATATAAATAATGTTGTATATTCTAGAATTATGTAATCATGATATACGTAATCATATTAATAATTACAAGTCAAAACACGGATGATAAATGAAATGATTTTACCCAAAATGCTGCTTTAAATGGAATTGACAAATGAACGGATAATATAAAGTCGTAAGTGAATCATATATGATATCATAAATATTATTATGGTTCTGTTAAATGTAAATAATTTATTTAAACCTACTATATAGGAATATCAGACACATACAGAAGAAATTGGACATAAGGTAAGGGATAACTCTTCCAATGTTGTTTTTATCTAAGATTGTTTATTCGTAAGTATTTACTGGGGTTATATTTATCATCCATGTCCCTATTTTCTAAAAATGGTTTCATGTATGTTTAATGTCATTTTTACCCATTTTGACTTTTACTACATGGTATGTAAGGAATCATTCTTTTGTTTTCCATACGAGGTACTTTTTTACTTTTCTGTTAAAAGTACGAGGAGAATGTTTTTTTAACTTATACGACCTAAATGGATTTTTACAGTTTCATAACCCCAAATTTTTATGAATATTCCTCTACAATATTTCATGAATATTTTTTAAAAAATCCCTTTCTTTTAAAATTTCAGTGAATTGTTTGAAAAGAAAATGATTATGAAGAAGAAAGATTATTTTCCACAAGAATTCATTTCAATTGTTTTATCAAAACCATTTTCCATCTAAGATGAAATTATTTAATATGTGTATGTTTCATGTATAAGTTCCATATGATTTACATGGTTTCACTTTTCTTATGATGAAATGATATCCATTTGTTTGATAAGGATTATATTATGATGGGATGATGTTTATGAAACCCATTTTACTCTTTGGGTTATGATGAATGATTTATGTTTATTTAGTGGTACAAGTAAGATGATTTAATTATGAGATGTTTGGGACCTATATATCCATAAAATTCATTGGGTAAAGATTTATATCTCATGATATAGACATGGTTTGAACTGTAAGTTAATCCGGTTCAGTGTTACAGGACTGGAATGAGGACTGAACTCGATTCAGAAAGGGACTTTGTCCACTATAATGGACTTGAAAACAATGCCTTGGCTACTATGGATATCATATCATGTGCTTAATGCTTTTCCACAATTACATATTTTATTCCCATTCTATTTTATCATGAATGATGATCCATTAGGATCTATGACTTACGTACTGCCATGTTTTATGTCATTGCTCAAGATTTCAATGCTTAAAGTTATGTTCATGCTTTTATGTTCAAATGTATATGGTTTTTATTTTATTTTATCCATGCTTTCCCTTATTGGGAATTTGAGATCACCCTTTATATTTTATCCTTTCCCCAGGATATAAAGAAAGGTTTTAGGTAAGAAAACAAATGGGGAAGATCTTTATGGGAGATGTTGAAGATCATTCACCACGATTAGAAGATTGTGTTCCGAGCTTCCCAACACACTAAACTATTACGATCCTTGTGTGTTTGTTTTTTTAATGTATTAAGTATTCTAAAAAAGTAATGTAATTTCCATGTACGTCATGATTTGTCTCTCTACAGTTGGTATCAGAGTAAAGTTTTAGTCAACCTTTGGAAACTATGATGCGAGAACTTTAGTGTGATCCCTAGAGATATTTCTAAGGTATGTCTAGGGATGTTCCTAAGGTTTAGTATAACTATAGGTTACAGTACTAGAATTATTTTGACGATCATGAATAACCTAGGGTGAACCTAGGGTGTCATGGATTAAAGAAGGTGCGATAAGTTATCCATCCCATAAGTGGATTTTTATGATTATGTGGTTCCTTGTTATTTTAATGGTTTCTTACACAATGGTTTTTGGTTTTAGTCAATAGAGGGAACCAGAAGGAATTGGGTCAACATTGAATCCAATGGAAAAATTGGGGACTATGAGAAACAAAATTGCGTATTTCCTAGAAAGAAAGATTTTATAATTATGTCGAATCAGTCATCACGATATATGACTAACAAGGTAAACTTTTATGGTATTCCTAATTCATCAAGTAAGAGGAAGATGGACTTTTAGGCATATTCGCATGGTGAGGATCATAGAGAAAGAAAGATTGAGATTTATAATGAAGTGAAGAATAACCTTGATGAATACATCAAATGGATGGGAAGATGTTATCTGTATGGAGAGAAGGGTCATAGAGTGACAGACTATTACAATGTTCAATGTCTTATCTGTGGATAACATGGGCATTACCGCACTCAATGCTTTGACCTAAGAGGTCACTTCTAAATCAAGGAAGGACTTATTCCATGAAAATCATTGATGAATATGGATTGAAGTGTTTATATATTGGTATTCCTGAATAATGTTGTTGAGTTACTTTAATGGTATATTAGAATATCTATGTATTGGTCCATTGTGTTTTTCAAATATGTTATGGTACCAGTAACCATGAAAAGTGATTGAAATATTTTTAGAAAGCATATGAAATGCACATAATGAAGGTATAAGGAGAAAATAATATGTATGATAGTATTCATGAGCTCATGACTGATATAAGGACAAAGTGATATCATGGTTTGTGTATATAGAAATTTTGGGATTTTGGTATTTGGAAAGAGTTAACATTTGACAGCATTCATGTTTTCACAAAGGCTCTATGGTAATTCATGTTTCAAAATAATACATGATTAAGGTCTTCACATGTTTGTAATGTGATCAACAAGATATATCTTATGATATATGGGGGATAAATGATGGTATTCTTGTGCTTATACTACAAAATTAGACAAATGTATTTTGGATAAGTCTAATGATTGGAATAGATTATGTCGAACATCAGATAGTATTGTTTAAGGCTAGATCTTTTTTTGATATTATTTATGGAATGTTCTAATTGTATAGTTTTAGAAAAAGGGCAACCCGTAAGATGGGTGATAACCTGTCGCGTCAGACAAGGATGTGGGAATCGAACCCACAACCGAAGTGCGACATGCCTTAATCACAAACAACATGCCTACAGGAAGTCCCTGGTTCGTAGAAATTAGTTTTATTTTATTAAACAGTATGATAGTTGAAGTATAAGTCCATTTTTGGAACTATATACGATTAATATCACCATAGATGGAATTATGTATATAACTTTTGTTAACCTTATGTTTGAGATAGATGGAATGACCTATCAATCTATCGCATGATCTGCTAACACTTTGCAAAAACAAATTCAAATTCATTTCTTTAAGAGGTGAAATGGATATTGTTCAAGGCACGAGCAATGGTAATATTGTTCCAAAATCAAGTAAATATTTATTTTATTGAAAAAATTCTTCAACATTTGGGAAATGATCATTAAAACAAAAAAGGTTTTCCTAGTGCCCTCATATCTGTTGAATCAGATGGTACCTTAGATCATCAAAAATTTATGGCTTTGTGATTGTTGGCTTTTTCATAGCCATGTCCTCTACCACTCTTCATTAGAATTCGATGGTTATATTTCTCTTCCATTTCCATATTTTCACCTATGTTCTCATATGTGGAAACCCAGTGATGAGTTAATTTGGGTTACCATTACATTTCATAAATTAGTTTTCAAAATTATGTTTTAGTATTATTTTTTACTATGCGGGTTTCTATTAAAGAAAATTTCAAGTAGTAAACCATTTATAACCCTGAAGAATTTCGAGGGAAAAATTCATTTTAAGGGGCGTAGAATGTAAGATCCCAATATTTTATGAGATATATTATTTTTAATTTCTTTGATGTCTTCTATTATACACTACACCAAGATTAGCTTGTACTATATGCAACACCATATTAGCTTGCAGTATACGCAACACTATTCTTGGATCGTGTTACACACAATTTCATGTTCGTTTTATGGAAATTATTTTACGCAACATTAAGTATAGATTTTGTTTAATGTATAAATGAAATATGTTTTGATTATGTTATATGCAACACCAAACAAAGCTTTCACTACATGTATCCCGGACTTGGCTTGCATTACACGCAATCAAGACCTTGTTCGACAGCGTGGGTAGTATGCAATACCAAGTTTCACTAAACGAGATATTATTATAATATTATTATGAACTAGCCATTATGAATAGTAATACCCACTTTTTTAAATTTCATAAATTATATCTTTCAAAATGGACTTCATTTTTGGATTTGGAATATCGAAATTATCCTAAGGTGAATTTTTCGTATTTTTCGGAAAACATTCAATTTTTAATGAATAGTGAAAACCCTGGGTTACTATTTAAAAACCGACTTTTTATTTAAATAATTATTTGCTTAATAGAAATTTATTAGGTCAATATTGATTCAAAATACCTATATAAGTTCAATGTAATTCATTTTAGTCATTTTATAATAATTTTAGATATATAAAAATTTTAGTGAACTTTTCACCGTCTTTTACACAGCTCCTAAAAGAATTTGAAAATTTACATAAAACCTAATTTTACTACTTCTGTGAGTGGAATTTAAAAAATCCGAGGGAAACGGTTAATATCAAGGAGTAATATGTGATTCAATAAGATGAAAAGAAATTTTATTGAATAGTAACTTTTTAATTTTATTTACCACGGTTAAAAGTAAATAGTGTAATTAAGGGTAAAAATGTTACTATTATTACCCTAAAACATGTCCTAATTCAATTGGATAAGTTTAATTCAACCAAAAACAACCTTAGGAATAAAATATTACCCTTTAGGTCCACTTGGATTAGATTAGGACACTTATTAGTATTTTATTTAATGAAGAATTAAAAGATTTAAAATCAATGTTTAATTACTAAAACATTTCTAATATTGGGTTATACATAAGATAAATTCGACTATAAATATTCATTAGAAATATAAAGGGATTTCCTATATAAATGTAGTTTATTTATAATTTTTATAATTTAAATAATTTAGTTAATTTATGAAAAATTGATGATCTAGTAATTACCTTATTAATGAAATATTAACATAAATGATGTTATAAATACACAAATAAATGTAATTTGAGACTTTTTATGAATTAATATAATTTTATAGATTAATATGACATGTTAGTATTTATTCTATTATCTTTGTTCTAACTAATCAGGTTGTTATGAGTTTCAAAAAAATCAATTACCAAATAGTGTCAAAATTGACATAAAATAGTTTTTAAAACAAATATTATATTAACTGTTATTATATTTATAAAATTCTAATGTTTGAGAAAATGACTTATATAAGGTTATATATATTAATAATGATCCACTTGTGGTTAATTTGGTTTGTTATAGTAAGTTTATTAACCATATAGTGTAAAAAAACAAGAAGACACAGTAAAAGTTAAATTATTTAACATAGAGTTAAATCTAAATGATAAGGTTAAAATAGTAACAGAAACATTCCTAAAACCTATTGGTTGAGATTAATTCAACCCATAACCACTATATATTCGAAATAATTCAATTTGGAGCTATTATAAACCGAATATTACTTTATTATAAAATATGATTTTCTGTTTTTCCAAAGGTGCCCCTCTACTCCCTTATAAAAAGGGCACCCCTTCCCTCTTCTCTTCATAACCTTTTGATCCTTTAAGCTCATCCAACCCTTGAAAATTCCTCTTCTGAACCTCTCTAGTTATATAATATAGGTTCTGGCCTTCCCGAAAGACAAACTCTAGTGCCTTAAGGAGAAGATTAAAGGAGGTGCATCGAGGAAGAGGTAATCTCTTCTACCGACTCTTTCAAGTTTCCTTCTTATTATACTTCCTCTTGTTTAGTTGTTTCATTATAAAGTAATAACAATAGTATTATTTATATACTGATAAGTTATTATAAATATGAAACAACCCTTTTTCACCTTCTATCCATCCTATGGAAAACAAAATCACCATGCGTGTGTACGTACGAAATACCATCTCCATGTCGTGGTGTAATCAGTTTTCCCCCACCACCATAATTGGATAGGTATAATGGTGTGAAAAATATCTATATATTATTATTATAACATCATACTTATTCTATGATATAATATAATCCAATAAAATCCCATTCAATAAATATGGGAATGATATCATCGCTTGTGCGTACGTACGGATTACCGTCTCTATGAGGTGATGAGATTCATATTCCATGTTAACAATTAAAGAATGATTATAAAGTATATATAATAAGTAATCATGAAATATATGACATAATAATGCTATTGGATATATATATATATATATATGTATTTCATCTACTTAATTCCATTCAATTCAATAAGGAAATGAAAAACAGCGTTCATTCGTACGTACGACCTACCATCTCCATGAACGGTGTATTTTATTCCATTTATCGATCTATTATATATATATGCATATTCTGAATATATATTATATATAAATCATGTTTTATATTCTTTAATAATGTAATCATGATCTATGAAATCATATTAACAATTACAAGTCAAAACATGACCGATAAATGAAATGATTTTACCCAAAACGCTGCTTTAACATGGAATTGACAAATGAAGGGATAATATAAAGTCGTAAGTGAATCATATATGATATCGTAAATATTATTATGGTTATATTACTAGTTAATAATATGTTTAAACAC
The DNA here is from genome assembly GCA_963277665.1 of Viscum album. NCBI lineage: Eukaryota > Viridiplantae > Streptophyta > Magnoliopsida > Santalales > Viscaceae > Viscum > Viscum album. The sequence continues at coordinate 601,578,026 of OY728125.1, forward strand.
ACTATATAGGAGTCTCGGATACATATGGAAGAAATTGGTCATAAGGTAAGGGATAACTCTTCCAATCTCGTTATTATCCGAGATTGTTTATTCATAAGTATTTACTGGGGTTATATTTATCATCCATGTCCGTATTTTGAAAATATGGTTTCATGTTTGTATAAATTCCTATTTACCCATTTTTTACTTTTACTACATGGTATGTAAGGAATATTTCTTTTGTTTACCATACAAGGTACTTTTTGAATTTTTCGTTAAAATTATGAGGAGAATGTTTTTTTAACTTATACATCATGAACGGATTTTTACAGTTTCATAACCCCTAATTTTCATGAAGATTCCTCTATAATATTTCATGATTATTTTCTAAAAAATCTTTTTCTTTTAAAATTGTGTTTCATTTTGTGAAAATAAAATATTTTTGAAGAAGAAATGATATTTTCCACAATAATTCATTTCAAGTGTTTTATCAAAACCATTTTACATCTAAGATGACATTATTTTATATTTGTATGTTTCAAGTATAATTTCTCTATGATTTACATTGTATCACTTTTATTATGATGAAATGATATCCTTTTGTTTGATATGGATTATGTTATGATGGGATGATGTTTATGAAACCCATTTTACTCTTTGGGTTATGATGAATAATTAATGTTTATTTTGTGGCACAAGTAAGAATGATTTCATTTTAAGATGGGTGGGACCTATATCTCCATCCAATGCATTGGGTAATGATTTATATCTCATGAGATAGACATGTATGGAATGGTAAGTTAAGATGGTTCAGTGTTATAGGACTGGAACGAGGAGTGAAATCGATTCAGAAAGGGGATTTGTTCACTAAGATGGTCTTGGAAAAAATGCCTTGGATACTATGGAAATCATATCAGGTGCTAAATGGTTTTAAACAATTACATGTTTTATTCCCATGCTATTTTATCATGAATGATGATCCATTATGATCTATGCCTTATATACTGCCATGTTTTATGTCATTGCTCATGATTTTGTTGTTTAAACATTATGTTCATGTTTTTATGTTCAAATGTATATGGTTTGTTTTATTTTCTCCATGCTTACCCTTGCTGGGAATTTGAGATAACCCTTTATATGTTTTATTTTCTCGAGGATATAAAGAAATGTTTTAGGTAAGAAAAAAAAATGGGAAGATCTTTATGGGATATGTTGAAGATCTTTCACCATGATTAGAAGATTATGTTATGAGTTTCCAAGGACAGTAAACTATTACGGTCCTTGTGTGTTTTTTTTGTTATGTATTAAGTATTCCATAAAAGTAATTTAATGTCCATGTATGTCAGGTTTTGGGTCTCTACACTGACTGTCCATATTCCCACTTAAATACTTCTCAGAGGACCTTTTTGTGTTCATTGGATGTATCCAATTGAATCAAATATGTACACATTAAATACTTATGACCGAAACAACAATCATCCCAAAGGTTCTATCATGAATGCTTACTTGGCCCAAGAATGTATGGATTTATAGTCAATGTATTTGTATGATCTTACAACAATAATGAACAAACCAATGGTAAATGAAGAAGAACAATATGAAACAATTTAACTGAGTTTTCCATCACTTCCCCAAACAAGAGGAATTCCTAGATCATATACATTGAAGACATTAATCCTTGAAGAGTGGGAGATGACACATTGCACATTTTTATTCAACTATGATTTTTTCGATGACTACATCAGGTATCTAAATTGAATATGTACATCTTAAATATATATCTGTAGAAATGTTCATATTTTTTTATCTACAGGGAACATAAAAAAATGATAAATATAAAGCATTCTTCTTTATCATTGAGAAGAAGGGATACTTTTCAAATCAAAGAGTTTTATGCTTGGTTAAAAATGAGGGTAAAAATATTACTATTTAAAATAATTAAATCAATATTTAATTAAGTTTAATATTCATTTATATTGTAGGTATTGATTTTTCCTACTGACTCTGTCTCTGAGGAAATAAGTGATTTGGCTTTTCGACATAATACAGTGGTTCGTCACTGTAAATAAGTTGTTATCAATGGGTACAAATTTATTGTCACCGAATGAGAAATGAACATGAGAACCCAACCTGATGGTGTTATGGTAACTACGACAACAGATTCTTGTGCTAGTGCATCAAATAGTAGACCGTGATTTGAAAATATTGGTTATTATGGAGTCATTGAAAAAATAAAATGATGGATTATTACTCTCATGAATGAGTCACAATGATGAAATTCCTTTAGTGTGATTCGATGACGAGACAAGGCATATTTATTGATAATTTTGGATTTTGAGTAATTAATATGACTCACACTCTTGCTACCGAAGAACCATATGTATTGGCATCAATGGCTAAACACCTTTTTTATGTCAATGACCAACTTTGACCGGAATTTGGTGTCATAGTTGAAGTAATTCCATGCCATATTTTTTAGGATAGCAATGATGGAATTGACACCATATCTACTGCCATTGGAACCAATACATTTATATATTTTGATGACTCCAATAGCTTCATTGTAAGAGTTGACCGTGAACCTCAAGTTGTGGTGGGAAATATAAAAAATCATCCATTCATGTTTTTAGTTCTTTTGGTTTACCTCGAGTTAGGTTGTTAAGTTTGGTTCTATTCAAATTGATTTAATATTGAAACATGCATCATCTACCTGAGCTAATGAAATTAATTTTTTTCTTAATTTTGACAATTTCATTCCCTCTCAGTTAGTTTGTTTTTTGTGTTACACATTAGTTGTCCTTTTTAATTAACTTCCATATTTGTTTTCAAATGCATGAAATGATACCAATTGAATAGAGGCAACAAAAACAGATTATGGAAAACAATCGTCGCATGACCGAGCTGGGCATTCCCCAACTTGTGCCTACAGTGATTATTTTATTTCAAATATATTTATTTAAATTATATATAATGTCATGTAATTAATATTTTTTTAAAAAAATTTCAGGATCCATCTACTATGAGATAGTTATTTGATGTGAAACCGAGTATTGGTCACAACACTTGGGGAGTTCGTACGAGGGGCGTGGTTCATGAGCTAGATGATCTGGTCGGCATACCCGATTAGACCCCACCCCTCCCACTGACATACCATCCATCCCAAATTTTGATCCTCTTATGCCATTAGGGACACAAGGGATATTTAGGCCTACCATGTTTTCACCACCCTATACATCTGACCCTCATCACCCGTTTGTACCATATCCGATGATGATTCCCAATCCCCGTCTAGCATTTGGTCAGCCAACCCCATCATCTTATTTTACTACTGCTTCGGTCTCTACGGGCTTTTATATTCCATATTCTTTGACTCCTACTCCACCAGATTTTGTCCCTATGGAGCATACATTGGGAATCACTCCATCTATAAAGGATGTTCCTTTAGTTTATGTGGATCCAGTGGTGCCCATTGATCAGACTACTTCGTGTATACTTATACAACCCTAAAAAATTGTTACACTATTATTTACTTTCATTAAAACATTTATTGATAAATATTTTTTTTCTGTCATAATAGATACATCAACTGATTGGATTCGGGGGTGGGGGCGTACACACATGCGTGCAGTGTGGAACCACCACATGTAGTTGATGGTGGATTACAATGAAGATAGTAAGATGATTGAAAAATCAGGGTAGCAAAGTCTGAGTTTGTTGGAGACGCTTTCCAAATACCCCGACATCATTCCTGTTAGCCCGTTCTCATAGAGAAAACTGCCAAATAAATTCAAGGATAAAGCCTGGGTAGAGATATGGGTAAAAAACTCAGTTGTATTTAATTCTGTATATTAATTTTTTTATTTATATGAATTAATATTTTGGATTCAGCTGCGGTTTAATTTCCTCGATGGTGAGGGTGCACGTCCAACATGTCTAAAGGATTTAGGCAAGCTTTGGATAGCTTATAGAGCTTGATTTGTACATTGGCTGACGTGATAGAGTGGGAACAGAGTTGGAGGTGGTCTCTATCCCGGATGATTTTCCATTAGAACTGTATCGACATATGATTACTCATTAGGCGACTAGCCAATTTACGGTATTAATCAAATTAGAAGTATTTAAATGAAAATTTTCATGTTTATAGTTAATACTAATTATTGAATTTTATTTTGGATGAATTTGGAAGAAATAATAAAACATTTATGCTAAGAAATATGTCCTCACATTGGGACGTACTATGATGCCAAATCATGAGAGACAGCTGGTATGAAAATTTAAAATCTTTCTTTACAACATGCACTTTCTATTACTTCCTCCGTAATTTATTCATTTACTAAGGTTGTTATATAATTTTCCATATGAAATTATTGTTTTTTTTTGAATCCTATTTTTAATTGTGTTTTCCAACATTCAATTTCAATATAGAGGCATAAATTGAATATAGAAGGACGTGTACCTCGCAAGAAACTATTTTTCTTGAGCAGTAATATGAGAGATGGAAGTGTAGTTAATGAACCGATTCAGCATCAGATTGTAAGTTTTACTGTTTAGATTTAAAATATAAATCACTATTTTTTAACTTAATAATCTATTTATATTTATAACAGGCTGCTTTAGAGGACCTTGATGCCCAGGAACATGGAAATTTTGGTCCAAACAATCACTTACATCAGGTGTTGGGAGATGAGTACCCTTATAGAGTACGCTTCTAGCCTGGGAAGAGAATAGTTATAACGAGGTATTGGCCCTCCTTAGTTACATGTTGTAGTGACACCGAGTTGATTAGGTTAAGACACAGGCATAACAGGCTGAAAAAAGGGCCACAGAGATGGAAACACCGTCTGCTATGGAAAAAACTGCATTTATCTAACTGATGGAAGCATTAAGTCCAACACATCCACCAGAGGCCAGCACTGCTTGTGGGGAATATATGTAATCAATGAATTCTATATATGGTGCACCAGGTGGCAGTTCTAGTGATGGTTAGGACGATGGTGAGGATGAGGCCGAGGTGGAGGAGGAGGATGGCAAGGGGGAGGTCGAGGCGGAGGAAGAGGGAAAGGAGGAGGTCGAGGTGGAGGAGGGGGTGATGAGGAGGTCGATGCTGATTATGAGGGTGAAAAAGAGGGTGGGGATGATGATGGGTATGATGATGAGGACGAGGGTGAAGGGTAATATGATGGTGATGATAGTGATGGTGATAAGGGACAGATTTATCCATTACATTTTGACTGATTTTACTTACCTTTGATGTTTATTGAATTCTTCTGCCTGAATATATGTTTTATAAGGTAGGTCACATTATCAGTATTTATTTATCTAAAAATAATGAAACCAGATTTGATGAATTGCTGTGAAATACCCCAATTTTAATGAAATTGTAATTTTTTATAAGTTGATACAATGAAATTTTTTTTATCCTTGAAGGTATTATCTTAGAAAATATGTAAATACCATCCCATGAACCCAAGACTGCCCCCTTGACATCCCCACAGACAGCCCCCCCCCCCACCCTCCTCCCTGGACCCTGAACAACCCCCAGATAGCCCCCCACCAGCCACCCTAGACCTCGGACAACCCCCTCCTCCCCGGACTCTGGACGACCCCCACGGACAGCCTCCCCATCATCTTTCCTAGACCCCAAACAATCCATCAGACAGCCCCACCACAGTCCAACCGAGACCCCGGACAGCCCCCAGACAACTCCCCAAATAGCCCTCCCACCCTCCTCCTTAGAACCCAGAAATCCCCCTAGAGAGCCCATCGGATAACCCCCCCACCCTCTTCCCTGGACCCAGGACAGCCCCCTGACAACCCCCTAGATAGCCCCAAATATGGCATCCCCACCCTCCTTCCGGCACCTTAGACATCCCTCCAGATATCCCCTCAGACAACCTCCCTACCCTCCTTCATAGACCCCAGAAAAACCCCCCAGACAGCCCCCCGAACAGCCCCCAGACAGACCCCACCATCCTTCCAGGACCTTGGACAACCCCCACCCTCCTCTCTAGACCCCGGACAGCCCCCCACCCTCAGCTGGATCTTCAATCCACACTTGACGGCACTCAAAACACCAAAATGATGTGGACAAGTCAACACCACCTCAAACTGAGGCACGGTGTGTCCGGTACCACTCAAAGTGTCTCACTTTTATTTGAAATGGACAACATTTTAAATGAAAACAACAAATGACATGCGGAAAACCGACCAAACAGATTAGGATAGGGTTTATACCTTAGCACAACGATCCATGGGTCCTTTGTGATGTGTATGAGTCATCCCCACCTAAATCCGAGGCACGGTGTGGACAGTACCACTAAAAGTGTCTTTCTTTTGTTTAAAATGGATACTCTATTAAGTAAAAACAACTGGCATATGGGAAACCGACTAAACGTATTAGGATTGTGTTGATACATTAGAAAAACGATGCATGGGTCATTTGTGATTTGAAGAAGTCAACCATGCCTCAAACCGAAGCATGGTGTGGCCGGTACCACTCAAAGTGTCTCACTTTTATTTGAAATGGACAACATTTTAAATGAAAACAACAAATGATATATGGAAAATGGACCAAACGGATTCAGGTTGTGTTGATATTTTAAAAAAATGATCCATGGGTCATTTTTGATGTGTACGAGTCAACCCCGCCTCAATCTGAGGCACTGTGTGGCTGGTAGCACTCGAAGTGTTTCACCTTTGTTTGAAATGGACTACATTTTAAGTGAAAACAAAAACTGGCATACGGAAAACCAACCAAACGCATTCATATTTTGTTGATACTTTAGTAAAATTATCCTTGGGTCGTTTTTTACATGTACGAGTAAACCCTGTCTCAATCCGAGGCACGGTGTAGCTGGTACCACTCAATGTGTCTCACTTTTAATTGAAATGGACAACATTTTAAGTGAAAACAACAACTGACATATGTAAAATATACCAAATGCATTCTAAATGTGTTGATACGTCAAAACAATGATCCATAGGTCCTTTTTTATGTGTACGAGTCCACCCTGCCTCAATCTGAGGCAGGTTGTGGCTCATACCACTCAAAGTGTCTCACTTTTAGTTGAAATGGAAAACATTTTAAGTGAAAACCACAACTGGAAAATAGAAAACCGACCAAACACATTCTGATTCTGTTGATAATTTTGAAAAAGGATCCACGGGTCATTTGTGATGTGTACGAGTCATCACCGACTCAATCCAAGGCACAGTGTGGTCGGTACCACTGAAAGTGTCTTTCTTTTGTTTAAAATTGATACTCTTTTAGGTAAAAAAATATGGCTTATGACAAACTGAAAAAACATTTTTAGATTGTGTTGATTATTTAGTACAATGAATCATGGGTCATTTATGACGTGCACGAGTCAATCACTCCTCAAACCAATGCTCAGCGTGGCCGGTACCACTTAATGTGTCTCGCTTTTATTTGGAATGGACAACATTTTAATTGAAAATAACAAATGAAATATGAAAAAATGACCAAATAGATTTGTATTGTGTTGATACTTTATAAAAACGATCCATGGGTCATTTGTGATGTGTACGAGTCAATCCCGTCTAAATCTGAGGCATAGTGTGGTCGGTACCACTCAAAGTGTTTCACTTTTATTTGAAATGATCAACATTTGAAGTGAAAACAAAATCTGGCATACAGAAAACTAACCAAACATATTCAGATTCTGTTGATACTTTTGGAAAACATTCCATGGGTCATTTCGGACATGTACAAGTCAACCCCACTACAATCTGAGGCATGGTGTCGCCGGTACAACTCATAGTGTCTGACTTTTATTTGAAATGGACAACATTTTTAGTGAAAACAACAACTGGAATGTGGAAAACCAACCAAACGCATTCATATTGTGTTTATAATTCAAAAAACAAAGATCGATTGGTCTTATATGATGTGTTAGAGTCATCCTCGCATCAATCTGAGGCACAGTTTGGCCGGTACCACTCAAAGTGTCTCACTTTTATTTGAAATGGACAAAATTTTAATTGAAAACAACAACTGGAATACGGAAAACTGACCTAACGAATTTGGATTCTATTGATACATTATTAAAAGGATCCATGGGTCATTTGTGAAGTGTAAGAGTCAACCCCACCTCAATTTGAGGCACTATGTGGCCGGTACGGCTCAAAGTGTCTCTCTTTTGTTTAAAATGGATATTGTTTTAAATAAAAAAATTGGCCTATGGAAAACTGACCAACTGCATTAAGATTTTGTTGATACTTTATCATAGTGATCCATGTGTCATTTTTGATTTGTTAGAGTCAACACCATCTCAATTTGAGTTACAGTTTTTCCAACACCACTAAAAGTGTCTCTCTTTTGTTTCAGAAGGACATCAATTTAAGTGAATACAACAACTGGCATATGGAAAAACGACAAAAGGCATTCATATTCTGTTGAATCTTTAGGAAAATGATCCAGGGGTAATATTTGACGTTTATGAGTCAACCCCACCTCAATACAAGGGCTGGTGTGGTTGGAACCACTCAAACTGTCTCACTTTTATTTGAAATGGATAGGATTTTAAATGAAAACAACAACCGACATAAGGAAAACTGACCAAATGAAATCGGATTCTAATGAAAATTTAGCACAATGATCCATGGGACATATGTGACAGGTATTAGTCATCCCCTCCTAAATATGAGGTGTAGTGTGTCAAGAACCACTAAAGTGTATCACTTTTGTTTAAAATGGACATCATTTCAAGTGAAAACAACAACTTCCATATGGAAAGCTGACCAAACACATTTGTATTCTTCTGAAACTTTAGAAAAATGATCCAAGGGTAATATGTGACGTGTACGAGTCATCCCCGCCTTACTCTGAGGCGTGGTGTGATGGGTATCACTCTAACTGTATCTCTTTTGTTTAAAATGGACCTCATTTTAAGTGAGTACAACAACTGGTAGATGGAAAACCGACCAAACATATTCGGATTGTGTTGATACATTAGCCCAACAATCCATGAGTCATATGTGACATGAAAGAGTCAACCCCACCTCAATCAGAGGCGCGGTGTGGCCAAAACTACTCAATGTGTGTCACCTTTATTTGAAATGGAAAACATTTTATGTGAAAACAGCAGCTGGGATACGGAAAACCGACCAAACACATTCAAAATCTACTGATACATTATGAAAAAATCCATGAGTCATATGTGACGTGTTCGAGTCAGCCCTGCCTCAATCCGAGGTACGGTGTGGCCTATGTCACTCAAATTCTATGTCTTTTATTTAAATTGGTCATCATTTTGAGTAAAATCAACTGGTATACGGATAAATGACCAAATATTTTCGGATTCTGTTGATACTTTATTTTGGGGTCATTAGCTTCTAATTTCAGAATTCAATCACATATGTGTAATAGAAAATGCAATTTTGTATGTATTCATAATTCTGTATAACCCACCCCCTAGACACTGCACCCTGTGGAAAACCCCCCACCCCTGGACACCCCCTCCCCCAGGACACCCCTAACCCCTTGTATGTCATATTATATATGTGTTATATATAATTCATAATTCTGTATCCAACATAATTAATTTGTTATGTGTTACTGATTCATAAATCAGAATTCATTACACAATTCATTCCGCATGTATTCAGATGAGAATTCAATTATAAATTCTAAATTGCATAGGGTAATTAGGTTCATATTCATGAATATAATTGTGGCACAATCCATAGTAATAAGAGTATCCTATTTTTCTTTGCTTTTGTGTGCAATAGAAGATGTATTTGTTGCTGTTAAGAGTGTATGCAGGTGTATGTAGTTGACTGTGTAGTGGAGGAGATTTTAGGGGGGTAGTCTACCAAATTCTATAAATAAACTATACCAATGGTTTACTAAAACCAATGGTATAGTGCTATACATATTTTTACTACCAGGTTTATTAAATCGTTGGTAAAACATGGAAATGTTATTATTGAAAACAGTTGTAGAAACCATTGGGAATACTCCAATTTACCAATAGTTATTTAAACTGTTGGAAACTAGAAATTACACTAACTTTCCCAACAGATATACTAAAACTGTTGGGAATGGGATATCCCAACGCCTTTCTTAGCAACTGTTTTTCAAATGGTTGGTATATAGTATACCAATGGTTTGACAGCCTTTACCAATGGTATGAAACTGTTTTTAAAGGGATAATTTTCAGTAGTGTTCCATTTATATTTATTATATTTAAATATATCAAATTGAATTGGTTAACTATTTAAAATTATATAAAATTTAATATATTCAGTGTCCTCATTTCATCCCTATGCAATGGAAGTTTAATGTAATTTAGAAGTTTGATTTTACAACCATGTTGCAAATGCTTTATGAAAATTCAATTGATAATTTTTTTCATTTTCTAATCAAACACAAAAATATTTATCTCCATTAATTTTATTATCCATGTATTACCCTCAAAATATAAAATAATGTTTCTCTATTTATTTCATGAACTTTATTTATCACATGCTCTAATTTTTGATCTATTCTTATGTGATACAATTCTAATGTTTTATTTCACACATCTACTTAAAAAAGTTTTATTATTGATGTAAACATCCCATAATGTTTTTAATCCTTCAATAGAGTATGATATAAGGAAACTATCAAAATTCTCTCTCTGTATGGATCATTTTATTTTTTAAAGGATATTTCATGAAAACAATTTCTTTTCCACAGGTTACCTAATCATTGTCGACATGATTAATTAATTAATGTTCATATTGCACAAAATCTATTTTTTATCATTAGGTGATGGGTCAGGTCCAATATAGATATCCAATTACTTCATTAACGATTTGTATCTAATTATATAATGATGAAATGAATTGTCAGGATTACATTTCTTCACATCTTAATACATGGTAATAATTTATTTTTCTCATGATATATTGTTTTGTATTAATTAGGATTATTCCAAATATAATGAGATAGACTGATTGGGTTTTCTGACATTATTTTTAATTCAATGATTATATTTTTTCCAGACTATTATAATATGTCAAAATGCTTATGTTTTGTTCTCATATCTCAAAATAATTATCTTACATATCAGGTTTTACACTAAGATCATTATTCCATGATTCATGCTTTATGATTCATGTGTCATTGTATATTAATATCACATGTTGGGTTATTAAACATTTATTATATTCTCATTCTAATATTATAATAATATCCTCACTAATGATTATTGGTTAATAACTTCAATTTTCACCCTCATTGATAGTTTGAGCTCACCCATATTGTGATTCCATTTCCATGTCTTATGAAGAAGTGTATTATGTAATAAATTTATAGATGGGTATCTTATGTTGATAATTTTATGGGAGATATTGAATAATTACTTTGGAATAATATATTATTGGTATAGTGGGAAAATATTAAAACGATCAGAAAGATATGGTTTTTTAGTTTAATATTATTATTAATTATCTAAAACATTAAACCCAGGAAGGTTCTTTCATGGAGATACCTTCTCCCTCAGGAATTCCCTAACCCTAATGACATAGAGCTATGACCCCCCCCCCTCTCTATCGGGGGGGGGGGAGCCCCGTGATCTCAAGGTAATGTCTTCCTTACATTCACTAATCCTGATTATCTTTCTTCCTTCCCGGGGTTTTATCTCTCCTTGAAAGTCCCTGACCTTTTTCAAGGAGCGCCACAACTTATTATTTCGTTGGAGGAGCTTAATGGTGCTAACAATTTATGCAATCTGACTCTGGTGACCCTGTTTTGTCATCAACGCCCTTCAGTTGATGAGTTTGATTGTTTTGTGTTCAATTTATGGGATCTTCATGAGTGTATGGTTGTCATGTTAATTGATAGGAGGCATCTGATGATTTGTTTTCAGATGGATGATGAATTGATTACCACCTGGTCCAGAGACCATCACAGTTGCAATGGGGATACCTTTTATATATTTCTATGGAGTCTTGACTTTCACATCCTTCTTGATCCCTCAACGATGGTGAAATGGATGGGTCTCCCAGGACTTCCACTCTCCTTCTGAAACCGCCCTATTTTGTGTGACATTGGAAACATGATTGGTCAATACTTGTGCTCTGATCGCTAGATGGAGGTGGTGAGGCACCCCTTCTGTGCAATGATCTGTGTGGATATTGACGTTGTGAGGCCACCTGTAAACTGTGTTTGGATGACAGATGGGAAGGAGTTTCTTTGGAAGTAGGATTTCAGATTTTAATCATGGATGCTGTATAATGTTGCCTGCAGCCGTTTTGGCTAGGTGAAATTATTTTTTCATAATAAAGGGTTGGTTGGAGCTTCACCTAGGGTTTTGTGAATGGGCACTGGTTGATGTGATTCATCTATTTTAGCTGTGCTATTGGAGAATGGTCCTCATAAGAGTACTCCATCAAGATGTGATCCTACTGAATGAATTGTGTAGGCGAAGTCCTCTGGATATGTTATGGCCAAGGAGAAATCTTGTGCTGCTGTGGTATGGGCTTCAGAGCATACCGGTCCCAAGATCATAGTGCAAGAGAATTTTAAGAAAGAGGTGAAAATGGTTCCACATAACCCGGAAGTTAGGCATGTTTTTGATCACTTAAAGTGTCATCTCATCCTTACACATGCAATTATAATGGATAATTATATGGAATATAGTTCCTTATGGTCATAGACTATGATTGGAAAGTATTTGTACTTGGTTTCTTCTAACTAGGGGGCTGTGGATGGTCGTGATGAGGTGATGCAAGGGCTGGATAATGATGTTGGAGGAAGGGTAATCATGATTACCACTGGAAATCTATTTATTGAATTGGATAATGGGGAGAAATCTAATTAAGAGGAGGATGTCACAATGTAGTGGGCTAGGAATTTGAAACTTGATTCATCGAAGGATGTTGCAGCTGGAGAAGGTTCTATTCAAAATCATATGGAGAAGCCACAATATGTTTCCATGGTTACCTCTAACAGACAAGTCCTGCTAAAATGGGGATTGAATGAGGGTTACCAAGAGGTGAAAATTCTGGGAAGGTGGGGGGACATTTTAGATAGTGGCAAGAGAAAGGAGAATGGCGTGGTCCGACCTTCATACATTAATGTTGTTCAGGGTGGGAGGATGAAGGTGCATAGGAATGAAGATGCTAGGATTTCCCCTCCATGATGAAATCCGCAAAAGGCTATAATTTTCTTCCAAGGCTGGTGTCTACAAGGTATTCTATTGGGAAGGAAATTTTGGCTATGTAGTCATCAAATGACTTTATATATTTAGATAAGTTGAATCTTAGAAGGAAATATGCCAATGTTCTTAATCATTATGATAGATCATAGTGGGAATAAGCTATTGCAGAGGAATAAATCTATAATGGATGTGGTGACAGGTATGATTTCAATGACGTGTAGTTGTCTTTTCTTCCTTGTTATACTCGCTTAATGCATTTTTCTTTTATTTAATAAATGTTCAGAGGCCCTCCTCTGACTGAGCTTTTCTGGTAAACCCAAAATGACACATGTATTTGAGTGACTCAGTATTGGTTATTCATTTTGTAATAATAAATTGATAAATTTTTGTCACTTAATTTGTCATGAAATCCCTTATATAAATACTTTTTTTAGCACCAAATCTAAATATACATGAATGATTTATCTTAGGATATATTATTTTATATATATATATAAATATATAACTTATATAAATATAAATCTCTATAATCATATGGAAATCCTCTAATATGAGTATTTTTCTCTGAATATCCAATAGAAGTACCTAATTATATAGTATTAATTAAATATAAATGTGATATGAATGGAAGAAACAATTTTTTATAAAAGAATAAATCTCTGAAGAAACCATAATTCCAAATAAATGGTCTATAATATTATAGGAAACTAAAATCAAACTAAAACTAGAAGAATAGATTTTATCAACCCCCGAAAAAATTTAGGTTATTATAAGTCTACCACCATGAACATAACAAAACTAACATATTAACTATAATATTTACATGGAAGAAACATGTATAGAATCAAGAAATCAATATTTTTTTGTAGTTATAAAAAATAAATCCAACTCTTTTTATCTTGACAATGTTCAAGGAATGTCACATATTCCCTAGATAATATTTTAATCAAGACCACTATGAAGAATCATGAGGAGACAAGCAAGAGTGATCACCAAAATTATTTCAGTTACCACCCGTCCCCCAGGGCCAGTTCCGTGACTACACCTAGCCTGCCTTCTATAGGATAGGGGTTGGCGAATAGCACTAGAAAGGAATATCCCTAAAACAGGAAAGAATTTCCTTTAAACCTGTACAAAAACACAAACCAAAAACACAAAAAGATGAAAACATGAAGTAAAACTGATGTAGTAGAGTTCTTTACTGGAAGTAAAGGGGATGGAATACAATATCAACCTAGAAGTACAACTACGAATAAAAAAAGAAAATAGATCCTAGGATCTTCCGTTGAGGATCCTACCTGTAGGGTAGGTACAACTCATCTCCACTACTCTCTAGGTCATCCAATCCCCTCAGTGTACCTCCTGGTACTGGTTCCCTCATGTCTCAGCCAATCTTTACATCATCCACACAAAAAACAACAACGTGAGGTTGATGCCTGTGTAGGTGTGAGTATAACAATACTATGTGGGTACCCCGAGACCCTCAAAGTTCTCTCAGAATTACACAAAGGAAAAATCACATCCATGATCTCAATCACAAAGAATAAAGACATAGACATAGCTCAAACATTGTATAAGTAAACCAAAGATGATCAAATTTTAGTTGAGAAGTTTGATCATCTTATTTTATTGAGAGGCACTGCTTTTAACCATATAGAGTCTGACCCACACATGATCGATAGGTACTAACCCACGCAGACCCACACAAGATTCAACCAACCTAGGATCGATAGGTAACCAACTCTTACTGACCCACAAAGGATCTGACCCACACAGGGTCGGTATGTGCTGATCCACACTGGATCGATATGATCAAACCCACACAGGATCACTGAGCACTAACCCCCATAGAATCAGACTAACACTGTATCGATCAGTGAGGACCCAAAAGGATCACTAGGTACTAACCTCTATATGATCTATATCCATCCTCTGCCTCACTGCCAGCCACTAGATTCATACTCATAGTACACTTGATTCTAGGAGAACCACTCCACAAGCCATAAGATGTATTTCAACCAGAAAGATATCCCACCAAGGAGTAACCCAATAATCTCTCACATCATAAGGGTTACAACGCAATGAACGGCGCATCAACTGGACACCTGGTTTGTATGTTATTGGAATTTTAGTGTCGAGGGCCCAGTAGGATTCTGAGTCAATCCAGCCTGGTCATACTCCAAAATTATCCAAAACACTCATTGAGTACCTCAAAAGGACTCTATCACTCCATGTATTCCAACTACATAGATGGTTCATCAAATGGACCTCTGGTTTACAAGATACAGTCACATAATCATATCTGGCATCGAGAGGGGTCTGGATCCGGGCCGACCAGGTCGGGCTGACACAGACTGAGCCGAACTGACCCAATTTATCTGGGCCATGGCAGGCTCAACCCAAGAGCCAGGGACCGGCCTGCCCCACTCTAGCAGGGCTGGGGCACGGCGGGCTGGATCAGCTGGGCCGCAGTCTGGCGCGACCCTCCAGCTTGGCGAAGCCTACCTGGCGATGCGGCATGACCTGCTCAGGAACCACACATAGGGCTTACGGTCCTACTTCTGATTGGATCAAAGGATCCATTTGGACCCCTTCAATCAGTGGCACCATGTGGCGCTGCCACATTGTCCACGGGACCCGCGAGACTCGGGTCCCCCTGCCTTCGTCGTGACATACTTCAATGTGGCGCGCGACGATGGGTTGCCTTCACCTCCACGACCGGCCAAGGGTAATCCAACTTCTATAGCCTACTTGGCATGATGCCATTGTGTCATGAAGGTGTGGATCTCCTCCACAATTAATGACATTATGACACCTACTGATTTCGTGGCTCGCTAATGTCGGCCATCGTCAAATCTTCCGTGGGGTTCCTGCGATGATCCAGAGCTCTGTTTCTACTCTCAGCTATGCCTATGGGGCTCCCAACTGCCACCATCATAGCATAACACTCTGTCTCACGTTTCCATCGGATTGGAAGTCATCCTCAAAACATTCAATAAAAAATAAGCGACGGAGGTTCCAAGAATTATTTGTTTGATTCACACCCTCCATGTTAGCATTATAACATGTGAGGGTAAATTATACATTACATTAAAAATAATGATAAACCTCATAAAAATCCACCACATTAAACTCCCACAAATTCAATAATTATGAATAGAATCAAGGGGATTTATTGAATTAAAATACAACACCTACCTCATGATCCGTTGGAGGTGTCGCGATTGCGGCGGTAGGAACATCCACGTTGGATGGGGTCGTCAGCATTCATCAATCTCATATTATTGCCACCTAAGAATCCATCCCCTATCAGCAGATGTTTCTGTAGAACATCACCAGAGTTTCTTTATTTGATGAATTCATGCCAAAACTCCACCCCAAGCTCCATTTAAATAGGTGGGGGAATGGTGGGTAACACATTGAGAAATTAATGCGGTTTATCAAATGAATTAAATAACCTCTTTTAGTTCACATGGGTGGAGTTATGATTTTGATGAGTGAATCCATTAAATAAACTCATTTTATTATTTATCTATAAAGTCCCAAATTTTAACTTTTTCTCCTGACCCACTATTGTTGAAATGAAGATTCCCTTAAGTGAATCTTGATTCTGTGGAGTAAACAGTGACCTCAAATTTTTTATCTAAGAACTAGTTTAAATGATATAAAACGCGGACAATGTGTTTACTGAATATACAATAATAAATGTTCATAAATTCATTCCAGACACACCGATCTTTAAAATCACGTGCCGTTAATTTTTTGAGACTTTTAATAATCCTAAATATTTTAAAAAAACTTTATATGAATATTTCCATGTCTTTACATTCTCTCACCCTTTGGGCATTTCATCCCCAAAAAATAAAAAAACTCAGGGAACATATGGGGGTACTGGGAACATATATGAGCCTCCTTGTCCCACGTGCTCTCCTAGAGATTCATGTACTGCCAGAAAACTCACACTAGAGGAACCGACCTCCAATAAAGGACTTAAACATATCGATACTCTATCACCACCAAGAACTCCATTAATGTCACCCCATCGTCGATGTCTAGCTCAACACAGTCGATAACATTCTATGGATCATGCACTTATCTCTTCATATATGACACATGGAAAACAATATGCACCATGTAAATCTATTGGGGAAGAGCTAGATTATACGCCACCTCCCCTACTATGCAGAGGATCTGCAAAGGTTCGATAAACCTCAGAGATAGCTTTCCACCCCGGCCAAGCCTCTGTAATCCTCGTCGGTGTGAGACCTGTCAAAAGACATGGTCTCCCTCCTCAAAATTCAAATGTCTCCATATCATATCAGTATAATATTTATGTAGCTCTGTGTAGTATTCTTATGCTCTTGAATTATATTCACCTTCTCTATTATACCCTATAACAACTCTCGACCCATAAGTTATGACACCCCTAGGACTATCTAGCAAAGCATTGATCTACATGGTCACCCATGAAATTCCTCAAATGGGGCCATGCCGATGGTGGAGTGATAAGTATTGTTGTATGAAAACACCACTAGGGGTAGGTGGTCCTCCAAACTGCAGTCGAAATCGAGGACACAAGCACGAAGCATGTCCTCGAGTGTCTGTATGGTCTGCTCTCTCTGACCATCTGTTTGAGGGTGAAAGGCAATTCTCAGGCGTAGCTAAGTCCTGGATGCCTCCTATAATCCCTTATGCAAGTGGGAGGTAAAACGTGTGTTGCGATTTGACACAATTGACGACAACACCCCATGAAGTCACACAATCTCTTGTACGTAGATACCTCCCAAGCCCTCTAATGATCCGGGATCTCAGATCGGTAGGAAGTGGGCTAACATGGTGCTCCGGTCAATTGTTGCCCATATGGAATCGTGCCCCTTGATGTATGTGCTTTCCCCATCATGAAGTCTATGGAAATACCATCCATCATGAACTCTGTTACCTCAGGTTGCTGAGCTAAGAAGGTTGGTACTAATGATAGACCATCACTTGATGAAATGTGAGGCATCAGGATAAAAAATATTCCACTGCTTTCTTTATCACTGGAAAACATTACAGACACTAGAGGTCTGGATACATAGTCGCTTTTCCATGATATACCACCAAAGGGGATGTGTGGAACACACTCAACACCTCCTATCAATGCGTCACTGGTACCATAGTGCATCATCTTAAGAGGATGATGTGATCCCCACTTATAGAAAATCCATCAGGAGCCTTTCCTGAGAATATCTAAGGACGTCGAGCCTCGCAGTCTATGCTCCCAGCTGTGCCACCCTGAATAACTATAGAAGTGGGGGAGTGACCATTATAGACTGATGTTAAGCTACTCTATCTCTATCTACAAAGGATATCTACAACATAGCTTGGTACTCTGTCGCCTCACACAGAAATTGTAGACAAGACCTCCTACTGAGTTCTTTTTATAATACATTCCCCTTACATGGAGTATAGACTATCTCAAATTCATAGTCCTAGAGGAACTCTACCCATCATCATTGTCTCAGGTTTAGGTCCTTATGTGAGAAGATATACCTGAGACTCTTGTGAACCGAGGAGGATACAAAACATTCTCCCATCAAGTAGCGCAACCACATCATAAATTCAAGGACCACTTATAATAACTCGAAGACATTGGTAGCATAGTTTTGATCATGAAGTCTCAAATTCCGTGAGACATTGATGATCATTGCTCAATCATGCATCAGGACACAACCTAGTATGGCCCTTTATGCATCATAGTAATATACCAACCCAATGCCCTCTTCTACTAGCCTCAATATGGGGGCACTCTTCAGTCTCTTCCTCATCTCCTAAAAACATTGGCGAAATTTTTCTATCCATAAGAAAGGCTGACCCTTCTTCCATAATGATGAAAAAGGTGTCGCTAAGTTGGTGAATTCAAGTACCAATCTCTTATAGTACCCAACCAATCCCATAAAACTCTACACTTCGATCACACTAATGGGAGGTTCCCAAGAAAGCACTACATCTATCATTGTGGGATCCACTACAAATCCAGCATCCAAGACAACATGCCCTAGGAAGTGGACATCCTATATCAAGAACTGGAACTTAGAGAGCTTTCCATAGAGCTGGTGATCTCGAAGTGTATGCAGAACTATTTTCAGGTGCTTTTTGTGCTCCTCCTCCAATGAAAAGTATAACAATATGTTTTCGATGAAGACCAAAACAATGAGATTTATGTATGGATGAATGGTCATATTCATGATCCCCATGAATTGTGTCGGAGCATTGGTCATGCCTAAAGGCATCACCAAGAACTTTTAATGAAAATACCATCGTCGGAACGATGTATTCGGTATGTCCTTTTCCCATACTATGAGTTTATGATAGCATGATTTGAATTCTATCTTTGAAAACCATCAAGCTCCCTTCAACACATTGAAATGATAATCGATCCTTTGGAGTTGGTACTTATTCTTCATTTTCACCTGGTTCAGGCACCAATAGTCTACACAAATCCTCAATCCCCCATCTTCCTTCATGTAAAACAAGATCGGGGATTCCTAAGGAGAAACACTGGGCCATATGAACCTCTTACCCAGCAAGTCCTTCATTTGTACCCGCAACCCCCAATGCTCCATGGGATCTATCCGACATGCTGGTTTGGATATCGTTGTCATCCTATTGTAGAGGTCGATGTGAAATTCTACCAATCTATGAGGAGGTAGTCCTGTAACATCATCAGGGAATACATCATCATTCTGGTCCACCACTACATGAAAACTTGGACTCGTCATGTCATCTTCTCTAAGGGCGATTCTATCCAAGTGATGATTAATCTGTTGCACCCTCTTCCAAGATAGTCCATCCTCTATTTTAAAGGTTTCCATCCCCGTGGTGAAGGTAAAAATAATACCATCCTCACAGACACACCACAATTTGTACCTAAAATCGTCAATCGGAGCATTGAATACGGATAACCAATCAATATCCAAAAATATGGTGTATGGCCTAGGCGCTACTATTAAGAGATCCTAGCCGATGCTCTCAACTACTAGAGTTAACTCGCAAAGTTAAAACCAGTGTGTAATCATCGAATCATCTCCCATATGAGTATCTAATTGTAAGGACCAATCCAACAACTCCATATAAATCTCAGACTCTGAATGGGTTTCATGGAAATGAAAGAGTGATAGGAACCTGTGTCTATAAGTTCTACAGCAAGGGTGGAAGAGACACAGATCGTAATACTTATATTCTCTAGAACACCATGGTCATAGGAATATGCTTCCTACAGTTTTTGCTTTCCACTTTACACCTACTCCCTGTGGTCTCGGTGGACCTCCCGGTGGTGGTGGAAATAGAACCTCAAATCACCACCCACAACCTACAGCACGACCTACTCCTATGCCACATCTGCCACCTTATGGACCACCTCGCTCAAATCATTGCCTATACCTCAGCGGTACCTTGACCATACACTGATAGATGGTATGGTGGGTCAGGCAGTCTGGAGCCATGTTTCCCTACCCCCCGCACATGAAGCAGTGTATGCCTCCCAGATGACCATCTCTGCCTCTTGAGCTACGAACCTCCAACCCTGCATCCTGCCACTAGTGGGTCTGACCCATTTGGACATCTGCGTCATCTTTCTACTACCTTATATACATGACTCAACTACCTATCTTTTGGTGGTGGATCGCAACATCGGTGCCTTTTCATCTATGAATCTCTCCACCAACAATGCTCACATGAGCACTCCAGCCTTCATCAGGACATTCAGTGATATCATCGACGCTCAGATCTCCCTCTATAGACCTTGATCAAAGGTCCGGGCCCTGAATAATGGGTCTCATACCATGTCGATGGAGTAGAACTAAAGGTCCAGTGAATTTCACCATGTACTGGGCCACTGATAAGCTTCCCTACAGTAAGTGCATCAGATCCTAGATATGCGTAGATCATAGAGTCACTGGAACAAACTCCTCCCTAAAGAGGATATCAATGCCTTTCTAGGTGAGGGTTTCATTATCACGTGTCTAGGGAATTAGGATTCAACATCTCCAGGTTGTGCCCTGGAAAAATCTAGCATCTAGGTTAACCATTTTCTCTACTGGTGTCTCAACCGAGAGAAAAACTCGAGCCACAACCTCCAGCCATTGCTAAGCTACCAGGGAATCTGTATCTCCTTGGAACCTCAGAGGCCTCTTTCTCAAGAACGCATGCAACACACTCAGTCAGTGTGAAGAATTTTCTGGTGGGGATAGTGGTATTTTTTTCCCAACCGGTGTTGCTGCTGTTGCTGCACCACCTAAACATGCTACCACAGTATGAGGGCCCTGCACCGAAGCCTCCTTGCTTGGTGGGCCATCATCGTGTACTCTCTTTGGAATCAGTGATGGCCATCTACACATTGGCATCCAGAAAACAAAACTGGTGTTCCATGGTAAATAGTTATACCTAGTGAACATACTCAAAATAGATCCAAGAAAAACATTTCCAACACACACACAAACCGTATAATCTTGAACCGAGTCGGAAATCAGAATTCAGGGTCCTGGTGTATGGACACGTCAACTGCCTCACCAACAATGGACTCCTCGAACTGAAAATCACACTAAAAATAGTAAACACTATTTATTATTTAAAAGATCAGAGTCCTGGTTCTTAATTATAACTCACTCCTTTGATTCCCCACTGTCAAGACCCATCCCCCAGGGCCTATGCCATGGCTACCCCAAGCCTGCCATCCATATGCCAGGGGTCGAAGACTAGCATCGGAAAATAGTATCCCTAATATGGGAAATAATTTAATTCAAACATGTACAAACAAACAATTCATGAACACAACAAGATGCAACAATTATGTAAAACTGAAGTAGTAATGGTGTGTACTGAATGTAAAGGGGTCAGAATACTAGCCCAAATAAAAGGAACAACAACAACTGAAAAACAGATAAAAGTTCCTGGGATCGTCCACTGAGGATCCAACCTGAATGATAGGTTAAACTCATCTTCACTAATCTCCACATTAGCCATTCTACTCCATGTACAACCATGTCCGGGATCCCTAAATTCTCAACCATGTTACACATCATCTGCAAAAGACAAAACATGTTACTGGTGAATCCTGTGTAGGGGTGAGTATAACAATTCTCAATAGGGAACCAAAGAACCCCGAATGTCTCTCGTAATTTCACAAAGGAAAAATCACATGCATTATCTCAATCAAAAATCACAAATCAATAGAAACGGCTCAAACTAGGTATAAGTAAAGTACCGATGTACATATGTTTTTTCGAGAAGCTTGATCATATTTTTCTATCGAGAGGCACTGCTGCTGACCATATGAAGTCTGAACCACACATGATCGATTGGTACTAACCCCCATTGACCCACACAGGATCTGACCCACCCATGATCGATAGGTTACAAACTCCCACTAACCCACAGAGGGTTAGTATTCATGGTTTCACATAGGATCACTTAGCACAGACCTAGATAGGATCTCACCCATACATGATCGTTATGCACTAACCCACACATGGTTGTTGAGAAGAACCACACAGGATCTGAAACATATAAGATCAGTATGCGCTGACTAACATAGTATCACTGAGCACTGACCCACAAAAGATCATACCAACATATAATCGATAGGTGCTGGCACATAGAGGATTTCTCGTTACTAGCCTCTGCATGATTTTTCTCCAACCTCTGCCTCACTGCGAGCCACTTGATTCCATCTCAATGTACGCTTGATTCTAGGAGAACCACTCCCCAAGAAATCAGTCATATTTCAACTAGCACAAAGTCCCATAAGGAATTAAACTGATGATCTGTCACCTCATAAGGGTTTCAATGCAATAGAAAATCCTTCAACTGGACGCCTGATTTTTAAGATATTGGAATTATAGTGCAGAGGGCCCGATTGGATTCAGAATAGATCCAACCTAACCATACTCCAAATTTCCACAAAACACTTGTATAGTATCTCAAAAGTACAGTCTTGCTCCAAGGATCTCATACGCCACAGACGGGTTGTCAAACAGGCGTCCGGTTAGAAAGTTACGTTCAGTTAATCTTATCAGGGCCCGATAGGGGTCCCGATCAGGTCTGACCCGACCCGGTCTGGCCCGATGTGGCTTGGTCTGGCCCGGTTGCGTCGGGCCATTGAGGATGTGCCCCAGCCTGTTGGCTCACCCCATCCAGGGCGTACTATACACCTATCGAACGTCTCAAAGGATCCGTTCACCCCCCTTCAATCAGTGACGTCACATGGGGATGCCATGTGGTCTGCATAACCCATGGGATGCGGGTACCCCAACCTTCATCGTGGCTTTCTTTAACGCGGCCCATGATGGTGCGCCGCCTCTGCCCCCACGGCTGGCTGAGCGATGGCTGCCTTCTGTAGCTGCCACGCCATGATGTCGTGGCTCCCCTCTGTGGTGCGTTATGGTGCGCTGCCTGCTGCCATAGTGGCCTGCTGATGCCCGCCAATACCATCACTCACTGGTACAAGTCACCAACACCACCTAAAATTGCATGGAGTTTTGGAGATCCTCCATAGCTTTGTTTCCACTCACGTCTATGCCTACGAGCCTCCCAGATTACTACTGTCACAACATTCCCCTCTGTATCACATTTCTGTGAAATTAGGAAACCTTCCCCAAAGAGAACAATGAAAAAAATGCTTCGGATGGTCCAGGTCTTGTTCATTTGGCCCACTCCCTCTGTGTTAGAATTATAAAAAGTGGAGGTATATTATAAATTATATTAAAATAATTGTAAACCCTGTTCAAATACCCCATATAAACATTCCAAAAATTCATGAATGAAGAATATAATCGAGGGAATTTCTTGAATTAAAAGACCACCCCTACCATGAGATCCATTGGAGGTGTCACGGTTTTCGTAAGAGGAGTGTGTACATTGGATGGAGTCGTCGGCGTTCGTCAATCCCAGATCATTGCCGCTCAAACATCCATCCTTTGTTGGTGGATGTATCCCCAAAACATTACTAGAGTTTTCTTGTTTGAAGAATCCATGCCAAAACCACATCCCGAGCTCTATTTAAACAGGGGGGTGGGAAATGTGGGTAACACATAGAGGAATTAATGAAGTTTATTAAATGAATGAAAGAAACTTTTATAAATCACAATGGTGGAGTTACGAAATTGATGACTCTAGCCATTAATTGGCTTGAAAAGTCACATATCCCCACCACCACCGCTCATATGTTGGAGAAAAAGAAATTAAAAATGTGTTAGGTTATTTTATTATTTTTCTATAAATTTCAAAAGTCATCTTTTTCTCCCCACCTACTGTGGTTGAAGTGATGCTTCCCTTAAGTGAATCTCAGCCCTGCTGATTTAACGGTGCCTTCAGATTTTAAATCTGAACACCAGTTCAAAATAGAGATAATGTCATTCAAGCGTTTACTGCACATACCATAAAAAAATATCAAGAATTTATTCTTGGCACACTGGGCCTCGGAATCACGCACTGTAAATTTTTGCAGACTCGTAAAAATCTCTAATATTTTTTTAAAAAAATTATATGGAAATTTTCAGGTCATTTAAATTTCGATATCTACAATATGATATAAAATGAAATAAAATATTATTAAAATGTTTATGGTTAATTATAGAATTTTTCATGAAGGATAGTTGGATTTAGGGAATATAAGAGCTCATGTGACCTATGTGTCGATCTCCATTACTAGTGATATGAATGATTTTTCCAAGCCTCAAATATGAGCATATATTATTAAAATTATTGGATTTATTTAATTTTAGTGACCAATTCACATGTAATAATCATTTCATAATTGATTTATATTTTCATTACCCTAATTTTCCATGAAGCCCTCATAATACATTCCTTTACTTCCAAGTATTCCAAGGCCATCATAATTGTTATTTATACAAAAAAGAGTAGGAAGAATGGATCCTACTAGTACTATAACTAATCCAAACCCGCAGACACATAATTCCACCAGTATTTGGGGGCCCGAACCCACCTTTTAAATTTGAAATATCTAATCATACAAAGAAAAAATTCATAGTTATCAACATAATTCAACTAATAAAGTGGTTCTCTAAACATGGTAAATTTTATAAATACTAATCTCCCATAATATATAGTGTAAGTGTTTAGGTTAGACTCTGATATGCCGAAAGAATATATAAAACAAATGGTGTTATCTCTAAACATTTCATGATATTAAATAATACTATAATAAATGGGATTCAATAAGCTTAAAAGGAGTGAATGTTGAATATTAGACCCTCTAATTCTACCCCTACTTTTATATCGATGGTGAAATAACTAGCTAAATAGAAATCAACCCATTAGTCTCATAGTTATGAATAGAATAATTTACCAATTTCCCTTGCATCTGGGAAATATCATATCAAATGTTCTAGGGATTTTATATATGGTTATGTAATGATTAATCATAATCACATGGTAGGAGACCCAACCAATAACCAAAATGTATGATTCACAATGAATCCTTTATGATGTTATAGTGAATCTTTTAATCAATAAATTACTTTTCCTAATTAAATATCTTAATAATTCTATTATTGATGAATTGTAATAATATCAAATGATAATGATTGAAGTAGTTGTCCAAAGGGAATATCTTCCTATGAGTAGATTTCAGAATGGAAGTATATTTATCCCATTCATAGAAAACAATTGAATCTATCATTAAAGGAATATCATGTACATTTATATATTTATAAATATCATCTAAATTAATATCCACTAGAACCTTATATATAATGACTATGGAATCAACCAATTTTAGCGTGAACCCTCCACCGCCTCGGATAAAATGTGGATATCATGTCCCCTTATAATATAAAAATATAATAGTATGATAATAAGAGAAATATAATTTGAATATATAAAACTAAAGAACAAATTTGGGTACCTTTTACCGTAATCTAATTCCATGGTTTTTAGTTAAGACAATATGTTTTACAGTCGGTTGGGATGTTCAAGAATGCATCTTTATGCAAAATTAGCTCCTTTATATTATAAATGCTTATTGTATCAATTGTTTTAACTAGTAAGAGTATTGTATAGTAATATTTCTCATATGAAGTCATAAATAACCAAATCTATTTATTTTTTATACTCTATAAGGGATGGAAAAGATAACATACTGAGAATATTGTGCTGGTAGAGTTACCAAGCTTATTAGAATATATCCCCCACTAACACCTAAAATTATGTGAGGAAGATTTTTATAGCCATTATACACTATATTAATGTGATAAATTTAGACTTGTTAAGTCACCTAACCCTTCCACTAATTGGGCATGATCCATAATTTACATTCTCTCATATTATGAATAAATAAATGTATTATTGTAATCAACACTATTTATGGAAGAGATAATGGATAACCATATGAGACATATGTACATTGACCCTCTTTGAGATAAATTCCATAAAATCTGTTATAAACTAACACTAAATCAACATAGTGATGTAATTGGTTTTTTTTCCTTAGGACTTTTTTTGTGACAAATAATTTATTTGATTTTTTTATACCCTTGGAAATTTTGGGTATAAAAAGTGAGGCTGTTGGTTGTGGTTTATGAAATAAATATGAGTACAGGTTTTACATGAGGTGATATCAATAATATTACTATAGTTATTTATCAACAATTTAAATATTACCAATCATATATAAATTAGGATAATTTGAAGGTGTTGGTGTGTGTTTTTTAGTGATTAAAGTGATATATAAATACATGGAATAATATTATGTGGTGGTTGAGGTTAGAATATGTTTTTGGTGAATGAGAAGAAATCACGACATAATGGAAATATATTAATCCTTGATTTTATTCTATAAGTGATGATTATTTTACATATGTTCATGAACTATTTATCATCTCAAAATTTATAGTTAATTATTTTTGAAGTTATCAAAATTATTTTTATAAGTAGTTTATTAAATTCTGAATTATGTAGTTACGCCATGGATCTCTAAATTATATCATAATGCAGCAGGTTATGAAAAGAAATGATTTTATTGTTTTTTGGGATGAATATTTTACCTTCATTTTAATGACAAATTTTAGATATATAGATATTATTTCATAATTTATTTATGTTATATCAAAAGAATTGTAATGATAATTTATGTTTAATGTATAATTGGATGTATATTTTTGGTAACTAAATTAATTATTACATAACTTATAATTTACATCATGATTTTTGTAAGGATCCATATTTTAGTTTTTTAGTGATTTGGTTGGGTGTGTGTAACATGGATATTTTTTTAACTGAAAATTAGATGCCCCTTTATAATATTTAGTTTGATTAAAATTTATGATTAATCTAATAGTAGGATTTTAAATTTTTGTGATGATGAAAGATATATTTTCAATTTAAATTTCAAAATTAACTCATATGATAAAGAAAAATATTTTTGATATGGGATCTAGGGATATAGAATGTATAGAGAAGTTAAAAAAAATAGAAGAAGCAGATAACCCAATGGGAAATGTAGAAGAAGTTTGTATAATCAACATCATAGAATATTGAAGGTGGAATCCCCATTTTGTTAAATTTTAAGGTTATCATTGATTAATATAGTCCAACATTCATTTTTAGTGTATTTGTTTGATATTTTAATGTTATTTAATTATCAAAAATGCATAAACACTTTATGATCTATTACAAAAATGATAATAAATATTGTGGATATCCTTGAAAGTCTTTTTGGTCAATGAATTTCATAGTTATCGTGATTAAGGAGAATAAGAAGTGGTGAAACTCTATTGAAAGTATATTAGATATTTTTTTAAAAAAATTTAAGACTCAAATAATTTTTAAATATTTAAAATTTTTTTTTATAAATATTCAGATCATACTATTTTGAAAAGTTTTTTACTCGCATGAATTCAATGATAAATCATTCTTGTCATAAATGATCCAATGTTACTAGTGAATCGTATGAAAAAAATGATACTATGTCATGATTAGATAACGTATATTATAGTGACAGATACTAGAGTGTGTTAGTTCAGTTGGAGATGGTCAGGTTCTAAGGTTTCTTATGATTGATCAATTTTTAGTTTTCAATTCTGATCAAGAGTTTCAATTTTATGGAAGAATTCTAAATATTTAAAATGTTTTTTTGAGTTGTTTTTTGGGGGAAAATTCATGATGTATGACTTCAATGATTAAGTAACTAAGATAAAGTATAGAGGATATAATAACATTCCACTTAATCATTAGTGGAGGCCACTAGAGTTCCATAGGCTATTATTGTGTCCCACAACCAACTTATTATATAGAGAATTGGTGCATAATGGAGACCATGTAGTGAATAAAAAATACAATAGAATAAAAAATAGTTTCTAGGGAGATTTATATTTTCCTAATTAAGAGGGAGAGGTTTGGTAATAATATGGGAGGATTTATGTTAATAAAACCACTCATGTTTAGGGTTTTAGGGAATTTCCATGAATGTGGGAAAAATATCATTTTCTTCCCCTCATCCTCACATCTTTCTCCACCAACTCGGGAGGATTGGATTGAGTATCCTTAACTGATTTAGCTGATTCCTAAGCAAAATATTATATCCTCTCCTTATCCAAATTCTCAAGATGAGTTCTCCAACATGGGAAAACAAATTTGAGATATGATTTCTCCAGATAATGGTGGAATCATCTCTCTATGGCGAGGCTTTCATATTTGGTTGAGGAGGAGAACAGGGGATGATGATCACCTATGGGTGTAATATTGTTTAATTATAGATAGTTTTGTACACATATTATTATTTATTTCTAAAAAACAGGTTTTAATTGTAATTGATTTAACCCTATTGTTTTGGATTTCGATGGTAGAGGGATTTGGGAATCCCTAAGAGTTGATTCCAACCCATTTGATGTTATATAAGCATCATTATTTCATCATGTGAGTTATCCTTCAATTATAGATAATATAATTAATATGTTCTAATTATGGTAATTTATTATAATGTATATATAATTATTTAATTTTGAATCTTTTTTAGTTAAGACCACGTTGATATGAATTTCCGTAGTGATTGGACATGTTAGGCTATCCCTAGGCTTGAGCAAGTTTACTTGAGAAGTTAACACCATATTTGAGGCATGTAGTGACTAATATTATAGTATGATAGTTTTACATATAAATTAAGTGAATTAGTTGTAGGAGTATGTGTGTGCGTGTGTGACATGAATGGAATTTATGAGTGGTTTCACTTATGTGGGGAAATTCTTGGTATCCATTCTGGTCTCATAATATGTTCTCTTGTAACACCTAAATATTTCATTTTTTTATCTTAAACAAAATAAATACTATGTGGAATAATGTTAATGATTTCTAAAAATATATATTTTTCAAATAAATTTTAAAGGCGTAGTATTTTTTCAAACCATTTTCAATTTTATAGGATTAATACAATAAAATTATTTAATATTCATAAATAGATATTAATATTCATTTAATTAGTAATTAATATGAAATATGGTTAAACACCTCACATTTATAAATTGATTTTTTATTAAAAATGTTCTTATATATTTTATATATCTATGTTAAAATATAAATTCATAAAATTAATAATTTTAATTTGATAGAAAAAAGATATTTTTTGGATTCATCATTTCAAAATTATCTAAGGGTGATTTTTTTGGGATTTTTCATAAAAGTTAATTTTTTATCCAATAGTTAAATATAGTTTTTATAAACATCGTAAATCTTATGAAATAATGATGATATAATCATTAAAAAATTAATGAATGCTTTTTTTGGACCATATATATATATTTTTATAAAATTATGTTATTGAGAATATTATTTTTAATTGAGAAACTTATTATAAACATTTTATAACCAAATTTATTACTTAGTCTAAAAAACCAATTTTTGGTACTTTTAAATTAATTATGTACTCACATGATTGCATTCAATTTTTAATGGGGTTGATATTAAAATAGCCACAGACTGTTTAATAAAAACAATAAATGTCCAGAAAATCAATAATATCCCTAATCCATTCCCTAAATTATTATATGTTCATTATTATGTTTAATAATTTATTATTCTAAAAATTATCTGTATTATATCATCAGTACTTATATTTAAATTAATTTTTATCACAATTATAAATTGAATTTCCAAAATTTATTTAAGGATTGGAAAATGAGTATCTATATTAGATAATATTGTTAATTTAAATATTATATTTTAAAATAATTTTACAATTTAAAAGTTAGTCACATTGTAAATCATAAAACAATGTTGAAGTGTAAAATCAAGGGATAAAGTCACAATATATCTTACAATATTCTATATCAATGGGTTTTTGAGGTTATGAAATAATTTCACTTATACTATCAAAATTAATTTTTTGTTTTGGATCTTATTTGATTATGTATTACATTAAATTTAGATTAAGAAAATAGTATTTTCATAATTTCCACCCCACTCTCTTATTAAAGGACCCTCATCCACCAATTCAAAGAAATACAAAAAATTATAACTAATAAATATAATTTTCCAAAAACATTTCTTTAATAATATTATCCCACATTTTTTATATTTTGGTCTCAATATAATTAGTAAATTCCATGAAATCCATGATGGATTTCATGAGGAAATATGATTTCTTCTGTGTAAGAAATAACTTATCATCATTTTTTTCATTTAGAATCTCAATAACTTTTTTTTATAATATTTTAAAAAATATCAATAAATATATTCTTGACTATTTAATATTTAATTAATATAATATAATTAATGTGAATAAACATATATATATATATATGATATTATAATCATTTCAGTCCATAATCACAATCACCAATTTTTTATAACATGTTCTAGTATTGATATACTTTACCAGTAATAAGAAAAATAATTTCAATTTTTATCTAAGATTGTTATGGAAACATAAATATTATTAGTTTAAAATAATTAAAATTAAATAACATTTTTTTAATAATAAAAGTCATATTTAATTCATTATTGATATACCACCTTTTTCCTTAAAATTACTAAAACAAAAGCTTTATTTATTTCATCTTAGTGAAACACACCTAAAAATCACATGGAAAGAATATATAGATTCATAAAAAATTATGCAGCATCCATTTTTGTAGCATTAATAATATAGATATTTTTAACTCATGTTAATTTAATTATGACTGAAATCATTATACTAAAACTGGCATGTGATGGGTGAAACTAATAATAACCAATGATAGATAATAACTAAATATATGTAATAAGTATATAGTAAATGAATATAATAAATCAATATAAAGGGTAATAAACTTTAAATTGTTTAATAAAAAAATTATTAATGCGTATTCATTTATTATGTAGGAAGCTATAACATGTTTCACTAAGGATGAATACCCTATAATGTGTTTTCATCACACTTTTCCTTCATTGATACATGTTTTGTATTATAGACCAAATTTATTTTATATAGTGTATATAATTCCAATTTTTTAAATTATATAATTAATATATCATTAATAATGGAATTTCAAGTTCCATTGAAATTTCCCTCCTACATGTAATTTTCAACAAAATTGTATAAAATCCATTATGGTTTCTTTTCCAATATCATTTTGAATTCGTGATTATCTATGTCTATATTCTTATATAATGTAATTTTATGTTATTTATATCTAAATACAAAAATATATTCTAATATTATGTTCTTTTCTTGGTTTTAATAATCTTCATAACATTTCACTTCCCTTTTGTTCATAATTTAACCAAGATAAACCATGTTAGTGGAACCTTCATTAACTCTTCAACAAAATAATGACTTTTCATCCTCTATGCAATATTATTTATATCTTACTAGGATGGTTATCATCAATACATATGTATATTTTTTATTAAATTTTAAATTTCTTTTTTACATTATTTATAGAATTTTAGAATTAATTATTTTTATGTTTTTTTGAATTTGATTTTTACATTCTTTAAAAATAACGTGGAAGGAGTAAATTATTATAAATTATTACTACTAGAATGTATTTATTTATAGTTATAACTATTAATATTTTTTATGCTTCTATAAAAAGTTTCAATGTTCTTCCAATTTATTTTCCATTCTTAATATTTTTGTATATTTCATTTTAAAATAACAAATAAAAAAATGTAATGGAGATTTCATCATATTTTTCAAATCCATTTTGTTATACTGTTTTAAATGTGTTTTCCATCTACATTAAAATGTTTTAAATGTTTATTTTTTATTATTTGTGTTATTATATAATTATATGGACCAAATTATCTCTTTGTACGGATTTTGATTATGTTATAATGATTTTTTCGGGGTACATGTTTCTTCCAATTAGATAATGAAGCTATGATAGAAATATGAAGGGATAAATGTTGACAGGGAAATATTTTGTTTGTTTTATTATTATGTTTCATGGGGTCCACTATTGACCTATAATTATTTATGTAAATGTTTATATATAGTGAAATTTTATGTAAGGTAATAACAAGTAATCCTAATCTACGATCGGACTACATATACTATGTTTTTATGTGAATTTGGTGTACACCAAATCCATTATGGTAGTTTCTAAAATATTTTTATTTTATTGAAGAGTTCACCCAATCGACAATGGGACTATATAAACTATTTTTATTGTAATGTGGCTTAAAAAAAATCTTCCAAGGGACTCATTACATAATGTGATAGTTGTCTTGAATGTGAATCTTGAAAATGGAAATGATTTTGTATTCTTATGTTTATACTACCCTCTAATGACACATGGTTGTGCATATTTTATATATTCATGGATCATGACAATTAAATTTTTTATCCACACCCATATTAGAAATTATATCATCTATTCCAAGGTTTTATACTATGACTCAAATTTTTTAATCTATGTTTTATTGTATATTATTCTCTTCTATTATATCTATGAAATTTAATTATGTTTTGATACCCATATTACCATACTAGTCTCTCTTATGATATTTAATTGATATAATTTAGATAAAAACATTATGAGAATTTTCTTTCACCCCATAATATGTTTATATTCTCCATGAAAATTATAAAGATGTATTATATAAGAGATTTCATGAAGGGCTTCATATTCTATGAAAAAAATATGTTATATGTTGGAGAAATAATGTGATAAAAGTATTTAAGTTTCTCATTTGAAAAATACAGTAAATAATTGGGTTCCAAAATTGTGTGTTTATTTACATGGAAAAAAATTTAAATTATAGAAATAATATGTATTATATTCATGTTATTTTCATGTAATCGAATTTTGTGTCATCCTTAGTGTGTGAATAGTCCATTTTTTTCACTTGATTCATGAGTGTTGACATGGGGGATCTTAGTTGGTATGAGATTATGGTTTATTAATATTTGTATTAGGTTATGGTAAATTAGGGTGTTGAACTGAAAACAACATATGGGGAACAAAAATTGATGTAAAAAGAATTTAAATTAACACATATTGATGTGATGGGGAATTATGATAAGATATCATAGGATTGATATTTCATAATGAAATAATGGTTTTATGTTATTCTATTGAAAATTTTCATGATTCTAAAACAAATTTAATTTTTTGGGTAATAGTATTATCAAAATTATGTTATGAAAAGTAGGTATATGGAACCTCCTTTTCTCAAATAAGCAATAATGGATGTATATTTGACACAAATGGTCATGTCTAATGAAAATATAAATATATTCAATTTCTAAAGGATAATATGATTTTTCTAGAATTATCCAAGTCAGTGAAGTTGATTTATTATTTAGAATTATATCATTATTCATCAATGTATTAGGAAAACCATCATCTAATTAAATTAGTGAGAAAAACAAAATTTCAAGGAACTATTTTATTTTCAATGTTACAATGTAACACCCCGTGATTTTAGTATGTATGTCTATTTAAATAAAAACTCTTTTTAATAGCTTATATAAAAAAAATGAACTAAAACAATCACAAAAAGATATTATTCCAATAAATAAAAAATTATAACTTATAATGATTATAATATATGAAACATCATTAATAAACTTAAAATAATAAGGAAACCTTTGGTAAATAAAAAGTTAATAATTATATTAAATGACTTATTATAAAATAATGCATTATAATTTCCTATATCTTATAATTATTATTTTAATGAATGATTTTATGTTTGATAATTCCATCTAATTGATGAAATTTCCATGTTCATAAGATAAATAATTAATTTTATTAGGATTTCATTAAAATCATTTAATGTTCAAAATTGATATTTTTCATAAAACTATTTGAATGGTAATATATAATTTAAATATTAATTGATAAATTTCAAATGGTTATTCTAATAAATCATTTCAATTTATCTATAAATATATTAATAGTAATTTAACATGTAATTGATATTAAATAAAATTATGAATACATAAATTTTAACAAGTAAGTTTTCAATAAATGTTTTTCTCATTATATTTAATGTTTTCATTTAATAATTAAATTCCAAAAAATTTTAATTTTAATGTTATTAAAAAAATCATTTTTTATTAATCAAGTAAAATATATCATAGGATTATGTGTTTTGTAATTATTGTAATTTTTAATATTTCATGAATTGTAAAAATATAGTTCTTACAAATATAAATTTTTTTATCATATCATCATGATATAAACTAGAAATAATAATTTATTGATCCATTTTATCAAAAGAAAAAGTTATTTATTGAGTAATATAATAAATTGTATATTAATTTTATTTAATTTATAGAAATATATTTTTCATTTTATAATCTATTTGATATTTTATTCCAATAAAAATAATTTTTTTGAAATTTTCTTATAAATAAGTATTCACAAGTTTCCATTTGGGGTTTGATAGAATTAATGGTAAAATACCAAATGGTTTTTAACAATAAAACATTAAATTTAATTTGAATTAATAATATTCATAATATATTTAATTAATAAATATAAATTCATTTTTAGGCTTAAATATTTATCTTTTCGATATATGTTTTTATTGAAATGTTGATTTTTTTATTGATGTCAATTAACACAACAATTTAAATTTCAATTCAATAAAATGGATTTAATATTTTTAATCGCAAAATTCAAATTATCTAATATGTTCAATTTTATATTTAGTTGTATTAATAAGATACCAAGGTAAAGGTTAGCCACCACGAGAAAGCCTTAAATGAGGTAAAAGAGTAAAATGGAAGTATAATGTCAAAGAATATAACAAAAACATAACTCACAATAGAACTATTGGTTTTTTATCAAACATGAATTATATTATCCTCATTATTTATAAATTTTTGAACCACATTCCTAGAATATGAAAATGTTTTTAAATTAATACATTTTTATTTAAAAAAATACAAACCTTCGCACTTACAAAAATATTACTCTACGTACCATTAAAAGACACTCCTAAAACTCAAATCCCTATATTTAATAATATGGTTCTTCCCAAATAATCCACACACAATTAGGGTATATTCTCCCCTTAAGAAAACTCTCTAATTTCATTAAAACAATGAATGATTCCATGAGGATTTACAATTTCTTCTTTATATATAATAAAATATTATCATTTTTCATTATATTGTATATAAAAATAATAAAAATTAATATTTATCACATTAATAACATATGAATAATGACATTATTCTTATGGAAGGATTATATCTTAATAAAATCACCTCATAATCAAACTCATCCATTGATTTTAATATGTTACGATTTGGGTAAGTTTAACCACATCCATGAATGATGCTATATTTTCTTTATCATGGATGGTTATAGAAAATTAATTATTGGGATGATATTATATTAATATTAAAGGTATTTTTTTTTGTTTTGGAATGATATTATTAGGATTTAAATCATTATTAATATACATCCATTTTTTCATTAAAATTACCAAATCAAGCATGTTATGAATTTCATCTTGGAGAACCATACATGAAAGTCACATGGAATGAACATGGAACACAATAAATAATTATGGTAGATAAATTATAAAATATTTACTATAATATGGAATATTAACTCATGAACAGGGAATGGTGACCAAAACAAAGACACTGAAATAGATAAGGGATGGATGAATCTACAAACAAACAATAATCCAAACTAATAGGAAATAATTAAATAAAATTATTAATCTATAATAAAATAATAATTTAAAATACAATAAAAGTTAATTATGTTCGTAAATATTTCATTAATGAGTCATTGTTTCTTATACATGATGATAGAGCATGTCTGACTAAGAGGGAATACATTGTGTTTGTTTTTAAGCTTCCTTTTCCTTTTCATAGATGTGTTTTATATTATGAACATATTTTTTATATGTTTTATATAATAACAATTTTAAAAATTATATTCTCATATTCTCTTTATTCATGGAATTTTCTTTTTAGTTTTTATTTATCTCCATTAAAGTATTTTTGTCTAAATTTTATTAAAGTTATAATAAATTATTTTCTAATTTCATTTTTAATTTTAAATTTTCTATATATAAATTCATATAAGAGGTCTTTTTTCGATTACTCTCTCTATAACCACTTTTATTTTTTCTAAATAAATTTTTTTCAGTTTTACAAGTCTTATAAAAATTTCAGTTCCCATTGATTAACATTTAAACTGATAGGATTCTTATAAGTGAAATATAACCTCTCTATTCATTTCAGTACAAATTCGTCATGTTCTATGTCTATATTCTTAATATCATTAATAGAATTCTCATTTATATAATAAATCAATTTATTTTCTATATTTTTATTTCATTTTATTTAATTTGAAAAAAATATATTGATCCTTTTTAATGTTTTCCACAATTCTTGGTTTTCATTTTGTATTAAACTATTAAAATAAAATCTTATTAAAAAACTTATTTAAAGAACACATGTTCCAATAATTTTTGTACATTGTTCCTTAAGAATATTACATAATAACTTTTTTTGGGCTCCCAAGTTAAATATTTTCATACTGTTATATTTATTTTTCACTTTAAAAAATATATTATAGAATGTAATTGATGTTTAATCAAATGTGTCAATGAACTTTTCCAATTGTAATATAAAAGTGTTTTTAATCATTGTGTGCATCCTAAAAATGTTTCTTATTCATTACCATGGATATTATATATGGATTCTATAGACCACCCCTATATTGACGACTTATTATTATGATATATTAATTTCTTCATGATACCTATTTGTTTACCATGGATTAATTATAACATGATAAAATTAAAAATGTGTCCATATTAATACGAAACACAGATGTATGATATTTTTTTCATAACTAGGTTTGTTATAGTCATCAAATGAATTGAGTAATGTTTTGTATCCCATGTGATTACGTGTAAGGTAATGGGGAGTAAACCCCATCCATGTCAGGATTTCATGAAATATATTTATGGGAAGGGGAAGTTACATGGTGGGGATATTTGAACTTTGATTATGGGAATGTAGAGTAAGTCCTATCCATTATTGGAATATTTAAACTATATTAATTGGAATTAGGGGTAAACAAAAACCAACAAGCCAATATGTTCATAATGTGATAATGGTCTTAGTAGTTTGTTTTGAAAAAAAAAATAATTTTTAATTCATATGTATATACAGAACAATTATACCAAATTCGTTTTCATATGTAATGTTTTCAACGATTAGAACTACTAATTTACATATCTACACACCTAGTAATTTTTTTGATGTTGTTACAAAATTTTCAAATTTGAATCATTGTTTATGATCTATTTACAATTTTCTACCATTCTATTTTATTATTTTTAAACACATAAATTGTGTCATATTACCCATATGCTCATCATATTCACTCCTATAATATTTTTATTGATTTCTACTATATTTTCCCATACTTAGATTATGACCTCATCCTTTTTAAAATTCATATTAAACATGAAAATAAACAATATGTATTAACTATTAGGTTTTTACAAAGGTATCAGGTTTGAATAATATACATTAGAGATGTTAAATAAATAATGTGACATTTTGAATTTATACATATAATCTAAAAAGACACCAAACATTTTGTGTTTGGGTATTGTGTGCTTATCTACAAAAAAACTATAATTTAGAAACATTTTATTATTGATATTATATTTTAATGTCTCAAAAAATTTAAATTTGGGGATATTTTTATGAATCCTCACTAATATATCAACAATTTCAGAAAAAATCACTAATTTAGTGAAATGTAATGAAAAAACCCCTAACTCAATGACCTTTCTTAAAAAATTCAACAATTGAGCGATGTTTCCTATAAAATGTCTCTAATTGAAAGACATTTTCAGAATAGGTCCTTCAATTTTGGATTCTTTAGGAAAAAGTCATAATATATATATAGGTATGTATCCAAAATCCCCACATCGATGTAAATATATATTTAGAGACAAATATATATATATATATATATATTAATATATAATGACATTTATAGACATATAAATATTCATATATATATATATATATAAACACACACACACACATACATACATATATATATTACTATATTAATACTTGTACATATAATTATATATTAATTTATATATATATATATATAAATTAAATGTAGTCATGTTTTTAAGAAAACATGCCTATTTAAGGAGCATTTTTATGTGTTTTAAAATGGTTCTAATTATATATACATATATATATGTGTATATTTAAATTATTCAATATTATTATATATATGTATATATACAAAAACATATATATTTATACTCACACAAAGATAAGTATTTATATATACATGTATATATATATATTAATATAAACATATTATATATATATACATAAATAAATGTTAAAAAAATGAAAAATATAAACACATAAAAAACAATATATATATAATATAGAAAAAATATAAACTTATATATTTAATATATAATATAATACATAATCATATATATATTTATCATAGAAATATATATAAATATATGTATATAATATTAACATAAATATAATCATATATATATATATATATATAAATTTATAATTATAATTATATATATGTATACACACACACACCTTTTTATACACATTGCAACAAACAATCTTTTCCAGGAAAGTACATATCATTATATTTTCAATTTGAATACCTTAAACGTCCCAATCAAATATTTCCAATCATTCCATGGAGGACATGAGTGTGTCTGGTGCTCGTTCGAAGCCCGAAGCTCCGAAATGGAAAAAATAGACTGAGCCACATGGTTTGTCAGCATTTATGTGACCCATGGCACAAAACAATGAATCTTATTATAGAAATGGGGTAGATCCAATATCTATGGTCTGTTCATGGCTAGTTAAACCATGCACCTTTCCATACGGGGTTCCATTCTATAAAAATAACCAAGCACGGTTTGAAAACGTTTTCACTAACTGTGAACCTAAACCATACACTT
The DNA here is from genome assembly GCA_963277665.1 of Viscum album. Lineage (NCBI taxonomy): Eukaryota > Viridiplantae > Streptophyta > Magnoliopsida > Santalales > Viscaceae > Viscum > Viscum album. The sequence continues at coordinate 601,617,607 of OY728125.1, forward strand.
TGACATTTTGGGGTGAATTTACTATTTCCCCCCATTATATTTTTAACCCTTTTATCTTTTTCATTCCTCCATCTAGTGTCTAGCCTTGGTTTTCGTTTCCCTTTGTGCTAAAAAACACATGAAGCTAGGTAATGAATCAATTCCTTCATTCGATGTCAATTCTTTGATCCATAAAAATAATTTCATCCATCTTAGTAAGATCCTATAGTCTATTAAATCCTATCAACAATTATCTTGGAATATATTTCCATATTTAGGTGTAGGCTGATATGCCCTATTTTTAGGGCATTGGAATATTTCTCAGATCTATTCCAACATACTATGAATCTGAGGTCAACACTAACTAAGGAGTCACCAAGGGCCTTGTGGAAGGCGGTCACATTTTTTCCCTTAGATTTTTTTATGTTTAATAATTATATCAGCATGTCTTATGTTGTCCTTTTCCATGAATCTATTTTATATTAATTTATTCATGTAAACTTTATATTTATACCTAGATACATGTTCTTTGATTCATTTTTTATGGTTTAAGGTTTTCATATACCATATATGGTCACCTCATGGGTGTGCCAATTGAAAATGACCATTTTGGTCAATTGGTTAAATGATTAGAATGTATAATTGGATTCTATCATTGATTCAAAATCTAATTTCCTTTGATAAATGTGTGTAAAATTTTACCCAAAGAACCCCAAGTGCTTTTCCCTCTAATGGTTTGAATTGACCAAGTGGGATTTTGACTTGTTTTCCATGTAACCTCCTAATCGACCCTTCAATCCTTATAAGGGAATTTTGTTATGGTTTGGTAAATTTAATTCGATGGTTTAAATGAAATGGATAATTGATGGTGGGTTTGATTTCAAGGATTAATTAGTTGAATATAATCACAGTGACCCCAAGGGATGATAAATCCATGCCCCTTATTTATATTGATATGTTTGCACATTGAGAATGACAATGCATTAATTGTAATTTTACCACTCTAATGACATGAATGGAAGGTATTTTACTCATGTATTGGATTATATATATGAAAATTACTTTGATAATGTTTAATTGAAATTCATATGAGGATATTACCTATATATTAAATTATAAATGATTATGACTCTTCCACATATATGCGGGCTTAATAAAAGTAATGAATGGGATGTAATGCCTCATGCCATTTAAAATTATAATATGACTTTATAGATACTACGTGTGATTGTAATGGGAGTTGCTCCAAGAGGGAAATCACACTCCCATACATCATGTGTTGATAATTGAATCTTTAAATAGTCAAACTCTATGGTTTTTGGGCTTTATGCGCCACGTTACATGATTAGAGTGTAGTGATGGAGGATCACTCTCCATCCCGACTGTTTTTTCATGATGTTAACCACTCTTATAGGGATGTTGGGAATGTGCCATATTTCTTGACATTTTACGATTGTTAGACTTGTCATGGATTTTTGAGTTATTACCCTATCCATCCAGCAATATTATTCTAGACTTAATGCCACATACATCGACACACTATTTTTTCATATAGGTGGATTCAACATAAAACTAATTTATTTATATATACATATATTACTTCTATATTTATAGTAATTACTGAAATCTATTCTAGCCATGAGCTGATGTAGGTTGCCCCTCCACGTTTCCTATAGAAACCTGATCGGGCCAGTTATTTATTTCAACTTTTCTACACTTATTTTGTTACACATGCACGTAGTTTAGTTATAAGACTTACTCATATTACATGTAGATACTGTTGGTGGTGACCTAATGAAATTTGAACATTACACCATAATCAGGCTACATTTGGAACACCAGAAGACTATCTTTGTGAAGATATTGATAGGTATAAGGCCCTGCTATAGGTTGTTGATTTTCTTACCTTGTTAGTTCATAGGAGCAATGGATCGGGATTTAGCTTAAGATGCTTAGAGAAACTTTTGGACGTTTTTTTTTATTTTCTACCATTTTATTGCATGATTATATATTCCTGTTTATTTTTTTATTATCAACATGCCAGGAACCATATATCAGAAACTTCTTTAGAGGATTAAATGCTATTTTTTAGTTTTTTAATTATATATTACTTCTTATTCAAAAATATTAAGTTATCTCTATAAATATCTACAACTATACTAATATTTATGTTTATATTAATTTTTTTATTTTTTTTATTTGGTTGTATCCAATGTAGAACTCTGATATGAGTGCATAGTCTCCCTATTGAACCTCCTTTACACCATCACAACTAATTAGAAGACCATTCCCATGAGGAGTCTATCTTGATGTCGTATTACCCATCGTCTCAGTGAACATATTATGTGGACCACGAGTCAAGATATTATAATGTGGTATACTAAATGTTTCCTTTCTTGACATACTATTTAGATATAATCAATTGGATATTTAGAAGTTCTTTTATCTTGGTCATAATCCATGATTGACCATAACGAACCCATGTTCAGGGTAAAATCTATATTTCTTAAATTAGAATTATTTTTAAATTTTTACGTTAATTGTTCATATGAAATCACCCTTGTATGAAATACCTAGTTTCTACAAATATGGTTACTGATGTTATTGAAATTTTTATTTCTATAGTATCGTTCGATGAAAGTAGGGCATGTAACATTGTTACATATATCAATGTTGGGATCACTTGGTTTAATATTCCATGAATTTTTCCATTCCATGTTTAGTTTCAACATTAATTTTTCTATTTCATAATTTTCATGCATTGAATATATATATTTAATTATTTTGAATTTCCTTACAGGTATTAGAAATCATAAATAATACGTAATGTGACTACCTTAACCTAATATTTGTTTTCACTATATAAGATAATAAATACCCATTAAGCCCTCAAATATGAAATTTTTTGTTATGGGCCACTGGTCTCATGATCTTGAATGTGTTATAGTGTAGGGAAGGTGGATTCCTTGTTTTTATTAAAAATGAATATGACCCATTATTGATCATAAAATGGTATACCATCTGATTTAGCCATTCCATGTGATTTAATTGTTTAAACTAGAAAAAATTCAAAAATTTTGTGACTTTAAAATTGAGAAAAACCAACTTATACACATCATACATAGGTACTTATACCCGATACCAACATTATTAGTGGGAAGTTGGGTATCATTCTTATTCCAATGGCCTGTTTGGGTGTCATTCAATTGTCTAGACATGGATTTTGAAATAGGACGAGAGGTGTGATGTATCAGTATAAAGGAATTAATAAATTTCCTAATTTCTGAAATGAAATATTATAAATTTATTAAATATTTTATAAGGATTTAATTTTTAGTTTTTGTATCAAGATGTTGTGATGTCCTCATATCGTAATCCCTACGGTGGTGGTGATCACATACATGCGGTGGAGGGTCATGAGCTGCCAATGATTCCTACATTAGATCCATATATGGATTCTCTTCCTATACCAGATATGGGAACTAAATCCTAGTCTTGAATGTTTTTCCTATTTGTGATTCAGTCTATGAAAGAAGTAGTTTGAACTTCCTCGAGTATGGCATAGTTGATCTTGGAGTTTCACCAGTAGTGTCCTCTCACATTTTGTGGGGATGGAAGGCCTCATGATAAAAATTCTTTTCTATAGTCTATTATATCTATAGTATAGTGTCTAGAGACACCCCTATAGAGGAGGGTTAAGATTTGAAAATATATTCTATGTAATTTATCCATGTGGTGGTAGGACGTCATCAACCAGACAGATCAGCATCGTAATATGGCATAAGCTGACTATCAATCCATCTTATTTGATTAATTATTTACCCAAACTATAAGGATTGACAAAACTAGTGTATTCATAATCCTATATTAGGGAAGTATATTTTTCATGGATTATTATACTTGATTCATTAAGCTACATCTACTTCCCCCCTCTTTAGATGCTGATGATCTTATGACCATAAGACTAATCGACCATCGGTTCATATACACCATTCGATAACAGGTCAACGCGTTTAGGTTGTTAAAATTTCTAAAATCTAAAATCTGACCCTAATTAAAGAAAGGAATATATGGGAGGATAATGGTTTGAGTCAAGGTGGTTTGGAACTGAGAACATTTTGTGGTCATTCATCTAGGTGAAAGAGCATCTTTGCTAGTACTCGTGTAGGTAGAACTAGTAATGCTCCTTATTTAGAAAGATTTTTTATCTTTCACTAGTGTGGAAGCCAGAAAACATAATGTCTCAGTTTTCATAAGATATATTCAATTGGAGAGGTTGTGGATGGATGGGGAATATCCAACACTTATGCAATAGTTTCCCTTCATTTTCTTGGGAGCATGGATCTATACATACTACTTAGTGACGTGTGGGGATTGCAGGATCAAAGCATGTATGTAATTGGAATACAAAAAGCTGATCAGTATGAGGTGGTAGTCAAGAAAGAGGCATTAAAATTTATTATTGTCAACAAAAGAGGAGAGGGAATTATCTTGGTAGTTAGGAAGTGACTTAGGGCCATGGTTCAACCGAGTTACATCTAGTTCATCCTACACTTTATTTGTAGAGTGCCTTACCATTGTACAGTTGAATTTACTATTCAAATTTTGAATTAATGTAAGGATCATTATTTTTCCATTTAAATCCCTTAAGACACCCTAAATAATTTTTTAATTATGTCACAGAGGTCACTCGTGCATTTCATGCTCGTTCAGAGCTCAGTGCTCTGAAATAAGGAAAATTGGTTGGGCCACAAAATTTGTCTACAACCGTGTGACATAGGGCGTATGGTCATGTGACATAATAAGAAATGGTATATAGCCTTTCTTCATAGTCTATAAATTTTTTCTCAAATAGTGTGCGTAACCACATAAGGTTAACTTATCTATATATAACCCATTATAGTTTCTACACATTTTTACTAACCGTACGCTTAAACCGTACACTTTGATATTTTGGGGTGAAATTACTATTATTTACCTCCAATATTTTTATCAATATCTCTTTTCCCATCCTCCAATGAGTGGTAAACCATATTTTTATTCTCCCTTTAAGCTAAAACAACTATATATAGGCATGGAATTAGTTCCCCCATCCAGTTTTTTTATTCAATCTATTGGAAGCATTAGATTCATCTTGGTAAGCTCCCCTAGTATCTCAACTCCAATCAATGTTTATCTTGGAATCTATTGTGCTATTTTGTTGCATGATCATGTTCCATATTTTCAAGGAATTTGAATGTTTCTTATATCTCTTCAAACATACTTAGAATCTGAGGCCCAGACTGAGTGGGGAGTCACATACGACATTGAGGTAGGTTGTCAGGTTGTTTTCCCTTAGAGTTTAATATGTTTCATAATTATTCCGTCATGACGTATGTCAGACTTTTACAACAATATTTTTTTTAATTATTAATTTATTTTTAAATGAACTATTTACCTAAATACAAGTTCTTTGATTATCATTTGGTGGATAATATGTTTCAAATGCCAAATAAGGTCATCCCTTGGGTGTGACAAGTGAAAATGACCATTTTGGTGAATTGAATTAAATGCCTGGAATGCCTAATGGGCTTATGGATTGAATTTCAAATAAATATTCCATCGATAAATGAGTGTTAAGATATTATCAAATCACCTACTAGGTTTTTTTCCATCCAATGGGTTGAATTTCCTAAGTAGGAAGTTGACTTGTTGCTCATGTGACCTCCCAAGGGACACTTTTTATCCTTAAAAGTGAATTTTTATTTTCTGGAAAATTTGATGGTTGGTTTAAATGAAATGGTCAATGTATGGTGGATTTCCACTCATAAATTAATCAATTGAATGAAAAAGGAGTGATCCCAAGTGATGGTAAGGCCATGCCCCATGTTTTTATTTATTTTAATGCTCATTGAGAATGGTAGTGCTTTAATTATAATTAAACCAGACTAATGAAACTCATGATTGGTAATTGCCTTATGTATTGAATTATATATATCACCATGCCTTTGAATTTTTATAATTTAAATGATTAATAGGTTATTACATATGTATTATATTATAAGTGATTATACCTCTTCTATATATGTGGGCTTGTTTAAAGAAATGGATCGGAGGTAATGCGCCATGCTATTTGTAATTATAATATTCTTTTATAGAGGATGTGTACAATGGTAAGGGGGGTTGAGCCAACAGGTAAATCAGGGTCCCTTAAATTGGGTTTTTAGCATGCCATATTGTTCCAATGATACTATATGGGTGTGGGGCTTTATGTACGACGTTTCATGATTAGAGTGTCTCTATGGAGGCTCACTCGCCATCCGAAGTGTTATTGCATGACCTCTCTCACACTTCCTAGTATATAGGGAATGAACCCTATTGCGTGGTGTTTTATGATAATTAATTTAGTCATGGATATCTGACTTTGTCCGCGGTCTAGCTACCACTAGTATTCCAAATATATTTCAACATAAGTCATCAGGTACTTGGTTTATATAGGATGATGGGATTTACATTTATACTAAATATATTACTTCTATATATATAGTAAATTTTCATACATCTATTAAAACATTGAACTGAATTTGGTAGACCAGCTAGATGTCCTATAGGTACCTGAGAAGGTTGGTTATTTATTACAACTTTGCCTTACTTATTATGTTATATTTTCACACTGTTTAGTATTGAGCTCTAGTTTTATAGTATGTAGACATCATTAGTGTTGGAATATTGAGATTTTTTTATCTCACACCCTAATAAAGATGAATTTATTATAAATGAAGACCATATTTATATAGTTATCTTGCAGGGCAAAGTCCATACTACAAGTTCTTGATTTTCTTACGTAGTTGGATCTTAGGAGCAGGGCATCAGGCTTTATCTTGAAATGCATGGAGAAGATTTTTTTTTTATTTTGTATGATTGTATTTCATGATTTTATCTTAATATTAATTTTTTTAATATCATCATTCCATTAATCATGTATTAGACACTACCTTGGAGTATGTTTATATATTTGTCAGTTTTTTAGTTATCTATTACATTCAGTTCATGCATGTTTTGTTATCTCTTTACACTTCCTCACATTTACCATTGTGTCTATTTATATTATTAATATTATTTTTCTCATATCTATTCTTATCTAGTATTCCACTTTGATATGATGGTATAGTTTCACCACTATTCCACCTTTACATCCTCACTACTAGTTGGTATTGTCTAGCATGCGGGGAGGAGTTCATGAGTCCATGTGACCCACTGAATTAGAGCATAGTTTAAGTGGACCTCGTGCCTCAATGTTAGACACAAAAACAAACATATAATCATACAAATATAATATAATATAAAAATATATATAAACATAAAATATAAATAAAAAATATATATTATAAAAACATATGTATACATAAATTTTGTTATATACATATAATAATAATAATTTTTTATAATTGAAATTAATATATATATATATATATATATATATTATATAATTAAAATAAACATTTCAATTAATAATAGGTGAGTTGGTAGGGATTTTGGCCTTAATGCAATAAGTATAGGGTTCAAATTCTTCATTTAACAGTTTACTAGGGTGGTCGTGTGTATGTCCATGTGGAGGGGATTTGAAGGGACCCGCAAAAATTAAAAGGTGTATGGTAGGTCATGAGCCTGGTGGAGTGGGTTGGGGGAGGGGACCCCCCATTATTAAAAAAATATGCTAGTGTTTTTTATATACATCACAAAATGATGTTTCATTTAAAAATGTTTCCAAAAATCATCCATAAACGAAGCACCACTAATTTACAATTCCTTTTTAGAAACATTCAAAAATGAAATAGCGATTTTTTTGGGAAACTTTTTAAATGAGGTTTCATTTGATGTCATTTCTAAAAAAATTCTGTTAATAATGTTTCATGAATTAGCATCATTTATAAACACATCTAATTTAGTGACACCTTTTTAATATATTTTTTTTCATAAAAGTTGGTAACTGAATTAGTGACCTTCATAAATGTCAATTATGAAAAAATGAGTCGCTAATTTATGTTTTTTAGTGATCTCTGAGGTGAAATGTTTGAATTATCAAATTGATGTAAATTATATGCATGTTATTACCAGGTTTTATGATTTTGAATCAAATCTATTGTGTAAAATCCATGAATTTATCATTGTATATTGGAGTGATGATTTTTGGCCTCGCCCCACTTGAATTATGCATTCATTATATAAACTATGAGGGAAAATTATAATATCCGATGGGATTGAATAAAATGAAAGGGAGAAACCTAATAAGGTTTCCATCACATATCTATTTCTCATGTGGCCAATGGAGTAATCATTATGGATATATAATTGTCACTATGAGTGATTCTTAGTGGTGAGACTATTAAAAAATATTTGTATAGTGGTACAATGTATGGGTACTAGTGGAAAATTATCATTGACCAATCATAAAAAAAATTAGTTTTTTTATTCTGATAATTAATGTGTATCATTTGATTAGATCCTGATATATCGTATATACTATTTATGTTAAATACATAGTTTCCAATTTCCATGTTACCCTAGGAAGATAAAATACACGTAATGAATAGAAAAGTGAGTGTTTTCCATGACCATTGAATGAGTTGTGAGTCTTGTATAATATTTTAATTATTCCTTAAGAACTGGAAATCATGTATTTGTGGTACATGTCAGGATGTATCAATGATATAGGATCTTTATTATGATTATTACTCCAGATATTATGACCCTACTATTATTGGTGTTTGTATCATATATCATTACATATGAATGGATACAAGGATTAAAATATATATTATATATGTAAAAAATCATGGGAATGGGTAACCTAGATAGTGTTTGAGGGTTTGGTTGAATTAATGATTTAGTTCATACCTCATTCACCATTCTTACCATGTTGTTTAATTATTGCTTATGATTGCATTGAAAAATCAATCACCCTTGATATTTTATTACATATACTAATTTTTTTACCAGGTTTTTTCTAATATTGTGAAAATAATTCTATCATGGTCATGCTATTGGTTGAATACTATCTAGATTCATATATTTTTGTGGTGAAATGTAATTATTCATAGTTAGTATGTTATTCATATATTTCTAAACATAGATAGTGATTTCGGTGATACATCATTCACCATGGATACTGTGATGGTGATTTACCAATTATTCGGAGTTATGTATACAATGATGCATTATTCATCTACTATATGATAGTGATGCATATTTTCTGATATGATATTGTGTGACAATACATCATTCAAATGTACATAAATTTTCCCCCCTATTCAGATATTATGGTGAGGCATCATTCACCCAATTATACCTCATTCTCCCTTGTATTTGTTTGGGTCATATTTCGTTCACCTGCTGATAACTCACTCAACTAGATAAAAGATATTCAGTATGATTATTATTATTATTTTTCTAGGAAAAATGATTATTATTATATACAGGATCACAATTCATAAGGTGATACATCACCCCCAAATATTTAATATAGTGATACATCATTCACCATGTCATATTAATTTTTCATATTGGTTTTTATGGTCCAGTTTCAATATTTATTAATGAGTATTGTGATATATCATTCACCCAATGTGGTGCGTTAGTGATGAATTATCTATCCATGATTCACATATAATAAATTTTTATTCAAATGTCTATTTATATGAGTGGTGATATATCCTTAACCCAAAATTTTTATTCAAACAATGAGAGTAGGTGTACCTTTCGTTAATCAGATGAAGAAAGTACAATTCAACTATTAGAGGGACTTCTTATGTGATTAGCAGAGAAAAGGTGGATTCATTTATTTGTTATGGATTATATTTATTTATTTTTACATTCATGAAAATTCAAACAAACATTTATTATGGAAACAATTACTGGTAAGCGAATAATTTTTAATCAACCACTTTCCACTTGAACCATAGAGATATTTTTTAAAATATGTTAGGAATATAGATTTGGGAGATAAAACACATATAATTTGAAGAGAAAGGGGCGATTAGTGGTATTATGGAGATATGTATGAGGTTATTACAAGTATATTTATTAGGTATATGTTTCTTTTTAATATTATTTATCATGAATTATTTAGACATAAGGATTCTATTTATGTGTTTATTGACTGTATGACCAACATGAGTAACATTTGGTTATAGCATGGTGGTTTTATTGATCTGTAGAATAAATTAAACATCAATTACATATTTTTTTACTTAAATATGAACTTTTTTCTTGTTTTTATTCTGTGATGTTATTTCCATAATGATTCAAGTGGGTGTAGTGTTCCCATATTATTCTTTAGAATCTTCCTTCTATTTTACATCCTAGAGAGTCTGGTGATGCTTGTTGGAGGTAATTTGGAACCCTCGATATTATACGAATTTAGTAATAATATGATATAGAAATTAAATATCTCAATATGTGATCATAAGGTAAAATATAGATGTAATTCAAAGAATAAATTTGATGTGTTGAAATTGTGGGGGAATTATATATCTTGTTTAAAATTTTTCAATAATAAAGTACGTGATAATTGAAGATAATGTTGTATCATTAAATAGATAATATATTAATAAGAATTAAAAAATCACTAAATGATGTATCCTTCTATGATAAAAAATAAATTAATAAATACAAAACAATAATGTTTTTTAATGTAAGATAATGAAGTGTGTGATGCTCAAAAAAGAAAAAATGATTCATTTCCTAATGTTTGAGGAGAGAACCTCTTTCTGGGTAGTGCTATTATAGTGGAATTATAATGTAAATGAGGGGATAAATAAAAAACATAGATTTAGTGATGAATATAGAATTGATGGAATATATTATTTAAGTCTGTAAAAATGGTAACTATCTTAATTAATGGGGTGGCGAATCCAAAAAAGAAAGATATATTTTGTTGTAAAAAAACTGTTGTGAGTATAATATTATATTTTAACTCATATAACAAGTAAAACTATGTAATAATAGATACAAATATATAAAAATAAAAATAACTTTTAGTTTTTTACCCTAACATGAGAAAGGTTAATTTTAATTGAAAAATATCTAGTTTTATTTGAAAAAAATCATGATGTTTTTAAAAGTTCAAAAAATATATACATTTATTTAAATAGTCAAGAATTTTGGTGATTACAAAAATCATTAAACATAAAAATCTATATATTAAAAAATTAATAGAATTTATGAAATGATGATTTAAGAAAATAAAAATAAAAATAATAAAAATAATATTTCATCGCAAAATAAGTTTTATAATTCATAAATTCATGGAAATTCCAATAAATATTTGAAATATTATTCAAATAGAAAGGCGTCACATTTTGAAAATTCCCATGAAATTACGGAAAATATATTAGGAGCACCATAGATTTTTGTGTTCTAAAAAAACATGAGACAAGGGGTCAGAACTGTGAAGAAAAATGATGTGATGATCTATAAAACATGTATTATATGTTTGAAAAAAACAATTTTGGGGTATTATTATAGTGGTGGATATATATTTATAAAATGGAATTTTTTATTTAATTTAATGAACTTCCACAATTATAGATCTATTGGAATGTAATAATTTATAGGGGAAACCCCATTCAAAGTATAAAAAGTCATAGAGTAGATATAAATTTAGATGTTCAAGTGAATAATAAATTTCAAATTGTGAATAAAAAATATATAACATTTGGGGATCCATGTTACTTAACTATGGAATTCGAAATATTTTTATTTTTAATACAATCATGTTTGTATGCACAGTAAATATTTCAGAACAGTAAAGAATGTGAAAAGTAGAAAGCGCTTATATAAGATTGTTATTTGGAAGTATCTCATAATAATCTCTAAGTGACACTATATTGTGGGTATTTATTATATATGATTGGATATTAGAGACCATTTATAGAATTTTGAATTTTTATATATGTATTAGTCAAATTTTTATGTGTTGGAGTACTAAATAACAATATAATTTTCTTAGAATATATTATATATAAAAAATAATTTCAATGTGTATCTGTTTATCTACTGTCTGAAATACAACCTTCTATCTATTTCTCTATGATGATAATAGGTAAATATTGAAATATTTTAGAAATATTGATGTGTGGTGAAATGGTTTAAGGATGTATATGTTATTACTCAAGGAAAACAATCTAATGGAAATCTATTTTAGGTATGATACACTAAAAATTCATTTCACTAGGTCATGAAATATGTAAACATGATATGGAAGTCCAAACCACACCATGTTGGTCAAAAGTGATAGAATGTGATGAATAAAAGTAAAAAATTTCACATTGTGTCATTTCATAATTGGGGAAATAAAAGAGAATTGATTACATGATAATATGAAATTATTGTAAATTATTCACATTAATGATTATATATAAAAATGGATTATCCCTTAGAACATGTCTAATCATCTATATTTAAATTATTTAAGAAGAAATAAATGGACTGGGGTGGATAATTTACCTCATATTTTTATGGAATTAAATAAATAACATTGATAATGATATTTAGTAAATATACAAGCTCCACCTCACCTTTCTTCCAATCGAACTGGGTTCTCGCAGCCAAAAGTTCATATCATTATATACTAAAGGATGCTGACTTACAAAAAGGGTCAAAATAAAAATGTGGGAGACATTACCCTAATTAATAGATAACTATAATTCATAACAAATTAAATATCCATAAGTGGCCATTATAATATAATTATAGTATAATACTAGAATTAATAACTATAATCCATCAAAAAGTAAGTATCAAAAATCATGCTTTATTGAAATGAACTATTATTTAGGTTATCTATGTCATAAATTATAAAAAGGATCTCAGATGATATGATCATATAGAGTTGATTCCAAAAGTAAATAAAAGTATATGATAAATGTACACATGTACTATTGAGTCCTAGCCAAGTCCCATCTCAAAAAATGACTATGTATCCTTTCTCAACCATGTGATGTTGTAAGTCCATTTTCCATACTCAGGTCATGAAAAATGAAGACTTCTTGGGTAATAGGAAGCCCAATTCTGAAATAAGTTTAACACAATAATAAAACACCAAAAGTTTCCCTAACTAATATAGTAATACAAATGATTCCTTAATATGGGAAAAATTGAAATAAATATCATGTCACCACATAGGGTTATTAAAAACCATACCACATGTGACCATAACCACTTAATCCAATTCCAAAATGGAATGATATATAAATTATATGAACAAACATCAATGATAATGATGTATCATTCATTATAAAATAAATAAGGTGAACGAACCATCCATACCATAATCCATTAAAGGGAATAGTCCATCACCAATTAAATATTAACATGGAATGAGAAATGTGCTACAAAATGGGGAATCACAAATCCCATGTGGTTATTAAAACAATACATTCCATCCTCACATGGATGATATAACACTTTTACATAACACAAGTAGATGATACACCACCAATAAAATAATTCAGGTACACATAATGAACCACTAGAATCAACTCCACTAGTGCATGATATACCACCACTATCTAATTCATGTTGGATGATTCAGTATCAATATTCATCATTGGGTAGATAATATTCCACCAGTATAAGTTTCAATGTGTATGATGCACCATCATGGTAAATTCTATATGTGATTTTCATACTCTTAAAATGAATTCTCATGTGGATGATGAAAAACTATTTAAAATATCAAAGTGTATACTTTACCAAAATGATAATATTAAATTTGTTGGTGTACCCATGATTTCAAATTAGAAGGTTAATGAGGTAGCACCGAATTAACAACTCTATGTGAACATGGGAGAAAAAAAACAAAATAACAAGGTGGATTATTTACCAACAACAAATATTGTGTGGATGATTGACCATTAAACAGACATTATAGTATGAAACTAAGAAGATATATTAATTAATATATCATTGAAAATGATTTAACAAATAAACAAAAATACATCCTATCCACGAACCTACCCAATATATCACATCATAGATATCCTACCCATATCCTAACTAGTTCTCAAGTAATTAATTATAATAAAATACACTAAGACACCCCCACTATGATGATTCAGGCATGTCATGATTATAGGAACCAATAAAATTTAAAATTTAAAAGTTTCATATCCCACACCATATGGTAAAATGGAAACGATTGACCAATGATGTATACATAGTCCTATCACATCCACTAATGATCTTTATGGGTTCTACTAACATCATGTAAATTTGAGGGAAACAATTTATATTAGTTTAAAGTATATATATATGAAATTACCATTTCTGGATATTCATATAATGCATGTCAAACTTGTAAATACCAATATGAAAACTAGGGATAACCTAATATAGTATACCATATCTATCCCTTTTAATTCGACACGTCGATTCAAATGTAATTAGTATATATGAAAAAACTAAATAAAATATGGAAATCAAGGCTTAACTGGTGGGAGATGTTGATAGAATAAGGGAAAAATAAAATAAATATGGGATGATTTATTTACTTACCACTAAGAAACCATAAATATAGATGAAATGAAAAAATTACCAATAATAGAGGGGATCGATACATAGAACATATATAAAAAAAGTGATAAGACTTGGGTTGATTTTGTTAAAGAATTTATGGATTCCTCATCAATTATTAATAATTAAATACTTAAATTAAGTAATCACTCAATATATAACTTATAAAAAACTGTAGGGATTGTGTTACGGTGTGACCATACAGGTCACGACACAATACAGATAATAGGGATAGATGAAAACAAGACCTTTATGGTCACAAATAAACACCATTATGCCAAATGTATTAAAAAATAGATTCCTCGTGGTCCTCTAGGAACAACCATATCAGTTAAAGGTGTAAATATCTTAATTAATAAAGATCACAAAATCACAACCACCACTTTATGGTGTGACTAGTTACATCATAGTGTAACGCTCCACTATTATAGTGTGGAATGTTCCCCTTTATGGCATTCAAAATGAAACACACATGTCATGGATTAATAAACCAATTATATAATATTTTTTCATATATATCACAAATTTAATTTTTATATTACACTGATATTGGAAAAACCCCTATATATTGTATCCTGATGAGCCACCTACATAATAATCACAACCCAATCCCGGGGCTAACGCCTAAGTCAACCTCTATGTCCCTTCCATCAAATTCAATATCCTAAAAGAAGTAAAAAAATATAGTTTAAGTTATATCACATTCAAAAATCATAAATAAATAGGGTTTTATAACCTCTACACTATATATCATACCATCCCTGAGTTGTATCACTAATCAAACTTGAGCCTTGTTTTTGAAACATTATGTACAATATGAAAACATGTTGAAATTTTTATTCTATTATTACATGTGGAAACGTCTATCTTTCCCATGAACATATACTATTAGGACTATATTACCTGGAATACTCTTATCAATATGATCCTCAATCAAAATTGGTCACTCCTTGAATGATGCAAACTACTCTATCTCAACTACATCGATACTGAACTCATTAGAAGGATCCAGATGATATCTTAACTACGGATATTAATGGTATATATAATATATTAAACCATGTCATTGAGAAACTAATTAATAATATTTGACGATACGAATACTATCAAAAAAATTAATGACCTCATTAACCATGGAATCCGGTTTATTTGTCTTCAAATATACATGTGTCCCAACCGAGATAACACACATATAGTCACCAACATCAAACTCTATGGGTTGACATGACCATTATATATATGACTTATACAAGAGATGATTACTAAGAAATTAATTCCGTATAATCTAAATATTATATGACAAAATATCTCGGAGACTCAACTCTATAATAGATGACTCTCTCCCTTTATATACCATAGAGGTATGGTCTTCCATATAAATACTGAAAAGGAAATATCAAAATATATTGTTGATAAAACATTTTATATGAAAAATAATCAAGATAATTTTTTTCATTAAATAACAAATAAAATAAAGGGAAATCACATGTAGAATTCTGTACAACAGCTGAATGGTTTTTTCAGATTACATCACAGTATGTGGATGGAAAATAGTACTCAGATGAACATTTGTATCAAGAACCCAATATAAACCTTCCAAAAAGTTAAATCAAGAATAATAATCCTAATATGAAATATTTTTCTTAGGATTTCCATTAATATACACTATGTCATGGAAATATAAACTTCTCAACTCACTGAGTGAATATAAATTTTAGATTAGTAAGAAATATGTGACCTTCATTAATTTTTCAATTTTTATTTATACCATATTACTATAATGAGAAAAATTATACAATACTATTGTGAATATCACGATCACATCATCCGGCATCTATTTAGGAATGTGTAATATTTTAATATTACTAGGGGCTACTAATGCTTATTTTTTATCGACTGGTAGGTGTCAAACTATGAAATGAACCCCAATATATCCTTTTAATTTAGTGCCAAAAATAACTCCAATGGATGTCAATATACAAATTTTGTACTTTGTATGAGAACAATCCATTCTAAGTAATTTAAATTCCATACTATATCATAGAACATGATCACAAGAACTACCACATATTTTTGTATAAAATGAAATACATTGACATCATGGGATCAATCAGGTGGAAGATACCCAACATATATATTTTACATCATTAATAGGTAATATATGTTTTATAACTAACTATCATTGAATATCACAATTAGAAAAGGAGTCTATATCAATTACATCATGGACACTATTCCCTAATACCCTTGAATATCCTATAGCATATTTGTGAAGTGTCTTATCACCTTCTACTCTCTACAAGCCACGTATACCTCTATTTACTGAGTCTTCTTAATTACTTTATCAACCATTAAATGTTACTTCCCTGGGTTATATGATATTTAAAAATAGAAAACATGTAGGTACTCGACACAAGTCTATTTGTAATGGTTAACATACCTTTATTAGAAGATCTTCCTCTGGTTCCAATGGTTAGTATACTCATTAAATTGATATCCAAAAACATAATGATGCCACTATTGAAACACATGGACCAACGTTGACATATCTAAATCATGAATAAGGTAGTGTTAGTCATAAAACCTCATTTTCATAGACCTATAAGAAAGCACTCACCTGCCTTAAATTAGACATACTCTAGATGCATCACAATACAATGTGTGCTCTTTACCCAGCTCAAGTAACATTAGGATTAGCATATATGTCACTCTATATTTTTCTATTCCAAGGATCTTTCATAATTTACCAATAGAGGAACTCCATGACCTTACTAGTTAGGGCCTTCATTTTCATTTTCAATGAAATGATGTCATGGATGAACCATCAGTAGTAACCTTCCAATCTAAAAAAATACAAATATTTTAAACATTCTGGAGTGTCTCCTAAGAAGTCATATCTTTGATATTCATAGGATATATTGATATGACTACCTTAGATTTTATATGACTTAATAAGAATAGATCTATGATCATGAACTGAAATATTTATATATTTTCATTTAGTTTACTCTCATTCGGTGTACTTATAAAAATCTCTAAATAAATAAGATGATCCTCCCCTGCAATGGAATATAATAGAATATCATCATTTTCTGTGAACATGAACAAATAAAAATAAGGATAGAAGACCATATTTATGAATTAATTAAAAAAATTTAATGTTTTTTTCAACCCTAATGACATAATGATATACACATACATTCCCTACATTCTCAAGAAATTTGTATTTTCAATATCATATGGTCTCAATTGAAGCTTATGATAACTTAAACTCAATCCAATCATACTGAACCAAATAGATACCATTTACCAATCATGTAGGGCATATATTCAAGTAATATGATAACATTTCTCAATAATCACAAGGGTTATACTCTAATAATCTTCATATTAACATAAGTTATAATCTTCCTTCTTGGAAAATAGAATTGGGGAACACAAAGGGGGCATGCTCGGGAGAAAAAACCCCATCACCTATAAATCCTATAACTAATAATTAATCTCCCTAGGATATTAAAACCCCATTATATAATAAATAATGGATATCATCTCCTTACCAATCATATGATAGAATATGGACCGACTAAAGAGTCCATATTGAGAAATATACTAGAAATATATATTTGAACTAGTTTATGATAAGAGGAAAGGGTGCCTAGTGTATCACCACATACCTTAGTGTAAGAATACAATAATATGTTATGATTTTACCTATGTGTTGATAGAAAAGTCTTAACCATCCTATATCATTATCCCACTAGTTTGCGTAAGTTTAATAGTTACCACTGTATACATGAATGAAATACATTAGTAATAATATATTATGTGTGCTTGATATTGATTCATATAATCCATCCCATGTATACCATTGAAACTATGAATATATGACACATATAATTCCCATATATGTCTATATACACTAATCACTTTAACACGTTCTATTCATCTATAGATACCCTTCAAGTTCCATAATAATGTTTTACCGACAAACATCATCCAATAGAAATAATCAATAATAATTACTAGGCCACCAAATATCTAATTAGGTGTGATTTAGTGTGTAAAATTTATAATTATTATAATATATGTTATGTTCCAAAGCATAAGAATCGTACCTCAAACTATCAATAGATTCCCACCATATATTGAATGAGTCTTCTCGATGGCATAAAGTTTTCCTGAACCCTATCCCTAAGATCTAATTTCTTAAATCCCTTAAGGGACACCACCTTATTGTGCTACTACCCCTATCTCACTAATTCATATCATCCTCTATAACCCAAACAGTTAAAAGACCCCCAACATCCTAATTATTTCAATATAAATTTTCCTACTCTTGATTCTCAAGTATAACCAAACCCACACCTTCCATCCAATTGAGGCATTATAAAACAATACCGCTTTAGATTCTGAAACTCCATGTAAGAGTGGAAATCCATTGGATATCTATCAAATTATGAAAAAATATAACCCTAATGAATTGAATTATAACACTAAAGAAACTATCACTATCTCATACGAATAAATAAACCCTATCCCTCCTACCAATCCTATCTTTTTCCTACAAAGGCTCCTCAATCCTCTATTTATTTCTTCCTAAAAAATCACCCTTGTTCTCATGATAAGATGTCTTAAATTCTAAATATGTACAAATAAAATATGTTTATTCTAAAATCAATTAATAATTCAAGACCACTAAGACATATTTAAATTGAAATATCTTTTATCATGACCATATAGAATTCCTTCACATGTCATCGAAACTTCTTGCCAGAGTTATCACATTTGTCACATGGGTAGTTGAAGAAATTAATATGTTGTCAAATAATACTATATAATATATCTATCACTTTACCCACTATTATATATACATGTAATATGAGTATCATTCAACCCATAGAGTCAGTGGATGGATGTTTTCAATAGAAATAACTTAAATTACTTCTAGGATATTCTGACATGATGGTCTACATAGACTTGAACATACAACGATTGTTTCTATAGTAACTATTTTTTTTATAAATTAATATTGAATCACCTCTTAGGGGGAATAACATAGTGAATAATATGGTATGTGTTGATTATATCTATCACTCAACAACATATGGCTAAACCTCTTTGATAGAGTGAATTGGATATTTTATATAGATCAGGAGATTCAATTCTGATATGGAAAACCACCCTTTGATTCCCCAAGTCTTGTAGTTTTTAAAACCCATAGTAAACTCTCTATGAGTTCTATAATGGATAATGTAGCAGAAAAACATATGGATTTATCTCCACTACTAGTTGTCCAAGCCTATATTGTAACACCTGATGATTTCATTGTATGTTATTTTCTTTAAATTCAATAGCTCCCGCTTTACACAACAGTAAGTTCGAGTGCACCAAGACTTACCAAACTATCCGTTAAAAAGCGGTTATGAATATAATTAACTGGATTTTGAATTTTATATACTCTATATAATTTTATCTTATGTATTATGTGTTTCTTAGACATATTATAAGAAAAAATTCAAAATTTCAGATAAAAATGTATTTTTCAAAAAAATTCCATTTTACCACCTTTTAATGGAGAACCCATTTTAAATCCAATATTTTACCCTTTTACATATTCATTTTGAAAAAATAAAATTTTCCTTTAGAATCGAGACATAAAAATTTAGTTTGGATGAAATTTTGGTATTTTTCTAATTGTATTCAATTTTTTATGTATAGTGAGAAATAATGTATTTTAATTCAAAGCTTCCTTTTAATATAATTTATTTATATGGTTAAATTATATTATAAATTTGTTTTTAAGTGTAATTAGATTATATTTTTACAATTTAATCCAATTTTGGTCATTAAAATTAATATCACTTTGAAATTATACATAAACAATTGTCAATCTTTTGATAGTTCTTGTTTCTTAAAAACTCGCTATTTGTTTTCACAATGAGAATTAATTTTAAATTAATTTATCCAAATTATATGTTTTGAATTTCGTAAAATAGACATAATTTTTGAATTTTTAATATCAAATATAGCTTAGGATTAATTTTTTTAATTTTTCTCAATAACATCAATTTTTTATGAATAGTGAAACCACTAAGTAGTAGTAAAAAATCTGACTTTTTCATTTAAATGAAATTTTACCTCTTTTGTGAATTGAATTTAAAAAATCTGAGATACATGGCTTGTATTAGTAAATATTATGTAAAACAATAAGATGAACGTTTTTTTGGTAAATAGTAGCTTTTGACTTTTATTTACTGTAGTTAATGGTAAATTGGGTAATTCAAGGTAAAAAGAATAATATAATAATAAAAAATTAATTTAACACTAGTCATTTCTTTATTTTATGTGTAATTTAATACCATGGTCATCCTTGGGTCAATTTGGGGACCCCATTGAGCCACTTAAGAATGATAAAGATGCTTTATTTTAATTAACTTATGTAAAGACAAAATGACATTAACAAATATCTTTTAGTATATCAATTTTTACATGTTGTTATATAAGTCATATATTAGACTATAAATATTCATTTGAAAGATAAAATTATTTCATACATTGTTTTAATTTTTTTATAATTTTTATATATCAAATAAATTAAATTATATATGACACAATAATGATTCAGTATTTACCTCATTAATAAATTATTTAAATAAATATTATTATTAATATTAAAATAATGTCCAAAACTCATACAATTCTTATTGGATGATTTAAGTTATTTTATGAGTCTTATTATATTCTATTGTAATTAGTTTTGGACCTTTAGAAACTGAATATCACTATATAATAAAATAATATTTTCACACTTTCCTAAAGGGCCTCTCCTCCCCATTATAAAAGGACACCACTTCTAACTCTTTCCACACACCTCTCAAGCCCCTTGGCTCGTCCAACCCATGAAAAGATAAATACTAAAGATCCCACTATTCCTCATAGAAGCCTCACCTTAGGTAGAAGTCACTTCAATAAATCCTATTGGTTCAAAAAAAAGTTACCCAAATTAAAAGTTACACTTTCTCTTAAATTCTATTATTTTATTGTGTTTTATTTTACTTTCCATCACCCTAAAAACATTTTATTTCTTTGTCTTATAAAATAACCAGTATACTAAATATAATAGGATGTTTTTATGATAGGTATTCGAACTACACTTACTCAAACCTCCATCTAATGGGTGAAGAACATATTGTTTCTGTTGATGAAAATCTAACGCCTCACGAAACGATGATTGTTCGATTATCTACTAATGCCTCATATGGTGGCCATTAATATGGAACTATATATATATATATATATATATATATATATATATATATTCTGTTTATGTTTTCTTTATTCTTCTGTATTTTCCATTTATTTCATTATTTTATGGTTTCCATTATGGGTAAAACACAATAATTTCATTTGAGGAAGTGCGGACTACCGCCCCCTTAAAATGATATGAATCATTAATACCTTATATGGGACACATAAAGGATGGAATTACAGATATTATATATGATATTATATTGGAATTATAATATAACTATGTTTTATTATGTTTTAATTCCATAAAAATACAAAATATAAATGAAATTAGCGTTCATATGTGTGTATGGGTTACCGTCTCCAGGAACGGTACATTTCATTTATTATCTCCAAATGTTATGTACAGTTATAAATAGATATATATAATTTATTATATATATATATGATATCTAAATTATTTATATAATTTTGGAGATAATGGACTTTTGACCACATGGAAAATTTGTAATTATAACAAGTTCATTTTGACTCAAGTTCTGAACATCGATAAAATATTTAATATGAACTAAAATAATTAACTAACTATTATAGCATTGTAATAAGTGATATAAAAGGAATAATAAACTTGAAAAATGTTCTAAATTATTTTGAAATTAACTTATGTTTATTATTTAGGAAGAATAAGGAATATAAAAAAGAATTCGGACTTGAGGTAAGGGGTTTCTTATCTCACTTTTAATTCTATGAGATTTCCATTTTTCGCCACTTATTTATTGAATGTGGTGTAATTTTTAGTTCCATTTGATATATATTATCATGATTCTCTTTATATTAATTTAATTCCGTTATTCATTTGATGGTTATTAACTTTTTGTCAAATGACTCGATTGATTACAATGATGTAAGGGTTTTTCATCTCACTATTTATTCCCATGAGAATCATGCAATATTGGACACTATTTAATTTTGTGTGGCATATGTACTATCAATGATTGTATTCTTGGTGTAATATACTTTAATTTTTGGGTATTACAAATTCATTGTTTGATACTTATTTCAGGGGTCGTATGTTTCATAAGTTACCAAATCGGTAAGGGAATTTCAAATTTCATTTTCCACTCAGTGGGCTTTACGCACACTTCATTGATTTCTTTACTCCAGAATTATGTGTGTAATCACTATTTATTATTTATGTGCTGATTTCCACTCCCCTTTGTGTGGATATACTTTTGATACACATAATCACTCCATTGATAACTTCTCATGTGATTGATATAAACTTGATCTTAACTCAATTTCCATTCATTGAGTTAAACATCCAAGTCATTGGTGTTGTTTTTACAAGAATATGTGGGAATTTCCTATGATTTATTTACACTGAATATCCAATCATATTGAGTGTATTTATAGTTTTCACACATAATTATGTCATTGATTTATCCTTTACTTAATGATACTGTCTTTATAAGGGATTTCATCTCATTTTACATTCCTTTGAGACTTATTTGTTATTATGTACCAATTAAATTTCATATGGTGTATATAATATCCTTTGACATAGTATATAGAGAAATAATTTTTCTCATGATATTATAAAGTTTTGATTACCTCAATTATTTGTTTTCAATCGTCTCTCATTTTGTTAGGAACTCTAACCAAAATATCATTTTAAATGTTTTAAAAATTTATTATTCTAAATCCATTTCATTAATGTCCATGTTTTAAAAATGGTTTTAATAGTTAATTTATATGGTCATTAATGTTTTAAAATTAAAATTCCTTTTAAAAGATTTAATGTGGTATGGGACACTTTGATTCAAAAATCTATTTTAAATGGATTCTTGATAAACAATGAGACTTTTAAATGTTTTAAAGTAAAAGGGGGATATTTCTCTCAAATAGTTTTGATGATTATTTTCATCTATGTCAATATCCTTCATTATTCTCGATTTTGGTTAATCTCTTACAATACAATCTTTCATATTGTATTTAATGAGTTATGTTTGATTGTGGATGTGCTATTTTTATACCATTCATGGTTTGTGGATAAAGTATTGACATTTTGAATGCTAGTTTTAATACGATTGTTTGAATTATGTTTCAAACTATTCATATGAGGAATGCATTGGACTTAGTATGTGATGGGCGGAGCCCGCTATAGCTCCTCCATGCATCGGTAGGTCTCATGAGACAAACTAGTGTCTTGGCACAAGGCCTTGGCAAAATCTTATTTGTATTCTTAGGATGAGGCATTGACGATGTGGTTATGATGTCCGGCATTATGAACTCCATCATTATGAGATTAGCTATTGATATTTCATGTGGTTATTCGACTAGTAGAATACCCATGACTATTTTTTATTATGGAATTATTTACTTAGCTCGTATTCCTACCATAAAGAGTTCATGTTAATTATATGTAGAGGCATGTGTTTTTAATTATTCACCATGCCTAATGTTTATGTTATCTTCCACTGTATTGCTGACTCTTACAGAGCATTTGAGCTCACCCCTTTCTCATGTTTCATTTTCCCACGATATGAAGAAGATAGTTATGATTGACTTGTGGGAATAATCTTGGAATCTTTGATTCTTATATTGGAATAAATTTGTGTTGTTTTTCTTTTCAATATGTAGTGTTGATCTTATGTTTCTATCTTATTTCCAAAACTACTAATCTGATTGGTCCTTTGCTATATAATTCTTTGTAATCAAGGCAATGTATTAAAATAATGCACTGACTCATAGATTCTGGGGCCAGGGCATTACGCATATTAAACCTATCAGTACTCAATGATATGTCTCCATGATGAAATATAGTTACATCTGTAATCACGTGACTAATGTAAAAATTCTATAAAATCTCTATGTTTCACAGTTCACTATAATAAATAATATTCACACACCAGTATACCCTAAACACACACTCAATAACGTTAGGTTATCATATATCTCATTCCATGTCTAGCCCAACCTACCAAAACATGGACCAAGTAGAGACACAAACAGGTTCACATCAAAATCATTGTATATCAATAATAGTATCATGTAATGATGTGTTTGTTATATGGAGTTACACTAATATTATCAAAATGAAAAAACAATATATACATTTTTACATTCTTAATGAACTAACCATGCATCATATTGAGGATATAACAAAAATATATAAATCATTGTTTAATATAAGATTGTTATGTGAGTCCTAATAAGTAATAATAATTCCTGAATATATTCTATCTTTGAAACGAATACCTAGAGTAAAACCCAATATATTATAAATACCATATCACAGTTTGAAAAATAAAAAAACCATAACATTCAAAATTTAAGAACCATAATCCCATTCCCAGTCACCTTGACACACCTCATATATAGATTAAATACCCCCAAGAAAAAAATCTATACCAAGCCCCAAAACCTTCCTATATCATCACTACCATATCAACTATAGTAAGAGAAAAAAGAAAACATTTCTCTGATGCCTGCTTTAAATGTTCTCAGTCTGGTTGATCTCATTCATGGCTGAATCGAAATACTATATGCCTCTAGAACACCTCCCCATATGGTGGATGTTTCTAAACATAAGAGAGGGTGCGAATTAAAATGTGTTGAAAAAATATTCACTGGATATTATAAATAGAAAACATATAAGGATAAATATTAATAATTTGACATCATAAAATAACAGTAGTACATGAAAAAACATAATGAATAATTTTCATCCAATTTCAAATAAAAATAATCATATATTATCAAAAACTGTTACTATAAATTTATTACAATTCCTAAAATATAAAAAGACCTTCTATATGTATAAATATAAAACTAACTAAAAATTAAATAAAATTAAAGGATATATCTTCAAAATTGGTCCCACTTCCAAGCCCAGTACAATCATCAAAAAATTACTCCACATCTTAACTAAATATTCTAATGTATCATGGCCCTTATAATTTCCATGTCCACAAAACATAATATTTATCCAGGTACTAGAGTTCTTGAGTAGGTTAGAGTAAAACTATGTAGGAAAAAATAAATAATTTTATTAAAAAAACCCTATATTACTTTTGCATACATGATATGAAATGATAATAAAGAAAGAATAACTAACCATATATCCCATATATAACACAGTAATTAAATAGCGTGTCACCATAATGACATCATCTTGTACTAGAACGGGATGATATACCCATACCCCGAACACACATTGAGTATAAATGATGTATCACACCAAATATAATAACTAAGGTTAACGATATATCACTATAAATAACCTTACTAGTTAATGAGATATCACCAATCTAAAATTAATGGTAAATGAGAAATTACTAAATGAATAAGGAATCTTGAATCCCACATTTTTAATACAAAACCACTTCCCATCCTTCCGTGGATTGTATTCCGGTGTAAGAAAAGTGTGGTTTAAAATATACAAAAAATAAAACACATCATGGAAGGATGGTTCAACTCCAAAATCAACTCCTCATGTGGATTTTATACAACCATTATCCAATTGAGGGAGGATGAGGCTCCACAAACCTAAATATTTACGGGGATTACATACCCCCATCACCAGTCCCAAAGTTGGAAATACACCAATAGTGCTACTTATATATGTATAGAAAACACCACTAGCATTAATTCTTAGGTGGATTATTCAACACCCTCTACAATATCAATGATAATGGTTTACCACTAAGTATCATTCCACATATAAGATGTACCATTGAAATCACACAATTTGTTGTATGCAGTACTACCAAATTACTATATCTAGGTGGATACAGTTCCACCATCCCAACTCAAAAGGAAAATTATTTTCCACCAGTATATTATGGTTGGAAGATGCACAACCATTAATCTTTATAATATAAGATTCAACACTTATATTAATTCACAAAGAATTAACATGAGTGCACACAAAATTGTTTATAAGACACTAACTACCATGATTCTTTTATCTAGGAATCTATCCCCCTACCTAATGAGTTCTCAAGTCATTCCTTAACACAGAATAGCCTAAGATACCCCACGAGGCTCATAAAGGAAATTCTCATTAATAGTAACCCATATTGATATCAAATTCATGGTTTCAAATCCCAAATCATATAGAAGAATTTTCATGATTTTCCTAGGGAATTTTCACTCAACATTCATAACTAGTCACATCATTTCCTTATTCCACCCACACCAAGAAAATTTATAGAAAACAATTTAAATTAGTTTCAGGGAGTACAAAACAAATTGGAACTTTACAAATTTTATATGACACATTACAATTAAATTAATACCAATAGGATGTAGGGAACACCTACCTTATCTCAATAGATCCATTTCCATTTAATACCACAACCCTACTTGTATTTAATATATAGATATTTTGAAACATGACCGCCTCCCAAAATGCCTAAATTGAAAAGGATGATTATACCACAAGATCCAAAAAATAAACATTTTAATAGTGATATACATACATATTACAACTACTAGAAATATATTTCTTATAATACCCCTCTAAAAATTGGTGATCCAATCATATGAGGAAGAGGAATGAAGGGACATGGTTTGACCTACTATTATTAGGTAAATGGTGGAATCCTCATAAATTTTTAAAATAATTTTTTTTTAAATAATTAAACAATTTATATAAAACAAAACCACAAATATATAGTGTTTATTATGATATAAAAATATTGGTCATAGAACTATACCCTTGACATGGTCATATTTTGGAATAACCCTTATGCTCACATCACACTTCAATTTTAAATTTATACCTTTGGAATGGACCTTCTATTTTTATTTGTAAGTAAGAAATTGATAACATAGAAAATATTCATAATTGATTTTTAAACATTGATATTTATCTTTATTAGATATGTTATAAAAATACCACAAACTCAAAGTATTTATGTGTGTTTTCTTTCTAGTATATCATCATTGTGAGGGGTTTAAATATGGAAAAGTTATAGAAAATGAGAGACGAAGGAACATTCCTTCAATATCATCCAAAATTAATATTATATCATTACATCAATAAAAATTCTAAAACAATTACTGATACTATTAATGTAATGGTTTTTTAGTACTCATTGAATGGGTGTAAGGATTAATAATATTTTTTTAATTTAATAGGGAAAATAAGAAAAATATTGGACAAAAAGCATAAAATTCCAGAATTGTGGATATTAAAATTTATTACCATCAATAAGATTTCAATATATTATTATCCAATAATTAATTATTGATAAATACAGTTCATTCATGGTAAAATGAGAAAACTGAGTTTCACAACATCATTTTTTATTATGTAATTTTTGTTCAAAGTACATGAACGTTTAGGATAAAATCTCTCACCAAATTTATTCCACAAGATAAATAAATAATTGTGAATGAAAAATTTTATTATAAAAAATAAATTCATACATTGAAAATGGAGTTTGACCATGTAAATATGAACAACAACTACATGTTGGATCATAAACAAAATAATAATATATATTTTTGGAATAATGTGGGTGTTAGAAAAAATGTTTAATGTAATAATAAAAGTTATGATAAATAATTAATGGAGACACAATGGTTATGATTATGCTTAACACATTGATGTTGAGAAAATAGTTGATCTATTTTGTTGGATCAAAAATACTGGATATTTCTTAATACAATAAACCAAAGGAGATAATATATTTTCTAAATGGATGTCATGTTTACCATTCTGAATGAATAACTTGAAGGGGATGTTTGAATTGATAAAGATATGGGGCTTTTCCTTAATGATGACATAATATGTGGTTTTATGTTAAATAATGCACTATAATATTTAAAACACGAATTGAGAGAAAGGTATGTGAATCCTGAATTATCCTTGAATTTAATGAATTTTAAGAATTTAAGAGTCCTAAACATTTATACAACAAATATAGAAGGATAGTATCTCTAATTATTATCATCAATATTGATGATATTATATTTTATTAAAATATCTGCTATTTGTAATTAATTATATATAGAAAGTAATAATATTTTTAAATGTTAAAATTTAGAGTGATGAAGCTATTCCTCGTACATTATATCTCTCATAAAAGAATCATATTTATCTTCATTTAAATAATTATACCAGATAATTTTTTAAAATGATTAAATTAGAGGAATATAATAATTGTTTTACACTAAATTATATAGAAATTAGACTTTCAAAATATAAATATAAAAACAAGGATAGTCAAAAGAAATTCAGAAAACATATTGGGTGGCATTCTATTTATGATCTTTACGTCTATATGATGTCTATTTTCATACATTATGTTCAAGATATCAAAGTATTCCAATGTAATCTCATATCATAATAATGATGATGATTCATAGTTATATAAATTGAACTAAAGATTAAAATTTAAAATATAATAACAAATTAAATCATTATTTATTCAAATATATTGATGTGGATTAGGATGGATGTGTTGGTGATCATAAGTAAACATCTATTGTAATTTATTTCATCAGAGAAATGTGTCATAAAATTAAGTAAGTATAATTATGTTAACATGATAATAAGAGAATTATAATATGGGGATACCACCTAATAAATAATTTAACTAATATGTATGAAGGAATAATATTTTAAATGTGGCAGTAGAATTTATAATATTATAGAGCTATGATTATAAAACAACCATCAATATTTCCAGATATATATTTTCAAATTAGATGTCAAAGAACATTAATATCAATTAATATTTTATTATTTAGAAGTTTAAAGAAGGAATTATAAAGATGAATTATGTTCTTATAAAATAGTATGATGTGGATATTTTTACAAAACTATTTCATAAAGTGTCATTTAAAAAATTGAAGTCAATGATGTGATTCCAACCATGATGTTTCCAAGTATATAGCATCCTGTCCCATTCCCTCTCTCACCTTATATTTAAATATTTTTGAAAAATTGGAATAATAATAGAAATAATATCTAATGTTATTTTTCCCCATTTAGGGAAGTATACCCTATTAATACAGAGTATAGATTTATGGATAGTTTTTAAAAAGGAAGAAATATATGTGTTAAGTATAAAAATATGGTTATTTATTTTAAAAACAATAATTTTATCATGTGTGTTTTTTTGAAATATTCTAATTTTGCGTTGGGTATTTATAAAGGAATGTTATTTCATAAATATATAAGAATTAGATTGATTAGAATAGATGTATTATAAAGAGTCATGACAAGAAAATGAATGTGAGTTACTCTAATGAAAAAATTTAAAATTGTCATTTAGTATCTGAGTTTCATAAATTCATTTCACTCTTGTAGGATTAAAATATTTGAGTAATGAATCATTTTTATTATTGAAAATAATTTATATTTAATATTTTTCAAAACAATATATAAGGGTTGAATTTTGTTACCAAAAATATATTTATAGAGTGTTTTATTCTTTAAGATATGTTTTATATAAAGTATAATATATAAGGTTTATGAAAATGTTGTTAATGTGAATTCAATTTTTACTTGAGGAAATATTTTTCAACATATTAAATTTTTTAATCAACACATGAATCATTACTAACCATCGATGAAGTTATATAATGTATAGATTTTGATGTTTGTTTAGAAGTCTATAAATTAATATAAGAAGATATGGAAGAATATTGGAGTGATTTGGGGTTTATAAACATTATTTGTGAAGGTTAATGAAATATTATGTAGTGGTCATGTATTATGCCATGATTTCATTCTTCAGGTGATAATGAATTCACAGATTCCCATGACATATATGTCATGCAATAATTGTGATGTTGTGAATTAAATTTGTTCATGATTTTTTTATGGAAAATATATTATGTATTGAATGAATTGGTTTCACAATGAATCTCTAAATTATATTAAAATATATGGGTGTAATATAAGTGGTGCTTATCTGGTTCCTTCATGAAGTGGGTAACATCATGATTTGAAAGAACAATTATAGAGGTATGAATATTATTTATTAATGGTGTTGTGATATTCCATAAGAGTACTGATCCATAGGACAGTTTGAATAGAAGTTAGAGGTAGTGACTATGTAACTACATTTATTATAACAAAAGATAAATGACTGCCATTATTTTTATAAGGTGATACAATTATATTTTTTGAAGATATGTTTTGTTTTCTTGAAAATAGACCTTTTTTCTTGAAATCAAATATCATTTTCTAATATTAAATGTGTTTTAGTAGTTAATATTAGTCAAGTGGATATAATCTAATATATTAAAGGATGAAATATGATTGTAGAAGGGTAGTATTGAGCATGAATTTGATATTTAAAACATATATGGGGAATTGAGAAGTTTTGATTAGATGAATGATTAACGAGTGTACAAAGAAATAGGGGAGCATAAAGAGGAAGTAAAGGAAAATAAGGAAAGTGATGAATTTGTCTTTTTTATTC
Source organism: Viscum album (assembly GCA_963277665.1). Lineage (NCBI taxonomy): Eukaryota > Viridiplantae > Streptophyta > Magnoliopsida > Santalales > Viscaceae > Viscum > Viscum album. Next base: position 601,648,830 of record OY728125.1, read on the forward strand.
ATAATCAAATATTCTTAGAGGATAAAACCTCAAATGATGAATACTTAATGAGTTATATGGTGAATAAGGACTACCATATTAGTAAAGTGTTTTGATGAGTTTATTCCTGGTTTATGGAATGATATACCCAATAACATTCCATTATAAAATTATATTAAATTTGAATAGTAGTATAGAAAAAGATTTTTTTTTAATTTATTGTTTTGGTGATATTGGGGAATAATAAAAGGTAAAAATCAAGTGATTGCATTTTCGAAAGTTGTATTAGAGATTAAAACTCTGCTCAAATTCAATATGAAAGAGTGGTCATGATTTTTTTTGGAGAAAATCATACTATCTATGTTTTATTTATAATAAAATGAGTTCTTGGAAAAACACTTCATACTATAACACATTATATGTCACAATTATATCATATGGTAATGGTTAATACCATTCCATTACAAGGAGTTTACCATTAATTTTTTTACAGTGAACTATGTGTAATTTTTAGTTCCCAATGTTATGTGGATTATTAAATTATATCACTAATATAAATTGATTAAAATAATTATGTTCGGTATTGATAAATAAATATAGAGTTAATATTATATTTAATAATTTTAATCATTTATGAAAATTTATTATTAATGAATCATAAATGATTTTTATTCATTGACTCACCACTCCCTGCATAGTTAACATATTGTGTGGGAACTTACTATAATTGGGGATAATGTTCTTTTATAATTGTGTCATAATTACGGGCATAATGATCTAATAATTATATTAATATTTCCTTGGTGGATGTGGATTTTCCATTTTTATTATTCATATATAATAGTAATAATTCTCATTAAACTACAAGAAAATTACCATGTAGTAGTGCTTGTTTTAATATGGAGCTGGTTTAAATTTATTCCATATAGTTCTATGATGGTTTCAAAAAACTACTGCAAAAATGGGGATGAAATCCAACACCTGGAAATTAGTTCAAATTTTTGACATTTTTCAAAAATCATCATATAACATATATCTTGCGGGGGGTTTCTATGTTTTAGAAATGATTTTCTGGTCAAAACAATTTTGAGAATTAAAAGTTGTAAAAACCTCCACTAAATTCCAATGTTTTTTAGAAAAACAATCATCGCTAAAATGGAGATAACCATTTCTAAATAATAGTTTTTCATATTTAGCATTGGTTATAACCACCTCAAAAAAGACCATAATATAGAGGTAATTTAAACAACCATAAAAAACAATATTTAGAGGATGTTTAAACCACCGCTAAAAGATGAATTCTCAAAAACGAGATATAGAATCTGTATCCCTAGAACCAACAGTCCCAGAACCACCCCGAAAAAATGCACATACCATATCATTCAACCATATATATATATATATATATATATCAAAATGTACATTTTTTAGAGTTAGAGTACCCATCAATTAGTAACATAGTTCCATAACAAATGAAACACATCATTTGGACAAATGGTTATAGAAAAAAAATATAGGTTACCCATTATCATGATACCATATAAAATGTATTAAAAAGATAAAAAATACACACACTGGACCTACTGAAATCCCCAGACCACATTACCCTATCTCAAACTACCTTCCAATATGATCTATTCTATTTCACTACACATCCTATGGTCTGAAAAAAACATATAATATGTCATGTATACATATCAAGGTTCCAATACCAGGTAATAGAAGTTCCAATGGACCAACCCTCTCATATGGAATGGTCCACTATAACAACACAATCATACTCACAAAACTTTCCAATATCCTAACACAAGACTACTCTGGGAAATGTACTAATTTATGAACATAAGTAATCCAACTCACCATTGGTTGTTTAGGAAGATCAATCTCACTCATTACAATGCCGGGTATCAGGATCCTCTCCCCCACAAGCTATGAAAAACATTTATGGTGGTTTTTTTAACATTTTTTTTATTTGTTGATAACTAACTTTTTTTATGAAGACTACTTTTTATATACAGGAAGATTAGGTTAGTGGTTAGTTGATGTTTTTATCTGTTGCTAATAATGAAAGAAGTTTTTGAGTTTAAGGAAGTTGTCGAGCTTAAAGGATGTTTCTATTTTGATGTAAATTTTTATGTTTTATGGAATTTTTAGAGATTAAAAGAATTTGTTTAGTTTGAAAGATGTTTTTAAGTCCTTTTTGTTGATGAAAGAATCATAAAAAAAGGATTTTATCTAAGAGTCAAAAGATATAAATATTCTAGAACATTCTCAAAAAAAATTTGAAGATTATTTTTTGATCTTAATGTTCTCAGAAATCATGAAATGTTTCATGATTACATCTATTAAATAAATGGTGAAGAGGTTTGAAGACTTTCAATGAGAAACATTTTGGTAAAAATTTGAGCATGAATTATGAGAAACATTCTTGGAATAATTGGATCCATAATTATGAGAAAAATTATGGAAAAATGAGATACTAAATTATGATAAACATTTTGGAAAAAATCAGATCCAGAATTCTGAGCAGCATTCTAGAAGAAATCGGATACATAACTCTGAGCAACATTTTATTAAAATTCAAATCCATATTTCTAAATAATTCGAAACCTAAATTCAGCACACTTCAAAACCATATTTTTTAGCAATTCAAAAAATAATTTCTGAAAAATTTGGAACCAAAATTCTTCACGTATTTGTAAATGATTTTTGAGTAATTTAGAACATGGTTTCTGAATAATACAGAACCTAGATTCTGTATAATTCAGAACTTAATTTCTATACAATTTGGAAATCGATTACTGTACAATTTAGAACATGGTTTCTAAACAATTCAAAACATTAATTCTACACAATTTAGAACCTGATTTCTAAGATATTTGGAACCAAATTTCTGATCATTTCAGAACCTTCATTTTTCACAATTCAAAATCATATTTTTGAGCAATTCATAACCCAGTTTCTAAACAATTATGAACTTGAATTCTGCATAATTCAAAAATAAATGTCCATGAAATCCAGAACCTGATTTATGAACAATAAATAACCTGATTTCTGAACAATTTGTAACCTGAATTAGGTACAGTTAAGAACCTAATTATTGAAAAATTCAGAGCCTGATATTTATATAATTCAGAATCTAATTTATTCACAATTTGGAAACTGATTTTTGAGAAATTTAGAACAGGATTTCAAAAAAATGAATAACCTGATTTCTACACAATCTAAAACCTTATTTCTGCGATTTGCAGAACCTGATTTCTAAAAATATCAAATATTATTTTCTGATGGAAATCGATTGTCTTTTCTGATTATGTTTCTATCAAAAACCAAACCACTTTTTTGAACATGATTACGAGAATAATTGAACATCATTATCAAGAATGATTAGCAGAAAACTGGAACCATGATCCAGCAATATCTTATTGAGAAATATATGAAATGTTCAAGAAGGAAAACCTAAATTTCAAAATTAGGTAAATCTTGGATAAATTTAATGGGGATTGAGGAATTAAATAGTTAATGATTAAATGCAATAGATTTTAGGATTTTGTGATATTTGAGGATGTAGGGATGAATTTAAAGATACCCACCATTATTTTTTAAACTGTCTATAACTATGTGCTCAGATCATTCATTCATTTTTAACTTTTACAGACATGGAAAAGGCGGAGCACTAGATATTTCAATGTGGAAGGTTTCTACTAGACTGAAAATGTTTTCATTGAGTGTTTAAGGAAATGAAAAATCAGAACCATCATTATTATACTGAGAAGTTCATAATTATCCGAATCAGTTTAAGGATTTAGACTGAGAATTTGTGGATCAGATTCAATAAAGTTTTTAGTCATATTTTTTGCTCAATTGTTCTTTAATAAAAACAGTTTAAATAGAATGGGTGTCAGTGTAATATTCTCTTTTCAGATATATAAGTTTTCTAATGGGAGTTTACACAAATTGTCTTTAATTTTTTTATTATATTGTACATCTATAGACCCAAGAGAGTGGATAAGGAAAAGAAATAGTTTGTCACATTGAGGCCAAACCATGTAAATTGTGTGTACCTTAATTTCATTACAATTCTTAAATTATTATTCATTTGCTAATGGTTGATAATAAATAAAATCTTAACAGTTTTTAGGGGTAATGTTTTATAATGTTTTAAACTAATAAAAAGTAAAAAACTGATTCAACCCCCTCCCCCCTTCATAGTTGTTATTCGATTCATGGAAATTCAAGTGGTATCAGATGTAGGTTCCCTTGTTTAATAGTTATCATGGAGAATATCAATTTTGTCAATAGTCAATTAATTCTTATATTAGATGTCAAGAATTATTGTAGATGATAAATTTGGATGATTCTTTATCTCATATCTCTTGGCATTGAAGTTGTTGATGCTGCTACTATCGATTTTACACCTATTGAGAAAGATGCTCCAAGGATGTTCGATGATAAGATAAATATAGTAGTTTATGTAAAGGATAGAAGTTTAATTCTCATGTCCTTATCATAAAATTTTTATCAGAAGGTGATGGGTCTCAAAACATAAAAAATCAAGTTGGATGAGCTAGAAAGTGTTTTTGACTACAATGAAAAAGTCGAGGGAAAACTAAAAATCTGGTGTAGTAAGTATGAAGGCATCGAAATGAGATATGATGAAACAATTGATTAGTACTTCACCACAGTTAAGGAAATAGGGTTCAACACAAAAGGATTTAGAGAAGTCCTGAAACATTCTTAAATTGTGATGAAAAATCTGAGAAACATTCAAGAAATGTTGGATTCTAATATTTATGACTTAGAAGAGAAGGATAATTTAACTCATTATGAATTAAATAAATTTATTTTTTCTTATGAAATGTGGAAAACTCTAATATTTATGAATAAAAGGAAATATGAAATGGATTTTAAATCCATGAGGACGAGAAAAATGAATGAAGTTGATAATGTCGATCCTTATAAATATGATTACCTAGAAGATGATGATCTAAATTAAAAACTCATGTCTCTTATATTTAAGAACCATCGAAGAGGAAGATAAGAGGAATGTATGGGGGAAAAATTCCTCTCAAATGATTTAAGTGGGGTTGAATCATGCAGTTTTCTATGAATTTCACCAATAAAAAGGTTAGAGAATATTGAGATGATTTGGATAAAAAACCTCAATATAAGAATTGAAAATTTTTATAAATAAGAGAAATCTTCAAAAAATTCAAGAAGAAGTCTTTTAGAAAAAAGAGAAGCATGTTGAGCAAGATGGTTGAATCTGACTCAACTAAAAATGATTTTTCTGAAGATTTAGGTTCTCAAAAATTCAGAACATTCTTTGTAAAACTAGATAAAATAAAGAATCATTATATATAGAAGAAGGTGGTGAATAATATTAAAGGGAGTATTTTCAACGAACCGAAAAAATTCATATCTTGAAAAAAACTCTCAAGAGAGAAGTTAGATTAAGGAAGAAATTTCATGAAAAAGTTTCTGATGGAAGAAAATATATCAAAAGAAGGAGGATGAATACTTTCAAGAGATTTGAAGCTACAAATATAGAAATTTTTAATAGGGAAAGTTGATTTAAGAATCTAGCATGAAGATGAAATATAAGGAATAAAAAGATTACAAGTTGCAAAAAAATTTATTAAGTTTAAAAATACCCCAATTAATAAGAATGAAAACATCAACAATGCTACATAAGTAAAATGTGATACCATAAAAACTATTTTGAAGTCTAATTGGAAGAATTAGATTAAATATTCTCTTACCAAAAATAATGTTTCATATGGTTCTTCAATAATTCTATGTTCTAGGGGATTTTTTGGGAATGATTTGGGAAATGATTGTGTGAAACCTATCAAATCTACCAAATCTAAAACCACTCTTAAAGGAAATTATGGTCCATATCCTCTTAATTTCAGGGCTTAAAGAAGTTACCAACATCAAAACAAATATATAGTGAATGAACATTATTTAATAGAAAATAATTATTTGCGTTCTATTGATGGTGTTACAGAATCTAGCGGTATAGGGATTATAATTTCTGGCACAATTAATCTCTACCTGGAAGAAGGATTGATCATAGTAGTATAAATAGTGAGAGAATAATGAGTAACTTTCCTCAGTCACAAAAAGTTGAAAAGGTGAATTCTCAAGATGTTAGAAACATTCTAATAAAAAATCAATTGGACTATATGGATGTTATTTGTGGATGATGCGATCAGTCTATTCATCATGATGAATGATTAATGACACTCCTTCCAAAAGAAAATTGTTATGATAAAAATGAACAAAAAATTGAAAATAAGAAGGTTGATGAGAGAGATTTTTTTGTTGAGATATATTTGAAATCAAGGAAGAAAAACAAACCATGGTATCTTTAAATTTGTTGTTCGTCACATATGACTGGTGGTATAAAAATATATGACCATGTAGAAAATAATGATGGAGGATCGGATACATTTGAAAATGATTGTTTCTTAAAAATTCAAGGAATCAACAAGGGAACAGATTGAATTAGATAAACTGAAATCTAACAAATTGTTTATTGTTGATGGGATAAAACATAACTTCCTTACTGTATGTCAACATTGTGATGATGTAAAAGAAGTAATCTTGGGAATGGATTATTGTACCATTGAAAGTGGGAAAAATGGAAATTTCATTACAAAAGGAGAAACAACAAGTGGGAATATATTTCAAATTATAGAATCCATTAACTCTTGTTATTTGAGTACTGAATATGAAAAAATTTTGTGGAACTCAAGACTTGGCCACCTTGGGATGAATAACATGAACAAATTTTATAAATTTGATATTGTTCGGAAATTTTTAGAATTTAAAAAAAAAGATGATGATGTTTTTATTAATTTCAAGAAAAGAAAGATGAATAAAAAAAGTCCTAAAACTTTTTAAATTCAATCTAGAAAACCTCTTGAGCTTATAAATTCTGATCTGGGTGGGATGATGAAAAATCAATAAACAAAAGTGGATTTATACATTATCACATTTATTGATGATTTCACTCAGAAAACAAACACCATGCTCATGAAAAAGAAGTCAGAGGCTATTGAAATGTAAAATTCTTTTGAACAGTTTTTGGGAAAGAATTGGGTGTTTCCAAAAAGAATATGAGAACATATAATGGCACTGATTTCATAAAAAATTCTTTTGAAACCTATATAAGAAATTATGGTATCAAACAAAAATATAGAGATCCCTATACTCCATAAAAAATGGAGTAGCAGAGCATATTGGAAGTTGAAATAAGTATGATAGAAGATTGAAATCTTTAAAAATTCTTTTGCGAAGAAGATATTAGTACTATAGTACATGATGAAAATAAATTCTTATTTAGACCAAAAACCACCATTACTATTTATGAAATTTTGTAAAAAACCCATCATTGATATACTTTCAATTCATTATAAATCCATGTCTTCTTAAAGTAACAAAATATGGATTTGGGAATGTTTTAATGAGAAATTTGAAGAAGGGAATTTTATGGGTTATTCATCAAATGGGAGAAGTTAGAATTATTGGAACAAAAATTTACAATTGTTTGTAGACTCATATGATGTGATGGTATTTGAAAATCAATGTTCTTTAACAAAATTAATTAAGAATGATGCAGATCAAATGTAACACCCCAAGGTTTTTAAAATAAATATAGAATTCAATTTTATAATCTAACCATTAAACAAAAAATTGTGTCTTCTATGTTTTGAACATCAAAAAATGGTCATCTAGAGTTGTGTTCAGTAATTCATTTGGTGTCTGATAGAAAAAACTTGATTTTTTGTGAATAGTAACGTACCCGTATGAATAGTAATATGAATAGTAATATGACCCTAATGAATAGTAAATTTTATTATTATTTTATTTTTTTATGGCTAGAAGATAGTAACATCTTGGTTAATATTTCATTGTGATAAATAAGTAGTTGTAGAATTAGAAATGTTAATTTTTGAATTTAGCATGATTTTAATTAAAAGTAAAATTAATAATATTTATAAAATTATTTTTAAAAAATGGACTTTACTTTTGAATTCAACACATCGAAATATGGTAGGGGTGAATATTTGGGATTTTTTCTGAAATTCTTGAATTTTTGATTAACAGTAAAATACGATAAAATACGATAAATGTTAAATACATGATTTACTGCATCATAGGTGATGCAAGGATTATTTAACCCCACTTGGTTCAAACTCAAATGCAATTATTACTAATAGGGGTCACATGAAACAATAATATTGGTTGTTTTGATGGAAATAATAAAATAATGAATTAAATATTCAAAAATTACTCTTCTCCTCCACTAAAACCACACACCACAACCTCTTATCTTCACACCTCTAAGCCTTGAAGCTCCTCAAAGTTCTACCTAATTACCCTTCCCTAGTAAATCCCCATGACCAGGAAGCTCTTAGTCATTCCAAAAGACCAAGACCCCTTCCCTTAAGGAGTTTCTCAAGGAGGTTATTTCAAGAGGTAAAGCACCCTTCTTTCTCATTTGGTTTTATTTCAATTTATCTACTTTTGATATCCTATATTCACCTCCTCTATCCAAATGATAATGATAACTCCATTAACATATATATACTGGATTTATTTCATGTTAATGGAAGAACCTTCATAAATATTCTTACTCCATCCATTTTATTTTATAAACGTAATCAACATCCTTGAGGTTCCGATTTATAACGTTCGTGGATGAAAATTTTTCATTCTTCAATTTCATCTTCATTACTGGTAATGAAACCATATTCATGGTCAATCCAGACTATAATATATGTTTTATAACCTAATTAATATTCAGAAACCTGAATATGTACATATAATTAAGTTATATGACAAAACTAGTTCATAATACTCAAAATACCGCCGAATAATCGAAGTGGTGGTCATCTAATGATTCATCCTCATTCCATTTAAAAAAATAACAAAAATGACTATTATAAATTATTTATTTTCATTAATAATATATAATTCCAATCCTAGATATTTAGAACCATTCCACATGAACTTCATTACATAAATACAAGTGAACCGAATATGAAAATAAAGGAAACGAACACTCCAGAACGACGAAATTAAATACAATAATTTATCAATAAAGTCATAAATGATCTATCCAGAATTACGGTAAACTAAATAAATTTATAATAGGTTCTTAAATAAGTTATTAACAAGTATAATTTTATATTCTATGAGCTTCAGTACAAGATAGGAACAAGTTTGGAGTTAAGGTAAGGGTTTTTCCACCCAAACTTCCATTTTCATTCGTGATTCTTTCATTGTCTAACTACCTCAATGTAATTCTTATATATTGTTATGTACTCATCTAATATTCTGTGTGAGTGTCATATATATATGTTTAAAAGCCATAATCCTTCTCTATTTTATGGATAGTTACATGTTTGAAAAATAACTTTCAAAATTGTTTCCAAAATAAAAGTCTGGTTCAAGGGTATTTCTCAAATTCTTACCTATTTTCAAGGACACTCTATAATCTATTTTTGGAAACCAATTTCTTTATAAAATCACTCATTTTATTATGAAAATACTATATTACTAATCCTATAATTTTATACAATTATTTTTCCAAAAGAACTCTTCTTTTCAAAATATAAGAATATTTATCCCTTGAATTGCTTAATGATTTTATAAGTGTGTTTTCATCTAATTCAACACTCTTGTTGATTACATGGTATTGTTGGGTTCAATCATTTATGAAGTCATCTACAATATTTGATTTAATAGTTTATGGCTAACTCTATTGTGTATGATCTATCCTAAAACCATTCACCATATTACTCAAAATGGTTAGTGTTTTATGTTTATTGATTGGGGAGAGATAGAAACATTTCATATGATAGTTTTAATATGAATGTATATGTCATATATGTTTATCCTCCATCATATGTGGAATTCATTCGACATATTATTTGATGGGTGGGGCCCTCTATAGCCCCTCTAGGCATTAGTAGGTCTCATAAGACAAATAGACATTTAATTGGTCGAGGCCTTTCCGAATGTGATATGGATTTTGGATGAGGACTTAATCACTAGATTTCTTGGCCGAGGCCATGAAAAAAATGATTCAGAATGTCCAGCATATGCACATCCTTAATTATGAATCAAGTAATTGAAATTTCATGTGGTTATTCAACTATTAGAAGACCCAAGGTTATGTTATATTATGGAATTATTTACTCTGTTAATTTTCCTACAACAATGTGTTCATATTTATTATAAAAGGCATGTGTTTTCAATTATTCACCATGTCTAATGACTATATTATCTTCCTATGAATTGCTTAATCTTACTGAGAATTTGACCTCACCAATTTATTATCTTTTATTTTCTCAGGATATGAAGAAGTAATTTATGAATGACTTGCAAGCATAAACTAGGAGACATGATGTTTCTAGTGGAATAAAATAGTTCTTTTATTTCCCGTCATGTTATAATGATGAAATTATGTATATAACTTGTTTACAATAATACTAAACTACTTAATCTTTCAAGATTCTTATTACTTGTATATATGCCAATTAAATCAAATATGGCACCGACTCTGGGAAACTGGGGTTGGGTCCTTTTAGTTGGTATCAGAGGAAGTTTAGTATAATACATAGAAACTAGATTTAGAAAATCTAGATTTAGGGAAGAGTCTCTATGTTAGTCTTTGAGGATATGCATACAATAATTTCCTGGTATTTTGGTAAGGAATAGATTATGTGGATCTTTCAAGCAATACATCCATGTCTGGATATGACCAGGTAGAGGTAGATCTGGCACAAACGTATCTTGGGGTAATACATGAAAGCACTACATTGAGCTAGACTCGAACAAGAAAAGGTGCACGACAACGGGCCTTGCTACACTCTTTGTTACGACACTCCTGGGAAATATGCTTAGGATAATTCAAATTTTCTTTACAATCCACTATGAAAGAGTTTAATTTAAATAAACCTCAAAGAAATCATTTTTGTGAATATGGGATTAGCCATGCGTAGGATCTCAATTTTTCTGAGTATTTTTAATTTAAGATTATACATTATGAATCATAACCTAATATAGTGTATTCCATTATCTAGATATGGTGCCTAGTGGATAGAATGGAAATTGCATGAATTCACGTGTCCCCTATAGGGATTCTTCTCCGACACAAGATAATGATGTTGGCTCTGGTGATGAGAAACTCATAAATATAATGAGACAACTTACTCAGGTTATGAATAATAAATTTACCCTTATAGAGCATCTGGATCCACCACGTGGAGGAGCCATGCTAGATCGCTTTATGCGACAACAACCTCCATCATTCAATGGGACTACAAACCCATTTGTTGTAGAGCAGTGGATATGTTCCCTTGAGAATATATTTTTCACTTTGGGATGTAATGAATGAGAGAAGGTTGTCATGGAAGTATATCATCTATCAAGAGATGCAAATCAGTGATGGTCATTAATGCAAAACACAAAGCCTGAGGAAGAGATAGAAGATATGGAATGGAGGGATTTTAAGGAAATCTTCTTAGAAAAATATTTCCCTCATGAGCAGTGATCAGATATAGAGAGACAATTATTGAATCTGAGGTAGAAGGAAGATGAGAATGTTTCAAGGTAAGAAGATAACTTCACAAGATTAGCAAGACATGTTGTAGACTACATACGAAATCCAAGGAGAAAAATTGATCGATTCTTTGATGGCATAAATCCATTCCTTCTATGGGCACTGGTCTCCCAAAGTTTTTCATCATATGAGGATATAGTTTCATGTGCCATCGAGATAGAAAAACAATTCTCTAAGTCTTATAACTTTAAGGGAAAGTAAGAAAAGAAGAGGGATTCTGAAAACCCTATGAATGGAAATACGGAAACAGGGAAGAAGGGAAGAGTCAAATTTCCACCATGTGAAAATTTTGGAAGGAATCACCCTAGTAAATGCTTTAAACAAAAAAGAGTATGCTACAAATGAGTTCAGAAAGGCCATATTACTGGTGATTGAAATGGGAAGAAGGAATATAATGATGTTCAATGCTATAGTTGTTGAGAGATGGGACACTAAGCGAATGATTGTCCAAAACATCAAGGAAATATGCAACAAAAAAAGCCAAGGGATCAGGGAAAATCTTATGAAATCAAAAATGTAGAGGTTGAAGTTCCCAATGATTTGGTGGTAGGTTCTTTAATAGTTTAATCATGTTTATACAATGTTTTATTTGATTCTGGATCATCTCATTGTTTTATGTCTTCCCAGTTGGTAAAAAAATTAGATATTTCTAATTTGATTTAATAATGGAGTTGTCAGTCAAAACCCCTAAGTGAAGTATCATTTCTATAAAGTTCTGTCAATCAGTTCACATGAGGGCATATACATGTTCTTTATCTGCTGATCTCATCATCATACCCATGATTGAATTTCATATAATCCTCAGTATGGATTGGCTTTCGGACTATGATGAAAAAATTTGTTGTAAGAAGAAAGAGGTTACAATTTTTGATGACAATGATAAAGAACACCCTATCTTTAGAGAAGAATCATCTCCACATGATTCTAATCTAGATCCACCCCCAGTAGCTCAACAAAATTTAATTATTGGGGAGTAAGAGAATGAAATAACTATGGGTGAGGAAATTAATGTTCAAATAGAGGATTTAAATATTGTGAGATAATATGTTGATGTGTTTCTAGAATATTTACCTGTACATCCTTCATAATGAAAAACTGAGTTTTCCATTGATTTAATTCATGGTTCAAGGCCCATATCGAAGAAACATTATATATTTCCCAATGTGGAATTAGTGGAACTAAAGAAACAACTAGAGGAATTGAGTAATAAGGTATTTATTCGACCTAGTGTTTCTCTATGGGGAGCCCATGTCCTCTTTGTCAAGAAGAATGATGGATCAATGAGGCTTTGCATTGAGTATATGGAAATAAATACTATTACAATAAAGAATAAGTATCCCCTACCTCTCATTGATGATTTATTTGACCAACTTCTTGGAGCTCAATTCTTTTCAAAGTTTGACCTTCGATCTGGATATAATTAGTTGAGTGTGAATAAGGAAGACATTCCAAAAACAACGTTTCGAACTAGGTATAGGCATTACGATTTTACAGTAATGCATTATGGATTGACTAATGCATCCTCTTTCTTAATGGATCTAATGAACAAAGTTTTCAAGGAATATCTTAATGATTTTGTTGTGGTATTTTTTAATGACATCTTGGTATACTCCAAAATCTACAAATATCATTAAAATCACTTGCGCATTATCTTGATGACTCTTAGAATACATGAATTATATAGGAAGTTCAGCAAGTGTGAATTCTGGCTTCAGGAGATTTATTTTCTTGGACATATTTTCTCTAAGGATGGAATCCTAGTTGATCCTGTGAAGACAAATCCAATCCAAGATTGGCCCGTGCCAATAAACATAACTGAGGTATGCAATTTTATTGGCTTAGAAGGTTATTATCAGCTTTTCGTACAGAATTGTTCTTGACAAGCTAACCTGCTAACGAAGATCAAAAGTAAAGGGGTTAAATTTGTATGGACAAAATATTGTGAATAATGTTTCAAAGAACTAAAGAGAATATTAGTCAATGATCCTATACTGACTCTACCATCGGGGAAAGATTGGTTTGTTATTTATAGTTATACTTCAATGAAAGGACTTGGTTGTGTCCTTATGTAAAATGATAGGGGTATTGCTTATGCATCACAACAGATAAATAGTATTGAGAAAAACTATCCTACTCATGATCTTGAGTTAGCTAGAGTAATCTTTTCTTTGATGATATGGAGACATTATCTCTATGGTGAAAAATGTGAGATTTATACTGATCAAAAGAGTTTGAAGTATATTATCTCACAGAAAGAACTCAACATGAGGCAAAATAGATGGCTTGAACTACTCAAGGATTATGATTTCACGATACACTACCACCTGGGGAAGGAAAATATGGTGGCCGATGCTTTGAGCAGAAAAGATCATGGAGTTTTGAACAAGATGTGAGTTGAAAGGAATCCTATTTTCATGTATCTAGTAAAATGGATATGGGAAAACCCATGGAAGGTGAAACATCAATGATTTTTCAAGTGGTTTCCAAACCATATTTACAAGGAAGGATAAAATTTTTTCAGGCTCATGATGAGGAGTTTCAAAAGAAGATTAAAGCTGTGAATGTTGCGAGATTGAGTGAATTCGTATATGAAGATGGAATTTTGAAATTTGGGAAGAGACTTTGTGTTCCTGATATAACGGATCTAAAAAGAGAAATGTTGGATGATTCACATAGTTCCAATTTCTCTAAACACCATGGTAGCACTTAGATGTATAGGGATTTGATGGAAAATATTTGGTGGGACAACATAAAGAGGAAGATTTCTGATTTTGTGTCAAGATATATTGTTTGTCAACAAGTGAATTCTGGAAAGAAATAGCCTAGAAGAGTATTGCAACCTCTTCCCATACCTGAGGGGAAATGGGAAAATATCACGATGGACTTTGTCATGGGACTACCAAAGACTCTTAGAAGGAACAATGTAATATGGGTCATTGTTGATCGTCTTACCATGTCATCACATTTTCTTGCTATAAGAGAAGATCTACCACTTGAATGTCTAGAAATACTATATATTAATGATGTTTTAAGACTTCATGGAGTACCCCTATTGACTGTTTCTGATCGTGGTCCAGGTTTTACATCCAGATTCTGGAAAAGTCTTAAGACGACCCTAGATACTGATATTCGTTTGAGCACTACCTACCACCCAAAAACTAACTGACAATCAGAACGAATAATTAAAACATTGTAAGACATGTTGAAGTCTTGTTCACATGATATTCAAGCCATGTGGGATCAGTATTTACCTATCGTATAATTTTCCTACAACAAAAGCTTCCATTCAATTATACAGATGACACCCTATGAAGAATTATATGGGAGGCGATGTCATACAGTAACTTGCTGGGATGATGTTGGTGAAAGAAAGATCGTGGGCCTAGAACTTGGTGAAGAAACAATGTAAAAGGTGAAGATTATCCAAAACCATATCAAAATAGCTCAAAGTAGGCAAAAGAGCTATGCAGATAACCAAAGGAATGATTTAGAGTTTTAATAAGGAGATCATGTTTTCTTAAAGGTGTCTCCATGGAAGGGAATTATACGATTCGGTAAGAAGGGAAATTTAAGTCCCATGTATATCGAACCTTTTGAAATTCTGGACTGAATTGGAGCTGTAACATACCATTTTCAAATGCCGCCACGTCTCTCCAAGGTTCACAATGTGTTCCATGTGTTAATGTTAAGAAAGTACATGCCAGACCCAACACATGTACTCACTTATGAACAAGTGGAACTTGAGCCCTATCTATCTTACTATGAAGTGCCTATCAAGTTTCTTGATACTAGAGAAAAAGTATTGAGAAATCAGATGACTCTTCTGGTGAAGGTTCTATGGAGGAACCATAAGATGGAGGAAGCAGCATGGGAGCCTGAGAAACTTATGTTAAAGAAATTCACGAATATTTTTAGGTAATATTCTGTGAATTTTGAGGATTAAATATTTTGTAAGGATGGGAGAACGTAACACCCCATGGTTATGAAAATAAATATAGAATGAAATTTTATAATCTAACCATTAAACACAACTTTGTCTCTTCTATGTTTTGAACTTCGAAAAATGGTCATCTAGATTTGTGTTCAGTATGTCGTTTGGAGTCCGATAGAACACACTTGATTTTTAGTGAATAGTAACACACACATTTGAATAGTAATATGAATAGTAATATTACCCTAATGAATAGTAAATTTTATTATTATTTTATTTTCTTAAGGCTTTAAGATAATAACATCTTGGTTAATTTTTCATTGTGATAAAAAAGTATTTGTATAATTAAAATTGTTAATTTTTTAATTAAGTATGCTTTTATTTAAAATTTAAATTTCTAACATTTAGAAAATTATTTTTCAAAAATGGACTTCACTTTTGAATTCAACATGTTGAAAAATGTTAGGGGTGAAATTTTGGTATTTTTCTAAAATTCTAGAATTTTTTATGAATAGTAAAATACGATAAAATTTGAAAAATGCTAAATACATGATTTACCACATCATAAGTGATGCATGGATGATGTAAGCCCACTTGGTTCGAACTCACATGCCATTATTACTATTAGGGGTCAAATGAAACAATACTATTGGTTGTCTTGAGGGAAATAATAAAGTAATGAATTAAATATTCAAAAATTACTCCTCTCCTCCACTATAAAAACCCTCCCACCACTACTTCATCTCTTCACACATCTATGCCTTGAATCTCTTCAATGTTCTACCCAATTACCCTTCCCCAGTCACTCCCCATGACCAGGAAGCTCTTAGTCTGGCCAAAAGACCAAAACCCCTTCCCTTAAGGAGTTTCTCAAGGAGGTTATTTCAAGAGGTAAAGCACCCTTCTTTCTCATTTAGTTTTATTTCAATTTATCTACTTTTGTTATCCTCTCATCACCTCCTCTAGCCAAATGATAAAGATAACTACAGTAAATTCTATATAATTTATTTATATCTTTTTAATGGAATAACCATCATAAATATTCTTACTCCCTCCCTTTTATTTTATAAACAAAGTCGATGTCCATGAGGTTTTGATTTATAACCTTCATGGACGATGAAGTTTCATTATACAATTTCATATTCATTACTGGAAATGAAACCATATTCATGGTTGAACCAGATTATAATAAATTTTTTATAACCTAATTAATTTTCATTAACCATAATATGTACATATAATTAAGTTATATGACAAAACAAGTTCATAATTTTCCAAATACCACCGAATAATCGAAGTGGTAGTCATCTAATGATTCATCCTCATTCCATGTAATAATATAATAGAAATGACCATTATAAATTATTTAGGTTCATTAATAATATATAATTCCATTCCTGGAGATTTATAACCATTCCACAAGAACATCATTAAATAAAAACAAGTGAACCGAATATGAAAATAAAGGAAACGAACACTCTAGAACGATGATATTTAATACAATAACATATCAATAATGACATAAATGAACTAACCAAAATTATGGTAAACTAAATATATGTATAATAGGATATGAAATAATTTATCAACAAGTATAATTTGATATTCTTGGAGCTTAATAACATGATAGGATCATGTTTGGAGTTAAGGTAAGGGTTTTTCCACTTGAACTTCCACTTTCATTCAAGATACTTTTGTTGTCTAATTACCTTGATGTAATTATTATGTATTATTATGTACTCATCATATGTTCTGTGTGAGTATCATATATATGTTTAAAAACCATAATCTTTCCTTATTTTATGGATATTTACATGTTTTGAAAGGAACATTCAAAATTGTTTCCAAAATACAATCCCGGTTCACGGGAATTTCTCAAATTCATATCTATTTTCAAGGGAACTCTATAATCTATTTTTGGACACCATTATCTTTATAAAATCACTAATTTTATTAGGAAAATACTACATTACTTAACATATAGCTTTATAAAATGATTTTTCCAAAAGAACTCTTCTTTTCAAAATAAAAGTGTATATATCTCCAGAATTGCTTAATGATTTTATAAGAGTATTTACATATAATTGAACACTCTTGTTGATTCAATGGTATTATTGGGTTTAATAATTTATGAATTCATCTAACATTTTTTATTTAATGGTTTACGGATAAATCTATTTTGGATGATTTATCCTAAAACCACTCACCATATTACTCAGAATTTTTAGTGTTTTATTTTTAATGATTGGGGAGAGATAGTTACATTTCATATGATAGTTTACATATGAATGTATATGTTGTTTATGATTATTCCTGATCATATGAGGAATGAATTTGACTTATTATGTGATGGGTGGGGCCCTTTATATCCCCCCGATGCATCGGTAGGTCTCATGAGACAAATATACATGAAATTGGCCAAGGCCTTTCCCAATGTGATATGGATTTTGGCCGAGGCCTTAATCACTAGATGTCTTGGCTGAGGCCATGAAAAAATGATTTAGAATGCCTGGAATATTCACTTACCTCATTATGATTCTAGTAATTGAATGTTTATGTGGTTATTAGAATATTAGAATACCCATGGTTATGTTTTATTATGGCATTATTTACTCAGTTCTTTTTCCAGCCATAATGTTTTCATATTTATTATTAAAGGTATGTGTTTTCAGTTATTCACAATGTCTAATG
Source organism: Viscum album (assembly GCA_963277665.1). Taxonomy (NCBI): domain Eukaryota; kingdom Viridiplantae; phylum Streptophyta; class Magnoliopsida; order Santalales; family Viscaceae; genus Viscum; species Viscum album. Next base: position 601,667,069 of record OY728125.1, read on the forward strand.
ATTTTATTATCATCGGATATATTTATTACTCTTACTAAGTATTTGAGATCACAACTTTCTTATGTTTCATTTTCTCAGGATATGAAGACGTAATTTATGAACAACTTGCAAGTATAAACTAAGAGACGTGATAGTTCTAGTGGAATAAAATAGTGTTTTCGTTTCCCTTCATGTTGTAATGGTAAAATTATCTATGAAAATTATTTCCAATAATACTAAACTACTCGGTCTTTCGAGATTCGTATTCCTGGTATTAATGCCAATGAAATCAAATAAGGCACCAACTCTGGGCAACTGGGGTTGGGTCCTTACATCAAAGATTAGAGAAATACAACAATAGTGAATGTTTTCAAAAACAACCTCATCATGATTCAGATGAGTCATGTGGTGATGAAAGTGATTTTGGGGATGAAAACATGAGATTTGCAACCTTATGAAAGCAAGTTGAATTAGAAAATATTATTGGGAATAATAAGGCTCTAGTTCATAAAATAATGAAGTTGAGATTAGTAAACAAGACTTCACATATCTCAAAAGTTTTTCTAGAATATGTTTCAGAGGATATTACACATCAATAATGGTTGGATGATATGAATAACGATTTAAATCAGATTGAGAAAAATGAAACATGTTAACATTTCCCAAGGTCAACAAATAAAAATTGTATCGTAGCCAATTGGGTTTGTAGAAATAAATTTAATGAATGTAGAGATGTATCAAGAAGCAAAGCAAGACTTGTTTTTAAAGGATATTCACGTGTGTAAGGTGTTGATTTTGATGAAGCATTTTCCCCAATTGTAAGGCTTAAACCTATTAAAATGATTCTTGTAGTGTATTCCGATTAGAATTACAATGTTTATCAAATGGATGTAAAGTCGTATTTCTTAAATGTTGAGGTTGATGAAAAATTTTACATTGAACATAATTGTGGGTTTTTACTTAATGAGGATGAATACAATGTTTGTCAATTGAAGAATGATTTTTATGGGATGAAACAAGATCCATATGCATGGTATTTGAATCCTGACAATTGTTCCATAAAGATGATCCTTTCTAAAGTAAAATTTGATAGCAACATGTATATGAAAAATGATGACTCCGAAACATTAATAGTAATTATTTATGTGAATGATATAATTTTTAATAGGTATAAAGAAATGGTTTTTGAAGAGTTTTCTGAAGATATGAAGAAGAACATTGAAATTTAAATGTTGGGGGAATTATCATTCTTCATTGTCTTAAAAGTTCAAAAAAAGAAAGATACATTTTCATATCTAAAAAAATTATGCCAAGGAATTGTTAAGGATGTTTGGAATGAATGAATCCAAAGAAGTTTCAACTTTTATTTTAGTGAGCACTATGTCAATCAATGATGAATCCAGAATAAGTGTGAATCAGAAATATTTTCAGAAGATGATAGGAAGTCTTATTAACCATACTGCTTCATAGCCTTATATTTTTTATGTTTTGAATTTATGTTTTAGGTATCAAAGTAATTCGAATGAATCAAATATGTTGGTATAAAAGAGGATTCTGAGATATGAAAAAGGATCAAATTCATATGGGTTGTTATAAAAAAGAAATATTGAGTTAATGTTTCATGGTTACACTGAAACTGATTAGGCTGATGATTGTAATGATATAAAATCAACTTCACCAAGAACATTTTTTTTGAGGTGAATGATGTGTGAGTTGGCATGGAAAGAAACTATGTTTGGTGACATTGAGCATAACTAATTCCGAATATGTTGCAGCTACTCATGTTTGTACTCAAATGATGTGGATGAATGTTCTGTTGTAGCATTTGAAAGTAAAAGTTTCCTAAATATTTATGATACTTTGAGATACTCAGAGTGAAATCATACTTTCTAATAATCATGTCCAACACTCAATATCAAAACACATTGATATAAATTTTCATTTAATTAAAGAGAAATTTGCTGCTAGAGAATTTTTGCTGGAATACACATCAATAATGTATGAGATTGCTGATATCGTCATAATAGAAATGTCAAAGGAAACGTTTATCAAATTGAGGATGCAACTCCATGTTCAACCTCCTCCCATTTCTTCATAAATCCTATAAGGAAGAACCAGTACTCTGTTATGGATTATGTTGAAAAAAGGGGAGAGTAAGAGACAACTTTTTTACCTTATAAGATGTTTTTAATTTAATCTCTTTTATGAATGTTAATATGTGGTTATCATATAATGGGGGAAAGAAAAGTAAAATAAGATAGATAAAAGTGATATATAGAAAGATAAAAGTAAAGGGGGAGATTGAGTAAGGTGGAGTTTATCATTACATGGACGAAACATTTTCTTAACACTGAGGGATGTAAGTCCTTCAAAAGCATTAATTTATCTAGTTGTGTGGTCTTAGGACATTATCTTTTAAGAACAGATATGTTTTGATATAATTCAAAACATTATTTGAGGAAACATCATGAGAGTTTGAAAAATTGTTAACAAAGGTTGATAAAAAAATAAAATGGGGGGATTGAAAAACCCTTATAGAGTTTTTTTCAATTTTTTTATTTTTTGAAAATTTTGATTTGTGTTAAAGAATTTTTTTGATATATATGAAGATGTGGTTGGGGTTTTCTTGAAGAATTTCTCTATTATTGAGAATTAAATAAGTTTCTATATTTAAGGAAGTTGCTGAGCATAAAGGAATTTGATGAGTTTGAAGTTTGTTTCTATTTTTATGGAATTTGCTGAGTATGAATGAAGTTTTTGAGTTTGAAATATGATGATGAAGTACTTTTTTGATGAAATAATCTTAAAAATAGGATGTTATTTTAATATTCATAATTTATAAAGTATCTAAAACATTATAAACAATATTAGATGAATATATTATGATCATAATGTTCTCAAAAATCATGAACAGTTCAATGATAAAAAATTTAGAAGAAATGATGATGAGTTTTGAAGACTTTTAATGATGAAAATTCTTGGAATAATCAGATCAAGAATTTTGAGCAACATTCTAGAAAAAACTGGTTCCCGAATTATGAGAAACATTCTGTGAAAAACTAGATCCAGAATTCTCAAAAAAATTCTACGAAAAATTGGATCCAGAATACTGAGAAACATTCTGGGAAAAATCAAATCTATAACTCCAAGAAAAGGATTAGGAAAATTCAGAACATGATTTTTAAACAATTCAGATCATGAATTATAAACTATTAATAAGCCTATTTTTGAGAAATTTGGAACATGATTTCTAAAATCATCAGACATGAATTCTTCACAATTTGAAACCTTTTTTATGAGAAATTCGGAATCATATTTCTGAAAAATTTGCAAACTGAATTCTGTTAAATTTGGAATTTGATTTCCGAGAAAGTGGGAACCTTATTTATGAACAATTCAAAACCTGATTTCTAAAAAATTTAGAACATGAATTCTACCCAATTCAAAACCTAATTTCTAAACAAATCAGAACCTAATTTTTGAAAAATTTGACACCATAATTCTGCAGAATTCAGAACCTGATTCTTGGGAAATTCATAACCTGATTTCTGAACAATTAAAACATGAATTCTATAAAATTCATAACATATTTTCTGAGCAATTCAAAACCTAATTTCTGAAAAATCCAGAACCATATTTCTTAATAATTTTAAACTAAATTATGCACAATTAGGAACCTAATTTATGTAAAATTTAAAACATTATTCTAGAACAATTCAGAAGCTGAATTTTGAACAATTCAAAATCTAATTTCAGAGAAATTTGGAACTCAATTCTAAATAATTTGGAACATGAATTCTACGAAATTCAGAAACTGATTGCTGCAAAATTTAGAACGTGATATATTATCAAATCTAATCCACTTTTTGGATGAAATCTGATCCACTTTTCTGAGTATATTTTTATGAAAAATTGAAAAACGTTTCTGAACATGTTTCCGAGAAAACCATAACCAAGATCAAGCATTATCATTCAGAGAAATATATGAAGTGTCCAAGATGGAAACCCCGAATTTCAACCTTATGTAAATTTAGGTTAAATATAAGGAGGTTTTATTAAGTCAAATATTGAATATTAAATGTGAGGTATTTTTGGAGTTTTTGAGATTTGAGGATGTATTAAATATTTTCATAATTCCCACTTTTTTTCTATATTGACTGTAAATATGTACTCATTTTATTCAATCATTTGTAAATTTTACACATATGAAAAAGCATATCACTAGATACTTCAACGTGAATGGTTCATACCAGATTGAACATGTTTTTATTGAGTGTTTACAGAAATGAAAAATCAGAACAATCCCTACCATACTGAGTAGATCAGACTTAGCCAAATCGAACCAAGGATTCAAACTGATCCTTTCTATAACAGATTCTAAAATATTTTTATTTTTATATTTGGATCAATTTTTAATTATGAAAAACATTGTAAACTAGTGGGAGTTATTATAATCTTTTCTATCGAGTGATAAATGGTGTCTAACTAGAGTTAACACAATTTGTATTCACGTTATCATTTATTGGATTTCTGTAGACCCACGAGAGTGGCTAGGGAAAGGACATAGGTTCTCACAATGAGACTAAACCTTGTAAATAGTGTGTGCCTTACATGCATTACAATTTTTGAATGATTATGTATTTGTTTATGATTGGAAAGGAAAGAAATATTAACTGGTAGTAGGGGTTAAGTTCCTTAATGATTTGATCCATATAAAAAGTGAACAACTCATTCAACCCCCCATTCTCAGTTGTTATTTGATCCTTGGAACTTCAAGGTCTATCAACAATCATAAGCACACAAAATCACACACATGAAATAACGAATATAGAATTAATCTAATCAGAGATATTACCAAAAAATCCCTTGGGGAGTGTCACTTGAGACCCAACCCCTCATCCCAAAGCATGGATTTCTTATAAAGGTTCCAACTAGATCCCCAATACTGATCATGATCTAATATCATTGATATAATTTCATTACTATCACTTATTATTCACACCACTACCCAAAATCATCCTCGACCCAAACCCAAGGTCATAGTCCAACTATAAGAAACACATTTATCTCTCATGTTCCTAATATCGAGGTATCATCCCAACCTATCATTCTCTATACCCCTTGGAAACATGATTCCATGTATCAAACAACTCCCATGACCTTCACCTAGATTCCATTTCCCAGATTTTAAGGAAGATATGTAAGTGTTTCACCGGGTTAGAACCATTCACTATCACATGTAACCTCATCAAAAAGTTATCACCCCACTCATAATTTTCATTAAGCATCAGCCCAAACTTATGAGGGTGTTTCTCATGAATCTAGATCCATATTGGGGTATCACCCATTTTTTCACTGGTGTTAATCCTCTCATACATATCAGAATAGCCTTAGGAAAACTAACCATGGATACCCAAAAAATTTCTCATATCTAGATAACACCCGACACCTCTTTTCATCATACATAGTACTGTATAACTATGGTGACATGGTTAGCAGAAAATTATAATTACCTATATTTCTAAATAGAATGTATCTATTATTAAAATCTGTAAAATAATAATATATATTTCTATATTGTTTTCTTAGACCATATTCATCTATATAGTCCCATGCAACATGAATAAAGAAAAGTAATATTATATAAACAGATATATTATTTTACATAACCATAACAATCCTCCAAATAGTTATTCTAGAAAACATGATAGAAATTCTTTCATCCCCTTAAAACATGGAAAATAAAGAAAATGTCATGTGAGTACTCTATTCCACAAATGATTCATGAAAAAACCTCTATACTAATCACTACATGATGATGAACTCTACTCATTACCCTCTCCAACTCAATATCTACATCCTGCGATCGACACCTGTATGACAACTGTATTGAAAATTAATCAATGATATATATTTATATTTAAAAATAAATTCAATAAATATTTGTGAACTTAATGATTTTAATGGTGTGTTATTTACCTTATCCCCACTATAAATAGATCTATTATCCCCAAGGAATGATCTGGTTGTCTTTTGATATAAATTTACCAACACTTTTTATAATGTAGATATTTCATACCCCTTTTCCTAAATTATATTTTTAATTGAAAAAATAATAATCTCTGAGCTTATGATGTTCGGGAGTCACTTCAAAAAGGAGTATACAAAGTTGCAATCATTGATGGTCATTTAATGATGGTAGATAGTAATGGTCCAAAACCTATCCTGTGAACTCGACCAGGATTCTCCTTCCCTAAGACATTAATATCTCGGTCATCCCTGGAGACTGAGTAGGACTGTGCGTGATTAGCATATTATAGTTCATTAGTTTTTACCTATAAATAAAATTTCAATAATAATAGAAGAAATATATATTATCGTAGTCAAAACTGATACAATGTTTCTATAATGAAAAAATGATTCATACCCCATCATCTTTGGAAGACTCATTTGTAAAACTCCAATAAGATTTTCTTTGAACATCAAGACACACTTCTATTCGGGGTGTTTAGTGTCATAAATATTATGACTACATGAAACAATGATAAATATAAAATTTCATATATTGAATTAATGATTGTTTTATATAAATATATAAAATAATTAAAATATTACCATTTTTTATAGTCTTCTAGAAAAAACATTGGCCCCGCAGTGTTAGGGATGATTTTTATAGACCAACTCAATGCATTATTCCTTGGAACTTCCTAAAATAAATATATTTTTATTTAATAGTAATGAATAAGTTGTCATTTAATTTTCATATGCATGTATATATGTATATAATATTAATATTTTAATATATATATATACCATGTGCTTCTCATCATTATGACTATCAATAACAACATTCCATTTCTCTCAAGGTACCCAATTAGGTACCTTAGAATAATGTTGTTGGGAGCTCAATGATGTATAAAAGAATTCATTCCATAATCTACAACTAAAATTATTCCATTTATTACCCAAAATTTTCAATTTATACTTTCATTCAATTAGATTCACAAATGGAATGAGGAAAAGCATATTTACAAAGAGATTCATTTTGAAAATATTAAAATGTTTCCCAATTTAATAATTTTTATTCCATTATATATCCATAATGAGAGAAATAAATTTACTTAATTATCACATAATGATGAGTATAATTCATGTGATGAAATTTGTTTCATATAATATCTTTTTAAATTGGGAAAAAATTATTATCTGAAAATTTGATAAAAAAATAATTACGAAAAACATAAATAATTTATCCTACCATCAGAAGATGAAAGAAATTTTTATTTATTAGATGGATTTTAATAGTTATTCAATGAAAATTGTTTCGACATCATCTATCAAGGAAACCTAGATGATAATAATTGAAAATAAATACTTGAATATGAAATTCCACATGATCACAACCCTTAGGAAGTAAATTACCAAAAAATTAATAAATTCTAACAAAATATCAATTTAATAAACAATATTGAAAAAATAAGTAGGTAAAAGTGATCAATAATGGAATGTATTAATTGAATAGAAGTTATAGATTCAAATTAGAAAATGGAAGTCACAAAATTTATGAAGAAATGGTAGCACATCAATAAAGAGAATGAAACTGATGATAAATAGAAACAAAATCTACTATGTCAAATAAAGAAAGATAACTAAATTAAAATATAATTAGAATTGCTAAATCCAAATAAAATAAATACATAATACCTCGGGAGAACCCCTGTGACTTATAAAACTATGGTAACCTAGTAATTATACCTTGCTAATTAGGTAAACCCACAAATAGTGAAATATAACCACAAATACTTCATTGGGATAATGGGATGCACACAAATTAATTACCTACTCAGGGAAAAACTATAACAATTGGAAAAAAATTCAATCCTGGTCATGTTTCATCGACTCAGGAACCTTGAGATTCCAAAAAAGATGGCCATATAATGTTATGGTTATATTTTTAATATAAAAATAAACTATAAATAATAAATATAATGAGGTATATTAATGAAAATATTCATTCAACTCCCATATATAATTTCTTATATTATATCCATAATTACAACACAAGGTTTCAACATAGATTTTAGATTTTCCTTTTAGAGGTAACCTAGAATATAACAATCATCCCTTTAAAAACCATATCTAAACAAATATATTTAAAATCAATTTTAAATAAAAAAAGTCTTTAGTAAATTATACCTGGAAACATTTAATATCATTCATAATAAAAATCATCAAATAAATATAAAAACAACCATAACTATGTAAGGAAACATTACGAAAACCTATCCCACTATTTTTTAAAAAATGTTTACTCAAAACAATTCATCTAATTTTGGATAGTCTATTAATATTTCATTCATTAGAAACAAAATTTATTAAAAAAATACTATGTAAACATAACTGGTAAAACCCGATTATATTAATCACAATAGAAATAGAGTAAAATACACAAACATTTAGTGAGGATCATATTTTAAATATTTGATAACCCTTATAATCTCAAAATTTTGTAAAAAGATAAACAAGTAATCATGGATTAATTTTTAAATTGTATAAATGGAAGCGTCTACCTCAATCAATGGCATTAACAATACTCAAGAGATAAAAACACTTCCAATGGGTCTTTAATAACATTAATCAACCCTAAACAACCTTAAAATAATTCAATAAACAACTAAATTCAAAATCTTTGATTTGAATAATCAAATCCTAACTCACCTATGTAATAATTGTGTATAGAAAAATAAGAAACAATGTATGATAAAATACAGACAAACATCCTTTTTAATTACCTTACATAGGGAGCAGTGATAGTGGCCGGTCATGGGAGAGAGGGTCCAACACATTGGGATTGGTCTCGAGGAGCTCACTGAAGTTGATGGTTGATAGTGAGGATGGAGATGGGGGGGCAGTGGTAATAGAGAAGAGGTCTAGTGGCCATCTGGAGATGGGGGACGACATGAGGGGGCTCGGGTTTGATGGGGTTATAGGAATATGGAATAGGGGTATTAGGGTCAAGGTTAGGGAATGATGTGTTACCATTTTTAAAAATAGTATCAGCAGATGTTTTTAAAAAAACTACCGCTATATTTTGAAATACAATTAGCCACAGTTTTATAAATGAATACAAATAAATCATTACTAATAAATGATTTTGGTGTTGTGTGATTAGGTTGAATAACAAGAGAATACAATAAATAGATGGATTAAATGATATATTTCCTATCCAAAACATAAAACTGTTGAATAATTAAAGAAATGGATTTCAGGCCATCTTCTAAGTGGATTAATACATGCAGTATATCGATATTTGGATATCCTTCAAGGATATGAATATCGTATAAATAAGGGAAACTCAATGGGTTTATTTCTACATCATAAGGAATATTGTTAGAGGAATGCTACAATTACCTATCCAAGGGGGTTTCAAAATGTAGATACCCAACCCGGTAGCCTGGAACCGGTGTCTACTATTATTATATTGTCATAAGATATAAGGAATTTTATTTCAAAAGACTGAATAGTTTATTTGTCTTTGTTAATTATACACATACATGAAGATAATTTTTTATATCAAAAAATAAAATACCCAAAGATTTTTTTATGAATTCCATTATTCACTTTAGTGTGTAACTATATATCAATCAGAAAACACATACTGGTATCCTAGAAGAAATAAAACATATGAATGAGGTGAGATGAGAAGCTCGTTTAGGGTATGTATACAACAAAAGATATGAATAAATAATCTCTATTAAATATTTAAATTTAAATACCATAAAAATACTCCATTTAATCAGTAACCTAATAATAATATTGTCGGAATAAATAATGACCATTGAATGACATATAAATAACCAGTTGAGGATTAAACATAACTATGAACACTATAACAAATATAATAATCATATAAAATATGAATATCTAAATTAATAAAGATGGAATTCACAATGCCGAACACGTATAATATACCATTTAGATTCTCTTATAATTAATCTAACACCATTTAGGACATTATAGAATATATATATATATATATATATAATGGTATGGGCTCAAATCAAACCCAACATAATTTGTCTCATGAGACCTACAGATGCATCAAGGGTCTATAACGGGACCCCTTCATCACTAATAATGTTCAATGAATTCATAATTTGAATGTTTTTAAACATAATAAATATAATTGTTTCTCTAAAAACTAACATATTAAATGTAATTACGTTCCCATTCAATACAGATAGTCAAAATCAATCTAGAGTAAAATACAGAATTATAATAAAATTGTAAAACCCCACTCAAACTGATCATACCAAATACACAGAAATATTTATGATAGTATCAATATATCATATCCTTTTTTTATCACGTGTAAAATTCAAAACATGATGTCATTTATGAATATAAATACCACAAAAAGATCCTTAATGACATATTTTTATGGGAAAATAGACTTTACTTTTTGAAAAAAATTAAAAAAAAGATAACCAAAAACTGTGAAAATAATTTTAATTGAAAATAACCATTTAATTTTTTTCCATAATAATTAAAACATTAATTTTTCATGATTTTATAACATTCCACTCATTCCATATATATTAGAGAATATATTCATTTCACTTTTTTTGAAAAATCCAAATATACATTATTTCTAAAACCATATGAAGATCCATTTGAAAACTTTTCTTAATATTTAAAATGGGTAAAATGAATTTAATAAATAAATTTATAATGGCTAAAAAAATTTGAAAAATAAATTTTTAAAACAAGGATTTGGGGAAAATAGATTTACAATCGAATAGAGGAATTTAGTTAGATATTCATCAAATCATTTTCTTAAATTTTTAAATATAAATAGTGTAAGTAAAACTATTACATTATAAAGATAAATCATAACCAATGGTTAAGTGATAATATTTATTTTACAAAAGAAAATATTAATTAATTCTCCCATTAGAGATATAAAAATAAATAATTTTGAATAATAATGAAATTGTTAAATAAACCATTTCCACTTTGATAACATCTGAATTGTTGGCCCCATAAATGAAATAAAATGAAATAAAACATTAAATACCAAGAATAAAAATGTATTCATGATATAAAATATAAAATAAAAGTATATATACCATAAAAACATAAGTGGTGAATATGTAATTTGTCCCATATAAGTAAACTTTGGACAAGAAACCCTTACCATGAATGTGAATCATGACATACGTTCTCTATCTTGATGAAAAATAAACTTATGTTATATATCTACTGAAATAAGATCATTTTTAGAGTATTTAATTACTACTATTTTACTAATTAAAATTTTGTGCATGATTAATTAGTTAATAAAGTATTCATCGTAAGTTTAAATATTATTTGGATTATGTATCATAAATGATTTTAGTAGGTTGACTATAGTCAAAGAGATTATTTTTTAAACAAATAGAGGAAAATAATAATTCAATAATTATTATATTTATACAAAAATTAAAAGAATAATATTAATAATTGATTGAGGATGTTGAATCCACATCAAACATCCAATATAAAGATGATGATAATTTCATAGATCATGTTGAAAATGGTTTAACATATATAGTAGTAAAGATGATGAATGTGAAAAAATAGATATAGATCACATGTTGAAGAATGAATTCAAATCTTTTCCTGAGAAAATAACAAATACAAATATGGATAACAAGCTAATAGTTATATAAAAATAAAATATTACATAGTGGAATAAATAATGTTCTATTAATGTGGTTGTTTATATTTATGAAATCATAATATGTAAATTTTATATGGTTGAAATTTTGAATAAATGGAAAATAACATAATGAAAAAAATTCCCTCAAAGGAGAATAATTTTAGAAAAGTCCATCAAAATGTATTAGATAATAATATATATTGAGAAATATTATAAAATATCTCTGCATGGTTGTTTAGGTGAAGGCCTAAACATTACATATTGGGGAAAAGAGTGGTTGAAGGAATCAAGTTAATTCATCTCCCTATGAATTGAATAATAATCCGATTATCATTAAAAATATAGGTCAAAAATGAATTCATTACCAGTATAGAGCATGAACACTAGTCATAAATGATCTCCTAAATCAATGAATGAAAGAGATTACTCAATAAGATATTTACCAAAATAAAATAAATATACAAAAATATAAGGAATCAAAACATCAATATTCTTTAGGACAAAACTATAATTACTATATAATATCTAGTTTTATATGATAATAACAGTGTTATAGTGGATTTTGGTATAAATCATACTCAAGCTATTACAAAATTTCACTATCAATGATAAGATACGAAAAATGGGAATCTATTCTGAGATAAGGATAAATGTTTAAAAACAAGTTATGTTTTATCTAATAAATCATCTTATCTTCATAGATATACCAATTTTGACTGCATAGATAAAATTTATTGATGATGTGATTAAAATGTCCATGTTGCTCAAATTTTCATTATTATTATTCCTATAAAAACACCCAGTTTGGAGAAATTGATGGGAATTCAAAAAATTATAGGGAAAAGAAATATTTTACTGAAGTAGCTCTGAAGGATAGTTTAAGTAAGATGTTATTGATACATGATAGTGGATTATATTCATGCATGACTAGTGAAACCAATATTTTGTGATACATTGACAAGAATTAAGGGGGTAAAAAAATTTAAATAATTTTTCTTTGAAAATTAATAGATATGGATAACTAGAGATTGAATCCCAGAATCTAATGTCTAATTATGTTTTGTTTTTTGACGTTCTAGAAAAATAAATTCTGTCCATTTATTTTTTTATAAATGATGCATAATTTAGAAAAATCCTAAAGTATAAGAGGACCACCACTCAAGGATGAATAACTAATAGAAATCTATATTAAATAGGCTATCGTAATGATTCATGTTACTTGAGTGATAAATATAGGAATAAATTATGGTAGAGAAGTATTATTATCTTTGATAAATAATAATGAATAAACTATTGAAGAATGATTTTGTGAGGGAACATCCCATGAAGTAGAGAGATGTAGATGATATAAATGAGACCAATCAAAATGAAAAATTCCATAAGGTTCTCAAAAACCAGTATAAATTCTATCTTACAAAAAACATTAGATCATTCATAATGAAATTTATTATAAAATGATAAAAAATAATAATAGAGGTGATATATATTTTATTTAATTCACTTATGATTATACCTAGATGAATAATGAATTTTTTATCAAACACAAGTTAGAGGAAATCAGAATTATTGAACTTTTCAAAAGGTAATAATATTGTGATCTAGGTCACTTGATGATGAATATAAAATTATTAAACTAAAGGGAATTTACATGTGGTGATTATTATATCTATATTTACAAAAATAAAACAATTAATAAATATAAAAAATTATATATGTGAAAAAATGTTGTATCTTAATGGAATAAAATTATAATAATTGAGATGTGAAGGACTATGTTAGTTGAACCCAACATCTCCAAGTATTTCTTGAGATATATTTTTTGTATTAAAATACATATATAGAACTAGTGACTAATGAGATAATAAACAAAATTAACACAACGTGAAATGTAATATAAGATAAATACAACTATTAATTACTTAAAATTTGTGAATGTAATTTTATTATAACATACAAAACAATATTTTGAGATAATTTATAGAGAACAACGAGGAATGAATTTTCCTAGACAATCAATAAAATGATAATGGGTATAAATAAGGTAAAAACTACTTCACAATCTAGTTGACTATTGTAATATTAGTATTATATAAAATAAAAACCAATCATACATAACATTTTTTTTCAGTTTATAACATTATGTAGAAAAGTGATTGAAAATGACAGAATATATGAATAACGATGTTACTTAGAAGGATCTTATCACTGTTCATATTGATTATGGGTGGACCAATGATGATGTTGAATGTAATTAATATGAGTGACAATGGTTCCAAGGATTCATTTTAAATAATGAAATATATAATATCAATTCAAATCAATAGGCTCAAGTTTAATTCAGTGGAATATTGATATTGGAAGATAAAACAGAACATATTTCCCAATTAAAACCTCATATAGTGGTAAAAACCATTTCACATGATGATTGGATACATGTTCTGAATATGGAAATTGATCATATTTGTAATAACTCCTCTTTGGATCATTTGTTATGACATAGAAATAAAAATTTTATTAGCACCCTATTTGTTCTGAAAAAATAAAGTAAATTATAATGCTGATAAATCATGGAAAAATTCTTATACGGTGTGCAAAAGATATTATAAAATTTTTGGTATTTAAATTAATGAAAAATTTGATCCTATAAAAATTCTAGATAAAATCAGAATATTTGGGAAGATTTATCTCATAGACACTACAACGACTATCAAATAGATGTAAAATCAATCATTCATAATGGTGTACCTGAAAAAATATATACATATTAAAAAAAATAATGGTCTTATATTAGAAAATGATTGAATCCTATTTTTTAGTGGAAGAATGATTTTTGTCATTTAATACTATCTCTTATAGTCTTGTATTATAAATTGGATAGTTTTTTAAGGGATATGATGATTGAAAAAGGTAAGATTGAATGAAACCATTATGTGAAATATATGAATAATGGGACTCTCATTATAATTATATATATATATATATATATGGTATCCTATTAACTATTGACAAATAGAGCCATTATGAAGATTTTTCTAATAAGACAAATAAGAATTATGAAATATCAATTCATAATGATATAAAATAATTTTTGGGGTTTTACATATAGAATAATTTGAAGTCCATCATTATATCTCGAGAAATTAATATAGAGGAATTATAGAAAATCATTGAAATATAAAATAAAAATGTTTATTCAACTTCTATTTCAGTTCGAATCAAACTGTGTAAGGGGTAATCTAGAAACAACACTACCTGGAAATAATTTATAAAAAACATTAGGATGGTGTTTTATCTAAAATAATCCACTTCAGATATTGATTTTAAAGTGAATCTACTTTCATGATTTCATAGTGATACTAAAGTTTCTCAATTATTGGATTCTAATAGAATATTCACACATGTTAAAGTAAATCAAATATTTGTGCAGCTATATAGGCACAAACCCTTTTGAACATGTGGGTATTACAGTTATTGATTATGATATTAAGTAAAAATATATAAGATCAACATTAGGTGGAATATTGTTTATATGATTGGACTATTATAGTTTTTATACAAAAAATTATAATTATGTTACATTAAGAATGGTTAATGTCGAATATGTAATAGCTTTCGATACCTATACATTGATGATTTGGATTTTAGTGAAACTGATAAATTACGAGATTGAAACTGAGAGACTAATGTGAATTTATTGTGCTAATAAAATATCTATGGGGTTTCTAAAAGCCTTCTTAAATATTAAACATCCAATCATATTGATACGAGATATATTTTTTTCAATGAAATGGTGTCTATTAGATATATCATTCTAGCATAAATTTCTATGATGGATCAGATTGTTGATATTTTAAAAAATAAAATTCCTCTAGAGAGTATTTTAGAAATGATAATGAAATTAAATGTTTGTTCTTCCCCACACACTTAACATTCATATTTCTATGAGATTCCCTATAGTCTTTTGTATTCTATTTCTAAAGGGGTATAGAAGTCCACAATGAATGAGGAGTGAGTTTAATTTAAATGGGGAGGTTTTAACACTGATAATACAAGATATGGCCCCATAATGATGATATATCAAAAAAGGAGGAAATGATAGTGTTAGTGGGGAAGAAAGTATTCTAATAGTGTTGTAATAGTGGACATTAAATAATTCACCTGCATGGTGGGGATTTCAATGACACCTTAGAGAGTGGAAATAGTGGTCTTAAAAAATTATCTCTCCTTGGTGATGTTGAAATTGTTCTATTTATTCATGAAAAAATTATTTTATTGATTTTTGGTAATCCATGGTTCTCCATTTATTCTCTAAAAAAATATTGATATCAGAGAGCAATATAGATTCATGGATGGGTTTGGGAAATTTTGATGATCAATTTTTTTTGGTTCATATGGATTATTGTATTTATCGACAACCTTATCTGTGGATATCATAAATTTGATTGTTCCTTATATGGGTTTTATAGTAATATATTTAATTTAAGGATGTTTATTGTTTCACAAAAGTTTTTTCAAGAAGGGATAACAGTTAGATGAAGTAGTTTATTTATCATTTGAGTTTTTTACTGATCGACATAGCAGTTTTTGTAACTTGAAACCCAATATAAATGTTTATGCTTTGAATTCAATTCAGTGAATTAGAATTCACAATACCATTTCCATTATATAATTGAATTAGGTTGACCACTCATCCTTGTAGAAAATTTATCCACATAGAAAAATGATCAATTTGATGTATTTTGATATTCACATTTCTCATATGATGAGAATAATTTGAATGTTTATTATTATAGGAAAATTTAGATTCACATAAATGATTAAAATATGTGAATGTGCCACCTATCTAATATTCATGTGAACAACATAGGTGATTTCAATATAGATGATTATTCTTCACACAACCATTTTAGGTTTCTCAATAAAAATGGATTGGATCTAGGAATACATTATGAATTAAAATATTTAGATGATAATTAGATATAAATATTCCTAAATTGTATTTAATTATTTATTAATCAAATGATTCATTTTTCAAGATAGGATTCCCTCATTTTTGGAAGTAATTATCAATAGTTATTAAGGACATTCAAATTGTGATATTAATAATATGTAAAATTATTTTTTAGCCATTATGATGGTATAGTCCATTATAAATGTCACAGATATCATGGAGTGATAAAATGATATTTCAATATTATAGAGTTTGATCTCAATATATCAATAGAATGGAAATAATATAGACTATAGGGTCTATTCGCTGCATAATAACCAAAAATTAAAATTCTATTGATGAAAAATAGAGATCTAATAGTGATAAAACTTTCAACACACAATGGAGAGAAGATAGTGTTAAAACCATCATAGAAAAATAAATACATAATAGTGATAAAAAATTTATGTGAAATTGATAATTTAGAAAAAGTGACCCAAAAAAGAATGGTGGAATAAGCATAGTCAGAGACCATGGTTTTTTATTTAGTAATGAATACCTGAAAAACATATTTATTTAGAAGAATAAATGTGATTCTAAGAATATTTTATGAAAATACGTAATTACTACACTATATGAAATACATTATTTCATATCATGAGGGATCAGTGATGTATATATACAATATTTATTTTGAAATTAACATGGTCTTTTGGTGATATTATTCATTTTTGTAAAAAATGTTTCTTCTATCGCATGAAGAAATGATGATGGGTATGACTTAAAACATCTTTGGTGTGATGCTGGAGAAATACTTGTATGAATATTTTAAATGGGTATATAGTGAATTAATCTATGGTTGGTGGGAGTATCAATCCATTATATGGAGTAAGCCCTCAATGAGACCAAATCTTGTTAAAATATTTTGTTCATATGTAATTTACATTTACCGTATTAACAAATGTTTGAGTAATCATAATAGAGGATATAATCCTTATATGGAAATAAAGGTTAATTTCCAAAGGATGAAAAATTATAAAGTAGCAAAACTGATTAAACCAATGTCCATATTCAATGGTGAAACACATCCTACATCACCTTATCCCTAGAGGAATAAATTTTCATTCTTATTTTTTCACACCACTGTGTTTGTCATTATGTTGTAATAATAACAATTATTGATTTATGATAACACTTAGCCATTTGTTTTCAAAGTATATCACGTCATCTATTCTTGATTTTATTTTTGTGGTTATTTGTTTGTTTTAAATTAATGTATACATGAATTTTAAAGGAATTTAGTCACATGTACATTACTAGTGATTCTATGGGTGATGAATTAATAGAGAGGATTTGTTATTTGGATCATCTACACAACATAGAGGGGAAATTACTAACTATATTTAGACTCTCTTTTTGAATCATGAAATTTTAAAAAATATTTCCCAAATTATAGTAATGGATTGGGTTCCATCATTATAATGATTGGAGGAAATTCATTTATCCATTTATAAATTTGTTTATATTATAGGTTCCCTATTATTGGTATAATCAGAATTTAACATAAAATGTCCTTCAAAATCACAATATTTACATATATTATTGGTTCTCCATAATTCTATTTTCAATTAATGATGATTTGGTTCAAAACCACATTGATGGGATCTTTAAATTTTATCTCTTTTGAGGGAGAAAGTGGGTTCTATAATGTTGGGATCAGGACCAAAGGCCTTCTTATATATCCCTATGACCGGAATCTAAACATACATAATCTTGTTCAATGTAGGGTGAAATGTTATACCCATTAATATCTTGACATAAATACCATCATGGTTCCTTTTAATTCTATTTATACATGACCGAGTTAATTTACTTTTACGGACATTTGTCTCAGACATGTAGACTACTAGTAGAAATATTAAAATTAATTAATATCAAAGTTTTAATTCATGAGTATCCAATTATGATTCCTCTCATAGGTAATATTTCTATTTGAGGATGGTTTTCTATCTTTTAATACATAAATTTATGAGAATATGTAATGGTCCCTAATTAATATTATTTTATAAGTAGTGTTATAGATCATAATGTATATGGCCTAGTGAGGATGTATTTGAGGTATTATTAAGTATGGACCTCAAATATTCATCCTACATATCCATATTATCAAGAATAATATCTCATTTAGTTTGTGTTTCATCGTTTAAAATCATGTGACTATAGAATACCACGATGTTTTATATATGTTTTTTATGGAAATTTCTAGGAAATTTTATATCACATGACTATGTCAGTTGTTTCATAAAATGTACGATTTTAGTGGATTCAATTGAGTTCATGGATAGGCTTCCCATGGACATTCATTATATTTATCGGTAATGAAAAAGGAATGATTTTGACTATCTCATATGAAATATTTCCCATTTTGAATGATGTATCATGGGGAATATATTCAATTGAGAAGGATATATCATGGTAAATATGGCCACATTCAAGGATTTCTCATGCATAAGATTACATAAATCTGCAATTTTTCATGCACAACTAGAATGGTTGCTACCTAGAGACACCCTAACTTGTATGTGAGTCCAGTAAAGGTTGGATTTTTAGGTATACACCAAGTAGTAATACCTATGATTATGGATTGATGCCTATAACTTTGAGGGGGTATGGAAATGAGAGAGTATAACTTCTACTGGTTGATGGTTTTTTAGAAAGTTGAAAATAATCATAGGGATTGTTTTGATAACATAAAGTGTTTGAGGGTAACACATTAGCTATCCTACTGATGATGTACCGAGATAATCAATTTTTTCTATTGATGAAAACATTAATAAGATCATGGATATGGAATCTACCTCATAAGGAAGACCATGATATCATTTAAAACTGAGTGGAATTGGGTAGGCCAACACTAAAGTTCGGTAGGTGAGAGGATTATAATGTTGCAGTTTCATCTTCACTTGTTTCCTCAAAATGAGTACCATCTTTATCAAGTAGATACATGATTTTGAACACGTTGAGGGACTGATTTGTAATATATTATAATAATAAATCACCTTTTTAAGTGATAACATGATGTATAGGGTTTATATGGGCGTGTATTGTCTATTTATGTATTCTATTCGGGTGTATGAGATGGTCTTATATGTACGTGGGGTGACAGTGGAAGAATCATGAGATAATTCCACCCAAAATTGAGTATATAAAGGCTAATGGGTATTAGTATGTAATTATTGATAATATTAATATCCCATTAATGCAATTGGAGTGGTAAAGATTTTTAGGATTATTTTATATAGTTTTTTCAGTAGTGACTAGGAGAATGGTTCCCTATTATGTATATTTGGGAAATATGTCAACATAATGGACAATATTAGAAAATAATGAGACCTAGTTTATTTCCATAGTGAAGTGTCACCCAAATGGGATCCAAGATCCAATGGGTATGACTAGTTATGGGCTCTGTTAATGTGTCACTCTAATGTATTATATGGAAAAGTTGTTTCTTAGGTTCTAGAAAAGGGAAAATGGGGTTCCCATTTGTGGGTTAGGAAGAAGTGAATCCATAATTAATATCTATGTATGAGATTAATTCCTATGATATAATCTTGGGTATGGATTGGTTGACAATGGTGAAGGCTCAATTTGATTTTTATACCCTATTTGACCTTTTTAAGACAGATGATTGCATCGAGAATCTCATTCAAGGAGAAAGGAATTTAAAGGCTGGATAAATCAGCCTTTTGTCACAAGAAGATTGAAGGATATTATTCTAATTAGTTTCATTGACATTGACATTGATGAAATACGTAGAATATCATTTTTCAGTAGTGTTTGAATAGTTTTACGATGTCCTTCCCTAAAAATTATCAAGGTTTCCACCCATAAGAGACGTGAATATCATAATTGACATCCTTCTGAAGACCAGTACTTTTTCTATTCCATATTATTATATGGAACCAACATAATTATGGGGAATGAAATTTTATTAGGAAGATTTGTAAGGAAAAGGTTTAATTTATCCTAGCACATCAATGTGGGTAGCACCAGTCTTGTTTATTATGAACACAGATGGAAGTATTAATCTATTTATATATTATCATAAGGCTAACCATGTTATGATAAATAATCACTATCCAATTCAATGTATTGATGGAATATTTTATCAATTGATAGTAGTGCAGTGGTTCTCAAAAAATTATTTGCAATTAGGATATAAATATTATTCATTTCAAAATGTGGATATCCCAAAAAGATTTTTTAGGATTAGATATGTCCATTATGAGTATATGGTAATTCCTTTTGTTCATTTTAATGCACAATTAATAGTTATGGACTTAATGAATTGGATATTTGAATGATATTTGGATTTTTGTTGTTGTGGTGTTTTTGGATGCTATATTGGTGTATTCAATTACAAGGGTTAGGCATGAGAAACACCTGGTCACAATGTTGGGAACCTTTAGGGATCATCACCAATATTCCATATTTTCAATGTGTTGTTTTTGGATATTTGAGGAACATTTCCTTGGCCATAAAATGTATGAAAGTGTTGTTTCTATGGATCCTTAATATAGAGAGGATTTATCTATTAGAAACCTCCAATGAATTTATTCAAGACACATAGTTACCTTGGTGTAACTGGTTATTATTGACATTTTGTTCCTGATTTCTTATGAATATAATCAAATATGATAATTTTAACAATTAATAATATTCCAGTATAAGGGATTGATAATGTAAGAATTATTTTCAAGAGCATAAATTTCCCCTAAATCAGCACCAATATTAATATTTTCATAATCGGGACAAGGGTATGTTGTGTATTATGATGGTGTGAAATCTGGGTTTGGATGTGTTCTAATACATAGATATCATATGGTTTCATATGGAAAAAATAAATTTTCATTTTATGAGAATAACTACCCAATAAATGATTTTGATTTTACATTCATAGCCTAAGATTTGAAGACTTTTCATCATTACCTATTTGGTTATAAATTTATAGTGTTTAGAGACCATAAAATATTGAAACATATTTTTTCACAATAGTAATTGAATCTAATAAAAATATTATTGATGGAGTATCTCTAAATGTTTAAATTTATCTTTATGTATACACATGATAAATGAAATTAGGTGGCAGATCAATTAAGAATAAATACATATTCTCTTTTGGAAAAATAATCTTCAAACCAATGACAGTTGATGTCAGTGATAGCCGATATATAAATCAAATGTGAAGACTGATTTGCGGTTATAGTTTTCATTCAAATTTATGTGGTTTATAATTTTGTAAAGATGGTTAATGTGGAACATAAATAATATTATTAATGTGTTTCTATGAGGTCAAGATTCAATGGTGGGTATTCCATTTATGAATGGAAGTTGATTGAGTTTTTTTAGTTTCAAAATCGGATGGTTGTACCATTAGCTTGTCAGGAATAACTTCTTCATGAATACCACCACTTGAGATGAAATGTTCATCATTTAAAATAGAATATGTACATGGTTTTGAAAGAATATTTATGGTGGGATAGTATAGAAAATAATGTTCTTGAGTTTTTTTGTAGATTCTTAACATCTTCACAGGTTAAGGAAGAAAATAAGAAACTAGAAGGTATGTTGCATGTTTTACCTATTATTGTTTGGAAATGGGAGTAGATATCCATGTATTTTATAACATGTCCTGATGAATGGTTCAACAACATGATTCTATTTGGATAATAGTTTATTTTCTCCCAATTCCGGCCTATTTCATCCTTATAAGTGAATCCCATATGGTGTAGGACTTGTTATATTATATATAAGATAAGTGATAAAGAGAAATCAAAAAATAATTTCTATATTATCCAATAGAGACCCAAGGTTTACATATCATTTATAGAAATTTTTATATAAACCCCTTGGGACTCATTTGACCATGAGTATGACATATCATCTTTTTATAGATGGAAAATCTAAAAGGATGATAAAAAAATCTGAAGACATGTTGTGGGAATGTGTAATGGAGTGTGTTGTGTTATGAGAAGAAAATATACTATAAGTGGAGTTATTGTATAAAAATTATCATGATTCAATAAATATGTATCCTTTTGACGAATTACAAGGAGATCCTATTTGGTCTCCACATTATTTGGTGGAAATAGGTAATACCTCACAGTTAGGGCCGATCCATATCAAAGAAACAATGGAGAAAATTCATTTGATTAAGAAATAGATGGAAATGAAATAGATTTTATATAAATCATATGAGAATAATCATCTAGGGAGATTTCAATTTGTGGTTGGATACCATGTGTTCTTAAGGATCTCTTTGAGACTCTGACATTGCCTTATTCGGATAATAAGAATGTTATATCCTTGATCCATTGCCATTTTGAGATATAGTAAAGGGTTTTTTGGGTGATTTGTTAGTTAGGATTTCAACAATGGTTCAATGTTGTGCATAAATTGTTTAATGTATCTTTGTTGAAAATATGTCATCTAGATCTTGACCATTTGATTTGATGGTACCATGTTGACCTAGAGCTGGATTCTTCATTTGTTCATATTCCAGGACATATAGTATATAGGAAAGAGAATGTCTTTTATGAGAAAAACATTAGTCCAGTGAATGGTTTGTCGAAACATGGTCATATCTGTTAAGAGAATTTGGAATTGGAGAAGGAAACGGTATAGAAATTGACCAGACTCTTCTATAGTAATGTTGGTTTCTACTTTCATAGGATGGAAAATCAAATTATGGGGAGAATATATGACCCCCAGTTTCAATTAGGTAACATTGTTTTATGATTTTAAGTATGTAATTATTTTGGATAATTTTGGGGAGGATCTGGAAGACTTTTTTATTTTTTTTTATATTCTAAAGGTGCATGATTTGAGAACAGGTATTGAAAACTGTAAATATACTATTAGAAACCATGAAAGGTGAAATATATGCTTTTGGGTTATTTCATGGTAGGAACACAGTTTGGTCAAACAATGAAACCTCCCAGGGGGAAAGTGAAAAGTGTGATAAAGAGATTTTTCTCATTGGTGCTTGATTTTTCAAATTTTATGGTCCGAAAGTGATAGGTTCTTGTTGATGAAGAGTATGGTGAACATTTGGCACATGAGTTTTTTTTTCAAGTGACTAACCAAACACAACATAAAACGTGAGATTCTAAAAAATTAGATCTCACTCTTTTTAACCGCATGACCCTAGTTTTTCTTAAATTTTTTCCCTAACATGATATTTAATACTCCAATAGGATGTGGAGGATTTTTCAAACTAACTAGAAGTGATGATATAAATTTTCTCGGTTTGTTAAAGCCTCATTCCATTAGTATGTTTTCATTTGTTGGAGTTTTTCATAGTTTTTCATAGATATACTATTATTCCATATTTTAAATCCTTATAAATATTCCACTTTGGATAGATATATGGGTATTGATTCTAATAATTTTGACATATAGCTGTGTTGATATGATAATATGATATTTATGGTTTTTTGGGTGTTTCAACCTAGATTTGTGGTCACTTCCATGTCGTTCATCTTTTTTCCCATAATTCCGGAGGTAGATGGATTCAATCATGAATCCTCTTTTACAACATAAATTTTTAGTTTAAAATTTAATTAACATCCTAAATTTAATTGTGAAATATTTATTAAAATCATTGAATAAATCCTCTTTAGTGATGGTTTATGGATTTCTGAAAATTGGTTAAGAAAATTATTTGTTTTCCTGATTTTAATATTTTAATTTTAAAATAAGGCTTTATTAGAATTTTGTATTTTTTTAATGATTATAAATAAATGAATGGATTTATTTAATTTTTTTAAATGGTTGGTTTGGCCTTGGAGTTTTGGGATAAATGGTTGTTGTGTGTTCATGTGCATTTGGGAAAGATAAGGGTATGATTTTCCACCGATCATTAGTGGGAAAGTTAAGTTTATAATGTCCCCCTATTCAAAATGGGTCATTAAACTATAGTTTAGTTAAAGTAGGATTAACCAATATTGAGTATATATTGGTCCATGGTTTCATTCATGGTTGGATTTGAGGATATTTGGAATGAAATTGATTATCCTGAATTGTAATATTTGAAATGGTTTTAAAGTATGGTTTGGTTTCTTCCCAAGGAAAATGTATTTTGGTTTCGAAAAATATTTTACTTATAAATTGTTTAGGCTTGTGATAAACTATTTTAAGTTTATTATATAATTTTTAATATATATTGTTATATATAATGTTTATAACATAATCTATCCTAGTGTAATGAGTAGGGAGTTCATTTGGGGAAATCCTACCTAGTTTAATTACTCATCCCTCCTATATAAATTTATTGATTATATTGATGTTTTTTATTGGGAGTTAGGAAAAGGTTCTTCATAAGAGTTATTTAGTGGTTCTTCATGATACTTGGGCTGTATTTTATAGTTGGAGAATGGAGGATGTTTTTAGTTGTGGAGTTATGTCTTTGGAGCCTTTGGTTTTGTTAGTTTTTCATTCCTCTTTGTACATCGATAGTTGTAGTATTACAATGTGGTACTGTAACTAAAATTGGGTTTTAAATTATATTCTTATACCTTGAGTTGTATTCATTTTTTGGATGAATCATTTGATGGTTATTTTGTTATGGTGTGTTTGGCTGAGTTGTTTTATTTTCAAAGAGAAAATAATCCTCAAACTCTTTTAAAACCCTTTGAATTTATTACTATCTTTTAGAACCATTTGGATGCCTATTAAGGAATGTATATATTTATTCCTTAACTCATGCCAATGATGTGTACTATGTTTTTACATATGAATCTTCACACTCTGTAACCATTGATATTTTTCACACTAACATGGGTATATGTGTTTTGATTCATGTTTACCTTGGACTAATTGTTCACGTTCTAGGTGTATATGATTCATGATGGAATCTTGGAAAGAATAGTTTTGAGAAAAATAACTTGGTTGAAGGATAATAAGAAATCACCCTGGAGGAAGTACCCTCATAGAACAAATCTATGGGAAAAATTATCATTTTTAACATTCTAGATGGTTGATTTTTTCCCACATTTCACTTTTCTAGGGGAACATATAATATACTTATCAATCTATGTGATTAAATATTGAACATGGTTGAACATAAAACATGAATAGTATATAAAAAATGAATCTGATATTTAACTCACTTCTCTGATTAAATATAATGTTCAGGAGGTTGAGAAACGGTATACCAACTAGCAGAAACCATGTGTGTAAACTCGTGCCGAAATAATATGCTATAATCAATTGAAATGAACACCCAAAGAAAGTATCCCATTTTACTAACATTAGATTATGACCATAAATGACATACCCTATCCCTGGCACAACCTTCCAATAATATGGTTTATTAAATACATGAATTTGGGAACTGTGAACATTTTTTGATAGGGACTGTATATCATTAAATGATTCAACCATATTTCGTGAATGGTTCATCATTCCAAGGAATATCTAGTGGATCATAATATTGTATTAGATTTCTAGACACACAAATTTTATTCAATAATTACTTATTCCTCTTTTGATCACACATAGGTCTAGAAATAGGGTTGGGACATATGCCATGGAGGAGGTGTAAAGCACCAACGTGTCTGAGCTCATTGGGGTTTTCAAACATGAGTAGAATTTAAAATATGACATAATGTCAAATCCAATTTATTATAATTATAGATTTTTCATAAAATATGAAAAATTATTTGATCCTTTATTTACAGATTTAGTGTAGTTCCTAGACCAAGATAATCCTCATAGAAAATGGGGAAGTATACAACATCTTATGGTATTTCTAAAAAATATCATGGGTGGAAATTATTGAGGGTATTTCTAATGAGTTTATCCAACAAATGGATTAATTTTGAGACATTATAATGCCAAAAAGTTTTAAAAAAATTACCATGTTTCATAAAACAATTGGAAAATAACCCTGATTGTAATCTGATATTAATGTAGAAATTATGATCACTATTTTATTGGTTCTACATTAAAATAGGCCTATTTAACATAACATAACATGGGTTCCCTTCATAGAAATGAGAAGAGTCATTAGTACATACTGATAAAATCTAGAGAAATAATAATATAAAGAGTGATGGTGAAATTTTTATCCTTTGATATCCCAATAAACTCTCTTGGTTAGGTTCTTTAATAGGTGGATAAGTGTAAGCCAACTACCCATACCTTACTCCATAATGGTGTTGGGCCATGATTTTTTGTAATGGTATCCATGTTTTTTTGGGGGAAATATTGGTTATGTAATACTGATAATTAGAATCACGCCTCATTTTATACATCATATTTATAAAATTAATACCAAATTTTATATCGTTGTACCATTCTAGGTATAATGGGATTTTATAATAGCTCATTTTGACACCTATAAAATTATTTAGTAAGTCAACATTACAAAAAATAAATATTTTTTATAATAATCCAGGCTACCTATAGTATCAGACAGTAGTAAGTATATGGTGATTCCACTCTCTAACCATGATGTCTATATTCATAGTTAATTGTTTCTTCATACCGACCCCTCATAGAAAAACTGCCACTCAAAATGGTTATAATATATAAGATATTTTTATATATATGATAACTATGATGGAAAATATTCTAGGGCCTTATATTGATTAAAATATTATTAATGGGTCATAAGAACCTTATCTATTTCCATGAGAATTTCACTTCCTTCAATATAAAATGGCGATGCATATGGTAGATTTTTAAAAGACAAAGAATACCATCGTTTCATGATAGCTCTAGGTGAAGATTTATCAAGTAACTGTGTGTTTCTTTATAATGTTACCAAATGAATATGTTTCTTTAGTATATAAATTTGGAATTCTATGTCCTATATATGATTATACCCTTAGGGGATTCTATCTAGTTGCATCCCTAGTGTCAATATTGAGTAAACCCATGAAATATAGAAATAGGAATAAAAAAATCCTCATAAAAAGATGCATCAAAAATGAAATTCATAAGGAATCCAATCATACATAACCCCAATATTTTCAACAATAAAGGCATATGTCGACATATCAGATATTTTTTTCAAGATGGTCTTAATGAGGATGATGATGGGGTTATGTCTCCACTGGTGATGGGAGGAATGTGGAGAAGCAGCTATTGTTGGAATCACAGTCTTCATATAGGACTTGGAAGTGGTTGGTTGATTCCCTTCTCAACTACATATATCAAGAGGATGACCACTTCTATGAAACAAAAGATGACAACTCTAAAAACCATATATTTATGAGATTTTTTTCAATGTCGAATATACCTCTCTTAGAATTAAAATTTAATTTAACCTTTATACATCAACATTGAGAACAAAATATATATGATGGGATAGTTTCATAGTTCTCCCCCTTACTCAAACATTCTATCCAAACACATTGATGAGGTTTCCATTATGGAAGGGGGTTTGATTTTAATGGGTGTGCAGGATACCGTGGGATATGAGAGTGCTCCAATGATACTAATAAATAGGTCCACATTAATAATGAAATATCCTATGGTTTGTGAACTTACATAAATAGAAATTGACGAGTATCTACTATTACTCCTTATTTGCTTGAATACCCATAGATTACGTTTTTTATACCCCATGTATCCGGAAAAAATTATGAATAAAAAATGGTTTTTAATCATAGGGGAACCCATCCATGCACCCCCACTACTATGACGCTTAGATCCCGGGGTTGATCTAAAGAAAAAGTTATTATATGTGGTTTATCTGATCATCTATCTACATGATGTAGTCTTTGAATATATATGAACCTTTTGAAGATACTATAAGACATGTTAATATTTTATTTACATTTATGAATAATTCATGGATTGAATTATGGGATATAATTAATGAAACATCCATAAATGAATTAGGATGAATGTTAAACCATCTTCACAATCAATTAATAATTATAATATCTGAAAGTTCTTATTATTAGAAACACTATGATAATCTAAAACAAATCATTTGAGCTTGAGAACTAGATAAGGATTCTCAATTATTTCACTCAAAAGGGGAACCAACAATATGCTATACTAATCATTGATATGTGGTGCTTCAATTGAAATACCTTTATGATGTGGTGGAAATTGAGCAGTGAAATTTGGAGTTGGAGAAAGCATTCATATCAAATGCCTATAGTATTAGCTACATGACACTATGGTAATTTGGGAAAGAATCATAAATAACATGAAACATTACATGACTAGGGAGAATATGGATGATGATGAGGTAAAGAGTTACTATACTGTTTAGGATTGAAAGACTATAGATCTAGAAAAACATAAAATTAATTTTGATGAGGCCTTAATGTTGACTTATAAACTCTGAAAATATATAGATAGGATTGGGTAATTCATAATTTTAATAATGATTCAATCCATTTTTTGGATTCCCATATTCCTCTATTTTAACATTATTAAATAGAGTCTATATAATCAGTCACTATCTAGTATTCAACAATCTTCCCAAACATATTTTCAATTTATTATAATATTTCATACCTTCAAAGTGTAATATCATAATAACTTGATTATGCATGAATAATGAATAGAAATGAATAAATTAAATATCAATTTGAAAAAATATTATTTATAAATATTCAATTTGTGGAATGTCCCCAGAGATTGGAATAAACATAAGTACCATCACTATAATAACAATGTTGGTTTATTATGATATGGATGATTATTTTTTCTCATGTGTCTACTCATGTGTTTTAATAATAATGTGTACCATCATCGGAACATTCTATTGGTACATTATTCTATAAATAATTATTTTTACTGAGACATGTGATGATATATGGGTATAGGCATGTGTACTAAAACCGTAACACTAGTGATGATCTATTAATATCTATAGAGAAGTGACTGAATATTTTTTTATTCATGAAGGGAGGATTTTATTTAGGATTCATGTTTTTAAGAGGGATCATGTACTACAACAATATATCTTTGAGTTAATTACAAATAGATAATTTGGACCAATTAATTGGGAAATTGAAGGATTATATAACATTATCTAATGTTAAGGGTCTTATAGTGCATTAATAGTATTTTACATGGGTAATATAGTGAATCCCCTGAGTCTTTGTGTCCCTTAATTATAATACCTAACTTATTCTTATGCCATATGTGGGGAGACATAGAATTTCTCAAACAAATTTGGTTCACCTGAATCTAGGCACCTGAACTATCTGGTGTCAGGACCTTAGGTACATTATCAACCACATTAGGTTATAAACATGTGAAAGGGTATCAGAGTCGAACTCCTAAGAACAATATCAAATAATAAATAATGTTTAATTTGATAATTGTCCCTCAAAATGTAACATGACCACCCCATACATTGGATTAAATGAAATAAAATAAAAAAGTATTTATAATATTTAAAACAAAAAAAATAAGGAATAACATAAAAACTTCCGATACCAAATCTAAAATATATATGGATATATCTAGATATATGTGGCCTTCATGGATAGTATAACTGCAATAAAAAACAAATAATAAATCTCATAATACATTACATGATCTCCATTTGACATATTAGTCACCATCCATTCATAATTCCACACCACATTAAGAGAATTCAAATACAATCATAAATATAAAAAACAAACAATAGTCTACTGACACTAAGTGGAATAGGTAGGGTCGATAATAGCAGTTTAGTAGGTAATCACAATATAGTCTATCCATTTTATTTATCTAAACAATATATAAATTATACAACGTTAATAAATTTTTTTATAATATTTGTTTTATTCTTTTTATGAAAACATATTCATAAATTTTTTCCAATATCTTTTTCTAAAACATGATATGCAATCATAATATTATAAATCATTTTTATAAATAATCCATTTTAATAAATTAAAATGATATTTTTTAACCATTAATTGAAATATATAGAAAATATCATATATAATAAATTATAGATAATCTAAATAAATTTATGTGGATAAAAAATATTGAAAATAACCACTATAATAGGTAATTCAATAATACAATCATAAACTATAAAAAAAATTATAAATATATCTTCAATAAAACATATGAGAAATTGAGACATAAAATTTTGTTGGTGAGAATATATAATGGAATTGAAATGATAAAAAAATAATTTATTATGGAGAATATAGGAGCTGTAAAAATGAAATAGTAATGCAAAAATGGTAAAGATTGATTCTGAAACATTTAGTAAGGAAACTATATATACAAATTTGTAGAGTTTTCTACAATTATATCGATGTATTTACTGACCATAACCTCATAACATATCCAAAATATCCCAATCGGTAGTACTCACCCATTGACACAAGTACCCTAGGGGATCCAGTCTATCTCATTTTGGTTGGTAGTAATGGCCTCCCAATCCCTTTATAAGGCACCTAAAATCCAAATAAATTTAACTATGGGATGTGATGTAACATTTTTAAATCACATTAACAACATGAATCAACATTAAAAAAATTACATATCCTCTTCTTACCTTCATATACCCACCAACATGAGGCCCCTATTTCATAAATAAAACATCAACATAAAATACATCAAGGGAGAGTTACAATTCCATACTGGTTGTTGTGAATTTATGGAAAATCTTTTATCAAAAGTGTCATATGGGCCTTAAAATGTTTAAATATATAAAATCATTAAAAATAAATTGAATCCACCAACAAATTAATTATACCTTCAAAATCCATTTTTAGAGTGTCAAACCGGCCTTTATAATAAATTTTAGAGAAAAACATGACATGCCATTTAAAATCCATTGGAATATAAAATATCTCGTTTTAAAATAATGTTAATCATTAGAATGTAAATTTTACATAAAACTGTCTTTACATTTTATAAATATACTTACACATGTATTAAGGCCATGAAACAAAAAAATGAAATACATAATCCTATATCTCCTGATGAGAAAACATAAAGAAAGCAATTAAATTCCTAAAGTTATAAATAATAAATTGAAAATCATAGAACACCTCATTTCAAAAAATAAATTCCAATGAAATATCATATATTCCTAAATCATTTTTTAATTATCTCAACTTAATTATGAAACTGTTAATTACATTATATCAAACACATAGCATATGAATTTGATTCTCTATTTACTAAATATTAAGTCACCTAAAATGATAAAAAATCCATTGTTTAAAAAATTATAAATTTTAAAGCATAATTATATGATGAAATAGTAATATAAAGGAAGGGACATGAAAACACAAACCCCAAACTCACCAATTTCAATAATTATAGACTATATCCACCCATTAGGCCCAAAGAAAACCAAGCGATAATAATGAATACAAAATAAGGATACCCCCTTTAATATTAAATTAAACACTTCACTAGATCATTGAGAAATAATTATGTAAATAAATAAGAGTTATAAGGATGGGAATAAGGATGGGGTATGATTTATAAGCAGTTACCATTAAGAGTCATCATGAAAATATAAGGGGAAAATGTAGAAAACATAGGATGTGGAAGGGGAGACTCGTATTTATCTCTTATAGATCATCTTGTGTGAAATGTGAGGAAGGAGGGATTAAAATTTTTATTCTAAGTGGAGTGGGGAGAATTTATAATTTATAATTTTTTTGATTTTACCATGGTCAATTCAACGCATGAAATCCGCATAATATTGAGAATGATTGTAAAAAAATGGGTGTTAACTACTAAAGTGTAATTTTCGGTGTGACACCATATTTCAAAATATGAATAAATCTATAAAAACTAATAAAGTTTAATTAATGGTATAATTCCCTACTTCACAGTGGCCACCTATGTTTCTATCATGACCAATTTTAGGACTAAAAAATATGTTTTTTTAAATAAGGAACACAAATAATTTTATAAAATTGAGAAAATAATTATAAATACAAATAATGATGAATTTAATATATATATATATATATACATACATTTAATCGTTTTTAGGGTATGACAATTCACCGCACCATAAAAGTTTCATCTTAAAAAATATTCTTTCGATTGAATGGTATGTTTCTTTATTTTCAGGATCATGTCTTGTTTAATAAGAATGATGAAGATCAAATTCCTCAAACAAGACACGATCCTGAATATGAAGAAACACTATAGAAACCACCAAGAAATAAAATATGTATCGAATCAATATAATTAAACCACTAAAATTAGTCCACCTCCCAATGAATATTTACTTCTATAAAAAACTACAAGATACTCCCTCACTATTTTTTTTATATTGCAGTCCCATGTGGTCACCAAAAGAATGTATATCATGGAAAATATAGTGGTGTACCTACCTTTTTGAGACTCAAATAAAATAATGAATCAATAAAAAAATAAAATGAAAACATTAGTCGTACATTGAGAATTTATACAAGGATTAAAATATATATGGTTCCAATAATGATCTGAAAAAATCACTAAACACAACTAATTACAATACAAAACATCCAAAAAACCACATCTAACAATTTTATATATGAATTATTATAAACAATGTTAATTAAACTACATATATTTGGGTAAAAAGATAGAATAAATGTGGAATAACTAAAAAATAAGTTAGATAAGTAATGGGTTATACCTGTAGAACTAGGGAATACATTGAATGGTGGTATATAGATCCACTCCTTCCCCAAGTGAATCCCTATAAAAACAGTTGTAGATGTTTTAAACCACCAAAAAATTAACATGTATTTTTAGTACTCTATCATGATTTTTTCTTATCATTGTTTTTGTCACAGTGATGAAAAAAACATGGTATGACTTCCAAAAGAAATTTATGGGATATTAGAAGTCTTATTGGCACTATCACATGCCTACTTAAACTCTAACCACGTATACATTTCCATATATAATATCCCTTCACCTATATTGTGATTAGTTGATGTAGAAGTCAAACTAAACCCTCATTCAAAAATAACCTCAATCCATACCAAATGTCTCACCGCATAAAATTAAAGGTCATACTAAACTAAAACACCCTCAACTGGATATATGTAAGATTTCCCCAATAAAAATATTAAACCATAAAAGGATCATCCATATCGAAATATTTAAAATAGGGGACTCAATAAAATATTAAAAAAATAATATAACACTAATTGATCACCTTTTTTGAGATAGTATAACACCATCCTCTTATCAAATTTCACAGCCGCCGTAAAGAACTCCTGGATGAACAGAACATAATAATTCTACCAAAAAATTTCAACTGATTTCTTATTTGGATCAATAGACATCTTCCAAATCCATATCAGACACTCAATGGTAATGGTAGTGATCATTATAATTATGGACTTTGGAAAATCAATAATAATATTGATTCTCTCAATATTATGTATCCATTCTTCCACTTCAAATATATTTGATGGTGCATAAAAGAAAATAGGATTAAAATACTAGAATACCAAAAGTAAATATCAATATTGATTAATTAAATGGTTTGGTTGGGAAAACCCCCCATATATTCCCCTTTAAAATAAATGGAGACTTAATGGGTGTGTGCTATAAATTAAAAGACAAGTTAAAAATCAATAAATAGTCATCCGAATTTAATCCATACCGAACTGTATATAATTATAAATATAAAATAAAATTCTATTACATCCACCTAGTTAGGGTTAAGCATATCCTTTAAAACTATTTTAAAATCCCACATCAAGATTTTTGATATAAAAAATATCACTTACAAATATTTTTTAATTTTCCAATTTTTTATTTAAATAATTTTCACCATCCAAACAAGATATTCATCTTAATTCATTTTATATAATAACTTCTTAAATCAAAAACCTTATTATTATACTTTTAATTACATATTTTTAACTTCAACTCCAATTTTTATTCTATTGAACTCCGATTACCTTATTTTTTAAGTCCAGAATTCAAATTTTCAAATATACAATCCACGTATCCCTGTTTTTTAAAGTATATTTTTAATTTAAAAATTTCTTATTTATATTCAATAATCCAGACACTCCTTAAAAACTCATTAATATCAATAAAAAACTCAATGCACCTTTAGAAATAAAAAACCCAATATGGACCAATGTTCATAAATTTACCAAATTCTTGATTTGGAAGACCCGAAATCCACTAGACAACCGCTATCAAGATTCATAAAAAACCATTTATAGAGGCTCAAGACGATTTTAAAGTCCATATGAGATCACCATATAACATCATTTCATCTCTAATTATCTTCATCATAATCATTGTAATCTATCAACATAACCTTATATAAACAATATAATTTTTAAATCCATTGATGTAGAATAAAATATGCTAGAAAGAAATGAATAAGGCTCAAAATGAAAGACTCATTACCAATAACTCAAAAAATATTTATATAATTCAAAAACACCATAAAACCCAAGATAACCCAATAGTAAATGGTGAAAGAGCACAATTCAATATCTAAAACCAAAATTCCCTTGGAAACTACAAAGTAGGTACTATAAGTGTTCGACAAGAACATTTATTTACTTATATACCATGTTTGTATAATCCTATCAACAATTGTTTTATGATTTGATAACTATAATATGTTGAATATAATACTATTTTTCATGAATTAATTTAGGTCACCCCTAAACTAGGAAGCCAAACCATACTCTAACATGAATTTAGGTTCCTTATCGATTTCCCAAAGAAATTATATAATTTACAAGAATCATATATAAAATCGTCTGAATTATGTTTACTAATAAATAATGTTAATCACATGACTTCCCAGAAAAAATATAGAATTATAAAAAAATAGTATTATAGGTTAATATTAAAAATTACATCCATTTATAATTTTAAAAAAAATAAGTAATCACATAAATAAACATAAAATCCCAACTCATAAATTAATTCAGATTGATTTAGACACATGGGGATAACAAAACCGTTACAACCATTATCCCACAAAATTAGAAAATCCAAAATAATTTTCGTGATTTGAATGTATCCTCTTAGTCACCATTTATCCATAAAACATATCTAGTCAGTAATCACCACAAAGGCAGTGTTTTTCTAAAAAAATTAAAAAATGTTATTTTAAAAATAGTTTTTAAAAAAAATATAGAATTTAGATCCATTTTTGTTATGAAAACAATTAATATATACCAAATTCCTTTTCAAAAACCCAAAAGTCATTAAAAAATATTTATGCTTCCTTCAAATAATATTTTTAAAATAATGCCTTGAAAACCCCATTTATACACCTTTATTGAAAACCATATAGCGGAAGATCATGAAAAAAGGATAAAAAATAATTAATATTCCCGAGAAAAAATTCATCAAAAAATTTAGTGCACTACCAGCATCAAATTTTTTGAAAAAAAATATAAATTGATCAATAAATATGCAATGAATGAAACCCGACATAAAATAGAGACTGTGCTAAGAGACTCGAATCTTAACATACATGGACATTACATTAATTTTGCGAAATACTTAGTACATAACAAAACACACACACAAGGACAGTAATAGTTTAGTGTCTTTGGAAACTCGGAGTATTATCTTCTAATTGTGGTGAAAGATCTTCAAAATCTACCATAAAGATCTTCATTTTGTTACCTAAAACCTCTCTTTAGATCCTAGGGAAAAGAAAACATAAAAGGGTGAGCTCAAATGCTCAGTAAGGGTAAACAAAAGAAATATCAATCACATCATATTCATAAGAACATAACATTTTGGAATTCTTAACCTGCAAAAGAGATCGTAATTTTATAACATGGGATGAATCATGGTAGCGAAATGAAATCACAATAATCATAACATAATACATGAATCTTTGTGGCATACACACATAATCATAGAGAATCATTTCTTATTAGTCAAGACTCATTGTCGAGACAATCATAGTGGACAAAGTCCATATCTGAACCGAGTTCACTCCTCGTTTCAGTCCTGTTTCAATGAACCGGTTTAACCTGCCATTCCATCCATGTCTGTCTCATGAGATATAAAATCATTATCCAATGCATTGGAGGGAGATATAGGTCCCACCCATCTCATAATGATACCATTCTTATGTGTTCCACAAAATCATAAATCATACATCATTGCATAACCCATGTAATACAAATGGGATTCTTAAACATCATGACATCATAAAACAATTCATATAAGATAAAGGAATTCATAAAAAATATTTCCATCCCAACATAATCAAATCCATGTAATAATAGCGATAGAAACAGAACCCTATATTATCTTAGATGGAAAATAATTTTGATAAAACTCTTGAACTCCATTCTTAAGGAAAATATCCTCTCTACTTCAAAAACATTTTTCCTTTCTTAACATGTCATACAATTTTAAACTAAAATAAGTTTATTAAAAATAAACATGAAAACTTATAAAGTAAGATTTTTGGAAATAATGTTTTAAAAATCCATTCATTCCGTATAAGTTAAAAAAACATTCTTCTCGTGCTTTTGTCGGAAAAGTCAAAAAGTACCTCATACAAAAAATGACAAAATATTCCTTTCATATCGTTTAATAAAAACTCACCGAAGGGTAAAATTGGATTTAAACAATTGTAGGTGGAAGGAAATAATATTACATATTGAGGAAACATGTATATGGATGATAAAATACACCCGAGTAAATTCCAAAGTATAAACAATCTCGGATAAAAATGAGATTGGGATATTTCCCTTACCGTAGGTCCGATTTGCTTCATACGTGTATGATCCTCAGGTATAATGATTTAAATAATGTCATTGACTTATTCTAGAATCATACTCATTGTTATTATATCATATATGGTTCACTTATGACTTTATATTACTCGTTCTTTTGTAAATTCCATGTTAAAGAGCATTTTGGGTAAAATTGTATCATTTGTCGTCCGTGTTTTGACTTGTAATTATTCATATAAATACATAGATCATGATTACATAATTCCATAATATTATACATGATTTATATATAATATATATTTAGAATATACATATATATAATAGATCAGTAAATGGAAAGAAATACACCGTTCATGGAGACGGTAGGTCGTACGTACGCATGGACGCTGTTTTCGTTTTCTTATTGAGTTGAATGGAATTAAGTAGATAACATACAAATATATATACACATAAATTCAGTATCATTATTATGTCATATATTTCATGATTACATATTATATATACTTTATAATCATTCATGAATTGTTAACGTGGAGAATGAATCTCATCGCATCGTGGAGATGGTAGTCCGTACGTACGCACGAGCGATGATGTCATTCTCATGGTAATAGAATTGTATTGGAGTGTATGTATACTATTTCAGAATAAATTTAACTTCACAATAATCATATATAGTTATTATGTACACCATTATACCCATCCAAGTACGGTGGTGGTGGAAAATAGATTACACCACGGCTTGGAGACGGTATTTCGTATGTACGCACACGCGGTGATTTCGTTTTCCGTAGGATGGATAGACGGTGAAATAGGGCTATTACATAATTATAATATAATATCAGTATATGAGTGATACTTATGTTATTACTTCATAATTAAACAACCTAATAAGAATAAGTGGAAGAAGAAATAAGATGAAAGAATTGGTAACGGTAATTACCTCTTCTTTGAAGCGCCTTTTGGAGACCTCCCCTTAGGGAACTAAAATTGGTCTTTGAGGAATACCAGAACCTCTAGGATGTTGCTAGGGAAGTGGAGAAGAGATTTTGGCAGGGTTTGGCCGATCTTGAGTGCTCAAATTGGTGTGAGGAGGAGGGGTAGGAGGTGCCCTTTTATAAGGGAGGAGAGGGGCACCTTAGGAATAACTAAAAATATTATTTTATTATAAAGTCATATTCGGTTTTTAATAGCTCCAAATTGAGTTATTTTGAAGCTATGGTGGGTATGGGTCTAAATCCTCTCATCCGATAGAATTTGTACAAGTTTAGTTTACTATTTTAGCCTTATCATTTAGTTTTAACTTTAAGTTAGATAATTTTACTTTTACCATGTCTTTTTGTGTTCTCACACTATAAGGTTAATAAACTTACTATAACAAGCAAAACGAACCCCAAGTTGTTTATTATTAATATATATAACCTCATCTAAGTAATTTGGCCGAAAATTAGATTTTTAGGAATAAAATAATAATTAATAATATAATATTTGTTTTAAAAACTATTTTATGTCATTTTTGACACTATTTAGTAATTGGTTTTTGTGAAAATCATAACAGACTGAATAGTTCAAAAAAAGTTATTTAAATAAATACTAACATGTCATATTAACCTATAAAATTAGTGTAATTGATAAAAAGTCTTAAATTACATTTATTTGGGTATTTATAACATCAATTATGTCAATAGTTCATTAATAAGATAATTACTTCGTCATCGTCGTGTCATAAATAAATTAAATAATTTAATGTCTAAAAATTACAAATAAAGTACCATTATGTAGGAAATAGTTTTAGATTTCTAATGAATATTTATAGTCGAAATTATCTTATGTATAACCATATTTTAAAAATGATTTAGTAATTAAATGTTGATTTTAACTATTTTATCCCTTCTTTAAATAAATTAATAATAAATGTCCTAATCTAATACAAGTGGGCCTAAATGGTCATATTTTATTCCTAAGGTTGTTTCTGGTCGAATTACACTTATCCAATAGAATTAGGACATGTGTTAGGGTAATAATAATAACATTTTTATCCTTAATTACCCTATTTACTTTTAACCGTGGTAAAAAAACAAAAAGTTACCATTCACCAAAAATTATTTTCATCTCATTGAACCACATTTTACTTACTGACATCAACCGTGTCTCTCGGATTTTTGAAATTCCACTAACAGAAGTGGTAAAATTACGTTTTATGAAAAATTCATTTTTTTAACTACCACTTAGTGGTTTCACTATTCATCAAAAAATGAATGTTTCCAGAAAAATACCAAAAATTAGGCGTAAGATATATTTGATATTATGAACTCAAAAATGATGTTTGTTTTACCAAATTCAAAACATATCAGTTAAATTAATTAATTTAAAAATTAATTCCCATCGTTAAAACAAATACCGCGTTCTTAAGAGATAATAACTATCAAAAGATTAACACATGTTTATGTCTAGTTTAAATGTGAAATTACATCTTATGACCAAGATTATATTAAATTGTAAAAATATATTCTAAATATACTTTAAACCCACTCATATTAATAATATATCACTATTAATTATTTTTATTAAATAGGTTGTTTTTAATTTAAAATTTAGTAATTTTCACTACTCATCAGAAAATGAAAGTTAGCCGAAAAGTACCAAAATTTCACCCTAAGCTAATTTCGATATTCCAAATCCAAAAATGAAGTTCATTTTGAAAAATAAAATTTAAAAAATTTCAAAAAGTGGTTCTTACTATTCATAACGGCTAGTTTTAATAATATTTTAATAGCATATCGTTGTTTAGTGAAACTCAGTATTGCGTACTACACACGCTATCGAGGATGGTCGTGATTGCATGTAATGAAAGGCATGTCAAGGATGCGTGTTGTGCAAGCTCCTTTTGGTGTAGCGTACAACACAAGACATTAATGAAATTAAAAAGAATATTCTTCATAAAATCTCGGGGTGTTACATTCTACCCCCCTTAAAATGAATTTCCCCTTCTAACTTCTTCGGGGTTATAAATGGTTTACTACTTGAATGTTTCTTTAATATAAACCCACATCGTAAAAAGGAATAACAAAACCAATCATTAAAAACAAAAGAATGAAAAGTAACGGTTACCCAAATAAACTAATCACTAGGTTTCCACATAGGTGAAAATATGGATATGGAAGAGAAATCTAATCATCATGTTCTGATGGAGAGTGGTAGAGAACATGGCCATGGAAAAGCCAGCAATCACAAAGACATAAATTTGTGACGATCTAAGGTACCATCTGATTCATCAGATATAAGAGAACTAGGACAACATTTTTGGTTTTCAAGATCATTTCCCTAAAGTTGATGAAATTGGAATTAGAAGAAATACTTTCGTGATTTTGGTATAGTCTCAACGTTGGTCGTTCTTTGGACAATTTCCACTTAATCTCTTAAAGAAATGAAGTTGAATTTTTCATTCGTGATGTGTTAGCAGATCATGTGATTAAATGATGGTTCATTCCATCAGTCTCAATCAAAAGGATAGAAAAGTAATCAAAAAATACATAAGTCCATCTATAGTGAGATTAATCATATATGGTTTCTAAAATGGACTTATACTTCATATATCATTCTTCATAATATAATAAAACTAGTTTCTACTAAATAGGGACTTCTTGTAGGCCAGTGCTTGGTGATAAA
Source organism: Viscum album (assembly GCA_963277665.1). Classification (NCBI taxonomy): domain Eukaryota; kingdom Viridiplantae; phylum Streptophyta; class Magnoliopsida; order Santalales; family Viscaceae; genus Viscum; species Viscum album. Next base: position 601,708,029 of record OY728125.1, read on the forward strand.
GGTCAGTCACACTTCAGTTGTGGGTTCGATTCCCACAACCTTGTCCGACGCGATGGGCTGTCGCCCATCTTGCAGGTTGTACTTTTTCTAAAAATACATTACTATAAAGTCCCATAAATAATATTGAAAAAAAGCTTCTATCATTAAACAATACTAACTTATGTCCAACATAATCCATTCCAATCTTTAGGCTTATCCAAAATAATACTGTCTAATATCATATTATAGTGAAAATGATTACCAAAGAGTTCATACAACTAGCATGTTAATACCATTGTTGATCCCCATATATCATGAAATATGTCTTGTTGGTCATATTCCAATCATTCGAAGGCATTAATCATGTATTCTCTTGAAACAAAATAAATACCCATTGAACCTTATTGAAAACATGAATGCTGTTGAAAGTTAACTCTTTCCACATTCCAAAATCCTCAAAATTATATATACTCAAACCATGATATCACTTAGTCCTTATATCAATCATGAACTCATGAATATGGTCAAACATTTCATTTTCTTGTTTTCCCTTCATTATATCATCTTTTTTTTCAAAAAATATTTCAATCACATTCCATGGTTACCGGTATCATAAAATTATTGAAAACCACAATAGACCAATACATAAATATTCCAATATTCCACGATACTATATACAACATTATTTTGGAATCCCATTACATAAATGTGACAACTGGGCCCCGGTTACAGCACAGACACCCCACCTTAACATGGCCGTCGGGTCCTGGCCCACCAGGTACCACCAGTTTCCCCCGCAGACATGTGGGGCCCACCCCAGGGTCCACCCACGTGCCCGAACGGGTCATCTGACTAATGATTAGTCCCCACAGGCCAACACAAGTCCTTTCCAGTGTGCTTTGTCCTCACTCACACACAAGGACCGTAATAGTTTAGTGTCTTTGGAAACTCGGACTATAATCTTCTAATCGTGGTGAAAGATCTTCAAAATCTCCCATAAAGATCTTCCCTTTTTTTTACCTAAAACCTTTCTTTATATCCTGGGGAAAAGAAAACATAAAAGGGTGAGCTCAAATGCTCAGTAAGGGTAAACAAAATAAATATCAATCACATCATATTCATAAGAACATAACATTTTGGAAATCATAACCTGCAAAAGAGAGCATAATTTCATAATCATGGGATAAATAATGGCAGTGAAAAAGTAATCCCAATAATCATAACTTAAAACATGAAACTTTTTGGCATACACACATAATCATAGAGAATCATTTCTTGTTAGTCAAGACTAATTGCCAAGACTATCTTAGTGGACAAAGTCCCTTTCTGAATCGAGTAACCCTCATTTCAGTCCTGTTTCACTGAACCGGTATAACCTACCGTTCCAGCCCTGTCTATCTCATGAGATATAAAATCTTTACCCAATTCATTGGAGGGAGATATAGGTCCCACCCATTTTATAATGAATCCTTTCTTATGTGTGCCACATAATCATAAAACATACATCATCGCATAATACATGTAACAAAAATGGGATTCTTGAAACATCATGACATCATAAATCAATTCATATAAGATAAAGGAATTTATAAAAATAATTCCACCACAACATGATCAAATAAATGTAATAACATAACCCTTTATTATCTTAGATGGAAAATAATTTTGATAAAACACTTGAATTCCATTCTTGAGGAAAATATCCTTTCTTCTTCAAAAACATTTTTCCTTTCATAACATGTCATACGACTTTAAAATAAAAGAAGTTGATTAAAAATAAACTTGAAAACTTGTAGAGGAAGCTTCTTGGATTTAATGTTTTAAAAATCCATTCATACCGTATAAGTTAAAAAAAACATTCTTCGTACTTTTGTCGGAAAAGTCATAAAGTACCTCGTACGAAAAACGACAAAAGATTCCTTTCATATCTTTTACAAAAAACTTACCGAAGGGTAAAATTGGATATAAAATATTGTAGAAGGATGGAAATAATATTACATATTGATGAAACATGGATGTGGATGATAAAATACACCCCAGTAAATACTTACGAATAAACAATCTCGGATAAAAATGAGATTGTGATATTTCCCTTACCTTAGGTCCGATTTTCTTTGTACGTGTCCGAAGCTCCTGTATAATGGTTTAAATAATGTCATTGACTTATTACAGAATCATATTCATTGTTATGATATCATATATGGATCACTTATGACATTATATTACCCGTTCTTTTGTAAATTCCATGTTAAAGAAGCGTTTTGGGTAAAATCGTTTCTTTTATCGTAGGTGTTTTGACTTGTTGTTATCGACATTATTATTACTTATATCATGATTTACTTACTTCCAGAATATAAAATATGATTTATATATCATATATATTCAGTATATATATATATATAATAGATAGATAAATGAAATGAAAAACACCGTTCATGGAGACAGTAGTCCGTACGTACGCATGAACGCTGTTTTCCTTTCCCTATTGTCTTGAATGGAAGTAAGTAGATGACATACATATATATATATACATAAATCCAGTAGCTTTATAATGTCATATATTTCATTATTATTTCTTATATATACTTTATAATCATTCTTAAATGGTTAACATGGAGAATGAATCTCATCGCGTCGTGGAGACGGTAGTCCGTACGTACGCACGAGCGATGATATCATTTCCATAAATATTGAATTGAATTGGAGTGGATTATACAATATATCAGAATCAATATGATGTTTTAATAACTATGTATAGTTATTCTTTACACCATTATACCCATCCATGTAAGGTGGTGGTGGAAAATAGATTACACCACAGCGTGGAGACGGTATTCCGTACGTACGCACGCGCGGTGATTTCTTTTTCCGTATGATAGATAGATGGTGAAATAGGGTTGTTTCATACATATAATAACATATCAGTATATGAGTGATACTTATGTTATTACTTAATAATGAAACAACCTAAGAAGAAGAAGTGGAAGAAGAAATAAAGATGAAAGAATTGGTAACGGTAATTACCTCTTCTTTGAAGCGCCTTTTGGAGACCTCCTCTTAGGGAACTAAAATTGGTCTTTGAGGAAGACCAGAACCACTAGGATGTTTCTAGGGAAGTGGAGAAGAGATTTTGGCAGGGGTTGGCCGAGCTTGAGTGCTCAAATTTGTGTGAGGAGGAGGGGGAGGAGGTGCCCTTTTATAAGGGAGGAGAGGGGCACCTTAGGAATATCTCAAAATATTATTTTATATTAAAGTAAAAATCGGTTTATAATGGTTCCAAAGGGTCTTATTTCGAAGATAAAGTGGTGATGGGTCGAAATTCTATCAACCAATAGGATTTAGACAAGTTTAGGTTCTTATTTTAACCTTATCAATTAGATTTAACTCTAAGTTGAATAATTTTACTTTTACCGTGTCTTTTTGTTTTCTTTCACTATATGGTTAATACACTTACTATAACATGCCAAAAGAACCCTAAATTGTTTATTATTAATATATATATCTGTATCTAAGTCATTTGGCCAAACCTTAGATTTTTTGGAATAAAATAACAATTAATAATATAATATTTGATTTAAAAACTATTTTGTGTCAATTTTGACACTATTTGATATATGATTTTTGTAAAAGTCATAACAGAATTATATGTTCGAAACAAGTTGATTAAATCAACATTAATATATCATAGTAACCTAGAAAATTAGTGGAATTCATAAAAAGTCTCAAATTACATTCATTTGAGTATTTATAACATCAATTATGTTAATATTTCCTTAAAAGGGTAATTACTGCATCATCGTTGTGTCATAAATAAATTAATTTATTTAAAGTCTAAGAATTATAAATAAAATATCATTATGTAGGAAATCGTTTTAGCTTTCTGATGAATATTTATAGTCGATTTTATCTTATGTATAACCCCATATTAAAAATGTTTTAGTGAATAAACTTTGATTTTTACCTTTTTAACTCTTCTTTGAATTAAATAATAATAAATGTCCTAATCTAATCCAAGTGGGACTAAATGATAATATTTTACACTTAAGGTTGTTTTGGGTCGAGATACACTTGTCCAATAGAATTAGGACATGTGTTAGGGTAATATTAATATCATTCTTACCCTTAATTACCCTATTTACTTTTAACCGTGGTAAATAAAAGTAAAAGGTTACTATTCACCAAAAATTATTTTCATCTCATTGAACCACATTTTACTTACTGAAATCAACCGTGTCTCTCGGATTTTTGAAATTCCATTCACAGAAGCGGTAAAATTAAGTTTTATGAAAAATTCAGTTTTTTAACTACCACTTAGTAGTTTCACTATTCATCAAAAATTGATGTTTTTCAGAACAATGCCAAAATTTCATCCTAAGCTATATTTCATATTCCGAATTCAAAAATGAAGTCTATTTTACCAAATTCATAACATAAAAGTTGCATTATTTAATTTTTATAATTAAATCCCGCTGTTAAAACAAATAGCGTGTTTTAAAGAAACAATATCTATCAAAAGATTGACACTTGATTATGTCTGGTTTAAATGTGAAATTACATCCAATGACCAACATTGTATTAAATTGAAAAAATATATTCTAAATATACTTTAAAACAACTCCAATTAATAATTTATCACTATTAATTATTTCGATTAAAAAAGTTGTTTTTTAGTAATTTTCACTATTCATCAGAATATGAAAGTTATCCGAAATGTACCAAAATTTCACCTTAGGCTAAATTCGATACTCCGAATCCAAAAATGAAGTTCATTAAGATTTACAGAATTTTAAAAAGTGGTTATTACTATTCATACCGGCTAGTTTTAATAATATTTTAATAGCATATCGTTGTTTAGTGAAACTCGGTATTGCGTATTACACACGCTATCGAGGAAGGTCGCGATTGCGTGTAATGCAAGGCAAGTCAAGGATGCGTGTTGTGCAAGCTCCTTTTGGTGTAGCGTACAACACAAGACATTAATAAAATTAAAAAGAATATTTTTTATAAAATCTTGGGCTGTTACATTCTACCCCCCTTAAAATGAATTTCGCCCTCGAAATTCGTCGGGGTTATAAATGGTTTACTATTTGAAAGTTTCTTTAATAGAAACCCACATCGTAAAAAGGAATATCAAAACCAATCTTTAAAAACAAAAGTATGAAACGTAACGGTTACCCAAATAAACTAATCATTGGGTTTCCACATGGGTGAAAATATGGATATGGAAGAGAAATCTATCCATCATGTTCTGATGGAGAGTGGTAGAGAACATGGCTATGGAAAATCCAATAATCACAAATCCATAAATTTGTGACGATCTAAGGTACCATCCGATTCATCAGGTATAAGATCCCTAGGACAACATTTTTGGTTTTCAAGATCATTTCCCTAAAGTTGAAAATTTGAATTGGAATAAATACTTTCTTTATTTTGGTACAATCTCACTATTGTTCGTGCCTAGAACAATTTCCACTTCATCTCTTAAATAAATGAAGTTGAATTTGTTATTCGTGAAGTGTTAGCAGATCATGTGATAGAATGACGGGTCATTCCATCTGTCTCAAACAAAAGGTTAGCAAAAATTATATACATAAGTCGATCTATAGTGAGATTAATTATATATAGTTCCTAAAATGGACTTATACTTCATATATCATACTGATTAATATAATAAAACTAGTTTCTACTAAACAGGGACTTCCTGTAGGCCAGTGGTAGGCGATAAAGGCCAGTCGCACTTCGGTTGTGGGCTCGATTCCCACAGCCTTGTCCGAAGCGATGGGATGTCGCCCGTCCTGCAGGTTGTCCTTTTTCTAAAACTATATTACTATAACATCCCATAAATAATATCGAAAAAACTTCTATCCTTAAACAATACTAACTTATGTCCAACATAATCCATTCCAATCTTTAGTCCTATCCATAATACTGCAGTCCATTCTCATAACATAGTGAAAACGATTACCAGAGATTTAATACCATCGTTGATCCCCATATATCATAAGATATATCTTGTTGGGCACATTCCAAACATTTAAAGGCCTTAATCTTGTACTCTCTTGAATACCCATTGAACCATAGTGAAAACTTGAATGCAGTTAAAAGTTAACACTTTTCACATACCAAAATCCTCAAAATTCTATATACTCAAACCATGATATCACTTAGTCCTTATATCAATCATGAGCTCATGCATACAATCAAACATCTCAATATCGCCTTATCCCTTCATTATGCGCATATCATCTACTTTCCAAAAATACTGGTACCATTCATCACATACTTTCAAAACATAAGGAAAGACAACAATGTAACAATCCTTAGATGTCTTTTTATCCCATAGTACCATGAGATTACTTATACAACATTACACATTATAAACATGTAATCATTCCACTACATTCTTAAACCATTGACTGAGCATCAACAATTCTTTCATCTCACATATCATTTGTAGTCTCATCATCATCATCCACATAAATACTACCCATATGACCATACTGATTTTCTTCATGAGACTTTCCCTTAGGGCATTTGTTTGCATAATGCCCATACATTCCACATTTAAAACACTTAACCATTTTTGATGTCGTAGCAATACCATTATCCCCATCCATGGTGTTAACCGACCCTTTTCCTTTGCACTTACTTGCTTTGTGTCCTTCTTTTCCACACCCAAAGCATCTTCCAGTTCCCTTGAAACATTCTCCTTGATGCCTATTCCTACATGATTTACATAGGGAAATTGAACTTTCTTTCCTCTATGATCATCATGAAACTCCATCTTTCTCTTATTAGCCGAGTCAGGAAACTTACCAAATTTTACTTTATTGATCATATTATGAGATTGCTGATTCGGCATAATAATGATGTTTGGACTTCCAAATCCCATTTCATTTGGTTTCTCATGAAGAATATCATTCCATTGTCCATCATGTCCTCCATTATCGTGAATCATCTTGTTTCCAGCCATTATCTAAAACCCAAAAAGAATAGTGTGAGAGGCAAAAATCATGCTAGGGAAAACAACATTATAAGGGGGGAGTATCCTCAATATCTAACTTCTTAGGTTAAATTCTAAGATCGTTACCATAGTTATAGGACTGTATCCTATACGTATACTTATCCTTAGGGACATCCCTAGACAATCCTTAGAAATATCTCTAAGGATCTCACCTAGTTTCCAAAGGTTGACTAAACCTTTCCTCTGATACCAAATGTGACAACTGGGCCCCGGTTACAGCACAGACACCCCGCCTTAACATGGTCGTCGGGTCCTGGCCCACCAGGTACCACCAGTTGCCCCCGCAGACATGTGGGGCCCACCCTAGGGTCCACCCACGTGCCCGAACGGGTCATTTGACTAATGATTAGTCCCCACAGGCCAACACAAGTCCTTTCCAGTGTGCTTTGTCCTCACTCACACACAAGGACCGTAATAGTTTAGTGTCTTTGTAAACTCGGACTATAATCTTCTAATCGTGGTGAAAGATCTTCAAAATCTCCCATAAAGATCTTCCCTTTTTTTACCTAAAACCTTTCTTTATATCCTGGGGAAAAGAAAACATAAAAGGGTGAGCTCAAATGCTCAGTAAGGGTAAAAAAAATAAATATCAATCACATCATATTCATAAGAACATAACATTTTGGAAATCATAACCTGAAAAAGAGAGCATAATTTCATAATCATGGGATAAATCATGGCAGTGAAAAAGTAATCCCAATAATCATAACTTAAAACATGAAACTCTGTGTCATACACACATAATCATAGAGAATCATTTCTTGTTAGTCAAGACTAATTGCCAAGACTATCTTAGTGGACAAAGTCCCTTTCTGAATCGAGTAACCCTCGTTTCAGTCCTGTTTCACTGAACCGGTATAACCTACCGTTCCAGCCCTATCTATCTCATGTGATATAAAATCTTTACCCAATGCATTGGAGGGAGATATAGGTCACACCCATCTTATAATGAATCCTTTCTTATGTGTGACACATAATCATAAAACATACATCATCGCATAACACATGTAACAAAAATGGGATTCTTGAAACATCATGACATTATAAATCAATTCATATAAGATAAAGGAATTTATAAAAATAATTCCATCACAACACGATCAAATCAATTTATTAACAGAACCCTTTATTATCTTAGATGGAAAATAATTTTGATAAAACACTTGAACTCTATTCTTGAGGAAAATATCCTTTCTTCTTCAAAAACATTTTTCCTTTCATAACATGTCATACAACTTTAAAATAAAAGAAGTTGATTAAAAATAAACTTGAAAACTTGTAAAGGAAGCTTCTTGGATTTAATGTTTTAAAAATCCATTCATACCGTATAAGTTAAAAAAAGCATTCTTCGTACTTTTGTCGGAAAAGTCATAAATTACCTCGTACGAAAAACGACAAAAGATTCCTTTCATATCTTTTACAAAAAACTTACCGCAGGGTAAAATTGGATATAAAATATTGTAGAAGGATGGAAATAATATTACATATTGATGAAACATGGATGTGGATGATAAAATACACCCCAGTAAATACTTACGAATAAACAATCTCGGATAAAAAAGAGATTGTGATATTTCCCTTACCTTAGGTCCGATTTGCTTTGTACGTGTCCGAAGCTCCTGTGTAATGGTTTAAATAATGTCATTGACTTATTAAAGAATCATATTCATTGTTATGATATCATATATGGTTCGCTTATGACATTATATTACCCGTTCTTTTGTAAATTCCATGTTAAAGAAGCGTTTTGGGTAAAATCGTTTCTTTTATCGTAGGTGTTTTGACTTGTTGTTCTTGACATTATTATTACTTATATCATGATTTACTTACTTCCAGAATATAAAATATGATTTATATATCATATATATGCAGTATATATATATATATAATAGATAGATAAATGAAATGAAAAACACCGTTCATGGAGACGGTAGTCCGTACGTACGCATGAACGCTGTTTTACTTTCCCTATTGTCTTGAATGGAAGTAAGTAGATGACATACATATATATATATACATAAATCCAGTAGCTTTATAATGTCATATATTTCATTATTATTTCTTATATATACTTTATAATCATTCTTAAATGGTTATCATGGAGAATGAATCTCATCGCGTCGTGGAGACGGTAGTCCGTACGTACGCACGAGCGATGATATCATTTCCATAAATATTGAATTGAATTGGAGTGGATTATACAATATATCAGAATCAATATGATGTTTTAATAACTATGTATCGTTATTCTTTACACCATTATACCCATCCATGTAAGGTGGTGGTGGAAAATAGATTACACCACAGCGTGGAGACGGTATTCCGTACGTACGCACGCGCGGTGATTTCTTTTTCCGTAGGATAGATAGATGGTGAAATAGGGCTGTTTCATACTTATAATAACATATCAGTATATGAGTGATACTGATTTTATTACTTCATAATGAAACAACCTAAGAAGAAGAAGTGGAAGAAGAAATAAAGATGAAAGAATTGGTAACAGTAATTACCTCTTCTTTGAAGCGCCTTTTGGAGACCTCCCCTTAGGGAACTAAAATTGGTCTTTGAGGAAGACCAGAACCTCTAGGATGTTGCTAGGGAAGTGGAGAAGAGATTTTGGCAGGGTTTGGCCGAGCTTGAGTGCTCAAATTGGTGTGAGGAGGAGGGGTAGGAGGTGCCCTTTTATAAGGGAGGAGAGGGGCACCTTAGGAATATCTCAAAATATTATTTTATATTAAAGTACAAATCGGTTTATAATGGTTCCAAAGGGTCTTATTTCGAAGCTAAAGTGGGGATGGGTCGAAATCATATCAACCAATAGGATTTAGACCAGTTTAGGTTCTTATTTTAACTTTATCAATTAGATTTAACTCTAAGTTAAATAATTTAACTTTTACCGTGTCTTTTTGTTTTCTTTCACTATATGGTTAATACACTTACTATAACATGCCAAAAGAACCCTAAATTGTTTATTATTAATATATATATCCTTATCTATGTCATTTGGCCGAACCTTAGATTTTTTGGAATAAAATAACAATTAATAATATAATATTTGATTTAAAAACTATTTTGTGTCAATTTTGACACTATTTGATATATGATTTTTGTGAAAGTCATAACAGAATTATATGTTCGAACCAAGTTGATTAAATCAACATTAATATATCATAGTAACCTAGAAAATTAGTTGAATTCATAAAAAGTCTCAAATTACATTCATTTTAGTATTTATAACATCAATTATGTTAATATTTCCTTAAAAGGATAATTACTGCATCATCGTTGTGTCATACATAAATTAATTTATTTAAAGTCTAAAAATTATAAATAAAATATAATTATGTAGGAAATCTTTTTATCTTTCTAATGAATATTTATAGTCGAATTTATCTTATGTATAACCCCATATTAAAAATGTTTTAGTGAATAAACTTTGATTTTAACAGTTTTAACTCATCTTTGAATTAAATAATAATAAATGTCCTAATCTAATCCAAGTGGTCCTAAATGATAATATTTTACACTTAAGGTTGTTTTTGGTCGAGAGACACTTGTCCAATAGAATTAGGACATGTGTTAGGGTAATATTAATATCATTCTTACCCTTAATTACCCTATTTACTTTTAACCGTGGTAAATAAAAGTAAAAGGTTACTATTCAATAAAAATTATTTTCATCTCATTGAACCACATTTTACTTACTGACATCAACCGTGTCTCTCGGATTTTTGAAATTCCATTCACAGAAGCGGTAAAATTAAGTTTTATGAAAAATTCAGTTTTTTAACTACCACTTAGTAGTTTCACTATTCATCAAAAATTGATGTTTTTCAGAACAATGCCAAAATTTCATCCGAAGCTATATTTTCTTATTCCGAATTCAAAAATGAAGTCTATTTTACCAAATTCATAACATAAAAGTTGCATTAATTAATTTTTATAATTAAATCCCGCTGTTAAAACAAATAGCGTGTTTTTAAGAAACAATATCTATCAAAAGATTGACACTTGATTATGTCTTGTTTAAATGTGAAATTACATCCAATGACCAACATTGTATTAAATTGTAAAAATATATTCTAAATATAGCTTAAAACTACTCCAATTAATAATTTATCACTATTAATTATTTCGATTAAAAAAGTTGTTTTTTAGTAATTTTCACTATTCATCAGATTATGAAAGTTATCCGAAATGTACCAAAATTTCACCTTAGGCTAAATTCGATACTACGAATCCAAAAATGAAGTTCATTAAGATTTACAGAATTTTAAAAAGTGGTTATTACTATTCATACCGGCTAGTTTTAATAATATTTTAATAGCATATAGTTGTTTAGTGAAACTCGGTATTGCGTATTACACACGCTATCGAGGAAGGTCGCGATTGCGTGTAATGCAAGGCAAGTCAAGGATGCGTGTTGTGCAAGCTCCTTTTGGTGTAGCGTACAACACAAGACATTAATAAAATTAAAAAGAATATTTTTTATAAAATCTTGGGCTGTTACAATAAAAACTTAATCATTCCTCCACATTGTTGTCATATTGAACATCGCTAATAGTGATTGCATGTGACTTCCCTTTGTTCTTTTCCTTAAGTGGTTTCTCAGGTCGATCATCACTAACCCTTGGATTAGGGAATTTATTAGCATAGTGCCCCATTTCCTTGCACTTGAAGCATTGATGTGTTGGTGGTGCGTTCTCTGAAGTATTTTCTTTATTCTAACCATTAGAAACACTTTTTACATTACTTCGACACTCAGCTGCTCGATGACCTTCTTTTCCACACTTAAAACATTTTCTAGTCCCTTTAAGACAATCTCCACCATACTTCTTTCCACACTTTGAGCATAAGGAAACATTCATCTTATTTTAACCATTATTCTGAGATTTCACCTTGAACTCCATCTTTCGTTTCTTGTCAAAACTATGAGATGGATAACAAACACCAACTTCCATTTCTACCTTGATAGCACAACGCACAATTTCTTCATAGCTACTGAAGTCTCTTATAGCCAATGCCCTTTAAAGATTTGGTTTTAAGCCACTGAAGAATCGATCAACTTTACTTTCTGTTTGGATGATAAATCCAGATGCATACCTTGCAAGTCTTGTAAAATTCACTTCGTATATACCAACAGATTCATCATCATTTTACTTTAGTTCAAGAAACTCCTTCTCCATCTTTGTTCGAAAAATACGAGGGAAGTACTTATTGAAAAATAAGTTCTTGAACTCGTCTCATTCCATGGACTCAATTTCATCTCTTGGCCTCGTATTCTTGATAAGATTCCACCATTGATCAGCATCACCTTCCAAATGATACACTGCTAAGATGAATTTATCATGTTCAGAACATTGAAGAAATGAAAATATCTTTTAAGTAGTACTGATCCATTGTTCAGCAACAAGTAGATAATAAGACCCACTGAAAGAAGGTGGATGTTGCCTCATGAAGGACTCAATAGAATATTGTTCCCTTATCTGCTCATTTGGATGTCCAGAATGATTCATATCTTGTGTCAGTATAGCAATAAGATTTTGCACTCCATCTCCCATAATAGTTGTTTGTTCAGGAGGACAATCATTGTGTTGTCCATTACATTGATCAACACGGTTCCTTCGGATTCCAACCATCGTCTAAAACCCAAAAAGAATAGTGTGAGAGGCAAAAATCACGCTAGGGAATATAATAAAGGGGGAGTACCTTAAATATATAACATCTTGGGTAACCGTAATTCTAGTACGATAACATATACTTAACCATAGGGACATCCCTAGACATACCTTAGAAATATATCTAGGGATCTTACTAAAGTTCTCGCATCCTAGTTTCCAAAGGTTGACTAAACCTTTCCTCTAATACCAACTATAGAGACCCGAAAATTAACGTACATGGACATTACATTACTTTTGCGGAATACATAGTACATAACAAACACACACACACAAGGATCGTAATAGTTTAGTGTCTTTGGAAACTCGGAATATAATATTCTAATCGTGGTGAAAGATCTTCAATATCTCCCATAAAGATCATCCTTTTGTTACCTAAAACCTTTCTTTATATCCTGGGGAAAATAAAACATAAAAGGGTGATCTCAAATGCTCAGTAAGGGTAAACAAAATAAATATCAATCACATCATATTCATAATAATATAACATTTTGGAAATCTTAACCTGCAAAAGAGATCATAATTTTATAACATGGGACAAATCATGGTAGTGAAATGAAATCACAATACTCATAACTTAAAACATGAAGCTTTTTGGCATACACACATAATCATAGAGAATCATTTCTTATTAGTCAAGGCTCATTGCCAAGACTATCATAGTGGACAAAGTCCATTTTTTGAACTGAGTTCACTCCTCATTTCAGTCTTGTTTCACTGAACAGGTTTAACCTACCGTTCTAGCCATGTCTATCTCATGAGAGATATAATCTTTACCCAATTCATTGGAGGGAGATATAGGTCCCACCCATCTCATAATGATACCATTTTTATGTGTGCCACAAAATCATAAATCATACATCATTGCATAACCCATGTAATAAAAATGGGATTCTTAAACATCATGACATCATAAAACAATTCATATAAGATAAAGGAATTCAAAAAAATATTTCCATCCCAACATAATCAAATCCATGTAATAATTGGTATAGAAACAGAACCCTATATTATCTTTGATTGAAAATAATTTTGATAAAACTCTTGAACTCCATTCTTGAGGAAAATATCCTTTCTACTTCAAAAACATTTTTCCTTTCTTAACATGTCATACAATTTTAAACAAAAAGAAGCTGATTAAAAATAAACATGAAAACTTGTAAAGTAAGATTCTTGGAAATAATGTTTTAAAAATACATTCATTACGTATAAGTTAAAAAAACATTCTTCTCGTACTTTTATCGGAGAAGTCAAAAAGTACCTCGTACGAAAAACGACAAAAGATTGCTTTCGTGTCTTTTACAAAAAACTCACCGAAGGGTAAAATTTGATTTAAAAAAATTTAGGTGGATGGAAATAATATTACATATTTAGGAAACATGGATATGTATGATAAAATACACCCCAGTAAATTCCAAAGTATAAACAATCTCGGATAAAAATGAGATTGTGATATTTACCTTACCTTATGTCTGATTTGCTTCATAAGTGTCTGAACCTCCTGTATAATGATTTAAATAATGTCATTTACCTATTCCAGAATCATATTAATTGTTATGATATCATATATGGTTCACTTATGACTTTATATTACCCGTTCTTTTGTAAATTCAATGTTAAAGAGCGTTTTGGGTAAAATCGTTTCATTTGTCGTCCGTGTGTTGACATGTAATTATTAATATGATTACATAGATCATGATTGATTAATTCTGAAATATAAAACATGATTAATATATAACATATATTTATAATATACATATATATATAATAGATCAGTAAATGGAAAGAAATACACCGTTCATGGAGACAGTAGGTCGTACGTACACATGAACGCTGTTTTCGTTTCCTTATTGAGTTGAATGGAATTAAGTAGATTACATACACATATATGTACATATAAATAAAGTATCATTATTATGTCATATATTTCATGATTACTTATTATATATACTTTATAATCATTCATGAATGGTTAACGTGGAGAATGAATCTCATCGCGTCGTGGAGACGGTAGTCCGTACGTACGCACGAGCGATGATGTCATTCTTATGATCATGTAATTGTATTGGAGTGTATGTATACTATTTCTGAATCAATATCACTTTACAATAATCATATATAGTTATTAGGTACACCATTATACCCATCCAAGTAAGGTGGTGGTGGAAAATAGATTACACCACGGCGTGGAGACGGTATTCTGTACGTACGCACACGCGGTGATTTCGTTATCCGTAGGATGGATAGATGGTGAAATAGGGTTGTTTCATACTTATAATGTCATATCAGTATATTACTGATACTGATGTTATTACATCATAATGAAACAACCTAATAAGAAGAAGTGGAATAAGAAATAAAGTTGAAAGAATCGGTAATGAACATTACCTCTTCTTTGAAGCGCCTCTTTGAGTCCTCCTCTTAGGGAACTAAAATTGGTATTTGAAGAAGACCAGGACCTCTAGGATGTTTCTAGGGAAGTGGAGAAGATAGTTGTGCATGGTTTTTCCGAGCATTAAGGCTCAACGTGGTGTGAGGAAGATAGGGAGGAGGTGCCCTTTTATAAGGGAGGAGAGGGGCACCTTTGGAATAACTAAAAATATTATTTTATTATAATGTCATATTCGGTTTTTAATAGCTCCAAATTGAGTTATTTAGAAGCTTAGGTGGGTATGGGTCTAAATAATATCATCCAATAGAATTTTTACATGTTTAGTTTACTATTTTTACCTTATCATTTAGTTTTAACTTTAAGTTAGAAAATTTTACTTTTACCGTGTCTTTTTGTGTTCTTACACTATAAGGTTAATAAACATACTATAACAATCCAAACGAACCCCAAGTTGTTTATTATTAATATATATAATCTTCTAAATTTAATTTGGCCGAACCATATATTTTTAGGAATAAAATAACACTTAATAAATTAATATTTCTTTTAAAAACCATTTTATGTCAATTTTGACACTATTTAGTAATTGATTTTTGTGAAAATCATAACAGACTGATTAGTTCGAAAACATTTACTTAAATAAATAATAACATATCTTATTAACCTATAAAATTAGTGGAATTGATAAAATGTCTCACATTACATTTATTTGGGTATTTATAACATCAATTAGGTCAATAATTCATTAATAAGATAATTACTGCATCATCGTCATGTCATAAATAAATTAAATTTTTTAATGTCTAAAAATTGAAAATAAAATGCCATTATGTAGTAAATATTTTTATCTTTCTAATAAATATTTATAGTCGAATTTAACTTATGTATAACCCTATATTAAAAATGTTTTAGTTATTAAACATTGATTTTAACTATTTTAACCCTTCTTTAAATAAATTAATATTAAATGTCCTAATCTAATCCTAGTGGGCCTAAATGGTCATATTTTATTATTAAGGTTGTTTTTGGTCGAATTACACTTATCCAATAGAATTAGGACATGTCTTAGGGTAATAATAATAATATATTTACCCTTAATTACCCTATTTACTTTTAACCGTGTTAAAAAAAGTAAAAACTTACTATTCACCAAAAATTATTTGCATCTCATTGAACGACATTTTACATACTGACATAAACCATGTGTCTTGGGTTTTTTAAATTCCACTCACAGAAGCGGTAAAATTATGTTTTATGAAAAATTCATTTTTTTAACTACCACTTAGTGGTTTCACTATTCATCAAAAAATGAAAGATTCGAGAAAAATATCAAAAATTAGGCCTAAGATATATTTGATATTATGAAATAAAAAATGATATCTATTTTAAAAAATTCAAAACATAACAGTTTCATTAATTAATTTAAAAACTAATTCCCGTCTTCAAAACAAATAGCTCGTTCTTAAGAGATAATAATTATCAAAAGATTCACACTTGTTTATGTCTGGTTTAAATGTGAAATTACATCCAATGACCAAAATTGTATTAAATTGTAAAAATATATTCTAAATATACTTTAAAACCACTCAAATTAATAATTTATCACTATTAATTATTTCGATTGAAACGGTTGTTTTTAATTTAAAATTTAGTAATTTTCACAATTCATCAGAAAATGAAATTTAGCCGAAAAGCACCAAAATTTCACCCTATGCTAATTTTGATATTCCAAATCCAAAAATGAAGAAAATTTTGAAAAATAATATTTAAAAAATTTCAAAAAGTGGTTATTACTATTCATAACTGCTAGTTTTAATAATATTTTAATAGCATATCGTTGTTTAGTGAAACTCGGTATTGCGTACTACACAAGCTATCGAGGAAGGTCGTGATTGCGTGTAATGAAAGGCATGTCAAGGATGTGTGTTGTGCAAGCTCCTTTTGGTGTAGCGTACAACACAAGACATTAATGAAATTAAAAAGAATATTTTTCATAAAATCTCGGGGTGTTACACTATGGGAACATAAAATAAGATTATATTGATAAAAAATATAAATGTGAACGGGGAACGATGGATTAATATTACAAATATATATATATATATATATAATTGGTGATTTATAACCATCTCATGAGGATGTCCTCAACATCCTCAGGTAGAATCACTTATCGACCTATCAATGTATTCCTAGTATATAACCTCCATAATTCACTAACTTATCCTCACCAATGATACTCTATTTTGGTTTACAATTCAAGATGGTATCTGTTTATTCTATGAATTAATAGATAGTAACCAAAACTAAACACATAAATAAGATTCATATGATCCACATGAATGTATTAATTATATGTGAGGTAATATTTTACAATTAGATAACATCCTAGAATAAACATAAGATAACCACATTTCGTAATACCACGTTCCCACATCCATCAATGTGAGGAACCTATAACACAAATATAATATCATCATAAATAAAATCTAGTAAAGTAGGGAATCCATATAGGGTATAATACATTTTAAAAAAACTATTTATCAAAGGACCCTATTGGGAATTTCGATTAAGTAACTAGTGATATCCTTTCATAAAAAACTACTGAATTCATATCCTAATAGACCATACATTATAAATTACTTTACAATGAGACAAATGGTATACTTTAGTAAATTAATGAAATTTCACTTGATATTTCATTTGAAATTCATTTTCAAATATAATACTTTTTAGAAAACGTTTGAATCATATGAAACAAACTTTTCCATAAAGTATTTGTTAATATATATATATATATATACATACATAGACTTTTATTGGGGCTATGAAACAGTGAATAGAAATTTATAAAAATAAATACCTTGATGAGGATACCCAAACATTTAAATTTAATCCAAAAAGTCAACAAATAGTCAAATGTCGTATAAAATTAGCACATGAGTACAAAAATAAATTCATACGGAATTATTTTACAGACTAAATGCATAATTAATTATCTAACATTATTATAGAAACATTATATGAACCATTATTTAACACATATAAAATTTATTTCATACCGTTAATAATAAATATTTTCTCACCTTAACCCATTAATAAAGATTACATTTATGGGAAATAGATGTAAACCATATGTATAACATGGCTTGTTAAAATAAAGGAAGATGCATGGAAACACCTATCTGAAACTCACCTATTTCAATAAATGGAGTCTAAATCCAGCCCTACTAGTCCCAGAGAACACAAATAGGTATATAAGAACCCTAATCTAATGTAATTCCCCTAAAAATTCAATCAATCACTATGCAAGGACATTTAGAATTGATTAGAGTGAGGTAGAAGATGTTGGAAGACAAAAAAGGATATGGGATCATTCAAATGAATATAACTCTAAGGTTCAACAAAATAATTGAATGGGAAAAGAGAAAGACCAATATAGAAGGATGAGGAGACTGACAATAATCATCTCCTACTCATATCACATGAAATGTTGGAAAATGAGATCCCATATTGGGTAATAATTTCGGGGAGGAAATACTAGTATTTTAAAACATTAAAGATCCTACGAGGGGCCAATTAGGGTATCAAAGCCAATGTAAAGTGTGAATGACCCTAAAAAATGGCAAAACATATAAAGTGTAATGTTTAGCAGGAATCCCTACGATGCGATGTGAATGTACTTATAAAATCAAATAAAGGGTAATTCTAGGGTAAATTCTATAGTTCATATATGCAGTCCCTGTGAAGAAGCCCTTTAATAATAGAACAATTGAGGTGAAAATCATAACATCATATAATACTAATCAGTTGTTTTAAGAAATTAAAATGAAAACTTTTAAAATAATTAAATATTTTACATAATATAATAACTAAATATTAAATAAAAACATGGAAAAGAGTGGGTGGTATGTGAAAATAAATTTAAAACATGACATTTAATACCACTTTTATAAAATATTTACTAAAAACATTATGGTTAGATATTATGAAGAAAAAATAAAATATCAACTAAAATATCATATTCATAACACAATAATTAATATTACAATTTAAATTGGTAATTTACTAACACCATCAAAAATTTTGGGACAAATTAATGATATTTATTAAGAATAAAACTATGAAATAAAATTTAAAAATTGTTGTAGTGAAGACTTACAGTAGAAAAATATTAATAACAATATAAAACTTAAATATAGAAAAATAGTTCCAAACGAATGATATTTTAATGTATCAATAATAATGTAAAATTCCATAAAATCTTTTTAGGTGGCCTCTTGTGTACGTTGTTGGAATCATCTTTAGGATTATAACTTCATTCAAAATCTACAACCTTACAGTATCTATAAACTAGATTCACCAATGGAAGTAAACCATGAACTTCAATACTATATGGGATCTAGAATGATTCATCATGAATATATAATAACATCCACTCAATCCCTAACCAAGAAACAAAGGATCCCCGTTAATATTTTGATGGGAGGAGAGAATACATTTGTAAATAATATAACAAAAAAATCAAAAAAAGACAATAAAAAATCCTCATCCCATATTATGACACTAATCAATTCAGCCACTATGGGAGACACAATTCAATGATGTGTTCCTGAAATGATTTATGGACAACCATTTATAAAATCTACCAAGAACTATTTTTGATTTTGAATCATTTGGTAACCTTCCAAAAAAATACTTCAAAACCATGTCACCATATATTTTCATTTATAAATTAAATTTCATTGTTTCAATCAATCTATTGTAACACATTTTAGAATATACACCTTAGATACCTTTGCAATGAAACCATAAAAGAGAATGGATCATTTTTTAAATCCTTTTTTGATTCATTAGAAATCAAATTTTAGATAAAAAAGTATATATTATATACATAAATAAATACAAAAGTATCAATTCCACATAAAAATAAATAACACTTTATGAATTTTTATCACATGAGTAAAAAAACCGAAAACTATCTTGTAAATCAATCAAATATATAATTAAAAAAGACTAAATAATATAACACCTGATTCTCATAAATCAATTCATATGAGATAACACAAATGCCTAAATCATAAATAAATTATCTAACCTCCGTATGAAAATTATTTATTACATTTCATATATGACATTATATATTTATTTTATAGTCTAACTGTATCACCTTAAAATTTTAAATAACCTCATGTTCAATAGCATATAGTACACTAAACACTGACATTAAGCGAATAAAATAAAAATAAAATTTAAATGAAATAGCTATAATGTATCCATTAAATGGATGATTATAAATAATATTATCCTAATTAAGAATTGTATGTAAGGTTTCTGATCAATAAATATTTTTACAGAGTCTTCAAAAAAAAGATCAAAATTTTTAGTGAATCCATTTTATTATTCAGTAATAAATTTTCTTCAAAAACGATTAATATTGAAATTCTGGAGTGAATATTACAATTTATCATTGGAAAATTTTTAAATTTTAACTGATATAATCTATATAAATTTTCAAATCAGTATATATGAAATAGCATTGTGTGAAATATTTAGATTTTTAAAAAATGATATATTTTCATGAAATAGTGAAAAATTATTTTATTCTTAATGTTTTCATTTATTATCATTGAAAATCCATGTTGTTAATTTAAAATTATTCTATATTAATATAATTATATATTATTTATATATAATTTAATTTAATTAATATGAATCTACATTATACATTATTATTGTATATGTTTATTTTTACAGCATAAAATACATTTTCGAGAAATCTATTTTTAAATGCCAAATCTTTTTTGAATTATTTTATTAAAATAAGGATGATAGTGAATGATTGAAAAATATATATTTATTATTTATCAATATATAGTAATTTAGATTCATATAATGATAATTTCTTGTCACATAGTGAATGTATGATCACATTTTACATGAAAAATGAATTTTTCTATAATCCAATTTTCATCTCATTTTGTGGGGATAATTTTAAATTATTTTATTGAAATTATAGATATATAATCATAGAAAAAAGATTGAATTATATATAATTAGAAATTTCTTATTTTTTAAATAAATCATTTTTATATATGATCATTATGTTTAGTAATAAGGGAGATTTCTCTCACTTCAGTAAGGGTAAATCGTGAAATTTAGGTAAAAAATAATATGATAAAGACTAAAAAAACCATACAAATTTCTATAATTAAATTTTATGAATTTGTTTCTACCACCCTAATCCAATAATAAAGTTTATTTTAATTTTACACATTATTTTTTTGAAAAGTATAATTATTATTTAATGTAATGAAAAATACAAAATCTCACTCTTTTGCTTTTAAATTTCACTTATATGTTCACATTCAGATGAAAACATTTAAGAACGAATATTAAATATTATTTTAAAAATATAATTATATTTATGTTTTATATTAATTTTAATATTTAGTGATGACATAATTACCTTAAATGATTATGAAACATAGGAATATTTAATGTGTTAGTAGTAGAAATATCAAATTTAAAATTTAAAAAAATCAAAAAGATTTTTTGATTGGGTGAGTTATACATTCTGTAGAATTATTTATATACATAATATATAATATATGATTAAAAAAATTTAAATCTTAATTTATAGTTTATCTTCATGAGTTTATGTCAAATTAAATTAATTGTTACAAAATCAATATTAATGAAATTTTAAATTAAAGTGTATATTTTTAATTGATTTAAAAATCATAAAAATCCTATCATGAGACAATAGAATTGGTTATGGTTAAAAAACATCAATTCTCCACTAATGGGAAAATTTACCTTTGTTATTAAATTTAATGATACTTAATGAGTAAAATATATTCATATCATTGTAATATTCAAAAAGAATAACATGGTGTTCAAACAACGAGATAAGGTTGAAAAAAATTACATAAAGTTGACTAAATATTATTTTATGATATTATTTTGAATCATCTTTAAACTATATTATAAATATGACTTTTTTTCAATTTTTCATTAAAATTAATTTTAATTAATTTACAACGTTAGGAACTTCCCGAAGTTCTACTCCCCTCATTATAAATGGGAACATTCTCTCCTCACTTCCCCAAACCTTATGAGATTTCTTTTTCTATAAATACTTACCTATATACATGCCAATAATCCCTCCCCATGTTCTAGAAGGATTATTTTATCATAATATAATCATTATTGAGCTTATGTTATAATAAAAAGGCTATTTTGAAGAAGATGTATAACTTCTGATTGAATTTTTTAGATTTATTTCAACTTATACCTCCTTCAAAACTCTTCTATCAATTTTGATATAATAATATTAATATCCCCATATAGTGAGATATTATTATTTTATTTTAATAACATTAATACATCTATTTCTACTATCAAATGATAATGAAAACCATCATTTTTATATTCGGTGGACTACAACCTCACAAACCGATGCAATTTAGGTTGCATCCCTACATATCATAGATGGTAATAATGATTTATTTAATGAATATATATATGATATTCATGAATTTGTTATTATTATTAAAAAAATATAATACCTTCTATTTTATTACATTTTCATCCAATGAGAAGTGATAACATCACACATTCAAATGTGTAGATTACCACCTCCAGGAAGTGATGTGATTGATTTGCATCACTACATAACAAGGAAGATAAAAATTAACATCTATGAACATATACTACGATATTTTACATATATTAATAATTATATAAATAGAACATAATAATTAATTTCATTTATTCATAGTCATTGAATAATGGAAACATTACTCATAAATATGTATGACCTACCATCTCTATGATTATCACATAATTCCATTAACATAATCATCATTCATGGATGGTTTTAAATGTGTAACTAATTTAGAAGAATATAATTATGTCATTATTATTATTTTTTATATGATGTAACAATGTTATCATTATCATTATTTAATTTACCAAATACATTTTGATGTTATGAAGCAGACATCCTCAAAACATCCAATCTGTAGATAACTAATTAAGAAAGAAAATTTCATTGAAATAATTTTTTTTAATAATAAATTAATAAACCATTGAAAAATTCATAATCATGTAAATAATATGGTATATATTATTATTATAAAAGTTTTAGTGGTCATACATTGTAAATACAGAACAACTGTAAGGTGTTTATTAACTCAATTTTTTTATGGGGTAATATCAATTCTTAATTTATTATATTATTAAAAACATATGTGTTAATTGAACTTTTTTATATTACTGTTTTATTTATAACATTTTTTTGAATTTTTATTTTTCACATATAGTTTTATTATTATTTAAATCTTATTTCAATGATATGATCTTTGTATGGGTTATTCATCCCAAATTTTTCTTTCCTTAGGACATATGTTAATGTTATTTACCTAACAACATTAATGTGAGGCATATACTACTAATTACAAATTTTGTATCACTAATATCTTATTACTAAAAAAATTTAAGGTATTCATTTGATGTAATTATTTCATGGGTATTATATTTCAATAGTTACGAAAACAGTATTTATTTGTATGATACAATGTCATCATATTTTAGGATTTTCAATGATCAATGATTTTGTAGTTGTATCATATGATATTATATTTTTAAAAGAAACATCCATGTTTATCCTCTAGTAGCAAATTTGTTTTAAAAGATTAATTTCATTTTTTGTAAATTTTGATTATAAAGACATTAAGAATGTTTTTTTGTAATTGATACTAATATTACATATTCTATTTGATAATCAATCATTATTTTACATATCTATGATTTCAAAAAATGTATTCTTGAATGTTCATTTATAAATATAATTTTTTTCTCTAAAAT
Source organism: Viscum album (assembly GCA_963277665.1). Classification (NCBI taxonomy): domain Eukaryota; kingdom Viridiplantae; phylum Streptophyta; class Magnoliopsida; order Santalales; family Viscaceae; genus Viscum; species Viscum album. Next base: position 601,731,970 of record OY728125.1, read on the forward strand.
ATATATTACATGATATTTTATTTTATTTTAAAATATTTTAAAAAGAAATTTCATGACGTCTTCTGGAAAGTCTCTTTTGACTCACATTAAAAGTAATTAAAAAGAATGATTATTTTTAAAGTTTACCACATGAAGTGATTTCAATATATCATGAACATTAATTTCTATGAAGATTCAATTATTTTATTATTGGATTATTTTCAAGGAATTATATTATTATAATATTTATTGTATTTCAAGTTTTTCATATAGATTATCAAATTGAAAGTGGTATTTTATTAAATAATGATTTTAATAATATTTTTAATTATAATTCTATTCTAAAAAATCAAAAACTATTGATTTTAATTTTCACTACTGGGGATATATTGTAATGGTATAAAAAATTATTTATATCAGAGGATTATTATTATTTAAAAGATATTTTAATGTAATATGTTTCTTTTACACATGTAAATCATACTGTGAAAGAACAATGGTTATTGTTATGGTGAGAAATGTTGTATTTTATGTGTTATAATTATGTAATGGTTCTTGGAAATTTTTTATAATGATAAGTGAATCTAATATAGCTCATGATGATTTGTTTGATCAATATAGCTATCTAATGAATGGGTTTAAGGGATTGGTTATACCAGTTATATGTTTTAACTTATAAAATTAATGGAATTTAATCTGTATGCTATTCTATTTGTATGAATAATTATATGAGTGATAGAAAATCAATTTTCCTAATTACCGTCATATTTTCATTATGTCCAGATCATGTGGTAATGAATCATTTATTAAATGATGGTTTCCATGGGGCGTATTCCATTTGAATTATATAAACCATGTCTTATAATAAATATTTATGCCATGATCTATATTTCAATGGGGTTTAATTATATTATGTTATCCATGCGCACATTGATTGTGTCATCATAACCTTGATCAGAGATGAAAAACAATTAGGAATTCTTATGTATATCGTTACTGGGTTTTTTAAAATCTCCCTTAATATTTTTAATTTTCCCTAGTTTGTGAAGAGTTGTTATATGTATGTTATTACTTATAAAGATACTAGATTTGAAGAACATGGGTGAAGATGATGAATAATTTTTAAAACTAGCTATTTATGTATCCTTGTTGTCATGTAGCAGTTATTACTAATTTTCAAAAAAATATATCCTAAATGGCCCATGGGTGTAAAAGGTATATAAAATTTTAGATTGGTGATATATTTTTTTGAATGGATAAAATTGGTCCATGTTTATCAGTATCAAATTCAATAACTTACATATTATGTTTTTACATCAGATCTAGGAGTGTTGGTTTAAGGCTGTTATAGTTGGTACTAGAGAAGAGTTTATATAACATTTTAGAAAAAGATGTTTTCATATAAGGTTAACATAAAAGATATCGGTGCAACCATGGGTTTATAATATTATTTTTTAACATAAGTTCCAACACCATACCAAAATATGTGTTTAGTGACAGTTTAAACCACTGCTAAATCATCGTATACTGAAGAAAATATTAGTTATATTGTGTGTAAATATTCATTTAGTAGTTGCTTTCCAAAACCATCATAGAAATATTTAGCGAGATAATCATTTAGCGGGATTTTGTTAATTTTTTTTAAATATCTCTAATTAGAATTTTTTAATTTTTTAATATTATTATAATTTTTTAATTTTCATAATAATAATATTATTATTATTAGTATCATTTTCCTTATTTTTATTATTAATTAGTTATAATTATTTTTATATTTTTTAATTATCATAATAAATTTACTAATATAATTAATTATTTTTGTAATTAATTTTATTAATTTTAGTTATTTTATTTTTCATTTTTTTAATTCTCATAATTTGTTTTTTTACTAATTATGTATTTCTATGTGCATGCACAATCATGCTCCTGGGATATATTGAAATTCTACGTTAGGTGACATTTGAGCCCCATACCTCCTACTTATTCCACAAAGACTTTACCATTCTACTATTCTCTTCATGTGGTGAATAAATTGAAATTAATATACTTATATATATATATATATTGATTCAAAAAACAAATAATACATAGACACTATATAGAAACTAAATAATTAATAATTAATAATTAACAATTAATAATTATTAATTATTAATTAATAATTGATAATTAATCATTTATAATTAAAAATTAATAATTCAAAATAAATAATTATCCTTAATTATTATTAATTAGTTATTAAATATTAAATATTTTTATTTAATTGTTACTAATCACGAAGTAATAAATAATTAATATCCAATATAAAAGATATAAAAACAACAATATTAATGAAAAATAAATAAATAATAGTTAACAAATAATACATTAATAATAATATAAAAATAAAATAATGGGAAATTAATAATTAAATAATATTAAATTTAAAATATATTAATAATTAATGAATATATAATAACTGAATATAAATTATAAACAAACAAATGAAATTTAATAACTAACAAATATAAAATAATTAAATAATCAATATATATATATATGATAAATAATTAAAAAATATAAATATATATTAAATTAGTAAAATAAAAATAAAATAATAGAGAATAGAAAAATAATTAATAAAAAATATATATAAAAATATAATTTAAGAAATAAATAAATAGATTATATAAATATAAATAAACAAATAAATTAATAAAAATTAAATAATAATAAACATTAATTAATAAATAGTAAGCTATTAATAAATTATTAACAAAATATACAAAATATTAAATTAAGAAATAAAAATAAACAATAAATGATGTATTAAAAAATAAATGATATATAAAAAAATAATAAATAAATAATTATAAATTATTAATTATTAAATAATAAATAGATATTTAATAGTAATTTTATAATAAAAATGAATCAATAAATTATAAATGAATAATAAAAAATTTTAAATTAATAAATATTGAATAAAAAAATGTAAAGTAATAAATAATAAATTATGAATTATAAATAATAAACAAGATTTCATATATCATTCATAATATATGATATATAACATATAATAATTCAGTCAATAATAAATGATAAATAATAAATAACAAATAAAAAATAAAAAAAGTATAGTAAACAACAAACAGTAAATAATAAAATCATAAATGGATATATATATATATATATATATATACATAACAAAATTTAAAGAATTATATATAAACACACATTTATGTAACATAAATATATACAAACACCCATAGATATATAACAATATATTAATATATATATAAATATATATATTTAAACACATGTGAATGTAAATTTCTATATATATTTTCACATGTGTCATATAAGAATATATAAACATAAATATGTATTAATACATAAAAATTCATATAAATAAACAGAAATATTTATAATTTTATATAAACATATATATATATATATAATTGATACTAAATTACAAAAATAGTGGAAAAAAAGAAAATTGCAACACCATAAAATCTACATAAATTTAAATCAGTGGAATAAAATCAAAAATCACATAAAAAGCATTTAAATACACTTTTAAAAGAAGATAAAATATCATCGAATGTGTATGATATATATTTATAGACAAATTAATTTAAAAAAACATATATTAATATTTATTTACCTAACATAGAATATAGATATAAATATTTATTTATTTATAAATTCACATGAATATATATATTAGCATAATTAATGTACTTGTATATATAGATATAATCATGCAGTTTTTCTATAAATTCATTTATATAATGTATTTTATTATAATGATAATGATATATTTATAAAACAATACCTATATATATGATGTATACACACAATATTTTTAACACACAACTAAATATTTATATTTCTCAAATACGCACACATATATTTACACACTTTTATATACATATATTTTAATATACACATATGTAAATATTTTTTTATTGACACACACATGTTTATATATTAAAATCACTTGTATAGGTATATATATAACAATTAATGCATTTTTATTTTTGTTTAAAAATCAATAATTTTTTTTTAAATGAAATGAATAAAAAATATTTTTTCCTTATAATTTATATGTTTAAAAATTCATTTTTATGTAGTTTTGTGTTTATAAAAGTGATGTATTATAAGTAAATATAAGAAAGTATGTATATATTCTATTATAAATGAAAATAAATTTTCAAAAATGGAAAAACAAAAACACCATAATACAAATATCAATAGAAGACTTGGGAATAATTGTTTCCCCTATAGAAAATGCATTAATTCCCCCATAAATGAGGATTAAATTTCACAAAATGTTAATACATTTCGATACCTAGACTAAAAACTCGGATTGAGAGGCTTTTTAGTCCTTTTTGGCCTCACAAATGGTGACCAATGTTTACCCAAGTCATTATGGTATAGATCTTATGGCATGAGTCGATTTGATATGTTGTAGATACCAAAGGGACACCCATATCAAATGCAATGAACATTTGAATTTAATGATTAATTTACTACTTTTCCGGAAAATATAATTAATTTTATTCTTTCCATCATTACTAAATTTAAAACTAATTTTGTTTTATTTCACTTCATAAGCTATGATTTTACAAGTTATGGAGCTAAAACGAACTCTCAGAACAATAGCTTTGGTCATTCGATGTCGAAGTATCATTTTCAACATATTGGGGATATATTTTTATAAATTATTAACTAATAATTACAAATAGGTATTAATTAATAGATTCTAATTAATGAAAATTTTAAATCATAAACTATATATACCCATAGGTAGTGAATAATAATATATATATATATATATATTTAATTTTTTTCTTTTATTTTAGCTGTGGTTATTAATAAGTGTAATTAAAAGTAAATTATATTTTTTTCAGAAAACAAATTTTTTTAAATAAAAAATATTTATCAACAGTTTTTAGAACCACCGCGAAAAAACCCATATAAAAAACCACTACTAAATCGATTTTTCTGTAGTGAATGTTTTTTAAATCCCTTTTGAGGTTTTAAGAGATGAATTTTGTTAGGTGATAGATGATATCATGTGATATGTTTTATGGGGTTGGGGTTTATGTAACCCTTATGTTCAACATGGAAGATTATTTTAGAAATGGAAAATTTCATTTTTGGTGATGTATGTAGAAATTTATGAGATAGCCCTTGAGGAAAAAATTTACCATTAATTTTGATGTTATGAATGTTATTTTGGATATACGATACTTATTTATGAAATTATCTATGTAGAAAATCTAATTTTATTTTTGAAATTTTGAGATAAATATTAAATTTATTTATAATACAGATTACTCCTTTTTGGAATAATCAGTCCTTATGTAAATAATTTCAGTTTCAGTTCATATCTGTATATAGAAGGAATATATTGATAGGATTTTGTGGTTTATTTGATTTTTTTAAAGTTTATTTTTGTTTATCTAGTAGTAAAAACTCATCTTGAATACTCATTATTTAAAGAAAAATGTGTGATTATAGTGGAAATTGATTGAAGTATGAAATTATAGTTTTCAAGTATGTATATTTGCCTATGTTATATGTAAATATGGTAAATTAATTCTTCAACTATAGAGAATATATCTTGAAAGAAATCATTGGTCCTATTGTGTCTATTTTTAATCAATTGATGATTTTTTTCACGGTTCATTTATTCATGGTATTATAGTTACAAATTTTTTCATGATGAATCAATTTACCTAAATCAATATTCACTATAAATATCTATAACTATTTTAACATTATAACTTTCCTCCATGTAATTACTTTTACTTCACACTAATGTTCTAATATTTTGAAACCCAATTATCTGTTATTCTATATGAACTTCATGATTCCATTTCCCTCATTACAGGTTTATTTTTATTAAACAAAATTACGATGTAGGTTTTCTAAAATAATAACTCAAAATATAAAATCTTTCTATCTTTATAATAGTAATATTTTAAGTATTCAATTTATTAAATGGGTTGTGGATGGAATATATCCCCCAATTATTTAAAAAAAATTCAATGTTGGATATCGTATACAACATGGAAAACATGGCATAAATAAACCATGTAATATTAATATTTAAATGATAAAATTTTAACATAGCCATTGAATAAGTATATTATAATATGTTTAACAACATTATGAAATATATATAACTTTTCTTCTCAATAAAAATTTATTTCTTAATTCATTGTAAATATGATCAATTTATTTTAAAGACATGTGATATTTAAAAATATGATTTCATAAAAAAATTATTAATTTTTTATATAGAATTTTATAATTAATATATATAACATTAATGAAAATAATTTCATAAAAATATCACCATGATTTGGTATTATAATATTAAAATTATATAAAGGTTGTATTTTGGGATATTTTGGAAAAGGATGATTCTTTAGTAAATAGTAAAAATAATGATTTTTGTAAAGCTATAATTTGTATTCATAAAAAAGTGTAATTTTTAATTGAATATAATCCTAAATTATCTTAAATCCCCACTAATTATATTTAATATAAATTTAATGTATAGTAATTATCATTTTACATTATTTTAAAATAACAATATTTTTAATATATAAAGATACATTTTCTACAAATTTTTTTAAATTAACAATGTTTATCCTATTTAGATAATTATAATAATTTATCATGAGGAAGGATTTATTTAAAATTTATAATTTATATACTCATATATATGAATATATATTCATATAATCAATATTACTAGTCATAAAACTAAGTTAAGATCATCTATTTCTTGAAAAAATTAGTTTTTCCTAAAAATTATTTATCATTGGGTTTTAAATGTCTAATTTGAAATTAATTTTTTCCAAATATAGAAATTTAATCCTGAAAAATATATTACATATTTTAAATTTAGTGGTTTTAATTTTTTAAATAGGTTAATTTTATTTTAGGTTAATTTGAATTGTATCTATAATAAATTTTTCTCACATTGGGAAGGGTAAATATGGTTGAAAATAAAATGAGAAGGATTAAAAAACACTTAAAATTAATATTTTCTATTAAATTTTTGTGGATCAACAATACTAATCATATAATTGATGTTATGTAAAATTTTATCATTTTTATTTAAAAATGACTTATATATTATTTTTTGTAATGATAAAAACAAAATGTTATTCCCTTGATTTTAAATTTATATTACATATTAAAAAATGGATCAAAATAAGATATTGTTGAATTATAAATTTTATTTTGAGAATAATTATTTATTATTATTATGTTATTTTTTTAAAATTTTAGGGATGAAATAGTTACATTAAATGCTATGAAACACTGAAATGGTAACTAGGCATGTAGTAGAAAAACAAATTAAATGATTTTAAAAAAATTAATGGTAACATTTTTTGGGAAATAATTATGTTCGAAAGAATTATATATATATGTTATTAGGAATGCATTAAAATTATATATTTAAATTCCATTTATATCATGATTTCATAAATATAATATTTAATGACTAGTTAAATAATTGACATGAATGCTATTTTATAATATTCAATATTTTATTAAATGATTTAAAATTCATAAAAATATATATTCTTTCAAATGAATGGGATATGGTATAAAATATAAATCATTATCCATTTATGGGTCATGTCACGACCCATCCTAGTGGGGTCGCACCATGACTCCCCAGGCCTGCCTACAATCGGCTAGTGGCTGGTGACTAGCACTGAGTAGGCATATTACTAACATGGGAGTCATTGCATATGTACCTATACACACCACACATCTCCAAGCCCACAAATGATAAAATGTAAAACCCACTAAGGAATAAAATGCATGCATACACTAAACCCAACCATAGATTACGACGGAAAGTAATGTACTGAATGTAAATTGGTCAGAATTCCAGACCACAAAATCAAGAGTCTAAAAACGGCAAAGTACAACTGGTAAACATAAGAAGGTACTAGGAATACTGGTCATAGTCATAGGAACACCTCGGCCAATTGGGAACTCAGAAAGCCCGGTCATATCCTATTCCACCCTAGACTCTGTCAAAAGGATGCTCGTCTTCACAAGACATGACACGTGCGGGCAAAGCCCTTGCGTGGGTGAGTATAACAATACTCAGTAGAGGACCCCGAAAAACACAAAGAAGTACATAATGTAAAGGTATATTTATCTATGCATAGTATATTTCTAAAGAACATATAGCAAGAGAAACACAAACTAGATATACTCAAAACCTAGAACCGTGGTTTAGAGACATATCACACAACTGCATACCCTCGTTAGTGATTCGTTCGAAGATTCCGCGATGCCCTCATTCCGGGAGAACACACTCCATGAGTATTATAGCTCTGATGACATTTTTTTTAGAATTATTGTTCATCGAGAACCGTCAAGAGAGGTAGTTACACATATTATGGGAGACAGACTCCTAGGTGGGAAGATTCCAATAGATAGATGCACTCCTTACGGGAGACACACTCTTGAGTGGGAAAGATCACGATACACAAACGAGGATCACTACCAGGGCCATGGTGGATACAATGACTCATCTGGAATTTACCTTCTAGGTAGAGGATCGACACCCATTGGAGTTAGTCACATCGATGCCTAACTCTGCCTAGGGTCAAGAATGGATAGTGGATCTCGGATAAGGCCTCTCGGATGGATGCCTGACTCTATAATAGAATGTCCTGCTGATGGGACCATACTATTATAGAAGAAAACGATACCTGACTTTTAGGGGAACAAGAAGAAGGGGCACTAACCCAAATGAAACATGTTCAAGATGTGGTGTTCAAGAGGACTATACAATTTTTCAACATGTACACGACATGTTGAAAAGTTACATGCCGTTTCATCTTCCTTGGGTACTTCCCGTGTACAAAGACATGTTTCGTGAGGCTGGTCATTTAGAAATGTTAGTACACAACGTGTAGTACAGTGTACATGCCATGTTCGAGTGACTGGGGTCAGCTCCGTGTACGCTGGCCATGTGCCCATACATGGTCTTCAACTTGTGTACTCTAACCTGTGTAATTGGTACACGGGGTGACCCGTGTTGCTAGACATGCTTGGCCGTGTGATGGAGTACACGAGTGTGTACTCCACCCTGTGTCCGTGTACCCCTTGGATACATGTCGAGACCCATATAGCCACCACTGCCATGCTGTACAAGCCCTGTTCTAAAGCCGTGTAGATCATCCTGTGTCTGCGTACTTTCCAATATACACATCAACCCCCAGGGAAAGTTTAACATTCTGTGTGACAAGGTTCAACCACCGTGTGATTCTTCTCTGACCCCTAAAACCCTAGCCACCTTCGCCAGTACTACACGGCGTGTTCTTTGGAAGTATACGTCGTGTATTCTAGATATTTCCAGAAATGTGGACCTCCTCCATCACGCCTCCGGTGATGCCCTGTTCATCTATCTGGTCATCCTATTGGCATGGAACACCCATGTTTTGGTCGCCTCCGATAACATGAGGCTTCTTCTGATGTTTTCGGACCTCTGATCGGCTCTGAAACCATGTTTTGATCTTCCCACACTAAGAATGCTTGAAGAACGACCACTTCTAATTCGAGTCAATTCGTCATCTGACATGGTCGTCACACCTCTGTAGGTTTTTTACGATGTTGGATCTCTAGTTTGGGATCATTGCGTTGTAAGACGAGTGTGCAAAGATTCGTTTTTCGTCACCCCATGAAGAACACGAAGAACGAGAAGAATGCGCGATAAGGAAATGGGGAAAGAAAACAAATCGAACAAATGTAAGGAACGAACCTCTGCCATCATTCATCAAGGCATTTATCCGCTCCCGTTATTAGGCTTAAATGGAGCAGAAATCAACAACAATAATCAACCTATATTAATTCCCCATAATCATCCCAATGAAATCCCTCCCACAAGAGTGTACGAATACATATATCAAATTGTTCATGGTTGATCCACGTTCATCATTATAAATTAAAATTTGGGAAATGGAGATGAAATTAAAACCCCTACCACAACTAGGATTGATCAATGACAAAGGGTTCATGCTTTCATCGTCATTGAGGTCGTCCAAATTTGTTGGCGTAGTGATTCTTAACTTGAATCTTCCTTCATTCGTCACTAAGCGTTCTCTCCAACGCTCCGCGTATTCTCTAGAGATTTCTCTCAATCATCTCCAACAAGAAAGATTCAATTTTCCAAATAAAAAGGGAAATGTATTTGACCTCACATAATGTTGTGTCATTAATGAGTCAGCATTATTATTTCTGAGTCATTATGAAATGACACAAATTTCTGAAACAACCACCCCATCGCTGCGCTACAGCGGATATTTCCAAAAACGAAATAAAATAATCTTTGTGAATTTATTTTAATTTATTTTACATAAAACGTTCTAAAATGAAGTTTTTCCCTCACCCCACACCGGTCGTGGTTAGGCCTGTTCGTAGGTAAATTAATTGTCCCATATGCAACGGTGCCCTCATACTTTTAATCTAGGCATCCGTTGGGAAACTACCATAGCCGCGCACTAGTTCCCACTCACATAACTTAAAAAAAGTTCAAACCACCATTCCAGGCTCACTAGGCCTCAGAATGATGTGCCGTATTCATGCCCAGTCTCTAAATAGTTCCATATAATATTAAAAAAATTATACATGGAAAATATGATACATTACATTCTCCCCACCCTAGGGCTTTACATCCCTAAAAAGACAAAACAAAGGCTACTAAAAAAGATGTGGGTACTGGGCACGAATCAATGCTTCCAGCTCCCACTTTCTCTTTTGAAGATTCATGTCCTGCCACCGAATGTGCATCAATGATATCAATCACACAAGAAGGATCCTCTCCTGCTAATCCTCAATCTACATCAGGTACTCAATAAAGGTCACTCCATCCTCGATGTCCATCTCGCCCCAGTCGATGACATGCAATGGGTCATGAATGTACCTCCTCAGCTGCGACATGTGGAAGAAATCATTTACTTGATGCAACTGTGGCGGTAGAGGTAGGTGGTACGCCACCTCTCTAACTCTCCACAATATCTGGAAAGGTCTGATGAACCTTGGAGATAGCAAGTTTCCCCATCCATATCTCTGTAACCCTCTTCGAGGTGAGACCCAAAGAATGACGTGGTCTCCCTCTTCAAATTACAGAGGTCTTTGTCGTCTATTAGCATAAGACTTCAACCAGCTCTATGTTGTCTCATCCTCTCACGGATGATCTGCACCTTCTCGGTGGTACCTTGTACCAAATCTGGACACATGAGTACTGACCCTCTGGGGTCGGTCCAGCAAAGCGGTGACCAGTATGGTCTCCCATACATGGCCTCGAATGGCACCATACCAATGGTGGAGTGGTAGCTATTGTTTTATGCAAACTCCTCCAGTGGTAGGTGGTCCTCCCAACTACGACCAAAGTCCAAGACATAGGCTCACAACATATCCTCTAGAACCTGAATGGTCCCCTCCATCTGACCATCTGTCTGAGGATGAAATGATGTGCTCAAGTGTTGTTGAGTCTCAAAAGCCTCCAGTAATCCCTTCCACAACTAGTTTATGAAACTAGTGTCTCGGTATTAGACTAATGTTGAGGGGATGCCATGAAGCCGAACAATCTCTTGCACATAGAGGTGTCCCAAGCTCTCTACGGAACTCTGCTCCACGATAGCTAGGAAGTGGGAAGACTTGGTGAGTCTGTGAAAGATCACCCAAACTGAATCATGCCCCTTGGACTCCCGTGGTATTCCAATCACGTAGTCTATTGATATTTTATTCCACTCCCACTCTGGAACTTCCAAGGGGTGAGATAATCCCTCTGGGTCCTGGTCCTCAGCCTTCACCTGCATCCATGTGTGGCAGCGGGAAAAGAACTCTGCCAATACCTTCTTCATGCCTGACCACTAGAATTTTCATCGGAGATCCTGGTCCATCATTGCCACTCCAGGATGTACCACCAATGTGGATGTATAAAACACTCCCAGTACCTCCTCCTGCAACACCACTGGTACATCAATACATCCTCTGAAAAGAAGTGTGTGCTCCACACCTTTTGAATATCCATCAGGAGCATGTCTTGTGGATAACTAAGCATGTAAAACCTCAAAGTCGACATGCCCAAGATATGCTACCCTAAATCATTGTAAGAGTGGAGGGGTGACAACCATAGACTATAGGTAGGATGCATCTTCTTTGTCCATGAAGGGCAACTGCAACGTGGCTAATTGCTCTGCCGCTACACTCAACAACTATGAGCTAGACCTTCTTCTCAGAGCATCTTCACCATTGTTCCCCTTCCCAAGAGTATATATGATCTCAAAATCATAGTCCTTGAGGGAATCTAGCCGACACCTCTATCTTAGATTAAAATCATTTTGCAAAAGATGTACCTAAGGCTCTTATGGTCAGAGTAGATGATAAACCGCTCGCCCGTAAGGTAGTGTCTCCACATCTTCAATGCGAAGACTAACGTAGCCAACTCGAGATCATGGGTTGCATAGTTTTGTTGATGTGGCCTAAGCTGGCATGAACCATAATCTATCCTTTCCGGCCTCTTCATTAAGACACAACAAAGCCTTGTCCCTAATGCATCGTAGAAAACTATGTACTCGACACCCTCCTCCAGCATTCTCAAGATTGGGGTGCTCGTAAAACCCTTTCTCAACAACTCAAAATCCTATAGGAACCTCTCTGTCCACAAGAAGGGTTTCCCCTTCCTAGTCAATGCTATCATCGGTGCTGATACCTAGGAGAAATCATGAATGAATCTCAGATAATATCCTTCCAACCCAAGGAAGTGCGGCACCTCCATCACGCTCCAAGGTGGCTCCCATGGTAACACAACCTCCACCTTGGCTGCGTCTACAACTACTACATCAGCTGAGATGACAAGTCCCAGATATTGGACCACTAGAATCCAAAACGGGAACTTTTAGAGCTTTTCATAAAGCAGGTGCTCCTGAATTATGTCTAGAACTATCTGCAGGTGTCTCACCTGCTCCTCCTCTGACACCGAGTACACAAGGATGTCACTGATGAAGACCACTCGAAACCGGTCCAAGTACGGCTGGAGGATCCGGTTCATCAGCCCCATGAACACTACGGGGGAGTTCGTCATGTCGAAAGGCATCACCAAGTAATCAAAGTGACCGTAGCAGCATTTGAAATCCATCTTATTTATATCCTTTCCTCATACTCATAACTTGGGATAGCCTGATCGAAGGTCAATTTTTGAGAACCATTGTGCCCCTCTCAGATAATCTAAGTGGACGTTGATTCTTGATAGTAGATACGTATTATTCACAGTCACTTGGTTCAGGTGCTTGTAATCCACACACAACCTCATACTCTCGTCTGACTTCTTGGCAATCAAGACTGGGGCAGCCCAGGGTGAAACATTGGGTCTTACAAAACCCAAACTCAGCAATTCCTCCAACAGCACCCTCAGCTCGTGAAGCTCTCCAGGAGCCATCCCATATATTGATGAAGAAATCGGTGTCATCAGCCAGTGTAAGTCGATGCATAAGTCGATTTCTAGGTGGGGAGGTAACCCTGGAACATCTTCCGGAAGTACGTCCTCATACTCCGCCACTACTGCTGGGAAATGGGAGCTCACAACATTCACTGCTCCGAGGGCAAGGCTAGCCAGTTCATGAGAGATTGGATCACCCCTCTTATGCATAAGCCCATTCTGTGATACCTACGATTCCCTTTCTCAGAAAATGGAAAACCTCATTCCATCACGGTGGACACAACACACTCATCACCTAAAACATTTAATCTGGGCATGGACCGAAGATAACCAATCCATACCATGAATGACGTTGTAAGGCCTCGATGCTACCACCAAGAGGTTCCAACCGAAAATATCACCTCCATGTATAAGATCACACTATCTACAAGGTGCGTGATCATTGAGTCTCCTCCTACAGGTGTCTCCAAGAATATGGATCGAGTCAAAAATTATACTGGAATCTCGATGTTTCATACAAGACATGTGGCTATGAAGGAATGACTGGAACAAGTGTCTATAAGTACGGTTGGTAAGGTAGAAAAGACATAGATCGTACCTCGAATCATCCCTGGAGTCCATGGGTCATATGCCTCGACCAAATACAGCTTTCTTCGTCCCTATCCCCCAGCTCTCTGAGCCTGGTGTAGTCCTCCTGGTGGGGGTTGTGGAAGTAAGTCGAAGTGTCTGCCACCACCCGCAGCTCTCCCTGCTCCTCTGTCACGACCCGTCCTCGGGGCCTGTGATGTGACTACCCCAAGCCCGCCTTCCATAGGCCAGGGGCTGACGACTAGCACCAAGGCGTAAATCCCAACAGAAAGGGAAGGATTTGCCTTTGAAAAGTAAACAAGCACCACAGAGTAAGCAAGCAGAAAAGTAAACACTAAGTAAAAACTGTACAAGCTGTGCTGAAAGAAAAAGGGGCCGGAAATACAAGCCCAACTGTAAAGTAAAACTGAAAGGAAAAACAACAACTGAAAAGGGAAAACTGCAGCGTCGAGCCGTCCTCCGGAAGTCCCACCTGAAAGGTGGGTACAGATAGCCTCCACTGCTCCTCGGGTCCACCTAACCGCTCCGAGTACATCCCGCCCAGTGGTCCACCTCCAGGTACTGTCTTGCTCCGCACGCCTCCTCCACGATCAGTGCTGTCCGTCGTCTGCAACCAACACCACGAAGTGCGGGCATAGCCCGTGCAGGGGTGAGTATAAGATACTCAGTAGGGACCCCGAGACCCCCGAAGGTCTCCCGAAATCCACAAAGGATAAGACGCGAAGGAGAGATACAATCATGAAGTAACATCTGACACGGCTTAGGTATATGCCCATACATATACCTAAGTCATCAATTCCCTGATCGGCTCCAACGTCCGAGCCCTAGCACAACCCAGTCCACACAGGAAAGCAAAACGCATAACCACGCAGGATAGAACAACACAATCCACAAAGGAGAGTAAACAGTAAATCCACACAGGATAGCTCAACACAATACACAAAGGAGAGTAACACAAGATTCAGCTCACATAGGTATACTTCTTCGGATGACGATAAAGATGATCATTGAACCATCTAAGTCGTCGGACCCACGAAGGATCGATAGGTACTAACCTTGCAGTGACCCACACAGGATCGGACCCACACAGGATCGGGCCCACGCAGGACCTGTAGGAGTTGGCTCACACAGAACCGCTGAGTGATGACCCACACAGGATCGGACCTACACAGGATCGGGCCAACACAGGACCGGGCCCACGCAGGACCTGTAGGCGCTGGCTCGCACAGAACCGCTGAGCGCTGACCCACGCAGGATCGGACCCACACAGGATCGGGCCCACACAGGACAGGGCCCACGCAGGACCCGAAGCACTGATCCACGTAGGATCGCTGAGTGCAGGAGTCGTCGCAGTCCGCTGAGGATCTCTGCACAGTCGTCGCCGCAGTCCGCTGAGGATCTCTGCACAGTCGTCGTCGGAGTCCACGGAGGATCTCTGCACAGTCGTCGCCGCAGTCCATTGAGGATCTCTGCACAGTCGTCGCTGTCGAAGTAGCAGTCGCAGCCAGCACTAGGGTTCCCGCACACAGCAAGCTCGTTCGGGAGGGTCCGCTCCACGAGCCGAGAGGCTGATACATCAACTGACACAAAGTCCTAAGTTGATGTATCCAAAAGTTCCGTATCGTCAACAGGAACTCAACGTCGCAGACGGCGCGTCAATCGGACGCCCGGTCTGAGAGATATTGGCATTTTCGTCCCGGGGCCCGGTTGGTTTTTTAAGGCAAAACCAACCCGACCGCACTCCACCTACGTCCAAACCTTGGGTGGAGTGTGCCAAAAGATCCGTCTCACTTAGAGGAATTCAACAAAGCTGACGACACGTCAATCGGACGTCCGTAGCTCAAGATATGAGCATTTCCGCTCCGAGGGACCGGTTGGTCACGTGTACGAACCAACCCGGCCAAACTCAAAGTACTCCGAAACCTTGAGTGCGATATACCAAAACGACCGCCTCGATCCAAGGATCGTGTTTCCGCTGACGGCGAGTCGTTTGGAGGCACGAAGCTCATGTTACGGGCGTTTGACCGAAAACGTCCGAAGAAGGGGGGTACGGGCCCGGGCCGACCCGGCCCGACCCCCTGGGTCGGCCCGAACCGGGTCGCCCGAACCGGGTCGACCCGACCCGGCCCGGCCAGGGCGCGGCCCGGACGGTCGGACCGGCCTGGCTCGGCTCGGCTGAGCGGCCGAGCGCCAGGTGCCGCGGGCGTTGACCCGCGGCCTGAGGAAAGTCGCGGCCCGCGTGGGCCGCGCTGGCGAACCGCGGACGCGGCTGAGCCGCATCTCGCCTGGACGAACCGGACCCGCGCGGCCGCGGGTCCGTCGCCCGCCGCCGCCGCGGCGTCAGCCGCGGCGGGCTCGTCCGGCGGCGCGCCGGGGCCCCGCCGCCGGTGCCGCCGCGTCGGCGACCCGCGCCACCGGCAACTTCCGCGGGCCGCCGGCGTCGCTCCGGTGGCCCGTTTTCCTTCCCGTTTGCACCGTTGCTCCTCTTGGGATCCATTCTTTACTGCGGGATCGTCAAACGTCTGTTGCGGCACGTTCCATCGTCGACCGTCAAATTCGCACAAAACAAAGAACGACGGAGGGTCGTCGGGCCGTGTTCGTTTGGCCCGCACCCTCCGCGTTAGAGATAAACAACCGGGAGAAAAATTATTCCACACAGGAAACAACAATTTTTAATAAGATTAAAAATTGTTCACAAAAACGGTTCTTTAATTTCTTTAAGAAACATAGACGGGAATTAATTTAAAAGGGGTAATTCCCATAATGAAATCCCTACCTTGATGATCGTCGCGCGCGGGCGTTCTTCGCGGATAAGATCGTCGCGGAAGAGAGGGATCGTCGCGTCATCGCGGGGAGGCGTCGCGTCGTCGCGGAATCCGGCGTTGAGTCGGCGATCTCAACGTACCAAGAACAACAGATTTAAATTATAATTAATTAAATCTTTGTTTAAACCCAAAGAAAATAACCTTGAGCGGAAATCCGAAATCACTCACCTCAAATGGTCGGTGATCGGAGATCGGAGATCGGAGATCAGAAGAACGTCTCGGACGAAGGCGTCGTCGGTTTCCGGGTTTGGAATTCTTCACGTTCTTCGCATTCTTCGCGTTCTTCGCGAGGGAGCTGAAGAAACAGGGATCCTCTCAAATCTTTTCAAAAGATTTTGGGTTGGTCTTATTTTATTAACATGCCAACACACGATAACAGGTTAAGAATCGATTGAATTAATTCGTTGAATTAATTCAACGAAAGAAACAGGCCATTTAATTCACGAAAGAAACAACCCATTTAATTCACGAAAGAAACAGCCCATTTAATGGTCTGTTAAGAATTTAGAAAACGCGTCGGTTGACTTCATTAAGACGGGTTTTCACGGGTGCGTTTCTTAGCGGAAAGAAATGGCGGGGTTCGTGCGGGCCCCACCTCACAAATATCCCTACCAAGGGGGTAGGATATTTCTGGATAGCATCCTATCCAGTTCAACTCAGTTCAAGCTGCCTTTAAGTGGCTTCAAGTGGCTTCTAAGAGGCTTAAGTGAAATAAAATAAAGTTGTCGCAAAATTATTTTATTTCTTAACTTTAAGCCCAAAAATTAAAAACCACACCCGAGCAAACGCAACTCCGGAAGAGGCGTTTCTAAGCGAATACCGGCGCTGCGATTTCATCGGTGCCCTCAGAATTCGATTCCGGGAACCGGTTCGAAAGTTAGAAAAACCCGCTCGTCCGTTCACTGAACGTACCCGAGCCAAACTTCGGAAAATGATTCCGGGCACACCGGGCCTCGGAATCAGGCGCCGTCAGAAACTGCGCTCTTGTAAAATTACAAAGAAAATTAAGAAAAAAAGTTCCTTGAAATTTACGGGTCTTTACATCCTCTACCATATCTTCCACCTGACAGATATGTCAGCTCTACTATCTACCTCTGTTTCAGTGGTCCATCCACTTGTACCCTGTCAATAGCTCGACGGGTCGAACAATCTCTTGTCAGATGTCCTCTACCATCGTACGTGAAGCATCGCTTCTCCCTAGGCTGACTGGATCAAGCCTGAGAGCCCTGGACTATCAATTCTCTTTCCTAGATCATCCAATGACGTTTCCCACATCCACATCACTATGCCTAAAATCGGTTCCCTACTATCAGGGTCTCCACAACCTTCTGTCTGCTGCTGACTGTCTTCGGTTGTCTCTGCTCAGCCAAGAAGCTCTCTATCACCAAGGCCCGCTTGATTACTCTAGCATTAGTCGAATAGAGGCATGACACTAGCACGGATGTCTCGTCGTAGACCTCGCTCGATGTTCGGAGCTCTAAAGAACTGATCCCTGACCATATCCATCAAGTACCAGGAGAGATTGGCGAACCTCGATGATTAGTATGCTACCGTCAAACTACCCTGCTGGATATGAAGAGGCTCTTGGATGCGCACAACTCTTAGGGTAACTGGAGAGATCTCCTCCCTGGAGAGTCGCTCGAACTCCGTCCACTAAAGTGTTTCTTCATCATGAGTCTGGGGGTTCAGACTCCACCATCGTCCCACTAAACCCTGATGAAGGCACACTCCTAGGATCACTATCTGGTCTTATGGTGTCCTCAGTAGATGGAAAACACTGGTCACCACCTCAAGCCAGTCCTCAGCCACCTGAGGGTCGAGCTCGCCTCAGAACCTGAAGGGTCACTGTCTCATTAACTCATGGAGTGCACTATTTCTGTGCCCCTCGTCAGTCGGTACTATTGGTACCGCAGGCTGCTCCGCTGGTGGTGGTATAGAAGGTGCACCACCTGGTGGAAGTGCCTGGGGAACTATTCCCCATATCAAATCGTTGTCATTAAGGGGGTCATCCTTGTGATCATGCTGTTGAATCCTAGCGGGTAAGCGTCACAGAGGAATCCTATAATGAAATAAGATGTATCAGGATTATATCTGGATATATGAATCAAAGGACATGGAAAACACAACCCATTCCTAGATGATTCATGTACCTTTCTTTTATTAACCCTCAATCATTGTTTTCGTGTACCGAGTCAAAAAACGGGTTATTAGAGTCCTGGTGTATGGATATGTCAGCTGCGACACCAACACTGCAGTCTATGGCTTCAAACCCAATCTCGAAACCCTTAACACTGTTGCCCCAA
Organism: Viscum album; assembly: GCA_963277665.1. Classification (NCBI taxonomy): domain Eukaryota; kingdom Viridiplantae; phylum Streptophyta; class Magnoliopsida; order Santalales; family Viscaceae; genus Viscum; species Viscum album. The sequence goes on from OY728125.1 coordinate 601,751,139, forward strand.
ACCCATCACATATAATCTTGTCCCAAAGGTAGAACCGACCACCTCTGATACCACTCTGTCATGACCTGTCCCAGTGTGGCCCGAGCTGTGACTCCCCAGGCCCACCCCCAATAGGCTAGGTGCTGGTGACTAGCATCGAGTAGGCATATTATTGATGTTGGAGGAATTGACTAAGTACCTGTACACAGACACAGACAAATCTCCAAGCCCACAAATGCTGAAATGTAAAAACCACTAAGGAACAAAATGCATGAATACACTAAACCCATCCACAGAGTACGAAAGAAAGTAAATTATAAAAATTAAACTGGGCCAGAATACAAGCCCAAAAAAACCAGAGTCTGAAAACTAAAAAGTCCAACCTATAATTCCAAGAAAGTACTGGGACTGCTTATTGTAGCCTTAGGAACATCTCGGCCTGTACGAAACTCAAAATGATCAGTTCTGTCCTGGTCTGCCATGGACTCTGTCAAAAGGTTTCTTGTCTACATAAGACACAACACGTGTGGGAAAAGCCTCTGTAGGGGTAAGTATAACAATACTTAGTAGAGGACCCCGAAAATCACAATGTAGTCCACATAGTAAAGGTGTAGTCAGATATGCATATTAGATGTCTACAGATACTATATTAAAAGAAAAACAAACCATATATACTCAAAACCCAGACCCGCGTTCTAGAGACAAATCACACTTCTGTATACCCCCATTAGGGATTCGTTTAAAGATTCCACGATGCACTCATTCTAGTAGAACACACTACATGAGTCATATAGATCTGATGACGTCCATTTGAAAAGTATTGTTCATCGAGAACTTCCATGATAGGATGTTACAGTTATTACGGATGAAACACTTCTGAGTGGGAAGATTTCGATAGATATATGCACTCATTATCAGAGACACACTCTTGAGTGTGAAAGATCATGATACAAATATGAGGATCACTGTCAGGGCCATAGAGGATACTGCGACTCATCTAGAATTCCCCTAGGAGGTAGCGGATTGATGCCTAGTGGAGTTGGTCACATCGATGCCTGACTATACATCGGGTTAAAAATGGATAGAGGATCGCGATCTGGGCCTCTTGGATGGATTCCCGACTGTAGAACCGAATGTCCAACTGAAGGGATCATAATCCTATAGAAGGAAAAGATTCCTGACACTTAGGGGAACAATAAGAAGGTGAACTAACCCAAATGAAACAAGTCTAAGATACGGTAGAAAGGGGACCATGCCATTTTCCAAAAAGTACATGTCGTGTAGGAAAGTTACACGTCGTGTAGGAAATTTACACATCGTGTCCTCTAACCTAAGGTAATACCCATGAAAAATGGCATGTGTTATAAGGATGGTAATTTAGATATGTTAGTACATGATGTGTAGTATTATATACATGTTGTGTCCGAGTGACTGGGGTCTGCTCTGTGTATGTTGGCCATGTTCCTTTACACGGTCTTCAACATGTGTACTCTAAATTGTTTAATCATTACATGGGGTGACCCATGTTGCTGGCCTCGCCTGGCAATGTGATGGAGTACATGGTTGGGTACTCCACCCCATGTCCGTGTACCCCCTGGATACATGTTGAGTCCCACGTAGCCACCTCTTCCATGCTGTACATGCTGTGTTTTGAAGCCGTGTAGACCATCTCGTGTCCGTGTACTTCCCAATATACACCCCGAGATTTGGGGAATGTCCAACGTGTTGTGTAATAATGGTCACACACCATGTGATTCCTCTCTGACCCCTGAAACACTACCTTCCATAGCCAGTACTATACGACATGTTCTTCAGAAGTACACGCCGTGTATATTGGAAATTTCCAGAAACGTGGACCTCCACCGTCGAGCCTCTAATGATACCCCAATCATTGATCCAGTTGTCTGATCACCATGGAACACCCAGGTTTTGGTTTCCCCGACACATCTAGGCTGCTTCTGATGTTTTCATACCTCCGATCAGCTCCAAAAACATGTTTTTATCTTCTCATGTGAAGAATGTCCTCTTCCGATTTGAGTCAATTCGTCATCTGTAATGGCCATCGCACCTCCACAGGGGCGTTCCAATGTCGGAAATCCAGTTTCGGATCGTTGCATTGCAAGAATGGTGTGAAATGATCCATTTTCATCACCCCATGAAGAATGCGAAGAACCTGAAGAATCTGTGAGAAAGAATGGGGGAAGGAAAACCAATCGAACAAAATTGAGGAATGATCCTCCGCTGTCGTTCATCATGACATTGATCCTCTCCCGTTATTAGGCTTAAACGGAGAAGAAATCAACAAAAATAATCAACATGGATTAATTCCACGTAATCATCCCAAAGAAATCCCTCCCAAAAGAACGTACAAATCTGATGATCAACTTTTTCATGGCTGATCCGTGTTAGTTTTTTTAAATTCAAAAATGGGGAATGAGAGATGAAATAATAACCCATACCTAAATAGGGATCGATCACTGACGATGGGTCCATGATACTATCAACGTCGAGATCCTCCAACTTCCTTGGTGCAATGATTCTAAACCATGATCCACCGTCATTCATCGTTGAATGTTTGGTCCAATGCTCTACGGATTCTCAAGATATTTCTGTCACTCATCGCCAATGAGCAAGATTCGATTATCCAAATAAAAAAGGAAATATATTTCACCTCTGGTAATGTTGAAACATTAAGGAGTTATTGTTTCTGTTTCTGAGTCATTATAAAATGACATTAATTACTGAAACAACTTCCCCATCACTGCACTACTATCGATATTTCCAAAAAGGAAAGAAAATTAACTTTGGGAATTTATTTTGTTTTATTTTACTTAAAACATCCGAAAATTAACTTTTTCCCTTGACCCGCGCCAGTCGAGTTTAGGCTAATTATTAGGTAAAGTCATCGTCCCATACACAACATCGCCCTTAGATTTTTAATCCGGTCATCTGTTTGGAAACTGCCACAATCACACCCAAGAGCTGACTCACATAACATAAAAAAAAATTCAAACCAACATTCTGGGCTCACTAGGCCTCATAATGACGTGTCGTCTTCACGCACGATCTTGAAATAATTCCATATAATATTAAAAAAATAATACAAGGAAAATATGTGACATTATAGGTCACATTCCCTTTTATATTTTATTCTTTGATGAAAATAGAGTAAAAACATAGGTATCGTAGTAATCATCAAAATGGTTAATGTGGGGTTCAAACAAAGAGATGCTAATGAAGATGTCACCAAAAGATGTACAAAACTTTTATAGGAGAGGATATAAACTAATCCTTATATTATATACAAAATTTATAAATTTTATTAAATTATTTATGAAAATTAATTTATATTAATATAATTGTTTATGTAATTCTAAGAGTTGCCCAAGGGAACCTCCACTCCCCTCTTCATCAAACCTTTTAAAGACTCTTGATCACCCAATACTGACCCAAAAACCTTCCCAAAATCCTAACCCATTTTATATATGTCCTATAATTAGTATAATTACCATATTATGGTGATTAAGGTATAAAAATTGGTGTTTTCTAAAGAAGAAGTATAATATTTAATTGAATGTTATAGACTTATTTCTTATTCATCATACATTAAAATTTATCTAACCATTTTTATATAATAAAATTAGTTTCTGAAATATATTTATATGTTAATTTTTAAAAATATTAACATTAATTCATCTCATTATTCAATAAAATGGGAAATGAAAACCATAATTTGCATATACGAAGGTCTATCACCTTACAATCCAATGAAATTTTTTCCCATTAACCCCACTGACGGGAGGTTAAAATTAAGTATTTAATTTAAATATAAGAAATTAATTAAATGTGAAACATATTTTTAATTGTTATATATCATCTAATTTTCTCACCATTCTATCAATTGAAAAATGGTTATGTTGTTTGTTCATACATGAAGATTACACTTTTCATGAAGCTATGCCATTCATGTTTCATCAACACATCACATGGACAATATAAATAAATTATTTGAATATTTAATATGATATATATGAAATATTAATCATTATATAAGTATAAAATAATAATTTCAATATTTCATTAGTTTTCATTGAAATAATTGAAGTGTTACTTATGCGTCAATATGACCTACCTTCTCCATCATTATACCGTATTTAATATTTAATAACCATATTTTATTTTTGGTTTTAAAAGTATAATTAATATAAAAAAAATTATAATTATTTATTTATTATGATTAAGGATATTATAAAATAAATATACCTTTGACCCTGGCCTATGTATAAATTCAATTTGATGTTATGTACTGAGTATCCCCAAGACACCATTTATAGACTTAAATGATTATGTAATTAAATATATCATTTAAATATTTGAATAAGATTGTTTATGATAAAGTAATATTCATAGAAAAGGTTATAAAATAATAAAATACTATAATAAAGTTTATTATGCAGGTTTTAATGTCCATAAAAATCATATATAGACTAGAGGTGAGGGGTTTTTGAAGTCAATTTAGATTCATTGGGTTATAATATTTGTTCATTTTTAATATTGTGTCATATAATATATGAAATGGAAATTTATTGATTTTTGTATTTCTAAATTTTATGTGTGTTTACATTTTTTTCACATAATCCCACCTTTGATTAATTCCTAATTAACTTATATGATCATCTTATGGGATATTTATATAAAATTTTCAATCTTTGGGAGAAATGTTTATGTTATAGAACTATATTCTTTTATGAGGTGTATGTACTACACCATTGACATGATATATAATTCATATCCTATAAATTCAATGTTTTTCCAAACCAATATGATTTCTTATCATTATTTTACATGATCATTTTCTATATATTAAATGATTATAAAATTAAATTTATTAATAATTTCCTAAATGGATTATGTTTAACTTTGATTTCAAATGTTTGATAAAAATGTTCAATTTAAAATTTTATAACATGTATTTATTTTAAACAATAATGATACTTTTTCAATTAATGTTCCTTTATATTTTTATTTGGTACATTTCAATGAAATGTATTATAAATATTTAACTTCTTTTATATAAATGTGATTTTCAAAGTTGAAATTGTTTTTCCTCAAAAATTATTTTAGTGATCTTTTAATAGTATTAATAATCACTAAAACAAACATTGATATTAATTATTTTCTATAGGGGATATATTTTAATAACACAATACTTTTTATTTCTATAAAAGGATTATGATTGTTTCAATGATATTTTCTGAAAACCTGTTTATTTTCTACAAGTAAATAAAGCTATGAAAGTATATTTGGTAATGTTATGTTAAAAAATAAACCATTTACTGAGTTTTTATTATGTATAGGTTATTGGTCATTATATATGTTAATTTTTGAGCCCAACATTTCTCCTCAATTCATTGTGTAAAAGGATTAAATACACCATATCGAGATTTTTCATAATAAATTATTTTAATTTATAGGGTAGTTTATTTTATTTTTAATAGAGATGTCTAATGATGTTTCATCTTCCCAAAATGTTTCCATTATTAATGCATCATGTTGTAATATATACTTTATTCAATTATTATTCACACATAGCTCATTATTTTAGACATATATGACTTTTTTTCTTATGTTAAATCATTATGTAATTATCTATGTTTTAATATTTATGAATCATATTACGTAATGTTGATGCACTTTTATTACTTCAAGATAAAATTATTGTAGAGACCCATAGCATGATGTACATAGACATTACATTAATTTTTCAGAATACCTAATACATAATAAAAACAAACACACAAGGACATTAATAGTTTAGTGTCTTTGGAAACTCAATAAAAAATAATCTTCTAATCATGTTGAAAGATCTTAAACATCTCCCATAAAGATCTTCCCCTTTTGTTTTCGTACCTAAAACCATTCTTTATATCCTGGGGAAAATAAAACATAAAATTGGTGAACACAAATGCTCAGTAAGGGTAAACATCTAGAACATAAAACAATCCATAAACATTTGAATGCAAAAACATGAACATAAAATCTAAATATCAAAATCTTGAGCAAAGACATAAATATTAGAAGTATGTAAGGAATATACCATAAAGGAAAATAAATCATGATAAAATTACATGGGAATAAAACATGTAATTGTGGCAAACCATTAAGCACATGATACGATTTCCATAGTAGCCAAGGCATTGCTGCCAAGACCATCTTAGTGGACAATGTCCCTTTCTGAATCGAGTTCACTCCTTGTTCCAGTCGTGTAACACTGAACCGGATTAACTTACCATTCCAGCCATCTTTATATCCTGAGATATAAATATTTACCCAATGCATTAGATGTATATATAGGTTCCACCCATCCTATAATGATACCATTCTTATGTGTGCCACAAGATCATAAATAACACATCATAACATAACCCATGTAATTAAAATGGTATTCTTAAACATCATGCCATCATAACATAATCCATATAAGATAAAAGGAAATCATAAAAACAATTCCATCATAACATAATCAAATGAATGTTAAAATAGGAATATAAATAGAACCCTATATTATCTTAGATGGAAAATAATTTTGATAAAACACTTGAACTCCATTCTTGAGGAAAATATCCTTTCTACTTCAAAACATTTTTCTTTTCTTAAAATGTCGTACAATTTTAAACCAAAAGAAGTTGATTAAAAATAAACTTTAAAACATTTAAAGTAAAATTCCTAGAAATAATGTTCTATGGAATCATAAAAATCCATTCATTCTGTATAAGTTAAAAAAACATTTTTCTCGTACTTTGGCTGGAAAAGTCAAAAAGTGCCACGTACTTAAAACGACGAAAGATTCCCGACACATATTTAACTAAAAATTCACCAATGAGTAAAATAGTAATTAAAAAATTGTATGAGGATAGAAATAATATTATATATCGCGGAAACATTGATGTTGATGATTAATATTCCTCAGTAAATTCTAAAGTATAAACAATCTCGGATAAAAATGAGATTGCGAGATTTTCCCTTACCTTAGGTCCAATATGCTTTGTACATATCCAAACCTCATGTATAATGATATAAATAATTTCATTTACTTATTAAAGAATCATATTTGTTTTTATGATATCATATAAGATTCACTTATGACATTATATTACCCATTCTTTTGAAAATTCCATGTTATATCAGCGTTTTGGGTAAAATCATTTTATTTATCGTACGTGTTTGGAAATGTTGTTCATGATATTATTATTAATTATATAATGATTTAATTACTTCCAGAAAGTAAATAATGATTTATATATCATATATATTTTATATATATAGATATATAGATAGATTAATGAAATGAAATACATCGTTCATGGAGACTGTAGGATGTACGTACGCATGAACGTTGTTTTTCTTTCATTATTGACTTGAATGGAAGTAAGTAGATGACATATATATATATATATATCCAATAGCTTAATTATTTCATATATTTCATTATTATTTATTATATAAACTTTATAATAATTCTTGAATGGTTAACATGGAGAATTAATCTCATCGCGTCGTGGAGACGGTAATCCGTACGTACGCACGAGCGATGATATCATTCCCATAATTATTGAATTGAATTGGATTGGATGATATAATATCTCAGAATCCGTATTATGTTATGATTACCATATATAGTTATTTTTTACACCATTATACCCATCCATGTAAGGTGGTGGTGGGAAAACAGATTACACCACAGCGTGGAGACGGTATTCTATACGTACGCACGCACAATGATTTCATTTTCCGGAGGATGGATAGAAGGTGAAATGGGGTTGTTTCATATTTATAATAACATATCAGTATATTAGTGATACTGATTTTGTTACTTTAAAATGATACAGTTAACAAAGAAGTTGAAAAAGAAAGAAACTTGAAAGAATCGGTAGAAGAGATTTTCTCTTCTTCGACACACCTATTTTAAGCTTCCTCTTAAGGCACTAGAGTTGGTCTTTTGAGGAGACCAAGACCTCTATAATTTTTATAGTGAATTTGATAAGGGAAATGGTTAGGCGTTCGCCGATCATGAGGGCTCAGAATTGTTTAAAGAGAAGAGAGACGAGATTCCCTTTTATAAGGGGGGAGAGGGGCACCTTATGAAAAACATAAAATATTATTTTATAATAAAGTCATATTCAGTTTATAATAGCTTAAAATGGATTTATTTAGAATCAAAAGTGAGTTTTGGTCTAAATTATCTCATCCAATTGGTTTTATACATGTTCAGGTAACTATTTTAACCTTATCATATAGATTTGACTCTAAGTTAAATAATTTAACTTTTACCGTGTCTTGTTGTATTCTTACACAATATGGTTAATAAACTTACTATAAATAGAAAAAAAGAACCCCAAGTAGTTAATTATTAATATATATAACATTATCTAAGTCATTTGGGTGAAACATGGATTTTTAGGAATATAATAACAATTAATAATATAATATTTCTTTTAAGAACAATTTTCTGTCAATTTTGACACTATTTGGTAATTTATTTTTGTGAAAGTCATAACAACATGATTATTTCGAATAATTTTAATTAAATAAATAATAACATGTAATATTAACCTAAAAAAGTATTTTAATTTATAAAAAGTCTCATATCGAATTTAGTTGGGTATTTATAACATCAAATATGTTAATATTTCATTAATAAGGTAATTACTGCATCATAATTGTGTCAAAAATAAATTAAATTATTTAATGTCTAAAAATAATAAATAAAATAGCATTATGTCGGAAATATTTTTATCTTTCTAATTAATATTTATAGTGAATTTATTTTATGTATAACCCTATATTAAAAATGTTTTAGTTATTAAACATTGATTTTAACTCTTTTAACTCTTCTTTGAATTAAATAATAATAAATGTCCTAATCAAATCCAAGTGGACCTAAATGATAATATTATATTCCTATGGTTTTTTTGGACGAATTATACCTATCCAATAAAATTAATACATGTATTAGGGTAATAATAATATCATTTTTACTGTTAATTATCCTATTTACTTTTAAGGGTGGTAACTAAACGTAAAAAGTTACTATTCATCATAAATTAATTTTTACTTCTTAAACCAAATTTTTATCATTGATATTAACCCTGTCTTTCGGATTTTTGGAATTCCACTCATAGAAGCGATAAAATTATGTTTTATGTAAATTATAAAATTTCCACGGAGGTGGGTAAAAGACGGTGAAAAGTTCAATAAAATTTTTATATCTATAAAATTATTATAAAATGACTTCAATGATTTACATTGAACTTATATAGGTATTATGTATCAATTTTTTCATAATATAAATTTAATAAAAAATTAATAATTATTTAAAAAAAATGTTGGTTTTTAAATAGTAACCCGGTGTTTTCACTAGTCATCAAAAATTGAAAGTTTTCAAGAAAATACCAAAAATTCATCCTAGGTTAATTTCGATATTTTGAATCCAAAAATGAAGCTTGTTTGGAAAGAAAAAATTTATAAAATTTCAAAAAGTGGGTATTACTATTCATAATGGATAGTTCATAAAAATATTATAATAATATATCGTTTAGTAAACTCGGTATTGCGTACTACACCCGCTATCGAGGAAGGTCTTTATTGTGTGTAATGCAAGCCAAGTAAAGGTTGCGTGTAGTGAAAGCTCCATTTGGTGTTGTGCATAACATAATTAAAACTTATTTAATTTATACATTAAACAAAATCTATACTTAATGTTGCATTGAATAATTTCTACAAAATGAACTAGAAATTGTGTGTAACACGAGATAGGAATAGTGTTTCATATACTACAAGCTAAGAAGATGTTGCGTATAGTACATGCTAATATTAATGTAGTGTATAATAGAAGAAATTAGAAATAATATATCTCATAAAATCTCAGGGTGTTACATTCTACCCCCCTTAAAATGAATTTTTCCCTCGAAATTCATCGGGATTATAAATCATTCAGTACTTGAAAGTTTTGTTCGTAGAAACCGACATCGTAAAAGGAATACTAAAACATACTTTTAAAAATTATGAAATGTAATGGTTACCCAGATTAACTCATAACTGGGTTTCTACATCGGAGAACATAGGTTGAAATATGGATATTGAAGAAAAGTCTAACCATCATGTTCTGATGAAGAGTGGTAGAGGATATGGCTATGGAAAACCCAACGATCACAAAGATATAAATTAGTTATGATTAAAGGTACCATATGATTCATTAGATATAAGAACACTAGGACAACATTTTTTGTTTTCAAGAGCATTTCCCTAAAGTGGAAGAATTGTTGAATTAAAAGAAATACTTACTTGATTTTGGTACAATCCCACCATTGATCGTGCCTTGAACAATTTACAATTCATCTCTTAAATAAATGAAGTTTAATTTTTCATTCGTGAAGCATTAGTAGATCATGTGATAGAATGGTGGGTCATTCTATCTATCTCAAATAAAAGGTTAGAAAAATTTATTAAATATACATAAGTCTATATATGGTGAGATTAATCATATATGGTCCCTAAATGGACGTATACTTTGTATATCATACCACATAATAAATTTAAACTAATTTATACTAACCAGTGACTTCCTGTAGGCCAGTGGTATGCGATAAAGGCCTATCACACTTTGGTTGTGGGTTCGATTCCCGCATCCTTGTCCGACGTGACGGGTTGTCACTCGTCCTACGTGTTTTCCTTTTTCTAAAACTATACTATTATAACATTCCAAAAATAATATCAAAAAGCTCAATCCATAAACAATACTATCATATGTCTAACTTAATCTATTCATATCTTTATGCTTACCCAAACTCACAATATATGTAAAACGATTGATAGAGAGATCATCAACCAAGAAAGTTAATACCATCATTTATTCCCATATATCATAAGATATGTCTTGTTGGTCACATTCCAAACATTTGAATGCCTTAATCATATATTCTCTTGAAAATTTAATACCCATTGAGCCTTAGTGAGAACAAGAATTCAGTTAAAAGTTAACACTTTCAACATACCAAAATCCCAAAAATTCTATATACTCAAACCATGATACCACTTAGTCCTTATATCAATCATCAGCTCATGAATACTATCAAACATATTATTTTTTCCTTATCCATTCATTATGGGAATATCATATACTTTATAAAATATTTTAATCACTTTTCATGGTTACTATTACCATATAATTTTTGAAAACTAAAAAATAAACCAATATATAGATATTACAATATTCTATAATACTATAAATGAGATTATAGTCATTCCACTACATCGTTGTCATACTCAACATTTCCAATAGTGATCGCATGTGACTTCCCTTTTCCCTTTCCCTTAAGGGGTTTTTGATGTTGATCATCTTTAACCCTTGTATTAGGGAATTAGTTAGCATAATGCCCCATTTCCTTACAATTGTAGCATTGAAGTGTTGGTAGAGCATTCTCTATAATCTTTTCTCTATTCAAATAATTAACTACCTTTTTCCCATTACATCGACACTCAGCTGCTCGATGACCTTCTTTTCCACACTTAAACCATTTTCCAGTACCTTTTAGTCAATCTCCACCATGCCTCTTTCCACACTTTGAGCATAAATAAACATTCATCTTCTTTTTACCATTGTTCTGAGATTTCTCCTTGAACTCCATATTTCGTTTCTTGTAAAAACCATGAGATGGATATGTAACACCAACTTCCAGTTCTACCTTGATAGCACAACTCAAAATTTCTTCATATCTACGGATGTCCCTTATTTCTAACGCCCTTCGAATTCTTATTTTTAAGCCACTGATGAATTGATCTACTTTACATTCAGGTTGGATGATAAATCCAGATGTATACCTTGAAAACCTTATAAAATACGCTTCGTATATACCATAATATTCATCATACTTTTGATTAAGCTCAAGGAACTCCTTCTCCATCTTTGTTAGAAGAATACGAGGAAAATGCTTATTGAAAAACTACTTCTTGAACTCGTTCCATTCCATGGATTCAATTTCATATTGGGGCCTCATATTTTTAACTAGAGTCCACTGCTGGTCTGCTTCACCTTCTAACCGGTAAATAGCGAAAATAAAATTTTCATGCTCTGAGTAGAGAATTATCGAAAATATATTTTTAATGGTACTAATCCATTTTTCAGCAACAAGTGGATCAGATTGCCCATTGAATGAAGGTGGACGTTGCCTCATGAAGGACTCAATAGAATATTGTTCCTTTCTCTGCTAATTTGGATGTCCAGAATGATTCATAGCTTGTGTAAGTATACTAATAATATTTTTCACCCCATCTCCCACAACATTAGTTTTTTCAGGAGGAAAATCATTTCATTGTCCATTACATTGATCAACACGGTTCCTTCGGGTTCCAACTATCGTCTAAAACCCATAAATAATTGTGCGAGGAAAAAATCATGATAGGGAAAACAACATAATAAAGTGGGAGTACCTTCAATATATAACATCTTATGTTTAATTCAAAGATCATTACTGTAATTCTAGGACTATTACCTATATGTATACTTAAGCTTAGTTACATCCCTAGACATACCTTAGAAATATCTCTAGAGATCTCACTAAATGTTTAGCATCCTAGTTTCCAAAGGTTAATGAAACCTTTCCTCTAATACCAACTATAGAGACGCATAGCCTGACATACATAGAAATTACATTACTTTTTCAAAATACCTAATACATAACAAAAACAAACACACAAGGACCATAATAGTTTAGTCTCTTTGGAAAATAGGAAAAAATAATCTTCTAATCACGGGGAAAGATCTTCAACATCTCCCATAAAGATCTTCCCATTTTGTTTTCATTCCTAAAACCTTTCTTTATATCATGGGGAAATGAAAACATAAAGAGGGTTAGATCAAATTCTCATTAAGGATAAACATAGAGAACATAAAACAATCCATTCACATTTGAATGAAAAAACATGAACATAAAATCTAAACATAAAAATCTTGAGAAAAGACATAAATCTTAGAAGTACGTAAGGCATATATCATAAAAGAACATAAAGCATGATAAAATACCATTGAAATAAAATATGTCATTGTGGAAAAAAATTAAGCACATGATATGATTTCAATAGTATCCAAGAAATTGCTTCCAAGACCATCTTAGTGGACAATGTCCCTTTCTGAATCATGTTTACTCCTCATTCCAGTCCTGTAACACTGAACCGGATTAACTTACCATTCCATATATGTCTATCCATGAGATATAAATATTTACCCAATTCATCGGAGGTAGATATAGGTACCACCCATCTCATAATGATACCATTCTTATGTGTGCCACAAGATCATAAATCATACATCATAACATAACCCATGTAATAAAAATGGGATTATTAAACATCATGACATCATAAAATAATCTATATAAGATAAAATGACATCACAAAAATAATTCCATCATAACATAATCAAATCAATTTAAAAATTTGGATAGAAATAGAACACTAAATTATCATAGATGGAAAATAATTTTGATAAAATTATTGAACTCCATTCTTGAGGAAAATATCCTTTCTACTTCAGATTTGTTTTCCTTTTGTTAACATGTCAAACAATTTTAATCTAAAAGAAGTTGATAAAAAATAAACTTGAAAACATGTAAAGTAAGCTTCATGGAAATAATATTCTATGAAATCATAAAAATCCATTCATGGCGTATAAGTTAAAAAACATTTTTCTTGCACTTTGGTTGAAAACGACCAAAAGTACCTCGTACTAAAAACAAAAAAATATTCCATTCATATATTTTAATAAAAACTCACCAATGAGTAAAGTTGGATTTAAAAAATTTTATGTGGATAGAAATAATATTACATATTGAGGAAACATGGATGTGGTTGATAAATATTCCCCAGTAAATTCTAAATTATAAACAATCTCGGATAAAAATGATATTATGAGGTTTTCCCTTACTTTAGTTCTGATATGCTTCATACATATCCGAACCTCATGTATAATGATTTAAATAATGTAATTTAATTATTAGAGAATAATATTTATTGTTATTATATAATATATGATTCACTTATGACTTTATATTACCCGTTCTTTTGAAAATTCCATGTTAAAGCAGCGTTTTGGGTAAAATCATTTTATTTATCGTACGTGTTTGGACTTGTTGTTCTTGATATTATTATTAAATATATCATTATTTAATTACATTCCTAATTTAAATAATTATTTATATATCATATATATTCAGTATATATATATATAGATGAATGAAATGAAATACAGAGTTCAAGGAGATGGTAGGCCGTATGTATGCATGAAGGCTATTTTCTTTTCCTTATTGACTTGAATGGAAATAAGTGGATGACATATATATATACACACATAAATACATTACCTTAATTTTTTCTTATATTTCATTATTATTAATTATATATAAATTATAATCATTCTTGAATGGTTAACATGGAGAATGAATCCCATTGCGTCGTGGAGACGGTAATCCGTACATACGCACAAGCGATGATATTGTTCCCAAAATTATTGAATTGAATTGGAGTGGATGATATAATATCTCATAATTAGTATGATGTTATAATAAACATATATAGTTATTCTTTACACCATTATACCCATCAAAGTAAGGTGGTGGTGGAAAAAAAGATTACACCAAGGCGTGAAGACGGTATTCTGTACGTATGCACACGCAATGATTTTTTTTCCATATGTTGGATAGAAGGTGAAATGAGGTTGTTTAATATTTATAATAACATATCAGTATATTATTTATACTGATTTTATTACTTTATAATGAAACTACAAAATAAGAAGTTGAATAAGAAAGAACCTTTAACGAATATATAGAAGAGATTACCTCTTTTTCGACGCACCTCTTTTAAGCGTCCACTTAAGGCACTAGAGTTGTTTTTTTGAGGATACCAAGAACCTCTATAATTTTGATAGGGAAGTTGATAAGGAAAATGGTTCAGGTTTGGCTGATCATGTGGGCTCAAAATTGTGTAACGATAAGAGGGAGGAGGTGCCCTTTTTTGAGGGAGGACAGGGGCATCTTAAAAAAACATAAAATATTATTTTATAATAAAGTCATATTCGGTTTATAATAGCTCCAAATTGATTTATCTAGAATCTAAAGTGGGTATGGGTCGAAAGTCTCTCATCCAATACGTTTTAGACAAGTTTAGGTTACTATTTTAACCTTATCATTTAGATTTAACTATAAGTTAAATAATTTAACTTTTATCATGTCTTCTTGTTTTCTTACACTATATGGTTAATAAACTTGATATAACAAACCAAACGAACCCCAAGTGGTTAATTATTAATATATATGACATTATATATGTAATTTGGCTCAACCATATATTTTTATGTATAGAATAACAATTAATAATATTATATTTATTTTAAAAAATAATTTATGTCAATTTTAACACTATTTGGTAATTGATTTTTATGAGAATAATAACAAACTTATTAGATCACAAAAAGTTACTTAAATCAATAATAACATGTCATATTAACCTAAAAAATTATTGTAATTTATAAAAAGTCTCAAATTACATTTATTTGGGTATTTATAACATCAATTATGTTAATATTTAATTAATGAGGTAATTACTTCATCATCATTGTTTCATAAATAAATTAAATTATATAATGTATAAAAATTATAAATAAAATACCATAATGTAGGAAATATTTTTATCTTTATAATGAATATTTAAATTTAATTCATCCTATGTATAACCCTATATTAAAAATGTTTTAGTTATTAAACATTGATTTTAACTCTTTTAACTCTTCTTTGAATTAAATAATAATAAATCTCCTAATCTAATCAAAGTGTACCTAAATGATAAAATTATATTCCTAAGGTTGTTTTTGGTTTAATTATAATTATTCAATATAATTAGGACATGTGATAGGGTAATAATAATATCAATTTTACCTTTAATTACCTTATTTACTTTTAACCGTGGTAAATAAAAGTAAAAAGTTACTATTCTCCAAAAAAATAGTTTTATCTTATTGAATGACATTTTACTCCTTGATATTAATCGTGTCTCTTGGATTTTCAAAATTCCACTCATAGAAGTAGTAAAATTAGGTTTTATGTAAAATTTCAAATTCTTTTAGTAGGAGGGTAAAAGATGTGAAAAGTTCAATAAAATTTCTATATATCTAAAATTATTATAAAATGACACCAATGAATTACATTGAATATATAAAGGTATTATGTATCAATTTTTACCTAAAATAATTTTAAATAAAATAATTAATTATTTAAATAAAAAGTCGGTTTTTAAATAGTAACCCAGTGTTTTCACTATTCATCAAAAATTGAATGTTTTTAGAAAAATACCAAAAATTCACCCTAGGATAATTTTGATATTCCAAATCCAAAAATGAAGTCCGTTTTGAAAGATAAAATTTATAACATTTTAAAAAGTGGGTATTAATATTCATATTGTATAGTTCTTAATAATATTATAATAATATCTCATTTAGTGAAACTCAGTATTGCATACTACACACGCTATCGAGGAAGATCTTGATTGGGTGTAATTAAAACCAATTCAATGTTATGTGTAGTGAAAGATCTTTTTGTTGTTGCGTATAACATAATTAAAACTTATTTCATTTATATATTACCCAAAATATTTACATAATTTTGTGTAGAATAATTTCCACAAAACGAACTATTAATTGTGTGTAACACGAGCCAAGAATAGTGTTGCATATAATGCAAGCTAATATGGTGTTGTGTATAGTACAAGATAATCTTAGTGTAGTGTATTATAGAAGAAATTACAAAAAATATATCTCATAAAATCTTGGGGTGTTACTCCTATACTCATCATATTCTTACTAATGGAATTGAATTAGTAATTATTAGTTTCTACAATTACTATACATTTGAGATCACCCATATTATATTTCCTTTTCCCTAAATTTTGAATAAAGTCAATAGCTTTATTTTTCCTTATGGTGTACTATATGTGAAGAACATAGTTAGTAAACATATAGATTTTTATGATACTAATGTATTTATATTGAGGTTATTTGATAAGAGTTTATTTTATTTTTTAAAAAATGTAATCCAATAATATCATTGAGTGTGTACGTTTTACAATATTTGAGATTGATGTTATATGTTTTGAAGTATTAATATTTATTCATGTTTATTGGTATAAAAGTAATAAATATAATGATAATGTTTAATACGATATCTTGGGTTTCATGTACATGGAAGCTACAGTAACTACAAAATATTAACTCACCTAAAATAATTAAAAATGATTCATTACAAGAAATATATATAAATGTATCCATAAGAATATAATGGAATTCTATTAAATTAACAAGACATAATTAAACCAATATCAAACTCATCATTTTCAATAGTCACAGTGGAACTCCAGTACCAATCAGCCCAGTGAACCACATGATTGATAGAGTAAACCTAAAACATGGAACCCACCATAAAAAGTATACCCAACCCTACCATAGTAAATGAGACTTCATCTGGGTGAGAAAAAATGTTAATGGATGAAAAAGTGGAGGGGATATGATTCAGAGAGACTAATATTAAAAAACATTCCTCAAAATAATAGGTGAAAAGGATAAAATAAATAGAGGGGTAAGGGGAGACTCTCAAGTGACGCATCTAGCTCTTCTCATTTGGAATAGGGGAGGAAGTGACCCCAAATAATTTTATAATTAAATAGATTAAAATATGAAATTTTAAAAATTTATGTGCCTACCTAGGACCATTAATCACATGAATTCCTATGTCATTATGTGAATGACTCTATAAAAAATTGAGGAACTTTATAAATAGTAATTTGTGCCATAATTCCCTATACCATTGTGTGAATGAACACATAACAAATCTACTAAAGTGTAATTCATGGAATGATTCCCTTCATCACGATATTAATTCTAAAATTTCATAACTTTATACATGGGGGAATAATTTTGATCACATCATGACCGCCAATGTTGTGATTGTAACTACGTATAGTCTTAAAATATTTTTTTCAAAAGAGAAAATCTCCTCTAAAAAATTATTAATTTTAGAAAATTGTTATAAAAACTAATAAATAAATAAAATCAACTAGAAAAGAAATTTATGACTATGAACTAATGGAAAGAAACTCAAATGTATCTCAAGTTTCCTGTTAATATATTTCAACTTAAAAATATTTATTCAAAATTCTTATTAAATTCACAACTTTTCCTAGATAATCTAAAGTTCATTTCAATTCATTGTATAATCAATGTTTTCTTAGGATAACCATTGTGAGTTTTCAACATAATATGTTATATGTGACATTCCACTAGAAGTTTAATATCATAAAATCTAGACCAATGTATCTAGAATATATGTTAAGTTTTCATTTACCAAAATTTTAAGGTAATAAATATAGTAAAAGAAATTAACTAAACCCATTAAAACCAAAATATAATTTCTTAAATAAAACCATTACTTAAGGAATTGTTCACATAGTTTATGTTTATAGTTCTTGGTCATGTGGTTAATGGTGTATATTGATCAATAAAATTTGAAACAATGTTGAGATAATCAATCATGAAATGAATATAAAAAACCCAATAGGAATGAGTGCCCATACAATTATCAATAATCATACAAGAAGGTCAAAAAAAATTTGTGTTCATAGTTTTTAGAATGAAATTCCATATTATTTTAACATTTCCTGATATGGATTTGAATGGGATCTAGAACATTATGTCCAGATATTTCATTGAAAATTCATTTGTCGAAAAATATTGAAATAAATTTTTTCAAATATACATCGATTTTTGGATTTTGGAATATTTAAATCACAATAAAAAATGTTTTAATTCAGACATGATCATATAAAATAAGGATTAAATGGATTGAATTTGAAAATATTTGAATGATTGGTTTTACTATTATTCTAAAAGGGGGTATCGAGATTTGATGAAATTCTATGTGGGAAACAGTACTATAGCTGATATAGATGAATATAGTAAAACTAGTTACCATTAACCAATATAGGTGTAACATAGAGTAGAAAATAATCATTATCAATGATCATGAGAGGTTACCAATGATACCAATACATACAAAATTTAGTGGATTTATGAACCTATGGGTATTCATGAAGGTTTTTGGAACACTATATGGAATACATTTTTTTCTTGTAATAACTATTACCATACCATAATTAGTTATTGTATGTATTAGAAACTATATCAATATAAATAAAATGTGGAGGTGGGACATCTTTATACCCTATTATGGGATTGTTAATATAATAAAATAACATGATTATATCAAGGAAAATTTGATGGTGCATTGAATATCATAAGAATGGGGACTCTGAACACCCTGATTCTTAGGGGAAAAGTATAGTTTTAACATAGAGTACGATCTCATATTATTTTCAACATTACATGGATATATATCACATGTAGTTAAATAAACTCACATAGAATAGTACTCACTGTGTTGTTTAATATATCTGGTATAAAACCTATTCCATTCTATTTGACATCATATATAAAAGAAGAGGATATTCAACAATTTATAGTTTTATGAATATGATATATTCCATGTGATTTATTTTAATGTGGAAAGGAAACTCATGAACCCAACATTTTTTATGATATATAACATAGTAGAAGTAAACAAAAAATGATACACATATGATTAAATAATAGAAGGCCATAACAATTTCAAGGTATCCAAAAAATCTATAAATCGAGTCCCTATGGGTTTCTATATATGTTGGGGAACATTCTTGGTTATGGTTTAGGTGAATCCTAATAGTAGTCTAGGTAACCATTAATATAATTATAATATATAACAATAGTGAGATAAATCTCCATATCCTTAAGAGATCCTTGAAATATGGATCATTTTCCTATAGAGATCAAGATCCTGAAAATGGGAGACAATATTATCAGAGATCACAATGGATAAATTATATAAAAAAGTGTATGGTCATATAGGATATACCATTCAATATAGTGTGATGTCAATTGGGATTTCTATACATCACAAATTTTACAATCGTATATAAAATACTATGTGCTATGTAGTTAATAATCTAATGATTCTGACTTTATGGACTATAAGATTAGGGAAATATAACTACACGTAGCTAATTTGGGTGCATTTTTACCTAGGAATAAGTCTACATATTCCCAACTACATTTTAAGGGTTATGACCAAGCATACTCATTCACATAAAACATGATCTAATATTAGTGATAGTCCTATTGATTGAAACTCATTATGAATGAGGAGGTTATACAATGTTAAATAGGTGAATATTGATACTGTTTGAGGTTCGTACTATGATGTGAGATTTAGGAGTAACAATGTATCACATGTCTTCGGAATCGAGCCACACAAAGATCTGGTATAGTGTGCCTAGACAATTTAGGCTGCTAAATTCCTAGGTGTATTCAATATTATATTATATTAATTGATCATGACACATGATATACAGAAATTATTTATAATAATCATTATTCCATATATATATATATTAAACTCAACAACATATTATATTATATGTTAAGATATCATATGGATTTATATAATATTCATATTGATCTCCAACATGAATAAAATGATAAAAAATTGTATATTTCACCTAATATCATATAATATATGATAAAATATGAATTCATATACAAATCCCACTTGGAAATATTTAGAAACACATTAAAAAATCTATAAAAATATTAAATTTTTATCAATTCATATGAAATACCTCTTGAATACCCAAAAATACTCTTCTAAATTAACTATAAAACACTTTTAGAGTGGCCCTTTATTCTATAATAAACCATAATTCCATCAACCAAAAATTTTGACCACATGGACCTTTATGGAATTGACAGAAAGTATAGAAAATATATCTATAAGGATATGTAAATAACATAATTTGTAGAATAATAAGAACCAACTAATTTAAAAATGGAACTATTAGGATCTCAATCAATCAAATATATCATTATAACAATTTCCACCAGAGGCACCATATGTAATCCTAGATTCTCATATGAACAATTTGACTAAGAAATTGATTTTTTATAGTTCATGGAATAAATAAATCCCATATTTCCAACATAAGTGTTGTTGACACATTGATTATATACTGTTTAAGTCAATAAATATATCCCATGTCATTAATATTTATGAATGAACACATCATATATGTGTCACCCAAAATTGACATGGAATTCTTATATACTATTTACATGTGGTTACACATATACACATTCTATATCAACAAAGGTTATAGATTTCATAATCAACATACAAAAATAAAAACCACATCATAATTATGCTCTGACTGAAAACATGATAAAAAAACATCCCTAAAGTCCCCCTGAATATCGAAGACTCAATGATTTGATGTAAGAATTTAATAAAATTATAAAGGTTATTAAACCATTTATATCACTATCCATAAGTAGTGGAACTCTAAATATGATCCATACCCCCCTAGTGCACCAATGTTTTAGTGTGTTTAACTCTATATAGTATGAATTGAAGGCCATCTAGTGAAACAAACCAATTTTGTGCCTTAAGATCATATATTGTATCCTAGTAGAAGAATAATACTAATGTAGACCATAAGAAGTTATCATATCATAAATACACCATGATGAACATCAGTTAGTAATACCTTAATGCCATAAATTAAAAGGTGAATTGTCATTTGACATCATGATAAATGTATATTAGTATATATATATATATATATATATCTGTGTGTGTGTGTGTGCATGTGTGTGTGTGGAATGTGAAAGAATGATAATGTTGATGTTTATTTTTTGTAAAATATGATACATCTCTTATACTTATATTTATTTAATAATAATTATAAAATACATGCATAAGATATTGTCTAACATGTCATATATGCTAGACTAATAATTCACCCTCATATCTACTATACTTTTGGGTGTTTTTAACATGAAACATCTATATATATTCCAAAAAATATATTTCTCTGACCATATAATAAATCCTCTCCCACTAAACTATTTAGTATATAAAATATATAATGTAATCTATTTTGAAAAAATATTGATACATATGAATCATGTTTTCTTATTCATTTACTTGAACAAGTTTTGAACTCATCCACTTTGTAATATAAAATTGTACGAGGACAACAATTGTTGTTTAAATTGATCTATTTCAATGTATATCATCACCATAAATTGAACACATCACATAAAAGTTTTTCATTTAATATTTTGGTAAATAGTGACCTATTTAAATTATCAACAACTAACAAATCCTAAAATCATATTGGATATAGTGTCATTAAAATTCTTAGAAAAACTAAATTTATCTTTTTCACATTTCTATTTATTTACTAACCTTAAACTCGTTTATAATACTCAATGACATTATTTTTCAATATTGAAAAGCATTATATTTCATTTTTATCTTTTATCATCTCAATATTCTAATATTCCCTCCCTAGAATCTTTGATATTTTATCTTTCTTGAAGTATCACTATAAGACCCACAAACGCTCTTTTAAGGTGATAATTATTTTTTCATTACTATATGAATATTTTAAGAATAAACTATTTAATATCAATCATATATGGTATTTAATGTGTTTGGAATAGTTTTGGATACTAAGATTTTATTCATTATAATATTTCACTAACAGTGGTGGAATGTCAATTCCTCATATTTTAAGAAACAACTAGATAAATACATTTTCCTAGATAAATCAATAAAACCATTATATTCTTCAAAAAGAATTCAATAAAATCCAATGAATCATAAACTATCTATATTGAATTCATTATCTCATAATTTTCATAAAAAAGCATTTAAAAAACAATATCTCTAATCATATACTAGAAAAGATATAACTATTATAATCCTTTTTAGATTAATATGAGATTTTTATATTCCTTGAAATTCAAATATTTGTTATAGAAACCCTTCAATTTATCATTTAAATTAAATCTACATGGTATACAAATTATTACATTAATTTTAAAATTATATTATATTTAAAAGACATATATATAATACTTTTGGTTATAAATACCCTTAAAACATATATTAATATCACTTATATAAAACATTTAAATTATAATAAGTTTAGAAATACTCAAGTATATCTAACTATACCATATTTTTAAATGAATACTCCAACGTTTTAATAATCATAGGGGGAAATAACCATGATAAGCTATTTTTGGAAGCATTGGTACACATTACTACAAAACATTTCGTCCTTTTTTTTAATATTTTTCCACTTATACTTATAATAAAACATTAAAACAATGATATAAAATTCCTAGCTCATATATCTATAATACTTTTAAATTTTATTTTGAATTGTTATTGAACTAATTAAAATTATTTCAACCCTTCTATCAATAAAAACTAAATGAAATCATTCACCAGAATATACATTATAAGAAACTCTTATTCTCACTCTGTCTTTTACTTACCAAGTTATTGATTATATTAGTCGATTCTAAAATTGATTATGTCATAATTGATAAAGTTTAATTGATACATAAAGTTAATCATTATATGATTCATAAAATAGACGTGATTCATACATTGAAAAAATTTAACACTTTGTTACTTTCAATGAAATTCCTCTGAATGTTATATTTTTATAATGAATAACGTTTATTAAGTAACAATTCATATGATTTTATTACTTTAACATTATATGTTCTATATTATTTATATCAATGTTAAATTCAATAATCATGATTTTAATTATCTATTAAACATGAGTTTTTCATATGAGTAACATGTTTTACATATAATTTGTTGGAACATTTATTGAATGGGTTCCCACAATAATTATGACTCCTTGTTTTTATACATATTTCCCAAAAATAAAAAAACCTATATATTTCAATAATAAAATGACCTCTCATTAGAATGGAAATAACATCATAAATTTTGATATACAGAATTCTGAATATCAATTCATAATTAAAAATGTCATAGTTGACTAGACAACCCTGTTCTAAATCCATAATATCGATAAACCCAAATCTGTTATTCTATTTTCGTAAACATTAGGGTTTCCCAAATAAGCATAACCAAATGTTAAAAATGATATATGGTTACTTAACTATTATAGTTATACATTTTCACCAAGAATTATATAATATAATATATGGTCACTCCCTTTTTGTGTGAAATACATCATATGATAATCGAGGCCTTTACATATGTTTTAGTTAGATGGAATCTAAAACATTAAAATTTTAAGTTATTTAATATTGATGTCTTATATATTTTTCTCCCATTTATTTACTCATGTATGTAGATTCTTTATCATTTAATCCTACACCTTTCATAAAATCAATATAGTCAAACAGTATTGATATGTAATAGTATACATGACTCACTATTTATGTTAATAACGTAAATTAAAATCCAATTATTTTCACATATATCTAAATACATCTTTTTAATAAGGTTTATAGACATATTTCATGCATTTTTTTGAATTATATTAAATCAAAAATAAAAATAGGATTAATCCTCGAGCCACATATTGTACTTTGTCACTTTTTTAGAATGTGGAATAATTCTTGAGGACGATGTAGTGTCGTAATCAATATCCCACTACACATTAAATTTTTACACAAGAGATATCTCATTTCCATCCTAAGTTTAGCACAAAATATGTATAAATCATTTTAAACTACTTATTTTATTCTCGTTTCTCAATAAAATATCATGTTATTATTGAAGAAAACTAATCCAAAATCATACCTAGACTCTTATTAATTAAATACATTTATAATAATCTATAAAATAATATTACAAATTTCTCAAAAAATAATACACACATTTATTATAATATTATTATAAATAAAATGATTAAGGGATGGAATAGTGAAATTAATAAACAGTTCATATATTAAAGCACGAGGAAAAAAATTTACAAACTTTTGATAAAAAATATAATTGTCAATAGATAATTTTTTATCCATTTATTATAGACATTATAAAATATTTATATAAGGAGTTTATGTTAACTTAAAAATTTGAAATACTTTACATTATTCATTTTACAAAATTAAAAATTAAATATATTATATTAAATGATATATAAAAATTTTATAATTGAATTTGTATGTTGAAAACATTTTAGATGACCCAAATATCAAATATTTAATATTATTTAAACCATGATCAAATCAATCCCCATAACATATTTTGGGGGTATTAAGAATTTAGTAAATATTCCAATAATTTAGACCATTCAGATTTACTATTATAATCAATTCATAACATAAATAAAAAATTATTTATATTTTTTTCCTTATTTTTGTAATTTGTAAACATTTAATAAATTACAATTATAATTTCCATGTACACCATTTATATATGACATATAAGTTATGAAAAATACTTTTATCATTATTTTAAAATTAAAATTTAATATTATGGAATATTTATTACTAAATATTCCAAAAAATGATGATTATTATTATTATAAACACTATATAATTAATTAATTAATATAATTATTTGTAAATTAAAAAATATCCCAAAAATAAAATTTTTATTTTAGTTTATATGTGTTTTATGCATTATATAATTCAATTAATAGTTTTATTTTATAAAACATAAATTTTAAAAAAATATTATTTTTAATGTTATTGGCCATGTTTTAGAATATGAAAGATAAGACAAGGAACTTAAACAATTTAAGAACTATTAGTTTTATTTTATGACTCATTGTACTATCACATTTTATGATATGCGGTATACATATGGATTTTGACCTTTTTATAAAAATGTAAAAACATACATATCTTGAATCTTACTCATGAGTTGAATAACCAATACATTTCATTAGAAAAATCCTTACATATTAGTTATATATTAAAATTAAAAATAATATAGATTAGGTGATAGTATTATCTATTTTATTCCCAAATAATTGTAATATAATTTCATATGATATCTCAATGTCATAGACTATGAATAATAAAAAATATATGGATTTGAATATAGTCACAATGTATGATATCCCATATCTTTTAACATGATGTAATTGGAGAGAATAAAAATCACAGTTATATTTAACTATAGAAATAATGTTATGAAAAATGATTTCAGCAAACACCAATATTAGATTAATTTCATGAAACCAAACACATTTTAATTATTTGAAACTGTTGAAGGGTTTATAAAGATCAATCAAAACTCATTAAATATAAAATTATTAATAAAGAAAGGAAAATACAAGATATAATATATAATAACCATAAATAATTTTTACTAAAAATGAAGAAACATTCCATATTGTACATTACACTATTGAATTTTTTTATGCTCACCTGAATGGGATTGATAGAGATCATTGATGGGTATCCATTAGATTCAACTCTCTAAGTTTTATCACTGTGTTTGAAAAATTCATTCATTGTATATGTGGTATTCTAACACACTCCATAGTATACTATATCATAATTATGTAATATATCTTAGATAAAAGGTATACCTGAATGAGATACTTATCCATGTCATGGGAATGATTTCATGATCACTATGTCATGGTGAAAATCCATCCATAAATCTATCAATGATATTCCATGAGTGAACATTCATTTACTACTATGTTAAAAAAATTATTTTATTAACTATTACACTTATAAATGCCCACTATCCCCCAACATTAATGTTTAAAAAAACAAAAATGATTTTAGATGTGTAAGATATTTGAGTGTAAACTCGTTAACACTCCACTACCTTTAGTAATTCTTGGTAGTGTGAAAGGAATCACCCTATATGAATCTTGGTTCGGTTATTCATCTTTTCTATAATAATTATTGTTTTCGGAATATGTATTTAATATCCATATATCATAATATAAGATATACATCAAAGGTGTAAAATAAGAAATATTACATTTTAATGCCTTAAAATATGAAATTCTATACACTGCAATATGATATCATGTGGATTTAGGCCATCTTCCTTTCATATTAACCAAATTTCTCCTATCTTGTTTTTCTATATAATTTATCAAAAATATGAAACACATAACTTCTTAAAAAATTTAGAAGAAACACATTTTTAACATTTGATAAAACCAATGTTGATTCCTTTGAATTTGGTGACTATTATTCATAATTAAATAAGGTAAATTAAAATAACAAACTTTTAATAAATTAATTTATTTCTCATGGGGATAATCATTGTGCTATCAATTATTATAAATAAAATATTCCACATATATCACCATTCATGAGTGATCTAAATGGAAAACATTATGTAAAACCAATAAGTAGTTATAGATAATTCTATGAACCAATAACCACATTTATTAAATTTAATGGGATTCTATATGGTGTATAACTAAAATAGGGAACAAAGATGGATTTATGTGGTAGTGAGTGATTGAGTGGACTAAAAATAGTCTGAAGGGGATATATTCAACCAATGGTCTAAAGAGGGTTTGGTGAGGCTCTGATGACCATTAGATAAGTGGCTAGTATAAAAGTGAATATGTAAGGATTTAGGAAGTCAAGAGAGGGAGAGTCACATGACTATGTGAAGGGAAGAAATAGCATGGGGAACATGTAGTAAAATCGAGTTTTTATTTATATTAGTTTAAAAAAACCATAGCTAATAGTTTGTTTCAAAATGATTTAGTATTAATTTATATTAATTTTGTTATAAATATTTATTAAGAGAAAGATTCAATTAAATAATAGATATTAAGATTGTATAAACAAATATAAAAATAAGGATGTAGTTTAAAATATAGTTTTTTTCAACTTATTCTAAATGTATTCAGATAATGCACCACTTAATAACATTTTTTATAGTGAAAAATAGAAGAATTAAATCTATAAAAAATAATCATTTAGTGTTGTTGTGTGCAAAGAAATGTAGAATATATTCTTATAAGGTAAAATTAAAATTTTGAATACTTTATGATAAAATTATGCCGTATACCTGTAATCCAATCTATATAGGTTTTTAGTTGAATGTCAGGAATACTCCATCCTTTGAACAAACAGAGATTCCCCAGTATAATGAGGCATGTTTTTGATTCCAATGTGATAAAAACACACCTAATATCATCTATATTTCTACAAACAGATCTCTATTTCCATTTTTATACACCTTGACTCCTATAAAAATATTTGAGACCACACCCTACTCAACGGTAGTGTTACCATTCCGATCATGGTGGAATCATTCTAGCACCAACATCTTTGTAGTCTATTGATCATATTCCCTTAACAAGGATTCTGTAAAAATTAGATTTCACAATATAGTTTCCAAGAATAAGTACTCTATTTGATATATTACTCCACACTAAGAACTAAAGTAAAAGTATATTCGTGATATATATTTTTAATATAAAATTGTTAAATATGCCTATTAAAACCTAGGCATTGAATTAATTGGTATTCATAGCATTTACAAAAATATTATATATAAGTGTGACAAAGATAAATTAATGTTATATTACATATTATATGTAATTATTATTTGCTACAAAAACAATGTAAATCGTGTTTTTTTTTAATTTTATTCTTTCAAAAATTGGTGTTCTATTTCATTAAATTATGTGTATGATAATAAATTAATAATAAAAATAAAAATAATATATAAATTATAAATTAATTAGTCATTGATATGTTATTAGAATTAAAAATTGATAACATTTTTAAAAACAACCAATAGTTTTCCATGTTATTAAGGTATTATATTGAAATATTTAATTTAATTTTTTTTGAAAATTAATTTGACAAAATCAACTTCATAGTATAATATTAAGATGAAATTTTAGTATTTTTCTGAAAAATTTAATTTTTTGGTGGATAGTTTAATATATAATACACTTAGAGTATTATAGAATTTATCCCATTACAACTAAGAAGTTTCTGAAAATAAATCACCCAAAAAGTTTATTCTATAAATTAATTTTAAACTTTTAAATATCATTATACTTTAGAAACATTGATTGATATTTTAGAACACCTGTCATATTTTCCTCAAACGATATTTTTATACATTATAAAAATAATATATTAAAATTTATTTGTGAATCATTGAAATATTGGATTATAAAAATTTATTTTAAATTTTGAATTAGTAGCAAAAACTTATCTACTAATGAACAATTTAATTTTAGGAAAAAGTTGTATGTTAACATGGATAGATGTTCATTTATGTAAGATAATAGTTATTTATCATATAATAAATATTTTAAAAATATTGTGTATTATCTCAATTTTAATAGATATATTTTATAATATAACTATAATATGATCAGTAAATTTTTGAATTAACACCCTTCATATTGGAAATAAATATTAAATATATATAAGAACACTTAGTGAATAAAACTATAATTTCATTATAAAAATAGTCATTCAACACATTATATTTTTTAATTTAAATATTAAATTCTAAAATTTTAATGTGAAATCCATTATTAATTATGTTGAAATTTTTTAATATGGTCGATATTATAATTTTAGTAATAAAATAATTACCATGATTAAATTTTAAGAAATGGAAAAAAAATAGTTTTATAAATTATCTTGAATTTTTATAGTTAATTGGCACATAAAACTTCAAGAAACACATACATGGTTTTAATGTAATATGAAGATGTCTCGCATACAGTTTCTTAACTAAATTCATCTATGTCACTAAACTCACCTAGCACCCATGTGATTCCATTCCCACCCCATTATAAACACTAGTTTTCCATGAAAATGCCCTCATTTAAAAAATAAATAGAGCTCAATCCCACACTTTTATTAATCATATTCCACACCAAAGTCCTAGATCTATGTATTTACATTAACACCCCCTATATTAATCAATTAAAAGGGTTTATTATGGTCTTAAATAGTGTTCACAACCTTTATGAATTTTTAACAAGGTAAGGGTCACCATCCTCTTATTTTTTCAAGTCCTTATTTAGTGATATCCCTTTTGATTTTCTACTGATTATGCTATAAATAATTCATAATAAACCATATATTCTGCAATATATTCTCTATTTATAGGATAACACTATTCTCTATCACCGAGTTATTTATATAAAAACGTTTTTTATTGTTTTTATGTTGTTGAAATCCATCATCGAGTCCCCCCCCCTAAATCAATCACTTCATTTGTAATATGATTTTACACATCCATGTGATTATGAATACAAATACACATAATAGATGCTTATATATTTTAATGAATTAATATTATTTTAATAATACCTTTCACACTTAGTAAACCCATTTCATAATCACATTTTTATAGCTAAAATGCTGCCAAAACCATTTCACGATTTTCTATCTTTATGCAGGGAATACAAAACCCTTATATCTTTCAATGGAATCCATAAAAGTGAAAATTATAAAGGGTTTTGTGTATCAATAATGTTATTAAATATTTTAATAAAAAATATATTTTTATTATATGTGATTTTAGAGAGAGTTTTAGTTTCCAGATATTGAAGGCAAGGTTTTTTCATCTTAATATATCTTCATCCAGACATGTTTTAATATCATCAACAAATATCTTATTTATATAGTGTAAATAATTCAAAATATTGTATTTTTGAATAATACATGGTTATGTCATGTTATTTATGGATCCATATGACTTCAATATTATTATGATTTTTGATATGATTATTTCTAATGTCAAAAGTTTTTAGATAACACAAATAACATTCTTTTAGTTACAAATCTCATTATCTAACCACATTATTAAAAATTAGTTATAATAGACCATATGATGATTTAATATTAAAAACCATCCTTATTTTCTATGGATTCAGTTTTTCTACTAATTTATTCTTCCATGATGATTTCATTTAAAAAATGTGAGATTGCATGGAATGATTCCCATATTTTTAAACAAACCATTATTTTCCATGTTCACATTTTCCATTTCCACCAATGTATTTTTTTTTTTTTTTTAAATATACCATTACTTAATTCTTATGAACACATAATTATCATTATAGTGTTTATAATTTTTTTATAAACTCTTAAAATTATGCTGGACTTGATAATTGTATAATTTTTAAATATAGTAGTCTTTTAATTTCAGCCTCTTATATTTTCTCTTCATACCTAAATGTTCATAAAATAAATATTTTACTTTAATTATTACTCATTTACATAAAAAGTCCTTAAAATTAATTATTGAAATTAATAAAAAGGATTTTGAAAAGTAATTTAAACTCAGTTTTATAATAAATTGATTTTGGTTTTGAGGAAATATTTTTTAGAAACATTATATATCTATAATTTCATCTTATTCTGTAACTATTTTCCTATAATAGAGTTTTGAATCATGATTCGACTTATTTGTTCTATTATAATTTTATTTATTTGTGATGAAAAAATTAATATAATTTTATATTACTTTTGAATATATTTTCCGAGAAACTACATGATAATTATGTTATTCTCATTTTCATTATATGGGTTAATTTTTTATGTGGTGATAGTTTTTTTCATGAAAAAAATATATATATATTATTATGTGGATGGTATTTATATATAATTCCAATGTATTAATAAAATTTTGTATATTTGATCAGATATAAATTTCTTGTGAATAGGCTAGTGAGTAGTAGGGATTACAAAGGGTGGGTGTGATGGAGTTTTTATCTTCATAAAATATTATGTGTGAATAGGTTTATGGGTAGATTGGTATACAAATGATGAGTGTGACGATGTTTATATCATCTAAAAATTCTTTATGTGAACATTTCTATTTGTAGTTTAGTTTAAAATGAAAATAAATTCAATATTTATGGTTCTTCTTCTTTCATTCCTATATGCCATGTATCACATAATATGATTCATTATTTATTTTATCTTTTCATAGTAAATGTAGAAAATTTTATAAGAATTATATATCAATAATTATTATAGTAACTAATTATTTATTTATTTTCTTTTTTATTTAATATTTTTTAGTATTCATGCTTTCTTTAATGTTTATAATCATACAATGGTGGCCTTTTTCATATTCTCCTACACCGTGTGTTTAAGCTCACCACTTAATATGTTTTTCTTTCCCCATTATTTGAATTTGATTATATCTCTTGGAATAACTAATATGGGGTTTAGTTTTGAGATAAAGTTTCATATAATATAAAATATGTGTTTCTATTTTTATAGCCTCCAAGATACTAAACCTATTATCCCACGAGTTGTGAAATTGGTTGTGAGATGTATTAATTTAATCATGGTATAAACATATTATTTTTTTGAATCTATCATTATTTACGTAAATTTTTTTTTAGGGAATATTGTAATTATTTTCAAATATTAGATATGCTTCATTGATAATTAATATTTGATAAATGTAGTAAAAAAATCTATAAATGATTCTTAGTATAGAATAATATCTTGTAATATTGGTAATGTCTTCAGTAGATTGGTTTCTATGAGAACTAATCCATGTTTGGATAATGGAATGTAGATATAATCATTGGAATAATTGTAACTAGGGGTTACAACCCCAACGTTGGTGTGTTGGGTTTTAAATCAACCATGACCTGGTGCACAATAATGTGGCCAAACTTTTTACCTTGATATACAATCCTTGGGGATATGTTCTGGTTGATCTCATAAACATCAAAAAAACATTTTGATGTTTTTATTTATTGTTATATTGAGGGATTTTGTTTAGTTGAATTAGTTAAACCCTTTTAAAAGAACAAAGGTTATACTAGTATTCAAATAAGATAAACTTGATGTAGTGTAGTCTAATGTAATGATATAAAAAAATATGACCTATTATAGTTGAAATTAACTTTATGATAATGATAAATCCAATATATTATTAATTTTTCTTCACTAATGTAAACCATTTTTGTTTTTAATGGGTTGAAAAATAAAGAAGCTTGCGTGTGAGATATATTTTAGAGATTATCTCAATGATAAATCCATTGAAATTGGAATTGGGATGAGAAACATCATGATTATTCCAATCTATCTATCATGTGTTATGATAAAAATTAGAACATGGTCGATGTTCAATAAAAAATAATCAATAGAATTATAGAGCCCAACAAATATAGAGTAATGAAGATGGGGGGGAATTGACATCCCATGAGGGAGTCGACGACGGAAGCGGCACCTCCCCCCTTGGTGGGGGAGGGGGAATCATCGTCCCATGAGGGAGAAGGGTTCTTTCATCAATTCTCTAACCCATAATTTCTTCCCCCTTTCCCAGAATATTTGTTATGCCTGAAAATACCGAATCTTCTCGAATGGCTTCCTGACCTTCATGTCTCATCCTCTGAGTTTGTGGAAACCTCAGCTCTCTTGAATTACACTCTGGATGTTCATTTTAAGAATATGAAACCTTCTGTTGATGATTTTTACTGGTTCATCTTCGACTCTTGGGAACTTCAAGAAAGAGTGATTGTTGCCTTGCTCGATAGCCACCATATGATGACTCAGTTTGAATCAGAGGCAGATCTCATCAAGGCATGGTTGAGGGCACCACTTAGCTTCAACATACATTGTTTCATCCTCCTAAAGTGGTACTTAGATTTGAATAAGAGTTGTGACTCTCCTACTATGGTGGCTTAGGTAAGCTTTCCCGATTTACCTTTACCTTTTCAGAACCCTTCGGTTATTCGAATGCTAGGAAAACTCGTAAGAAGATACATTTTCTCTAAAATTCGCATCGAGGCTGTGTGTCACCCTGTTAACCCTAGGGTCTTTATTGAGATGGATGCTTCCCGTTTTCCATTTGATTATGTGTGGATTAAAATTGGTGAGGAGTACAGGTTTAAGCAATGGGTGATTTATGAAAATTGGAATGAGTTATTTCCTTCTTGCAGGGGTTTGGGGCACCTTTTGGAGGCTTGACGAAGGAGAAGCACTACTCATGCATTAGAAGTAAGTCATAGGGGGAATTAGGTTTCTACAAGTAAAGAGGATTATTCACCGAGTAAGGATCTTGTGATTGGTGCTACGACTGGTTTGGTCAAGGAGGCTTTGGGGTCCAATGATGGGGGGCCTCACCCGTCGAGTCCTGTAGTGATGGACCTCCTAGATTATGTACATAAGGTGACGATAGAGGATGTTAATGGTTCTGAAACATCAAATACTATGATAACCTAGGGTAACCCAATTGTAGCTAAAGTGTTCAGCAGGTTGTGGCAGGATTTGGAGGGCTCATCTAATCACAATTCACAAAAGTATACAGGCTCCGGTTATATGGAGGATAGTTTGGGTCAGCACATTGATGGAGAGAAAAACGTTAAAGTCCAGAGGGTGGGGGAAAGGGATTCAATTCAAGATTTTCCAGTCTAAACAATGATGGGGGTTATAGAGGCTTAGGCCCATCGGCCAGGCCCTTTCTAACATTGAGCAACAGTTTTGAAGGAATTTTTGAAGGCATGCTTGAAGAGGATTTGGATGATGATGCGGTGGAAGGTGCTGATGCCGATGGGGCTTGGGCAAAAGGGAACAATGCTATAAGGTTGGCACACAAGGGATTTCCTACGTATGTGGAGGAGGCTATTAATACGGATGGGTGTCTTGCCTTGATATAAAGTATCATGCTAGATCAATGGAGGGGGAATTCTACTGGTTGTAATGATAAGGCCTCAATGAACAAAGGGGGGCTGTATCTAGGGGTAATAACGAAAAAAAGTGGTCCATCCTACCATTCCTATAGAGACATTGTGTAGAATGGGATTGAAGAATAACTGAGTGTGAAAGAGTGATATCTGCTACACCAAGTATAAGAACAAGAAAGGACTACTCTTACCTACCACGGCTAGTGAGTACCAGATCATCCATTAAATTGGAAAGAGGGTTGATTATTTCTTCTAAAAAGACAAATTGATTAAGAAACATTTCCAATTGGAACCATTACTAGACCAAATGAGGAACCATGAAAAAAGTTATTATATTTTGAGATGGCATAAATCAGACTCTGAATGGGAATCGGCTACAACAGAAGGGGACTCTTGTGTGGGATGCGGAGAGGAATATAGGTATTATGATATATACTCCCATGTTGGTTTTTTTGGTTTATGGTTGTTCTAAAGTTATTTTTTTGTGATTATTTCATGTAGTGATATAGTATGAGTTAAGTGTTGTGTGGTTTCTCACATCCCTAAAAGTGTTTCAAAATAAAAAAAAAAATCAATTTTAAGTCCCTGGAAATAAGCACAAAAAATATTGAATTAATGTGTCAAGAAGATGATTTATTTGTGTAAGAGGGGATCGTTAAGAGTCATGCAAGCTTAGAAAAATGAAAAGATTGGTGAACTTGATTGAGTGAAATCAATTTCATCCTATGGTACCACCAATAAATCAATGCCTTATTTATAGTGAACAATGGAATTATCTATGTTAATACACTAATCTAAGAACAATCATCAAGGATGAGAAAAACCAAACTCAATGAGAAAAATTAATACATAATAGCTATGTAAGAACTAATACTAATATAAAGCATGATAATTATGGTATTTGGGTCTTGATAAAAAATAATGTTTGACTCTTGGGAAAAATAGTTGTAGGATTACTCAATATTATAGATAATATTGTTATCAATAAATAGATATGTTTTCCATGATTGTAAGGATGATATATCTAACGAAATTATATCCCGTGTCATCTAAAAAATTTATATTCCAATATCAATTTATGTTAGTATGTGATAATCAAAATTAAGGGGATGTAATTTATTTAGGGGGGATATACTCTAATGACCTGTGATTTTGTGGTATATTCTCTATAAAAATATACTTTGTTATGTATATTGATCCATTTGAAACAATGACCCAAAACAAAAACTACAATATATTTAGATAATATAAAAATATTATATGTGATCATTAAAACATAACATCTGAATATCCCAAAATGAATTGGAGTAATGTAATTAAAATAAAATAACTTGAAATACATTTTAAATTCAATTTTTATATGGAAAATAACCAATGAAATCATTTTATGATTAAAATATTTTTTCATAAAACTAGTGTTTTATTTCAAGAATGTATGTTTAGTATGATTAAATAATGACCAAATATATTGAAATATTATATCCAAAAATTAATTAGTAATTGATTGTATTTAATAATAATAAGTAATAAACATTGTTAGATGCTAGGATCAGATTTCCCCTATATTTTATAAAATTTTATTAATATTGATTTTTTCGAATTACTGAAATTTAATTTTACAAAATAAATATCATTATATTTTCTTATGATAAATGTTTTTTTATTTATCGGATACAAATTGTTTTATATGAATTGTACAATAACACATATTTAACTAATACTTTGACATTTATTCCATTATTGATTACATAATTTTGAAATAAATTTCATGTAAAAAATATGTATTTAATAATTTTATTATACATTTTCTAATATCCACTATAGTTTACTAAACTATTAGTTTTATATTCGAACACATGTGATTATGTTCTCATAAATGTTTTTAGTATATTATATATTTATTATATTAAAATTATTTTTGAATATTTTATAAATTGTTTCTGAAAAATTGTGTTTCTAATTTAGAATCACTGTATTTAAATTTTCAAACATGGGACACATTATTTTTTCGAATGAATATTAATTTACCTTGGGTTAATATTAGTTACCAGAGTAAAATGATTATTTATAAAACAATAATTATTTTACAAATATACTGTATTTTTCTTAATTTAAATTTATATATTTTATGTTATGAATCTAATATCATGTTTAATTATTTAAATTAACCCTCATATATTTTTAAATCAATGTTAAATATTATTTAGACTAATTATATAATAAAAAAATTTCTATAAAAATCATATTTTCAACTCAATATATATCCTAATTTAAGAGAATATTATATAATATTTACCCTTGGAATTTGGTTGAATGAAGAAAAAATTAATACACATAATTTCTCAATTTATTATGTAGGGTTGAATTATTACTTAGTGTTAATTAAATTACAATAATTAATTTTTAATCAAGACTAATTCGAGTAAAAATGGATAAATAAATAACGTCAATTTGTTTTATAATTAAAGGCAAGTAAACAATTATAGAAACCATGATTTTTATGAAAGTGGTTCTAACAGAAATAACCTACCATTTCTTCAACTTATTAAACTAACTCACTAAACACTAGCCACACCCATGTGATTCCATTTCCACAAATTTGGAAATTTTATATTTCCATGAAAATCACCTCTTTTAACATATTAAAGGAGATCACTCCCAAACTTTCTCTCATCCCACTCCATCAAAAAAAATTCAAAAATTTAATTTCCCTATCACTATCGAAATTCATATGAAGGAGTTAATATGTTTATATGGAGTCTATCTATGTTGTATAAATATACATATAATGTTAATGTTTATCCTCATCCACTTATTGATTCAAGTAATTTTTTAGTCATCCCTTTGAGTGTCAATAAATTATACTTTCATATATTTACTAACATATCATTAATATTCAATTACCTATCTATTTAAGATATAATAACCTTCCCTCTAATTAATTCCATTCTATAAATTTAGTGTGTATAGACGTTATGTTACTGAAATCACTCCATGATTCCCCCCCCCCCTTCATTTCAAGCAATTCTATTATGTTTAGACTCTAGGATTAAAAATGATAGTGAATATACATGTTCTTACTCAATCTATAATTCTCACGATGATTTATTAATAATTATAAACGATATTTTTCATTATTCAAAACCATTTCACAATCTGTCGTGTATATATGTTATGCTTCCAAAATAATTCCATTTATTTCCATATCTATATATCAAATATTGAACTATAATATCGTTTAAATTTATCCATATATATTCTTATTATAAATGTATATGTGGATTTAAAAGGTTTTTAATAATGTCATGAAAATAGTTATTCTTGTTATACGGGATGCTAGAGAAATTTATAGTTAGTGATAACTGAAGGTAAGGAATTTTTCATCTGAATTTATGTTCCTTGATACATGTTTCAACGTCATGCACCAATATATATTTTTATTGTTTATTTTCTGCTAAGGAAATTATATTAAAATAATCTATAATTTAATTCCTAGGATTTATAGATCCATATTATTTTCTTGATTATAATTAATTTTTATCAAATGTTTATAAAAGAAATATAGATTTTTATTACCCAAATAACTTTCATTGTGTTATAGTAATATTTATCAAAACTAGTCACTAAAATATGGTTCTATTAATATGTTTGATTATTTTAAATTTGAATCAAACATTCACTTCTCTGGAAATATTTTCTCTCTCCATTTCCTCTTCCATGATGATTTCATTTATAAAAATATATATTGTAACTAATAATTCATATATTTTAAAATAAACCATTATTTTCTATGCACATATTATTCCTTTACACCAAAGAATTCTTTTTTTTTAAATCTATTATTGATTATTTCTTATTGTAGTCATATTTATCATAACTAGATTTAAAAATTTAATTCTAAGAAACTCTCAAAATGATGTGGGTTTCGACAAAAGTATATTTTTTATATATAAATTTCATTTAATTTCATTATTTTTCCATTTATCTTTTAGTATAAATATTAATATACCAGAAAATTATTCATTCTTGAATTTTTCCACAAATAGGATTTATATTAATCATCTATAATATATGGAAAATATTCTAAAAATGATATTAAAATCTAATTTAGAAATTGTTTACAATTTTTTAATGTATTTATACATTAAAAACATATTTTGAATACAATTTATTCTAAATCTCTAAATGATTTACCTCAAATAATGGTTTTATTCAGTATAATCTATCTGTGTTCTCATATAATGTATTTTATTTTGGTAAAAATTATTCGGGATCATTTTATATTACAATTTAATATATTTTATGTGATACCAATTCAAAATGCCATAAGACCCATTTTTCGTTCTATGTTGAATTTTATAATGTGATTATTTTTTTAAACA
Organism: Viscum album; assembly: GCA_963277665.1. NCBI lineage: Eukaryota > Viridiplantae > Streptophyta > Magnoliopsida > Santalales > Viscaceae > Viscum > Viscum album. The sequence goes on from OY728125.1 coordinate 601,790,153, forward strand.
AGCCCAAAATTGTATGGATCATGAGATTAGAGGGACGTATATCCCCCTAAAATGTATTGGTAAAATTATTATATATCATGATCTAGAAATGATACATGAATAGGTTAACGAGTATCCAGTTTTATATAGGGTGATTGTGATGTATTCTAGTTCTTCTAAGAATTTGACGTGTGAAAAGTTTAGTGAGAATTTAGTTTCACAATGGCCAGGTTTTATTATGTTTAGTTGGATATAAAATTTTATATGATAGTAGTTTAGAATGTAAATAGGTTAACAATGATATGAAATTAAATGTTTATTATAAAATAAATATTCCCAATGTTATGTTATCCCTTACTGATCATTTTTTCTACCCCTTCTTATGATTTCCAATTAGAGTAATTTGAATATGATATTTATCATTTATTTTATATGTGGGGATATATTTTTTATATAAATATACAATCAATGTAATAAATTTTTTTATATTTCTAGTATCCAAGACAATAAACTATTTTTCCTCAAGTTGTGCAACTAATTATGAGCTATTTTAATTAAAGCATGGTATCAATGCATTATCAATATATGTGTATATTGGTTAACTTCTAGGATAGGATAAATAAATATCCATATCCATCAAAATTTAATTTTTTATTTTTCCATATAAATCAAATTCTCGTGGAAGATTTTCCATACAAATAGAAATCCAAAGCATATAGATTCAACACACCATGAACCAGAGGAGAAGAAGGAAAAACATGATTACTGTAATACTAAATGAAATATCACTAGTGATTTATAAATCAAAACTATTAGGGGATTGTGATTTAATTGGGGTTTTTATAATTCATAGTAGGGTATCATTAAAATTAACCATATAGAAGAACACTCTTTTGAAGTCATATGATGATTCTAGGGTAATTGAAACCCAAGAATGAAATTTCAAGGAAAATGGGATAAAATATTTTGTTGTCACATCTCTCTATATTAAAATTATTTCACCAGACCCTTAATGTGATTCATGTGATTTAGACATTCCCAGGTCTCCTACCTAGGAGGTACACCTCCATTTAACCCAAGTTACATTTATGAACCTAGTTGAATCTTATATCCTATCTCTAAAACCAAAAAATATTTTATCACTTATCCAAATACATCTATAGTATTCCTTTCATAATATGGAATCATTTCACATTCCCATACCCCTTATTAGTATGCATTCAATTGATATAACAATCTTGTATCTTATAGAAGGTATCTCCCATGTATTCCTCTATTTACTATGTATCCTTTGTGCCTTCTCAGTCATGTATTTTTTTTATAATAAGGATCTATTATATTGGGAATCTTGTGAAATATTATTCAATATATCATTCGATGTGGTAAGTTAGATATTATATATTTATCACCTACGGTACCCAGCGTGAATTCTCCCATATATGATACTTCTCTTGGGTATTGTCATTCTTTGACACAATTATTTTATAAATGGATAATGTTATAAATGGGATACCTTTGAACGGCGAGTTTCATGTCTTCACCATTATCATATATTAGTTCAATCTATAATGGCCCATTAATTTGTAAGTATAAAACCTAAAACATTTCACGGATTCATTAACAAAATTTCTCTGCTAATATTCACATAAATACTAACACACCTTGTTCTTAGTCATATTCCATAAAACTAAAAGACTGATTGGCCTTAATCGTATAACCAAAAAAAATACACCTTGGTCTTACTTTTATAACCATAAAATATAATAATAATTATTCAAATTCTTATAACCACGTTGTATATGATAATATAATCTTAGTTTCATGAACCTAAACCGAACATCCAAGGAATTGATGGTATGACTAGAAAAGGAACATCATATGTCTTAGATGTATGACATTAAATGTCACTTATAAAATCTATATCACGTGTACATAAAAGGATTGATATTCAACTTAGTCCAATAGTGTTAAAAAATATTTTTGACATTATTAACCACCCTAAAATTACCATTTAAAATTATGTGAGAGTCTCACCATGCCATGTAGCTATGAAATTTCACATCAAATTTCAATGAGTTATATTAAACCATTATGTATATGTAGGAATACCTCAATGATCCCAACCCCTAAACTATTGAATATTCATTCTCTCATCATGACATATTACTTCATGGAATAAATTAAATTATATATTTCCTTCTAATATGATCTTAAGCAACTTTGAATATTAAATATTTTGATCAAATGGGGGAAAATATAATTCCATCATGTAGTAATGTTTTAAAATCAATTTTCCCATCAATACCTTTACCAAAATGGATACCAATATTATTTTTAAGTAACTGTAAATTTTCATGGTTAAATATATAAGAGAGTATAAAATTAAAGAATAAATAATTTTTTATGATGAGAAAATTTATCACTCTCTTAGTTATTACATGTATTCCCTTCAGAATAAAAAATTGTTGTCCCATGAAGAGAATCAAAATTAAAAAATATATTTACTATAATTGAAGTCCATTAAAACATAATGATATTGATTTACCCTATGTTTTTAACTATGAGACTAAAATGATAGGTATGTTTTTATGAAATTTATGGAGAATTTGAATGAAAATTATAGCCAATGAAAAAAAATCATGATATTATCTATTTATTTCATGGGAAACATGGTTATTATATTATGTTAATAATTGGAATGAAGAACATATACTACCTATATAAATAGACATTATTAAAGGAAATGATAAAAAATTTCCCATAACATATAATGAAAATTCCAAATGGTGAAAGTGATGACTTAGGAATACATCAATAATGGAATAATTATTAAATTGGGAATAACCATTTCTAATCTAAAGTGTTTGACCCCAAAAAGGACATCTCTATCCATATAAGACAATAGGGGTAGACTTTCTCCATCTAAACATCAATGCACTTATAAATATTTTTCTAGTAGAAAAACTACCCAAATATTAAAATTAATGTAATTTTAATTGGACAATGTTAAAATATATCTAAATAACAGGTGGTTTTAAGGGAATGATTTAATCTATTACGGTTTTCACCAAACCAAACAACCCAGAAACCTAAATATGTTACCGAATAAAATATATTATATATCATATAGACATTGGAACAAAAATAAGGCCCCATTAGTGGAAATAGACAACTAAAATATAGAAGTGGGAATGTTTCCATACAAGAACAATACATCCCAAAACCAAATTTCAAATCCTAATGGTAGAATAAGGAAAATTCCATGTCACTATTAGCCTGAAATCTCTTGAATTTTAGTAATGTGTGTTACTAAAATCATCAACTGAAAAGTTTCCATGATGGAGAACAAAAATTTATTTTTAGCACCCAAATTAAATAACATTAGAAACACAAATATATGGCCTTTTTTGGTTGTAGATATATAGATAATATTTTTTTTAAAAATAATCCACCAAACATAGGTATTCTTATAATGCTTAAAATCAGAAAATTAATGTATCATGATGTGTCTCTAGTTGAATCTATCTTGGAGGTCCCCTACTCAATTATTTGGTGGAAACCATGAAGATCTTTCACAAAAATATTCAATGTATAGGTTGTAACTATGAAGTTATAGCCATATGAATTAAAGGTTCTCTCCATGATGAAAATCAAGAATGTACTATATTTGGAAGTCCACCCCAAGGCACCTGTCACTAAATTCCTCCCTGTGTGGATAATAAAATATCATAAACTGTAAATGTTCTCCATTGGGTACCAATTGTTTAGGTACTCATTTTGAAAAAACAATTAACAAAAATTACTGACCTCTCCTTGTCAATAATTAAGGAAATATCAAATAGGGAGGTCCTCCTCATGGAATCCGACATTCTTTTCTTCCCCCATACAAAGATCATTAATGACTAAATATTACTAGGATTCATCCCAATGGTATCCATCATGGATATACACCCCATGATGTAACTTGTCAAAATTACCAAATTAACTTTATTTTCTTCCAAAGATTAATTATTCTTCCATAGAAACATTTTGGTCATTTTGAAATACTTCCTCTCTACCCAAAAGAGATATAATATAATGACTGACATCAGTACCTCTACCAAGTCACACTAAAATTAGGGCCAATGAGAATGAGTAAAATGTATTTTTCTTTTTTTTTAAAGAACCATGAAATTGTCACATAAAAATAGAGAAATTTAATGATTCATTCATCGAGTAATATAAATGATCATATATTATGTGGGAAGAATTAATCTTTTTTAAAATATTGATCATATTGTGGCCCATATTAAAATTTAATTATGTTATTTATTTGACCATTGAGGAAGGATGAATAATAAAATATCATTGAAATATTTGGGAAACCATCAAGCATATCTCGTTAAATGAATTTAATCATTAAAGGTCTACCAATTACTTCATAGTGTAAAATGGGAAATGTTATCAAATTTAACTCACTACCATTTTGGTATTAGGAAATTCTAATTCTATAAAATGATCTAGTATTTTATAATAGAACTTTATAAATAGTCTCTAGATACATCACCCATACATTAATGAGGCATTTCCCTGTGTATGCATTACGGGTTGTGGAGAATTCATATTATTGAATTTCTTCCCCCTTATTTGAAAAAAAGATTAACTATTTAATGAAATTTATTTTATGATCATTGTATGTATTTTTTTAATATTATGTATTATATTAATGGTTATTTGGATTGAAAAAAATTGTTTTATTTAATTAATAAACAATATGTTCATAACATGATAATTCAATTGATTTACATATTCTTATTGATTTTATGAAAGTGATATATATATATATATATCAGTCATGGGGTAGTCAAATATAGTAAATACCATACCAGCCATAGTTGAATGTTGTCTTTATCTGGATTTAATAAAATGTAAAACTAATCTTGAATTCATTAGAATATAATTTGGAGATTAAAAATAGATTTATTTGTTTTTGTAAAATCCCAAGGGCCATAATATTCAATAGTGATGGGGAATTTCCTACTCCTAATGATCTCGTGTATCATCAATTAGTCATAATGGTATGTGGTTCATTGATTTAAATAGACCATTAATATTATTATTTTAAGGGAAAGATAATTCTCACAAAAAATTTATCAATTACGTCCTCAAATGCGATTATCCTCAATTACATTTAGAGGAATTTCCTATCTGTATTGTTATCATGAGAAGTCACTTCTTTTTTATAAATAGTAACAATGAAAAGAGATACCAAAATTTTATAGAGGATGTTAAGATATATAGTACTCCTATAATATATCAGGAATGAATGATTATTATGAGTCCTTCAATAGATAATATTAATTTGACAGATTACTGTGTTTCAAAAAAATTATAAAAACATTGATCATTCTATTGGATTTTCATATGAATATACTGTCATTGGGGACCCTAGAAATCAAATTATATATAATGTGGATAGGGAATAAGTTCAAGAGGATTAATTATGGGAGAACACCACTCTTATATGGGTTTGTGAAGTGGGAGTATGCACCCAACATTAAATGTTTGCTCCAAATTTATGACCGCATATTGAGATTCGAAATAAAATCACATAGTTAAATACTTCAAAGAGTATAGGAAAATATGTAGAATATTTGATATTCCAACAATATCCTATGGATGTTTAAACTACTTAAATAGTTGAAAAAATATACAAATAAATAAACTAGAAAAATTAGATAAAATTCATTATTAATTTCTATATATTAAACTGTAAATCTTGTCCACATGAAAAACTTATCTCCATTTCTTCCTCATGTAGCCTAATGTTGGAAATAATAAAACAACATCATTTAGGAAATATAAGGTGTTTTATAAATTATTCATAAGGTCGTGTATTTTACTTCTATATAATTAATGTTTCGAATTCTATTACTAGTCGTGAGGATATTCATTAGAAACTCATCTATGATTTCAAATATAAAAAAAATGTTTCCATCATGATTTGAACATTTAGGTACTCATTATAAGTGACCTATAGAGAAAAGTGAAATTGATTCTGGAAGATTGATACATTGTAAATGATATGAATATTTTATTATATGATTGTAAATTAATATTTTATCATTATTATATTGAATGAATGTTGGAGGAATTCATAGTTAAACATATCCTGAAACCCTTTCCTTGTAAAGTCTTAATCCTATTTACTTTATATAAATATATTACACTATTTTCTCTAATGTTCTTCATGTAATTTTATACTCTATTTATATTGATATAATTCAGGGATACTAGAAAATCATTAATACTATCAATTTGAAAAAGTCATTAATCAGTGTTTCCTAGTCACAAATCCCCATAAAATATGGGTTGTTTCAAATTTTGGAACTCTAATCACTTATTCTCATGGAGATGTTCTTGAATGTGACATAACATATCAATTTATATAATGTCTCGAACTATTATCATTAATAGTTTATGATTCCCCAATTGTTCATATTAATTTTCATTCTTAGTCATACCCTCTTATTGATTTACATATCATTGAACTACTTTTGTCACCCAATAACTGTGTATAATTTCTACTTAGTCACTACATTAAAAATAAATTGAAGTCTTTAGATATTAAAATCATAAAAATAAAAGTCATTATAAATAATATATAATAGTGACTTAATAAAAACTGATGAAACATCCTTTTGATTAGACTATCTACCAATGCATTATACTCCACCCTCATTAGGTAAACCCATGATGATGAGGTGACAATGTTCCTAAATGTGAGTATGAAAATTAATTTTATCCATGCCACCATAGTGACATAAAGATGAAAATAAATCATTTAGAAATAAATTATAAACTGTATATTTTATATTCTGACATATCATATCTATAGAACTACCATCACATAAAATAGACCAAATGAAACTGACACCATTTTTAATATCCATCACATTAACCACTAGATTGTGAAGAGGGGGATGTACTACTGACCATAACTGATAACCCATAAAAACAAAAGATATAAATAAATTCCAATTGATTTTATAAAACATGGGGATGTTTTCCCATTTTATAAATTCAATACGGTGTAGAAAACAATATATAAAAATCTTGATAGAGTCAGAATAAATAAAAAAACGAAAAATCAAATAATAAAAAATAAATAAGTATAATAGTGGAAATAAATTTTAGAAGTTTAGAAAAACAATGAATACATCATGAAACATTTACCCTAATGGGGAATTACTCAATAAATCTGACCACACATATTTAATTTCTACTAACCATCAATAAGAACTTAATATGATGATTCTTTAGTAGAGAAAAGTTAATCTTCAAACGATGTCATTATAAAGAGTGTATCCATACATAGAAATGTTCATCTACTTAGAGTGATTTTATATCATGAGTATGAAATATTTTAGTACAACCCCACCTACAAAACTAATATCAAAGGAAGTAATCATAATAAAAACAAAACTAGTAGGATTATTAACGTTGTTTTTACGAAATTATTATAGAAAAGTATGATAGAATAATATCAAAATAGTGTATATAAAAATCAAGACATATTAGTAATTCGATAATGAAAAAAAGATCAAAGAATCATATATATATATATATATATAATATTTATTCTTTCCTATTTTAATATATGTTTTTATACTCAAACATATATTTATTTATCAAAGATGATAGTCCTTATCCTCATGTGTAGTAACTCATATTTTGTACCATATCCACACATATTCATACACTTGTGTGACATTGTTGGGACATAAAACCATGTCTGAATATGAAATGAACCCTTATAATGAAAATCAATAACACCCTCCAATCCAAATATTTCATGGTAGCATCAAAATATAATATCATTAAATCAATTTTATTTGAAGGATTTAAGAAAACATGTTTCTTAACCATCTAAAATCCATTAATTGAATAAAATATAATAAGACTTCTTTTAAACAATCACTAATCAAGGTTCATCCAAGGAAAAAATAATGTTCATTTGTTGAAATAAAAATACTTCATTTTATAAAAGGTGTAGAGTGGTATAATCAACCTAAACTCTAAAAAAACTATCACCAGATAGAAATATAAAAAATATGTGGATATATCTTTCTCCACATATAAATTCATCAATTCCCAAAAAATACACATAAAAAATACACTAACATATATATCAGGGGAACAAATTATAATACAAGGTGCTCCATGAGGGGAAAGAAATATATTAGGAATGAGATGTGGAAACACATAACATAACTATATTATCTAGATCCAATGTACCAAGATATGTTGAAATTCTATTTAGATCAATGAGAATCCCCAATAAAACCTAGAGGGTTTCTCTATATTGAGATAATAAGATAAAATGTTAGACTAAATATTTTATTGTAGTTTTTGGGGAAAAATCCTATTTTCGGATTTAACTATTTTCCCCACACAGTCAAGAAGTATCAGTTCAGAAACTGTGAAACCACTATATAGGTCCACGGTCCCAAAACAACTAGCTATCATATTTTGGATTTTAGGATTGTTAAATCTTTCACAAACAATTTAAAACACATCTTTCCCATGTCACGGAGTTTTTTGTTAAGTTGCATGGTTTTCCCAAACCGTGATCTGTCCATGTACCTCCTATTGGAATTTTTTGTCCATTAAAATGGTTACCTGGGGAATTTTCATGATATCCCCAAACCATAAACTAGATATTTTCCATATAAACTCTATAAAAATATGACTAAAATCTTATATAAACATATTATGTAAAATACAAACAAAACCATTTGTTAAAAACACAATATGAATTTGTCAATCACTCAAACCAATTTTATTCTAGAGTATTTCCTTAATTTTATTAACAAATTAAAATATCTATGATATTTCATGAAAATAAAACATCTATAAGATAAATTACTATAATGTATTTAGGAATCCTAAAAGATTAATTAGAAACTATGCCCAAACTATACAATTATCTTAGTGAGTTTTAAAATATTTTTTCAATAAAAAATTATTATAATATATCATTTACAGGAAAAAGGGAGATCCTCATTTAGCACTGCTATCAAAATTATGGAATCAAGGAGATGTGAAAAATAACAGTATATACTCTTATGTTAAAACAATATAACCTCCAAATTTTAAGTTTTTCTGTATCAATATCGTACATTTTCTTGTTCAATATAATCAAAAATTAATTTTCCGTTGAAAAATAACATATGATATACGAAATGACAAGATGAATCATTTTTTTAGGAGTGGGATTTATAGTTTGTATCCCCCTTAAAGTGTTAATTTTTTTTACATCATTTTCACCCTAGAGATCAACTTGATTACACTAGCAGATGTCATAAATCAAAGACAAATAGTGATGAATGATTTCATAATTTATATCCCTTACAATTGAATTCTGGGTAACACCATCCAAATATACATTATATTCAAATTATTAAAAAATAGTGTTTTCTACATTGATCTAGTGGGTTTTGAATGTTCTAAGGAAAATGTCACATTAAGGTAAATCATGTTACCAATAGAAAAAGAAGATTATAATGAAGTACCAATAAAAATATTTTGAATAATGACTAAGTGATAATTATAAAATAATCAAATTGTTTACATGATATCCTTAGAGAATAAAAAGACAAACCAATAAAAACACTAATTTCTTATATAGTTGTTACTATAGAATATTCAACTTTACATACTCCAAAGAAATACTGAAATCAATGAATGAAAAAAATAAAAATAGGATCCATGAAAAATCCAATATCTAGTCCAAACTGACAGAGAATTTACGCAATCATTACTGGTAAAATGAGAAATTACCTATAAAATAAAACATTCTTTCAATTATGAGAATAATTTTAAAAATTTAATAATTATCTTATTGATAGATAAGAAACATTACCCTGAATAATTTTATGAATAAAAACCATAAAAATTATCCTGGTTTAATTCAAGGTAGATAAATTCATACTCCAGGCACAAATAAGATTCTATAAGTTACCACTAAATAGATAATACATTATGTAAAAATAAATAGAAGGATAATAGATTAACCTCATGAAGATATTTAGGTCCAAACAATACCCATTTGTACTCATCTGAATCTCATCATATTAGTGGACTGAGTGCTTAATTTATAATATCTAAATCACCATTATATGTACTTGGATATAGTCATTTTGATATTAAAATAACAAATTGTCTCCCAATTTGATCCTATGGATGTCACGATAATAACCATTTAACTCTCTTATACCTCAAAATCAGGAAAAATTACATAGTAATTTTTTTGGCTACTAGCACAAATTTATAACGTGTTTAAGGATCATTTACTTATTTTATCATTGATTTTAATCTTAGAAAAATTACACCTCTCTAAGTATCTTAGACAGGACATCATATAAACTTATCAAACCACCAATGAGTTCAATATTGAAATGGAATCCAATAAAATATATCATAATCATACAATATAAAATAAATGTCATACCATCTTCTAATTTAGATTTAATGATCAAGAATCCACCATAAGAGGGTACATAAATAATTTATGTGATCTAGTAAATATCAATGAAAAAAATCCATTGATCATTTTTGGATAATAGTTCAAGAATTAATGTCATTATTTGATGGACAATTTATCATTTATGTTATCAAAAACAAACAAGGATTATTATGGTCAAATTATATAAGGCTATAAAATTAACTATATAAAACCATTGGGATATATCATATTGAAAACACTAATTCGGGGATATTATATCAAATTATTAATTTATAGAAATTCAAAATGAAACTTCATTCAATTCCTTCCGTGGAATTCCATGGAATCATATGCATATAATAGCATGATATTCATTTAAATAATGCCTATGATACTCTATTAGTGTCCAAATTGGACTAAATTATGGTGAAATTCCCCATTTGGACTCTTGGGGGATATGGTGAATTGTTTTTGGGAACTATGTGATAGAGGAAAAGAAACATAATAATAATATACCATACACATCATTTCCTCTATGAAAATGAATACTACTATAATTCCATTAGAATTATGTGATAGAATATTTATTAATTTGTTTCCATCATATTTATGAAAAACATGATTTTAAAACATATGTAGTTTCTTAATAAAGGGTAAAAATTCATAAATAGACTACTTATCCAATGATTTATTGGAATTTTCTTTCATTAAAGCGTCTCTACCCATGAAGAAAAATATTATTGTTAAGTCCTTGTCCATTTATCTTGGCTTTGATTATATAGATCCACACAAATGATTTATTGATCCTTAATCCATGATGATGAGAAATTTTTATATAATGAAGGGTTAGGTTATATCATCAAATAATAAAAAATACTTAAACCCCATATTTCCATTCATATGGTTACATTGATCTCGATGAAAATTCAAATAATTATAATAATTATAATTTCAATAGTGATAATTACATTAAGAATCAATCACCTTAAACTTAATAGGATGGTGTAAATTATTTATATTATGTTTATGTCGGGGGTTAACATAGAGATTCAACACCTTTATTTGAAGATGACATATCATATATATTGATGATCTAAATCATGTAAATTTTGATTTAAATAAAGAATGATGATCCAAAATATTAATTTCGATTATGACTCCCAATGATAAATAGTAACATATTCTTTCATCATAGAATAATTTATATGTATTAGAATGTAATTTAGAATCATATATTCACAAGTATTTTTTCATCACCATGTATTATTCATTATCCATGGATATATCTAAATGTTAGTAAGGATGATGCTTCCATATAATGGGCACAAATTGTATGATACAGTAGATAAGATAATCAAAAAAATTATCAAAGTATACCACCCCAAAAGATATCAAATATTATCTGAAAAATGATAAACAATGGAAAATTATAGTTTTCATCTCCTTTGGTGTCTACATCAATAAATGTTTCATGGATAATTCCCCTGCACTAATCACTAAACTATTGATTATATCATTAGATATCGTTCAATCCCTCCCATTTGTGGATGAATTTTCTAGTTATAATCATATTTTTATGTCATTTAATGATATATAGGGTACTATATTTAGGGAAAATTAAAGAGTATGATATTTTAGGGTGATGATTTTATGATAAAATACTATAAGAGAAATTTATCAAAGAGTAATTCGTCATATCATCTAACCATTCCTTGAAAATAATATTGAATATATGTCAATTATGCGGTTTTTAATTTATGTGAGTTCATAGAATAAATTTTATTCTACAATTTCCATTTTGTATGAATCAGTCACATCATCTATGTATAAATTTAATAAAATATGTATTTTTATTTAAATATATAAAGTACCTTTAATTTATATTTTTATCCCCATGATGTTGATTTATATCTATAAATAACCAATTAATAAGTTAAATTGAAAATTCATTGAAATAAAGAGTAATTGATACGATTTTAGGGTTTTCTACACTTTATTAGGTATTTAATTAAAAAATATTTGATGATTTATATACCCTTAACAGAACTAATTAACGAGGGTATTTATTATCAATGTGATGGTGATTTAAAAAGTTCTTTTCATTGACTCAAGAAATAATTTTCACATTATTTTTTTTGATGACTCTTTTGAATATAATGATTCACTTTATTTTTTTGGATGGATATAAATGATAAGATGGTAAATATTCATTACTGAATTAATGATTATAGTAATAAAAATACAATATATTACATAATAAAAAAATTGGATGATCATATTATATAAAATAACATTAAAATCAATTTTCTTTCCTTGATTTTTGTGATGAAGAAGACATTAAATTTTTATCATCACAAATCCTATTAGATAGATAACATTAATCCTTTTTGGTATATTCTCCATTATCCAAAAGTTTCTAGATGGATAATAAATCTTCCTATAATTCTTTGGTAGTTTTATATTTATAGTATCTCTGAAAAGGTTGCCAAACATCAATCATTGGTGGATTTTATACTTATACATCCTTCCTTATGAGACACTAATTTAGATATATAGATTCATAATGATAATGTATACTCTATTAGTTAATAATTTCAAAAACATTGAATCAAAATTTGTTGTGTGAAGTGAAATTTATTTAGAAAGTGGATAAAATACCCAAAACATAATCAAATTAGTCTGGGAATTTGGATTATTTTTCCATTCAAGGTGCTCTTACACTACTAAATTTTCACATTATGCCTAGAAGTATATTATAATGGTTATAAAAAAGTATGAAAATTGATATAAATTGTAATATTTTTACAAATTTGTCAAAATTGGTTACATATTGTAATAGTTTTTTAAAATAGTAAAAATAGATTATTTACTATTATGGTAACATTGACTAATAAAATCTAAAAAAAGAATATCGTGGATTCCCTAAAAAATAATGATGTATTTAAAAATATATTGCATAGATGAATCCTATATTCCCACTTGAATGTTATTTCTCTCCTCACATACACTTCACAACATGTATTAATGATTTTATCCCCTATCCATGCCCCTTTCTTTTTTCACCCCTCCATATTACATCTATCACTAATACATAAAATAAACATAACCACTTGTTTCTTCATTAGTCGACCATGAATTCTCTTAACCTACATCCTAACCATCCCTACCTTTGATTTTTGAGATAATATATTCAATTATTGGTTTGTTTAGTCATTTAAAAATTTATTTCTATTCTTTCTGTGATGGTTTGTGTAGAAAATATCCATATAATATTTTTCCTAATTATTGTTTTTAAATTTTTTTTATTGAAGTGGGTGGTATTAGGGATTGATAATTATGGATTTCATTTGATATCTTAATTTATATAGTATATTATTTTATTTAATTACAATTTATTTGAATTTATATAATTCTATTTACTAATAAATATAAATATATAACATTTTAAAATTTAATTTTATATTTTTATACATATATGTATATATATCTATTATATTTTAATATACTATGATAATAATATATTATATCATAACATTTTTTTCTAAAAAATATATAAATTTTTATTATATAGATATTTGTTCATAAGAATATGATTTTTTATTCTAGTATAAACTTCAATTTTTATTTTCTTCTTGAATCTATAATTTTGTAAATGTATTTGAATTAGTCAGTAACACTATATATATTTTTAAAACATGTATATTTTTGAAAAGTATAGATTCTATCATAATAATATTTATTTTTTATAATTTTTACATATATATTTTTTATTCCACTATATAGTTTTCATTAATATATATATTATTTAAAATATAAATTTAAAATTTCCATACAGATTGTTTCAAATTACAATGATGTAGGATGGTGGAAAATTACCTGAAATAATCATGGTGTTCTTGATAAGAGTTTTTAACTACTGATCACCTAGATACATTTACATTGATAATATTCATAACATCTAAAATCTCTATATAAATTTAAATCTTGTAAATAATATTTTCTAGGACATGATGATGCAATGACCATAATCTAATCTATCGCATTCCCTTAGTTTATCAGGTGTGTCTACTGTATCGTGTTTTATGACTAGTTAAACTATCTTTGAGGAATTGAAAATATGTCATTAATATTTTCCAAGATGGCTTTTTCATCTATATGTTCCTTACTTCAACCTTTGTAAATATTCAATTCTATTTGGGTCACCTTACCTGCATCTACATAATTTTTCATTATTATCCCCTTGTTTGTTTATTTCTTCTTTTATTGTTCCACCTCCTACCACACAAGTGGTAATTGTGGATCTCCCTAATATAGAGGTTTTAGGATATACTGATTTCCTCATTTATATAGATATAGATTTCCCTACTACTTAAGATGAATTGTTATTTGTTTTTTTAATATTGAAATTTATTTCTATGATAATTTATTAATATATTATTATTTTTTTAGGTGGTTCTAATACAATTATGACAACCAAAAACTATGGCCGCACATTAACGTAGTCTATTTGGTCAATACATTTAATGATCAGGGGTAAGAATAAAGAATATTGGTAAATTATTTGTAATAATGGCATAGAATGTAATTATTTAATGAGAACTATGTTTAGAAAAAATTATGTTGTACCCATATATACAATTACATGACATAATGTTGATGATTTAGTATACTGTAAATTACATATATTATTTTCTAATTCTTATATAGGGGACAAGATCTCACATAATCTCTACATTTTATTTAGGTCCCATATTCAAGATTTCCAAATGTGGGTATCATTCACCAATGGATTTGATGATGTCAAATCCTTGATCAGAATCAATTGATGGGATGTTAGAACTTCATCCCATGGATTTATCCTTGGTTATTTGTTTGACTACATATCTCCCCATTAAATATATATTTCATATTTAAAAATTTCGTTACATGTATTATCTTAATGTTGATACTAATTAATTACATTATATAATGTCATAAGAGAGTTTTATCCTTTTATTGGAGTTTAGGAACATGTCCAAAATTATTTAAAAATATAAATACCATCATTATATGAGTTGAGATATTTTTGTGGTCAGGGAATAAGGAATATCAGGATCAATGATCAAGGAATATGATGATTTACATAGGGTATCTTAAAGGAATTTCATCACACATCCAAGGCTATTTTTCTCATGCATTATATGTTCATCACACAATATAAATCACATCTATTACATGATGTATATGGTGTCACCACACCAAGAAATATAGTCTCATCACCTAAGTATTCTTATTCTTATCTCATAGGGTTTCCCATTCTCAACATAGAATGTAATGATATTAGGCATGTCACCAAAGTGGATAAAGAATAGATCTGATTCTAATCACCTAGGATTATTATTTGAATCACATAATGTATCCTATTCTCATCAAACGAACGATCATCTTATCCTACTCACTTATGTTGGGGGATAAAATGTCTTATACTCATCATATAGGCTGGTAGGGATCATATTCAAAGGTTCCTTATGTTCATTATCAAGGGATCATTTTCTGATGCATTAGGGTGGATGTCCATAATTTAGATTAAAATTTGTATGGTCCCACATATTCTCATCAAAAAATATTTAATAACATATTTAAATTCCATTGTGGACATATCCAAACATTCTCATCACATATGGGCCAATCACATATACATAATCCATACCTGATGGACCAATATATGCTCAACACACATGGTTCAATCACATTTTTTTCTAGTGGGGATTCTTTTATTAAATATATTTCATGTAATAGTTTATAAATAAATTTTAATATTATAGAGGTCCCAATGTTTAGTGGGTCATTGGATTAATGTGGTGTGAGTTTTTATTTACAGTAGAATGATAATATGGTATCAAAGTTTCTTCATCCCTTTGGGTGATGAAATTATTATTATCATAGTATTTTCCCTCTTAGATGTGTTATACATATCCTTGTAGATAACAGGAGTCAAAACCCATAATGTTTGATTACATAGTTTATTGTCATCTAATGGACCCATGCCACATAGATTAACATCATTTTGTATGGACAATTTCTTCATGAATATACTAGTAGAAAGGGATTGTGTGGGGCTTATTTATTAAATATTTTTTATAAATATGTAGAATCTAATCATTCTCATCACCATGAGGAATTACATAATCATCAATTGGGGAGTCCTTGGTTTATCACACATGGAATCTCATGATCTTCACATAGGGTAAGTCAACATTTTGTCATATTCTTTACAACATGTTCTCAGGAATTTTAAGATTAAGAACCAATAAAATTTGGATATGAAATTTATTTTATTATACGATACATCATATTTTTTTTGGGTGGAAAAATGTGGATCCCTTGATGATTCAATCAATAGAACATTAACCTGATTGGAAGCCTTTCACAATTATGGTGAGAAAATATAATGATATACAGATCCTAAATGTGTTTATTGAGTGTGGTGATGGGTGGTTGTCTTAAATGAGTCTATGATAGAGGCATAAATTTCCACAATATAGGTGTCATTATAATGAAAATTTCATATATAATACCCCATTTAGTTATAATTTTGGATCCCCATCATGAGTGTTTCATATGATTAATAGTGAAAGGAAAATATACATCTTTTAATGTGAAGTGAGTAGAGGAATTGGGAATAAGGTTTTATCAAACAAGTTTTTCTTGTGTATTTGGAACAACTATTTCATGATATAATGGATATGAGACCCTTGAGAACTCATGATTTTAAAAATTATGATTTGTTAAAGGAGGAATAAAATTGGGGGCTCTATGTTCTAGTTAATGAAACTATGTAGTCATGAGAGCACTTGGAGCTGAGGAAGACTCATGCTCTAGCATAACGGTGTTCCATGGAAGCAAATGGAATGGTTTCATGAAAAGAATATTTTTAAAAAGTATTTACATATTGTGTGATCCTTGTACTTAAATGATGAATTTTCTAAGAAAGTATCTCAAAAAATTCAACATTATTTTGCACCTACGTCTGGTAATTAGTAAATTTTTTTACCTTTGGGAATCCATATGTGTCTTCAGTTTCCAAAACTCAAGAAAGATAGGTTTGTTTGATCCAAGAGCATACCTATTTGTATTCTAGAGGGTTTTCACTAAAATTTCTGTGTTTTCTTTCTTTATATGAATATTATTTTATAGAATTAATTGTATTGTGGAGATATTCATTATTTGTGAAACACTTACTTGATCACCATGGTATAACATTTTGGAAGTGTACCAACTCTGTTTTATAATGCTATTAGTATTGAAATATGATAGAAATCTCTTTTTGTAGTTTGGATTTATTGTGATCTATTAATTTTTGATTTTATGTAATCATTTTCACAAAACCCATATCCACATAAATTTTCATGCATTGGGAGAATTAACTAGATGTTTTCTGAAGTTATATCCATTTATTTATAATTCCATTGATGTGTTATCTACCCTCATGGTGGTTCATTTTCATGCTTTTTATGATGTAAAAAACACATTTTCAATTATAATAAATTCTCCATCCCCATCACAAAATAGGATTTGATAGGGAAAAATATGATCACTTTTGAGTAAAACCAAAATGTCTGGAAATTTCAGTAATATAATTTAAAACTATGCACCTAGTTTTTGAAAACCGTCATTAACCACTTACAATAAATATTGAATGTGTTAACAATATATAGAATAATCATTCTCAAAGTATTATATTCCCTTATTTTTGAAGAAAATCCAAAATAATATGAGTCCATTGAGTTTAAAGAATATAATGTCCAAAAAAATCCATATTATACAAATTTTCCTTTATAATATTGTTTGCATGAAATGGAATATATCCACCCATTGGATGAAACATTTTTCAAGAAGTGGGTAATAGAATGAAACATTATGATTTTCTGTAATGTAATAAATAATTTAACTGAATATCCATAGTACAATATAAAATCATTTAAAATATAACATATCTTCAATGAAACTACTATTGTTATTATTTTTTTATAAATAAGATATTTGGAGGAAAATATTGAGATCTCTAAGGTCAAGAGGGTGAATTTAGGGAAACAGAAAATGTTGCTCCTAGTTAATGAGGTTCAAATGATCATCTTCTACGAAACCATATGCTTCTATTTATATTCATCTTTCTTGATTATGTTTCCTCATTTATCCTAGGTGTTGATACCCCATGATATTGATTCTCAAGGAATTAAAAGACTAATTAGTGGAATATATGTATAGTAGGTCAGATGGTTATGGACTATAACCTCCCTACTATCTATATACATGTAAATTGAATTAGGACTATCATTATACAGCATAAAATGTATGAGGTTTTCATACCCCATTACTCTAAAATCATCCAAGAATGTATCCCAGATAATGTTTTGGGATTATATAAGGGCTGTTATTTGTAAAAAATGAAATTTCACAGATTACATTGAATGAGTTTAATGCATTATCTATACCTTCATGTAGTCTGTAGATGAGCTACACCATGTGGGGATATATAGGGGAACATATACATCTTGATTCCACATCAATTTAAAGTAGAATATTCTGAACAATAGTTCATATTTAAAAAAAAAGGAAAATATAATGATAAGGATACTATATAAATTTCATTATATATATAAATATTCAATATATTTATATATTTATGATAATAGAGTACTTATTAATTGTTTTATGAGGGAGGTCATGAGAATATAGTAGAGGAAGTGAATTTAAAAGCGGTGGTGTGATAAAATTACCTTTTAATGTGTTCTCGTTGGTAAAGACCTCAAAGTAACTAGAATTGGATTTTTTTGGGAAAAGATGAAATAAGATAAGTGGAAAAGTATTGGAAAGATAATTTATTAAAATTTTGTATGCTCCAGGGATTAAAATATGTTATAAGGGATGTTTATGAGTGGTATTTATAAGGGAGATATATGAGAGTGTTTTGAATATTATATTCATATGTTATTAGTTTTATCAAATGACTACAAATAGTTCTTTATTATTTTAAATATATGAATTTATATTTTTCATGTTATTTTAGAATAACGTTTTCTTCTATAACTCTATACAATATATCAGGTATTTAACAAATTATTATAAATACTTTATTTTATCTTATATCATTATTTATCTAAAAATCAAGAATTTTAGAAAAATATCAATAACCTAACCTAATTATTTTACAATATGATGACTAAAAAATTAATTAACTTTTATAAAAATAATTCTCTTTATATTATATATATATACGAAATTAAATTAGTATTTATTTAAAATAATATGAATTTTAATCTTCACTTCTATTTTCGGTCCCACTAAAAATTTAATTATGGTCTACTAAAATTATCTTATAAGTATGAAAAATATCAATTGTATTTTATAAAAAAATTTAATAATATCATTATTTTGAAATTTACTATGATTTTAATAAGAATTCCAATAAATCATATTCTAATTTAAAATAACAAATATTTTTTCTATTTTAAAACATTTATTATATAGTATCATTATATAATTATTTCTTATTCATATTTTATAATATTATTAAATTTTATTTTACACTCCCATATGTGGGGATATTATTATAATGGTCATGTTACAATTCTTAATGGTTATATTACCATTCCAATGGCCAGATTCCAATGTTCATTTTTCCATTACAATGCTTAGATCTAAAAAGGTCATATAGGTTCCCAATGTACTATAAGTTCCTCTTATTTCATTCATTAATTATTAAATTATATTTCTCTTTCATGGTTATATATATTTCCATTTTCAAGAATAAATTTTCATTACTAATCATTTTATTCATTTCTACAATGTCTTCTTGGATTATGGTTATTCTGGTGGATCGATTAAATCTAAATGTTTATATTTTTTGTATTATTTTCAATTTTCTATATGATTTTGAAAATTTAAATTATTATAGATTTATTTATTTCAATGTGTAATTTTTTAAATTATTAAAATATAATGTTGTTGGTTCCATCATATGCTTCATGTGGTTTATATAATACATTATTAAAAAGTATGAAACAATTATATAATAAGAGGTGAAAATAAATTTAAAAAGTTATTGGTAATTAAAATATTATATTTAATGAAATTTCACCCATTAAATTTCAATTTAAAATATAATGTTAAAATAGTGGATGGTACTTATATATCAAACTTCCCGCCAATTCCCATGTCACCCCCATATACTTATGGTTTCTCTATACTATACTAATGTAATGAGCTGTCTTCTAGCATAGATTTCTCTCTACATTATCCCAGAAAATCATGAGATTCTCTTAATAAGAGATATCATTATATATATATAACACCTCTAAATTTATTACATGTTAAAGATATCATATGTACATAATGAAGAGAATTATATAGATTATGTCATGTACATGCGATAAGGTAGGTGGGAGTTCTATTTAATAATGTGTGAACATAATGCACTCATGAATCTCAAAGGGGATGATATGCATAATACATGGATTTACAATTTTCCAAAATCTTATAAATCACTTACATATAGGTATATAGAGGAATAAATTATCTCTTATACCAAACTCTTGGTCTCATGAATGTTTCTCAACAAAACTCTTCTATTGACTTTAATAAGGTCAAATGTTCTTCCAAATGATCTTGAAATGTTTTATAACTTCCTTGACAATTTTATGTCCCATAAATTGAATTCCTAAATTTTATCACAAAATAGGTTTTTTCTACATATCTTTCATAAATGGATTTAAATGGATCCTTTTTTATGATTAATTTAAATCCCTTGTTATATATTAAATCTTCGAGAGGATTATACCGATTCCATAATGCTTTATATTCCATCAATAATTATCTTAAAATTTCTCATAGTTCCTTGATATTATTCTCAAATTTTCCAATATATTGAGCTTGATATAGAGCACACATGTTCAAAAAAGTGTTTAGAGAATATTTGAGACTCTTCCAGAATATGGGAGAATATCTTATGTCAGAATCAGATACAATTAATAGTGATGTTCTAGGAAACACCTTAAACCATCTAATGAATATACATTCTAGTTGATTGAGTGATATATCCTCTTAAATTGAAATGAAGCACATATTATTTGTTATACTTTTGAGGGAATCCCATATATCATTATTTTACATATATTTCTTTCGAATACCTATGAAAACAATATAGTGACTTTGACCCATTTCAACATCGGTATAGATAAAGTTTTTATCATCCCATTAGATGTAGTCTTAAACCATGAACATCCGTAATACTGGACTCTTTAATGTTTTTTATAAAATATTCTTCTTCATTGTGTCCGAGTAATAGTTCTCTCAGAGGCCTCAAAACATCTTAATTTCACCTTGTTGCATTAAGAAGTTATGTTTATAAATCATTGAAAAAGTACTTATTTTTATCATTATCAAATTATTACAATATTCATGTCTAGAATAATACAAATACTTTTTATCAAATTTGAATTCAAATGATTTGAATTTTCTTATAACTTCTATCATATTTTCAATTTATGTATCAGCTCTTTGAGTGTCCTTTATCTTCTCTATATGGGATACTTGATAAATAATTTTAGAATGAAATAATGATGCTTGTTATGTTATGATTCTCATAACCATCTTTTGTAGTTATATGATAATAAAATCCCAATCAATTTGCATCATTAATATGGTCAGAATATTCTACCTACATTGATAATTATCAATTTTATTTACATTACTATGATTGAATGTGTATTAATAATTATAAATTAGATCTAAACGTCCTCACGATAGAATATTATACTCTTTATGTGTGAATATATATTTGAGGATATTATATGTTTTAAATATTATAGACTTATCCCCATTGAGATAACTCTGAGAAATTAGACAATTAATGTAGTTAACTCCTGACAATTTGTTGGATAGTTATATCGAAAATATTCTACTAACACAAGGCCTAGGATATGACATTATCATTTTACATTAGAACACATTGCACAAACCTATTTATGATTCACTATATACCCTGTTGAGTTCCCCACATGTGGGTAGTGTATGTACTAGTATCGTGATAATTCTTCTTCTCGATTCCTTGAGGCTCTTTTCACAATAATATTTCTATAAATGTTTTAGTACCATATGAGTAAACATGATTATTGGGAATGAAAATATCTATTTGTTTCTCACAAATACTGAGTAAAACATAACTAATCAAAGGAGAAAGTATATCGTTATTTTTCATGATGTTCTGGGACACTACTTAATTTATTTTATCTTATAAGGGTCCATATATTTCACTTTGTTGGTGATAACATTCCCTCAAAATGATACTTCCTATATCCATAACTCCTATTTTCTTTAATATTTATATAAACTCTTCTTTCAAAATATCATTCACAGAGTATAAATATTCTCCCCATTTTCATTCTTTGTTTTTGACTATATTAGAATATAACAAATAAAGGTAACCGTACTTTTATGAGTAGGTATTTAATGAATATGTTATATTAATTATATAATTATTTATAAATCATTATTTATAATGAATATCATCATTATGAAATCATAGTGTCAATTCCTTATTCAAAAGGCAGTCTAGGGGGTATCCACATTTTCCACCTTCAATTGGTGATATCCAAACCAAATTTCCACATCATGGAAATAATTGTCTCCACATAGTTGACCAAACAATTCATCAATCAATGGAATGGTATACTTCTTATTTATCATAATTTTAATGGGTTGAAAATAATTATTGGAGAGGTGAATTTAAAAATAAATCTTCTTGGTATCGAGGAATCACACAAAACATGGAGAATCCCTCTCATATAAAACTCATCTCTTATTCTCTTGTAAATACAAATTTATCTCTTCAAAGTCAGTGGTATTACTTCTATAAAGAGTATTGGATATGGCTGTTTATATAAGTATAATTTCAATTGGGAACTCGTCCTCTATGTCGTGACGAAGAACATACCACTCTTTTAAGTAATAAATCACTACAATACATCACAATTTACATGCCTTCAACTGTGATTCTTTTCATTTTATTAATCATTTGAGGTATATATGATTTATTGTAAGGAAATTACATGAACACAAGAGATCATGATTCCAAATGATATTCATCTTCCAAATTAATCTCCAGACGAATCATAGGGTGATCATGGATATGAAGAGTGATCTCCATATCTTGACAATTGATATTGGATTTATATAACAAAAATTAATCCATTATGAATATAGCATCAAATTACCCTAATAGATGTAAGAAAATATTTTCATGGTGGCTCAATACCTAAAAATTTACTTGGGAGGATTTATACACATGTGATGTATCAATTTATCATTTTTCTATTAGGATATATATGAAAAAAAACAATGTTTTTTGGAGGTGAATGAATCATTATACTAAACCTACATGATATGAAAGAATCCACAAAAATATTATAAAAATTACATTTTCAATTCATGAATGAATAACCCTAATACCTATCACCACATAATTTTCAGGATCCCGCTCTATAGTAGTATTAGAATATTCTATTCCATTATCCCTAGGCCACAATAGCTATTTTTATTAATTATCTTGTACAACCCTTGTAATATATAAGTTTAATATATTATTATGATGATATATGATGTTTTAACACTATAATAATAGTTGAGGGTTGATCTGAACAATCTCTTCTTCCACAGAATTATTAGGATTCATAATCTCTCTTCATTATTGATCAACCTAATAACCCTTTTTCTATATTTGAATTATTTCTTGATTCCCTTGAGGTTGTTTATGGGATTAGTTTTCCAACAATTACAAAACATGGGAATATCGGTTTTCATTACTCGATTTTATTTACCCATTGATCATTCCAAATTAAAATATATTTTTTGATTTTTGTCTCCATCCATATGGGATAACTAAGACTCAAAAATATCCATATTAACCATAAGGGTAGACCAACTAATATCATTATAGATTTCAAACTCGAGAATTAGAAATTATTTTTGGATAAATTTATTTTAATTCAATAAATAATTTGTTCAAAAACCTATTGTTGTGGATGAAAAATATGAAACTATACTATCATAGTTTAATGATGATTTCCCCAATGGATCTATTATATTTTTCTTCAATATTCTATTCTACAAAGAACCTACTTTCCATATTATTAATTAGTGTTCAAGGAAAATATTTATTGAAAAATATTTTATTGAATCCATCCAATTACTTTGAATAAATTTCAACATTGAATATAATATTCTTGATCAGTGTCTACCACTTATAATATTCTCACTCCACATGATAAATGGACAGTAGAAATTTCTCTTATTTAGAAAAAATGCAGAAATATAATAACATCTCAATGGATTTAATCCATTATTCAATGATTTTGGAATCATAAGATCCACTAAAGGTGGAAGTCCTTTTTTCCATAATGGAATCAACCATAACATTCACTTTATTAGGAGAAGGAAGTCATTATACTTGATTCTTGATATTATTAATCCTTTAAGATAGTTAGGAAAATAACTAAATTAAATTCTTATCTCCAAATCCTATTAGGTTAGGCATATAATTTGGGAGATCATCACATTTGTTATCACTTTTTTTTTGGAATACTTTCTCATATTTACCTCTTAGTAACTAAAATATTGTTACTAAATTTTTTAATGGGAATACATAAACTAAATAATAAATGAAATGGAACACTATGAACAAATAAATAATAACATATAAATGAATTTTAAATCTTAATATATAAATCTATAACATTAAATATAGGTTATCTGATTTTAATTTCTTAAGAGGTTTTCATACAAAAACATTTTTCATGTCCTTTATAATGGGTTGTAAAGAGTTTTTGAAATTAAAAATGTAATTTATCCTAGAGTGTCAATCCATGTTTTCAGTAAGGAATCCTTTCCATGTAAAATGTTACAATAAATTAAATAATAAATTTTCCATTTTGGGTTTAGTAACCCTTGTTACTATTTTTCCGGTGCCACATCCACATGTAATATTTATATGGCGATGTAATTTCCAATAACGACAAATGCTATACATAATTAAAATTTTTGGATATTCAAAAATTAATATCTCATAAATATAAACTAAATACCGAGAGGCCTAAAAAATTTGGTAGAAAAGGTACATAAAAATATGACATGAAACTGAAATAAAAAATATTTATTTTAATATCCTTAATAATATCAAAAATACCATTGATCTCATAAAACATCAGAGGATAATGGAGGGAATGAAAAATAAAAATTGTTGATCTATAAATCCTAGTAAGGTAATAAACATGATTACAAAGAATAAAATATGATTGAAAAGGAATAACATTATTTAATGAAATATGGGGATCATGAATAATTTTATTGAATAATTACATTGATAACATGGAATCATAATATCAGGAAAATATATGAATAGTCAAATTAAATAAAATATGACATACCATTAAATAGACAATAATGGAAAAGACAACATCACATGGTGTACAAGGTTACATAATGAAATATGCTTACTCAGTAATCACGTATATTCCATATCATTAGACATAAGAATTATCAAATGCATTAGAGTTATATCTAGTCACATCCATCCGAACAAGTATATATATGTGTGTAAAACATATGTAATCAAACATTAGGAATATAAATAAGGTTTAAAAATTGAAATAAATTGGTTGAAAAATCATATCATAAAGTGAGAATGGATCAAATATTGGAATGGTTCCCTTGAAATTAGTGAAAAAAGTTATATATATTTATATTTTAACAATATGAATGGTTAATGGAAAATAATGTCCTAGTCAAGTGAGTTTGTGAAGAAGAATGTATTGATATGTTTGTAACTACACATCTTAACTGGGGTTTTAATGGAATGTTTAAAGAATCTTTGAAAATGTAAGGATTTTATTAATTTCCATTAAACCAAAAATGAATTAAAATGGTTTTCCTTATCGAAATATGAAATTATATATTCCAAGGATGGAATAAAATTTTATATGGTGTGGTTATAGATATGGGTTAATTGATTGAGAAGTTATCATTTAACATTTTTCTTAAATAATGAAATTGATTAGGGAGCTTATAAAACTAGTATATTATCCTAAAAAATGCAAGTTAAACATATTATATATAAGGGTATCATATATAATGAATATTTAATATTTAAATACAATAAAATAGATATTTAATAGTAGTTAAATATAGTTAAAGTGTATCCCATTGAAAATTGGTTGGTTTAGAGAGAACCCATAGGTTATGTTATAGATACATTGTGCACATTCACATAACATCATTGATATTAATATTTTCTTCATTAATTACATAATTAATAACATTTTCTATATATAAATGATTTAAAATAATTATATTTTGATTATTTTAGTCCTCTTAAATGAGATATAATGGATTATTTCACTAATCCAAGGGCATTCATTTTATGGTTCTAGGGTTATATATTTCGTGGATAATTATAGAGGTTCTGGATAAATAGGAAAATAATTACAGATGTTAAATGAATCATTTTTAATTTCCTAATATAAATAAATATTCATGGCCAAAAATATCCATGTTAATTTTTATTTAATGATTAATCATTTAGTAAAAACATTAACGTTATATGGTTTGTTTATTTAAAGGATTTTACTAACCATTAAAAACCAGTTATGTTTAATTTTATATTTTGGTTATATAATTAAATCATAATTTTAAAACAAAATGATAATATTCATATTTTTTATAATTTAAAACAATTAAATAATAATTTATAAAATCCATGATGGCTTCAATAGAAATATAAAACTACTCATCCACAGAGTTGGTGAATGGAAAAATATGGACAATGGGTTTTTAGATAATAGGGAAGATAAGATGATGGAAGGTAGATGTTACATTATAACTATAACATTAAAATAAATATAAATTATAGTTTACTTTTTATTTATACTTTCATGTAGTAGTTTAGGAGAAGTTATAATAAAAAGAGATTTTAGAAATGGTAGTTTGAGAATATTAAATCGTGAATATCGTTTTCATTAAAAATTCCATAATTCAAATTGATTTGGTATCCTAGTCAGTATAGTAGACCTAGTAAATGGGAGAGTCTATTGGTAATAAATATGAAACACACCATGTCTTATAATATTTAAGAGGAATGAGAGGTGATGTGTGAGATTTATAAGTAGAGGGGATAGGTGTATTTTTAATATTATATTGAATTTCATATTATTTCAGATTACAAAAAAATAGTGATGAATATTGTGACTATATGAAGTAACGGATGTACATGAGTTCAAAAAAATATGTCATATATCATTGCATATGTGATTAATCGAGTATTTAACGTATAATACTAAATTCTATATTTTTTCCTTATTTAATTACTCTAAAAAATATCTATTTTAGAAACAAATTCATTGAATTAAATTTTTTACATGTATATTGAAACATAATAAATCATTTCTATAAAAATAGTTTTCCAAATATATGAATTTTAATTTTAAAATTCAATATTTATTTTTTAAAAAAATATAAAAAATTAAATATTTTGATCATTTTTCGAACCATCTAAAAAATTACTCATTGTATCATAAAATTATTTTATTATTATAATAAATATTAATATTTATTTTTATGACCATTTTATAAAATATAAAATTATTTAGAGTAATTATGTTTTTTATAGAAATAAAAATAATACATATATGGTTTTCAAATGTAATAACACTAATTTAAAAGACTTTATAACATTTTTTATGAGTTTCAATATTTAAATATTTAATATTTTTTGTTTATAAGATAAATATATATAATTTTACTCATTCATAAAAGAGAAAATATTATAATGGTACATTCACTATTCAAAAAAGCCAAATAACTTTTCCAATGGTTAATTTTCTAATATAATATTCATATATATTTTGGATATATAGGCTCCAAACTTCTTTTAAATAGCTCACATTTCATTCATCATTGATTCACTTATATTTTGAAAATATTTTAAATAAATTTTCCTTTTTAAGACGAAAATTTAATTTCAAACATTCTTCTTTATTTATACAACATTTTTCAAGAGATTGGTTATTCTAATTGATCGAGTAGATCCAAATTTCAAAATTTTAGATATTGTATTTCCAATTATTAACTTATAATAATATTTCCAACTAGTATGGATATATTTTTTATTTATATGTAATTTTAAAATTATTATAACAAAAAAAATTTGGTTTTATCATGTGGTTCATTGATATGATATATTAATAAATTACTAAGTGTGACACAATTATAAAATGAAAGGGTAAATTCCATTGATAAAATTATAAGTTGTTACATAGAATACCACAATGTTTTATTATGATGGCGGGTGACTTGTATTTTCCTTTTGGAGGAATCCAAAGAGTAAAGGTTTAGAAGGAAGTCTTCCATTAGGGGAACTCTCCATGAAAGTGGAAGTGGATACAAGATTTCCAACATAGCTATTATTGGAGCCCTAACATCCATTGTTCCTCATCCAAGAGGGGACTCTAAATGTCACATGCCTATATGTGAGTGGACACCATGAAAGTTTCTACATTGGAATGATGAATTCTATATGGTTTCACTAAATTGTTCCAAATCAGAATTGTAGAATATGTTCTGTCATCTGATTTAAATACCCAATGATATGATATTGTATGAAGTACGGAATGATTAAGAAGGATTGTGGCTGATACACCTAACTGTGAAAATAAAGTGGAGGTTCACACAAGATAGAATAGATATTCCAATGGCCAGTACAGTAAGTCTCCAGGGTAGGATCAAATGGGAAAATATATTTCTACACATCTATGAGATAGAATCACTCTCTCATTTGTGTGGTTTGGTTGACCATTATACAAAGATGGTCCACACTATGCTCAGTGGGGGAGGGGTGCTAGGTGAGTTGGTATCAAGATAGTTTCCCTCAAAAGAAACATATTTTTGTGATTTAGAGATAAGGGATCCTTGTGATGAGTAACAATTCAGTGGATTTATTAAATGAGGAGGATCCTAATAGAGTGGGAAAATCAAAATCGGTGGTAGTTTAATCGAATTTGTAACATCCCGTTGAATTCTATGTGTTTAAAAATAGAAATATAAATGTTAATTAATAAGATATGATAATAAATTAATATTCTAAATTAAAAATACTAATTTTATAGTCAATGTTTCATTTTCATTAAAATAATATTGTTTTTTAAATAGAACTATGTGATTATATTTTTATAACAAATCAAATGTTTTTTAATGGATAATAAAATTAATATAATTAAATGATACTAATGTTTTAAAAACAAAGAGAATTATTTTTTAAAATTACTTGAAATATAAAATGACTATGTTAAATTTTGGTCAGCATAACAATTTAAATATTTATAGATATATATATTGTTCATAATATGATATTTTTTATAAATTATAATTTGACATTAAAAATTTATTTAAATATGCATAAATATAAATAATTTAATTATAGAAAAGAAATTTATTTTAACATAAATCAAAACATAGTATTAAAAATTAAGTGTTTATTAAAAGGTAAACTATTATAAAGTTATAATTTTCTTGAAAAAATTATATTAAGTTTATTAAAAGTATAGATAATAATATTAATAATATTTGTTAAATGAAAACATTTTTTTAATTAAAATTATTTTATTCAATATATTTTTCTTATTTTTTGTAAATATCTAATTATGAAATAAAAAAATAGATATACAATTAAAATGATAATGTTTAATAAACAAAACAAAAAACAAAATGGAAATAAGACTTTCAATTCTGGGTTAATCGAAACCCATTTCTCATTCTCGTGCATAGGGCGTAGGTTGTCTTAGGGGGATATGTGGTTAATGAGGTTGAAGAATATTGAGTTAAGACATGACGTATTTGGTATAGATTCATTTGAGATGGATACCAGCCTCTAGTTAGGGTGGAACAATGTCGAGGGAGATTGGCCACTGGTGGCAGTGGTCTGAGCATCACTTATGAGGTTCTATCACGATTAGGGTTTGTCTATAGTATATTCTTTGTATATCTAGGTGAGGTTGGTATTTATTTATACATCATTATTATGTTGATATTATATTAATAGTTATATGAACTTCCTTATTATCCTTTTTTTTCATAATCATTTACGCATTTTGTAGACCATTCATCGTTTTTGCTGATTTGAGTTTGAATTTATAATAATTTAACATTTTTTATGTTTTTTAACTCTTTGATTTTATATTTCATTATTTTAGAAACGTTATAAAGAATCATGGGTTAATAATTTAGAATTTTTTAATGATTTCCAGTTTGAGTGATTTTTCTTGTTGCACCAATTTTAATTTTGAAAAAACTCTCAATATGAGCTTTGTCATCAAGAAATATATCTAAGCCATAAAAATAAGGGAAAATAAGATCTATCTTGATTTTATCCATTTTATATAGCTATATAATCATTTTCTAGACTATTATATATTTCCTTCATCCTGAAGGCTTCTATTTCATGCGATCTAAAGTGATTGTATGCCTAGAAAGGAAGCCAATATTAGTGAACCTCCTTGTTCTATAAAAATAGAATATAAAAACTACTAAATTTGTTTTAGCGTGTCAATGTTTTAGGAATAAATATTGTTGGTTCATGTTTTTGTAGTTAAGTTATTATAGTTATTTTTATTTAAATTACGTTTAAATTTGGATTTATTCTATAGTATTCCATTTCCATTATTATTTTCAATTTATTATTTCTTATGGGAATAATTTATTATACTGATATATTATATTATTTTTAGTTTTTTGTAATATTTTTCTTTAAATTTATATTGAATCCTATATTTTAGTACATGGTTTATAAGTGTTTCATTAGTAATTTCAATTTTCATACTAGAATTTATTTTTATTGGAATATTATTATTTTTAGGATTTAATATATTTTTGTTATGAATATATTGTTTTAAAAAATAGCTAATAATGAATTTATTTTCAAAATATATATTGACGCTATGTTTGGAAAAAAAATTATAGCGGATAGTTTTTTTATTATTTTAAATATTTTAATTAAAATTTATGTTTTATTTATAGGAAATACAATACATGAAAGAATTTATTAATCTATACACTTTAATTATTCTTATATATATAGACACATTTATCCGTTAATACTTATTTTTGAATGAAAAAGAAAATCATGTATGAATATGGAAGTTTCAAATAATGGTCTTGTACAAGATTATATTATCAGTTTATTTAGGGATTAAATATTTAATTGAAAATTTTTTCATTTTCCATTTTACGTTCATGCTTACGATTACTTATATATTATTATATATGATAATAAATTTACAATTTCTATTAATTTATATGATCGATTCATGATTTTACACTAATAATTTATGTATAACATGATACCATAAACAATCATATTTTGAATGATGTAAATGGGTATTTAGTATCATTATTAAATGATAGTTATTTAAATGACAGTGTTTAACATTTCATAAAAAAATTACTTTATTAGGTAATGAATGAATGTATAAATACATTAATGTTGATTAATCTTATTAATAGTCTATTCAAAGTCCTATTGACATGGGTTTTGATTATATCAAGACTCACAATTTATATCCCAAAAATGTTAATATTTATGTATGTATATAGATTAAAATATTGGTACATATTTTTTTAATGCATGAATAGTTTTTTAAAGAGAAAATATAGTGTAAATTATATATATATATATATGTGTGTGTGTGTGTGTTTAATGAAAGATAAAAATGATCTTATAAATATCAGCACTTGGACATTGTAAACATGATAGGGAGTGGGGAGTGAACCCATCCCTCATGAAACTTTGTAGGTCTTGATTGCCTTCAATTTTTAAATTGACTTCATGGTATTGTTTTTAGAAGCCTTCTAAATGTTTTTCAAAAATAACTAAATTACTCTTAAATCCTTTTAAAAGTATAATTAATTTCAATTTTTTTTATAGTTTATAGATATTTTGCAAATGTATTTATTCAATAGTCTTTTAGAAAACACATTACTAATAAAATTAAATCCTTACCCTTTGTGTTAAATTTATTTTCATAGGATTTGTACAGTTTTCCAAAGTCATATGTTTGACTTATGAATTGATAAAACACAATTGTTTTTATTTATTTCATTTAATTTTATATATTTTTGTTATGATGTATGAAATGTATCAAATTCTACATATCCCAAATTGGTAATTTTCTAGCTATGTAATGAACATTGTGTACTTTTTTACTTACATTTACCAAAAAACATTTATATGTGCTAAAACCTGGTAGCATGGGTTCAGGTCCTTACAAAACTCATCTTTAGGGAGGTAAATCTATGGGTTACAGATCAATTTTTATAACCAACTATTATGAATTAACAAGTAATATTTTCCAAATTTATAAATGTACCATTAGGATAGTGCAAGCTGGTCCATTTTGGTTATGAGGTGGAGGCATCCAAAGTTTATAAGAAGGAAACATTTGGATCTTTGTTGGGGAAACTAGTTTTGGAGATAATGGAACTAAGAGGGACAAAAACATCTAAATCACATTCCATTATACTTATTTATGAGGAGCCGCTTCATAGATTCCTAGAGGTGACTATATATGTTTGTGTGATACATAAAATATGGAATGTAATACTTAAAATCCCCTTGTGTAGTAGAATAAAAAATGGAATTTTTCAACAATTCCACATTTTTTTGGAATCCTAATTAATATTATGCACCAACATATACAGGTTTTCGTCTTAGGTTATATTAACAATGCCTCTGTGAATCTCAGGGAATCATATATGGTTCCAAATTACAAAAATGGGTCCCTAATAATATACTTTACATATGCCATTTTAGGCTATTAAGGATCTTCCAGAATGGTGGCCAATTTGATAAACGTGTTTAGATTTCTTACCGAACATGACATCGCTAAAAAATTCACCTAATATAAGCTGTATCTCTATGTAGTTGTGTTTATCATGGAAACTATCTTATTTAAAATTTACACCTAACTCTAAATGAAAATATAAGAAGTTATGTTCCCTATATACAAGGAATTTCAATGCAGGCCATGGAATCTTGAGGATCTAAATGTCATCATGGTAGCTAGAGGTGTAGAGTTGGTACCTAAAACATCTATTGATGATGATTATGGATATAATCCAATCACATTGGAAGGGTCAAGGTGTAAGAAATAATCTAAATGATAGATGTTTTCCTCAGTCCTAGGGGAGAATCAAATCATTATTATAGATTCCACATAGGGGGTTTCATATATTATACAAATAGAGGACACAATAATCAAAGTTATGGATACTAATTTTGGGTCTGGTTAGTTGAACCCTCATGACATAGAGACCATCCCCTCAAGACAGATGTCATAGGAGGAACCTAGTGTTGGGGTTATCTTGAACTGTAGATAGTATCAACTAATGTAGAGGAAATTGATGAAGTATATTTAGATGTTGGTGGGATAACCAAGATTTATTACACATAGATTATTGGAGCACAAAAACATCACAAATAACACTTCATGGGATCATATTTTCAACATGTGTATAACCTAGTGTTCAAAAGTGTGGAAGTCCTATCCCTCAACATGATATTTGAGGATGTACTATCTAGGCCCATGTGTATGCTATAAAAAGAGTTTGATTCTACTCACTATCACAAAATATCTTACGGTGGTATGTTAAAATTGGTAGTGGTGTATGATTTTATATAACTAGAGGATGAATTATTTAATATCAAGTTAATCGTCCCTTACATAGAGAAAACCATCATAAAAATGGGGTCACAGTTAGTGTTGGATAATGATTATTTATAATCTCTAGTTCAATAATTTTTGGCTGATAAAATAATGGTGAAAATATAGGTGGATCGGGTTTACTCAATGAGGAATAAGAGACAACAGAGGTGACTAATTATTAGATGGTCACTGATTAAACATGACATAGATAAGAAATATTAGAGTAGTTTGTACTGCAGGTCGACACATAGGGTCATTATCATTTAAATTAGGGTTATTCATAAATATTTTGATGAAAAAACCCTTTCAAGTTAAAAAAATAATTATATAACTTGTTCAAGATATGAATATTGAAATTGTTTCTTCCTTCACATTAAAGAAAAAATATAAAAAATATATCTAAACCCATTTAATCCATTATCAGTGTGAGAAATGTGTAATGAGTAAAAAATCATTCATATATATAAGATCAATATATTTTGGTTGATGTTTTGGGTTTTTGATGTTGAATCAATTGACATTGCAAATCCATGGGGATAGGATAACTCAGATAGTTCAATTTAACGTTCTCAATTTCGCCAACAAAATAGAAAATTTATGATAAAAAAACAATTGTGGGGTGGGACTTTAGACCACAATTATTTCAACATATGGGGGAAATTTAGGAAGTATTGATTAATGGAAAAACTCATACTCCATGAATATAATGTTTGGATATTAAATGTGGATATCAAAGAGAGATCTTACCACCTGTAAGTTTAACCATCCTATATTGAGCGGAAAAGAGGTCTGCAGAAGATTTTATGGGGTGTTGAAACCAACAGAGGAATAAGAAAGGTTCTACCATGGCATGAGGAAACAAAAATTCCTCCCATTAATATAAATATTAATGAATTTTTTGGGTTAAAAAAATAGGCAACTTTTCCAACATGAATGAAACGAGCCTCATGTAAATTTTAATTGACACACACTCTTAAAAAATAATAGCCAAGATAAAGTGTCACTATTATGTGTCATGATATCTTGAACAAATGGGATGCAACCTAATTGAATTCAAGGATCAATGAGAAATTTTCTCCCAGTCTATTGTAATAGATCATGACTAGGGATGAAGTGATATTTATGATAATAAAATAGAGTTTGGGGGTAAAGAATGTATATTATGATCATGTTGTATAGAACCCAATGAAAAAAGGATGAAACTAAGTGTGAATCTGAGTGAGAAACCATGTATAGATAGACCAAAGATGATTTGTATATAGTGTAATATCAAAATTCATGTACCATTGTGAAGTTGGAGTATTAGGGTAATACAACACAAACCAGATGAAATGGGGTGAAACACCATCCTTGGGAATAAAAAAGAACTATGATACATCAAATAACCATCAAACATGATGAAAATGAATATGAGATCGGTAACATGTAACTCTACCAGAGTAAAGGGATCAAATTTCCCTATGTATCCCATAGAGTGAGAATCAGTCCACACAGAGTTCTGGCTACTGGTGTGGTAGAACACCAAAACTAAAAAATGGGTTTCTTACCATGTGAGGGCTTAAAGGTATCACACAACATTAAATCACTCATATTTTATAGTCATGATTCTTAAAACATGTTTTTTTCTCGAATTTATGGTCATGTAGCTTCAATTGATGGGGGTGACATTTTCCATGTAGTGTGTAAGGAAAAAATAATCCTACTGGAATCAAAATCACTAGTGCTATATGGATTCCCTTATAAATATATTCAGTTATTTTATTTTTTGTGAGGTTTGAACCAAATGTTTTTTAGGGAGTTCATGATGAATTAAATGTGATGGAAAAACATCCTGAATAGAGGGAGAAAAAGGATCAATTAACAAATTATATTCTTCTAAAAAATGCATGATATTCATTGTCGTTATGCATTGATTGAAGGTAGTTGAACGGAATTGGTGAGTCATTAATTGTAATATATTCCTTGTATAAATGGAGATAGAAAGGATCCAATCACCACTTAGTAATCCTTTAAAAAGAATGAGCAAAGAATAATGTTTTGATACATTGACTAAATGTGTGATGTAGTCTATGTGATATGAGATTAAATAAATATATGACATCATTAGAGATTTTATACCAACATATATATCATCCAAAAGGTAAATACATAATTAATTGGGTTTGAACTTTGAAAAAGGTAGAGGTATACAATAAAACATCGGGGAAGGGAAAACCTAACAGGAATGGGGAGTTCAAATTCTAGTTTGGAAACCTAAAAAAATATAATAAATAGAGGCATATGGTTTTAAGCCAAGCTTCTAGGATGATTACTATATAGTTTAACATCATTTTTTAAGGATTTTGGACACATAATATTACATTATATATTGAGAATGATATCATGTCATTTAATATCATACAATAATTATATAAATGTGTGAGTGGGTTCATAAAGAATTAAATTTATCTTGATCCTGATGTGAATGGATGTCCATAAAGACCGATGTGATGAAAATATCCATTAGGAGGTAGACACATAATTTTATGTTCAGGATGCATATACTAGGGAATATAGATTAGGGTTATGAATCTAGTCTAATCAAGGTGGAATATCATATCCCACTTGAGGATATGAAACCTAGTAAGATCAATGAGAGTCCAGTCCATGTTGAATCATTATTAGAATATTTCAACCTATGAAAGGGAGACACACATCATTTAAGGTAATGATATATAGACCGATGGGGTGCGGTTCAGTTTAATATCAAAAACTAGGAATGTGGAAATGACATATTTTTTATTATCATGATACATGGACCAGAACATAATCAGTCCATGTGGCATGAGGAGTGATGAAACACTTGATAATAATTGAGATTTTCTGTCAACATAGATATCCAAAAAATGTGAAATTCATTCCTTATGGTCATGGAACATAGAAAATGAGTGATAAGGTCTTTATAGAATAATGGAAAGTAAAATCCATCCATGACTTTCGGGCCCAATTATTTCATAATAATTCCTCAAAGAGGGGGATTAGGTTTGTGCAGTTTACATTCATATTCAAAGACTAGTAAGGTCTCTTAACCCATAAATATGATGTGAATCATTCATGTGGGAAAACAATCCACTAAAAAACCTAATCCCACATGATCCATGTTTATTGTGGGAATCACGGTGTCAAAAATGATCACTCGTATCATATTAAAGTTCATAAATGGGTAGATGTGGTTGGGATATAAATGAGATAAAAATCATTACAAGAGACCCTATGCTAGGGGAATCCAGTAAGGGAATGAAACTACAATTCTGATTTTCCTTTTTAAAATAAAAAAATTCATGAGAGTGGTAATTTCATGGGTATTGGAGTCTATTTGATCAAGGGGGAAGTAGAGGGAGTAATTTATGACCACATGGTTATGAATGATAAGGGGATTGAATATCAAACTAATGATAACTATGATCCATGTCTTTAAACAACATGCTCTAATACTAGACTTTCAATGATGGGAGATAAAAAAAATTGGGTTAAAAATTAACTATGTATTAAAAATATGGGACTTATAATGTTTTTATTGAATTTCCACATGTTTATATACCAAGGGAATATAGTGGTACAATGGTCAATTGTGTCATCAACCTATGGGATCATTTTTAGAGATGGAGAATTTTAGTAATCCAAATATAGGGACACCCAATGTGTGAGTGAAAATAGAACTTGTTTTTATGTAGTGTTCAGTTCTCAAAGTTTTATTCCACCGGGAATTGATAACCACATGGATTTTATCATTAAAATAATTTCATAGAACTATATCATGATAATAGTTCCATCTTGTTGTCTTGTGATATAAAGGAAGATGATGTAATGGTGTTATCTATCCAGAAAGAGAGAGAAATATTTGATTTTTATTTTAATTGGTGTTGTGGATGGGATATAGATAATAGATTTGGTTGTCCCTAGGTATCTAATGAAATAAACATTATGCCATATTAAATAATCTAACATGGTGTCATATAAGATTGGTAACCCAAAGGAGAGGGTTTCCCTCTTTTGTTAGGATGATGATATAATTTTATAATTTAACAGGTTATACAATTATATGATATCTAAAAATATTATGAACATGCATCTAGGACCATGATATTGTGTAGTTTAACATCAAGAAATTAAGATATTGATTATGTATTTTAATATCAATTGGTGAGGACATGCTAGTGTAAAATATCAAAGAATGATTCTTTAATTGGGACCATGTAGTTTAATGTTATTCATTGAAGAAAATTTGGGTTGTTGGAAAGGTTCAATGCTATATCAATTTGACCAAGTCCTTTTATATTCGACATTACAGATAGGGTGGATCCTGAAATAACATGAAATTGACTGACCAATGTTACTCAATTGATAATGGAAATGAACAAAACTTATTTTACAATTAAATTTATAATTCAAATAATTATGGAATTCACTTTCGATTGTGGTGCTCCCAAATTATCCTTAGGAATAATCCATCAAAATTACCATATTATCTTGGGATCAATGATTATTAGTGGAAAAAGTGTTGAGGTAGGTAACAATGTCACTTTATACTATTAAAAACATACACCTCTAGGAAAAAATGATCATTTAGAATTTGTGGGTGTACAAGGGAGCTTGGGGGTATTAAAGAGGATGATAAAGGTATATAAAAAAGGATGTTGGAACAGAATTAAATATGACATCTGAATCATGAAGTGTCTGAAAAATGTATGTAGGTCAATACTAACCATATTCATAAGATTGGTTCCACCATCGGATTACATTTAATGGTTAATGAAGATTATGTTTAACCTCTGATAATTTCTTTGAAAATTTAGGATTTTAATTTTTCTTCCAAAAATTACATGTAGTTTATACCCTAGATAAGTGGAAAGCCTAAGGAGTTTTGTTTCGTTACCTTTATTTAGAAATATCAATTAGTGAGGGTTGAATGATATCAAATATTAGAAGAATCCATGAGTAAGGGTGGATATAGGGATGTTTCAGTATAGTTCAATATTGTGGGTGTTATTACAGTTAGCACTCAATCAAATTGATGGGGAATGGTAGTGAGTGACATTAAAACCTCTTCCGAAGGTGAGGGGGCACCCCAATGTCAATTAAGGACAATAAACTAAATGGATGGTTCTTGGACATCATAAATAGATGGGGTGAGATAAGACATCCATGACTAGGATTATCTTAAGGCATCCAGTCATCCCTATATATCCTACAATGTGAATATATACATATATTGTTCTTGAAACTCGCTATGTTAAAGATTCGAACTAAAAGAGGGGTTCCAGATCTTATGGGGGAGAGAGCCTAGTTGGATTGTATATATATCATACAAAAAGATGTTATTGATATAGTTTAATGTTATTCATAATTTAAGAGATTATTATTTAGTTTAAAGACTAATAGTGTAGAATAATGTTTTATAATTTAACATTGAGTGACCATAATGTTGGATGCATAGTATGATGTTATGCAGTATGGGATCTAAGTTGTAAAGATTAACTTCGTGCGACAAAAATGTGTTAATTTTAATAGTTAATGGTATGGACATTGATATTTTAAAACAATGATATGTTATGAAAGGCAATTCTTGAGTTATATTTCATTAGTGGGACTTGTGATACACTCCATGTCTTTGGGGATCAAGGAGTATGCACTACTAGAGTAAATTTATTGAATGTTAAAAGGGAACTCCCATTTTATCAACAAAATCAGTAGTTTTACTACATGTATTATTATCATTATCATTTACAACACCATGCAACCCTAGAAGAAAGTGTATTAGTTAAATGTTTACTCAAGTTATAGTCCACATGGTTTTGATAAACCTAGATGCTATGAATAGAATAGATCAAACTCTTATCTTGGTGTAATAGATATTCTATATAGGTTTTAGATCATTTCCCTTGTGCAAACTGATTAAATTATGTTTTTCAAAGACATTTTAGCTAGAAATAGTAGAAAAACATTTAATCATACTTAAACTAGGGAAAAAGGGGTCACATGGGTAGAATTTTGAGTCATTATATTGTTTTAGCATAAGTAATTGGAGATTTTTCAATATCGATCTTCTTATCTTGATTTATTTTATTTTTTAAAATATAAGATAGGGCTATGTTGAATAAAAATATATTTCTATTCACTGATGTGTAATAATAGGAAGTATGGGTTCAGTGGATGTTGTACATGGAATACAACTACACAAAAGAAGTGCCTTGTAAATTGGAACTATTTCTCATGAAGGTTTTCTATGATTCCAAAAAAAAGACTATTGATGTATTATTGTATGAAAATGACGTCAAATTAGGTCTTTAACTCCGTAAGTTGGATGAATTTAGTTCCTTTAAATATGATGAATGTTATAGTAATGTTGAACCTATACTATCGAGTTAACACTAGTGGGTAAGGACATATTAGATAATGTCCCCAAGTAGAACAGGGAATGGAATATGTCATTACGTGGACAATATCTAGTGACTAATTCATGAAGATTGTATAGATCTATGATTCCAAAATCATTATTGTGAATTCTATGGAGTCTGGAATAATGGTGGGCCAAAAATAGCCCAGCCTTCAGATCTAGTGTGATAGATTGAATAATGAATAGACATCCTTTCATGACACAATATTAAATTCATTCAAAAAGTGACTTATTTTCTATATATTAATTTAATAGAGATGTTTTCCATTAATGTTGCAACTGTAGAAGAACTGATTTGAGTTGGGACAATCATAGAGGAAAATATATGTTGCATTTGGGTTGATATAATCATACTCAAATAAGTATAATAGAACTGTTCCATGTTCGAGTTAATCAGTCTAAATAGTATTATATTTTTATTATTCATCATTAATAGGTGTGATTAAAGACCTTTACTATGAAAAACTAGCAAAAAGATATTTCACATCCCAGTTTTCCTCATTAGGAAGGATGGGGGTGTAAACATTATGATGTTCCATAGGGATGACCAATTAATCTTGGTATGACTCTATGTAAGTTGAATTAAATATTGATATGTATTGTTCCCAATAGATTAATGACTTTTGGATGTGATTCACCTTATGTATAGATGGTAATTGGTTCATAATCACATGACTGTTTTTATGTTAGGGAAAGAGGTCATTAATTCTGAAAGAATAATGACTACTAATCAACTTCATAACTCACATAGATTCACCTCTAACATGAAACTAAATTTCTTCATATCAATTGTTAATCGATCCCTGGTGATGTGTGATAGGCTCTCAACCTTAATTAGTGTGCATCGTTCTCCAATGGTAATGAGTGTGGGGTTAGGGGGAAGTCAAGGGGGGTGATGAAATCCATGCAATAAAAAAACCTATTAATTTTAGGGGATGAGTATTATCTTGGTCGATATACATGAGGAACCACTGATTTTAATCTCAAAACATTTAATTAATTGGTTCAACAAATTGGTTATATTTCTAAAAGATTTAAATATATAAAGTAAAACCCTTATAAGTTAGGTTCATAGTGATGAAATATTCAAGTTCATTTCCCATGAAATCCATATGAGTAAATAACCTGATTTTAAACTATGGGTGGATCATTTCCAACCATGTCGTGTGTCTAGTAAACATGGGATGGTTGATGATGTATTTTACTGGTTCAGTTAAAAAAATATGATGCATATCAGGGAGATGTATATATTATCATAGCTCCTAGGCCCTAAATTCAAAGGTGAGGACACCCATCATGACGAGAGAATATATATTACCAATTTCATGAAACGTGAAACTAAAATAGTATATAATTTTATCCCTTCCTATAGTGATCCTCAATGTTCAAAGGGGAGTGAGGGATCATTCTAGTGTTTTAACATAGAGTAAAAATGTTTTCCAATTAATGGGAAGAATTGGAAGTAGATGAAATAGAATACACTTTTTTAATTTAATTGATTTCTTTTATCATTAATAATCACATTGATATGTGATAAAAATTTCATGAATGTGGAAGAAGGATTAAATTTTCATGCTAGATTTGAAAAAACATTTTATGGAAAGATGATCTTGATAGCTTTGAAACTCATACAGTGTTTGAGGAGGATGCATTCTTCTTATAACCATGACTTCTCAAGGTATATATCAATGCATATATACCCAATAATGGTGCATAAACATTACCATAGTAAATCCCAAAGGAACTATTTATGTGTTTTATTTTCATGTGGGGTATAGATAATATTGAAAACATTCTCAATATCCATCATATCATCAACGTGTTGGAGGGATTTGACCGCCAATATAGTCAAACATAATTCACAAAATTTTCTAGGGATAGGCTAGGTCATATGATTCATATAACACTGATAGGTTACACCATAATTATTAAAACTGAAGGTAATCACTCTGTAGTATAATATTCCCCTAGGGACCCAATGATGGTTTATTTTCTATCTTCAGGAGCCATCCAAATTTCATTATTTCCAGAATACTCATCTATTATGGATAGGGCCTAAAAAATCTGTTTCATTGATCAGATACATCATAAATAATACATGAAAGACACCATTTACAATAATATTTTATATAAGGAAGGTTTAAAAAAATGTTTATATTATTTTACTAGACTATTTTGATGTTGGACATCTAGGTTGGGTAATAAACTTCAATAATGATGTAATCTTATAGTAGAGTATCTCATTTGGACTCAACCATATCAAACTGGGAAGGATGTATTATCCAGGATTCAAACATGAATAATTAGTGGCTAATAGTAAGGTCATGATAGAGAATATAATCTAGATGGTCATTCTATAGAATACTCCTTGTAGTTATATGAAAACACATCAGGGTGATATTTCTATGAAATAATGTATTGATAATACTCATAAGTATATGTAGTGGAACAAATATATGACACACTTCAAATATTACTTGGTTCCATGGTTCGATTGTATGAGGTTAAAAATGGTTATGGAGACGCATTCATCAAAGGAAGCAGGGGATTCATCCAA
Source organism: Viscum album (assembly GCA_963277665.1). Taxonomy (NCBI): domain Eukaryota; kingdom Viridiplantae; phylum Streptophyta; class Magnoliopsida; order Santalales; family Viscaceae; genus Viscum; species Viscum album. Next base: position 601,833,394 of record OY728125.1, read on the forward strand.
AAACACATCATTATTGGAATGAAGGATTGATAGAAGAAAACATTATTTAGGTATCAAAGAACTTAAGATCCAATAATAATATTTTTGGGGAGAATAATCTTTTGAAATGTGTTGCATACCTTCAAGATCAATAGTGACCGTGGTAATTAACGATATGGATCCAATTCAATGTGGACATCGTAAGTGTGGCCCAACAATAATGTCAAAATATAAATACATTGTCAACGTCTAATGGGTCAAACCTACCGTATGGAAGAAACAATTGTGTCTCAAATTATATTAACATTTTAGACCATACAATACACAATGGGAGTGTATCTTCTAGGTTTTAGAGATACTTATACTTTATAGTAATATGAGGTTATCAAAGAGCACTCATTTTACATGGGGATGATAAAAGGATTATGAATATATGGTGTCATCACATCTATTTAGTGAATTTAGATAAAAAATATTTCCTGTAAAATATTTGTAGTTATCTACTAAGGTGGATTTCAAGTCATTTAGAGCATTAAAATACTCAATTTTTTCAACATGGGGTTTTCTCCCTTCTATCTTGTAAAATCCAGCACCATGGTTTTGAGCATCGCATAACTCCAAAAGAAATACTTAACTATACATAATTGTTTACCAATTATTGATGGAGTAATTGACATATTTAGGATAAAAAAATGGGATTACCATTTGAAGTGTAATTAGGTCTTTCCCTAAAGTATTTTTTAGGTTGTATCATGTGAGACAACAATGAATTCAGTATTCAAAACTATCTCTCCACATTGGTTCATTAACCCAATATTTCATCAAAACTTCTTCACACTCTTACCATTTCCATGATGTTTTTGGATGGAAAAGTTCATATAAACCATGAGAAGTCCCATTTTTTGGATTTTCTTAGTTGAGATGAGGTTTTATTACAACGTTTATCGATCAAGAACCATTGAAACTCTACTTTATTGAACTCTATTAGTATTTAGAGAAGTAATATGCATGATTATATGATAGAATCCTTTTCATCCGAAGAGAAGGAGATGATATATTGGTATTCATAATATTTAGATACCATTTTATAGAATTTTTTAGGAGTTGATACAACAACTACAAACTATATTGGGATATTTAGAGCCTTTATGATCAGCTTATAATTTTCCATTAATAGGAATTGTCCGTCAAGTATTGATTTACATGATGGAATTAATAATATCTGTCATATTATAGAGTACCACTCTTTTAGTGGAATTTTAGTACACACTAAGGGTCTCTTAGTGATCAAAATCATGGTGAATCCCGTAGGATGGGGTGCTAGGCAATCACTTCTATTTGATATATTCTACTATAATGTGGACAAATTGGGTTGAGGATTTCATAGTTCGGGATGATCCATGTATGGTCATGGTTGAGTATAGATTTTTGTGTCCTAAAATTTTTTAATGGATGAGGTATATATTTAAACATCTGGGTGGGTCATAAAGGTATGTATAAATTTGTGAATATTGAGAGATAATCCTATTATGAATTAGGAAATTCATGTCATATAGTATCATCCAAAGACACCATTATTTAATGGATATATACTCAAGAATTTTTCATTCTAGTATTGATTTTATTTTCCCATCGACATAATGATTAGGAAGTTCATTTAGGTGATTACTTGATTGATTCATCATTCAACTTTACTAAATGGTATTAAAAATGATGGAATTGATAGGGTCATATTTACACTCTTAAAAAGGGGAGGCCTCAATGATTGGGTTGGTAATGAATCCTCCTACTAATACAAGGTACATGACGTTCTTGAGTGTGCATATAAAAATTTTAATTGGAAAATGATATTTATTTTCAATATTTTCCCGAAACCATATCTTTTTAGGCTTGGAGGTTTATGAAGATAATGAGTTTGATACTAGAGATGATCTATCCATTGGGGTAGAATCTATATTAGCATGGAATGAATGATCCTTTTACCTAAAACTAATATCTTTTCAGTCTATAAAATATATGTACTAATTATCATATCAATTAGAGATATCTTTCCAATCTATGTATTCTCCATATCTCTCTGTAGAGGATGAGGAATACATGTCTTGTGTAGAATGATCAACTAGTTTAACATTACCATTGACTATTAAATCCTAGTACAAACCATTGATTATAAAAAACCTAATTGAATATGTGTCTAGAGAATCTATAGTGGGAGAAAATAGGCCAGTAATTTCATAGGGTTATCCTATTATGAATTTATGATATTATAAAACATGTTAATGTTATTAAATACATCATAGTTGGAGAAACTTAGGAAATAGTCATCCAAAAATGAGTACGCCTTATTCATTTAATATATATAATAGAGATGAGATTATTGACCTTATTGGATCCCTTGGGTAACCATCATGTAGGGAGGATGATCATGAAAGGGAATTTCTAAAACGTAAACATGAGGCTAGATCTCTTGTGGTTCCATACTAATTATGAAAATAATAATTTCAACTCTCCTTGGATTCTGTGATGGTATAAGACATGGTAATGGAAGAGATTATTGCTTCTTCTTCTATAAAGATTCCTTGAGGAACTACGATCACTTTGTGAATTCATAATATCATCTTAGATTTTTATGGAGTAGTAGGGTAAGAACTAGATCATCCCATACATTCTCATTGAACATTCCAAATGATTTCTCAGGGGAAAAGGTTCATGTAGACGTAGAACATAAATCCATTTCACTGTGAAATGAAATATTTGATCCAAAAAATATCACACTATTTAAATTATGATTTTTTGAATGATGATTATCTTATTCAAGGAGGAACTAAACTAATATTGGAATTTAAGGAATATATAAACTGAACTATATAAGGATTCGTGTTCCATTCAGATATAAATAAAAGTTGAGCCTATTCAATGTCGAATCAAATTTCCAGATCCTAGTTTCTTTTACATATTTTGTGGTGCAAAAAATTGGTTTGCATTGATATAAAAAATGGATGTGGATTATATTTAGTTAACATGTATCATTAATGGTGGATAAACTTGGATTTCTTACTTTAGGGGGTGGAGGAGTTTGATCCACCCATTATTGATATGTATTCCTCTTATTCTAAACTGATGTTCAATGCATATCAATGGCATTAAGGTGAGTAGTAAATAAATGATGACATTACTATTATGTAATCAACATGATTATACCTCATGGCTAGTTTTCTAGATCGTGAGTTATATTGATGGTAATACAATGGTGGGAAGTCAAATTAATCCACTTGAGAAGGAACTAGGGGATATATAATACTATATCTCAATTGAGAAATGGAATAAGAGTTAATCACGGTTGAATGGTTAGATCATCCTATGTTTTAACTAGATAATAAATTGAGAAAAATTAGCTTCCATGGTTCCATAGGGGGTTATGGGATCATATGTAGAATTTTCCCTATTAAGATGGTTATAATCAAGGAGTTCAACACTGAGCCTCTTGTATCCCTTGAGTTTATGAAAAAATAGGCTATATTGGAACCTGTATTGTTTACCTAATTGTATTAGATAGAATATTTGGTACAAATATTATTTTACATTTATCATGGTTCAAATAAATAGTTGCGAGTACCTCATTAGGACCTCTGAGAAACATGACTAGTCCCTTTATTAGTTATCAAAACCAATTATAATTTGGACATGATGTTGTTAATCCTTTCTAGGATGTTCATATTCATTACATGCCTCATCAATAGCCACAGGATCAAACTTATTATGAGTATTATAGGTAAATACACACACTATGAAAGTGGTCAATGGTTAATCATTACTGTCATCAACATGTGGTCAAAAATGATGGGAGTGTTATTGCTACAAAAGAGATATGAATTAAAGGGAAATATTCTTACCTATCCTATTTTCTAATAATGGGATGATGCCTCTTACATTGTTGAATATTTAATAGTGATTCAAACACCATATGTCTACTGAAAACACATGAGATACCCATATGAACGTGGATATTGATCCACTGGTAGAGATATTTTATAGGCCCTTCAGAACTAGTCATGGTGAACTTAAATGTTCAGGTAAAATCCTATGTAATTTTTTAAATAGACCAGAATATAGTGGGATAGTTTTTAAAAAAAATAGAGTAAATTTTTTTTAACCTTAGTATATTGCTTTGGGATATGGATAAATGGGATATTTGGTGAAAAAAATTATAAATTAGTTAGTATCCATGATTTCCAACAATATTTCCTTGTCATATTCTTTCTTAGTAGGTCCATCTTATTCCCAATCAACCAATGATAGGATATAACATGACTAAGAATATGGGGGGAAGATGTGATATAGATTTACTATAGTGTTTGTACTCAGGGAGAAGATGAATAAAAAGAGATATTCTTACATAGAATGAATGATTTACCTCTGTAGGTGATGAAGGCATCATGACTCTATATAGATGATGATGAAAATCATAAATATTGACAGTAATTGAGTTCCTTGAGTCAATTGTTTTCAACAAAATAATTATCATAAACAATGGTGATACACTAGATATGTAAGTATCCCCTACAAGTAGTGTGGAGGTGGAGATAAAATATGATTAAGGTGCGAAGGGAATCTATAAGAAATGTCCAATAAAAGATAATAGAACATACTAAACATTAAAGAACATTTAAAGGGAAATCTTGACCTTATATAACACATCCTTGGGGATCAGCATCCTTAGATGACATGTGTGTCCCATGGTTAGGCTGGTGGAAATAGAAGAGTATATCAGGAATCATCATTCATTATAGATTCTAAAATATAGAGACTAACATGACATTGGTACCCTTTATTTTCCATCTGGTAATATATTTGACGTTTTCCATGAATGAGGTTCTAGGAGTAATGACGAGATCATCCACATGAATATAGTTGGAAGTGTTGGATGAACCATAATAGTGGTTAGAAGATCACAACCATGGGAATGAAATTTAGTGTTTTGGAGTTCATTGGTAGGGGTTGAACCACCATAGCAGTTGGAAACAACTCAATGTTGAGGAGACTCGACAAATTGTTCCCAATGTGTAGCTTGGTCCATGATCCTCACCATACAAAAATGTCCCACATTTTTTACGACTATTCCAGATACATTGAAAGTTATAGGGTCTGGAAAATATTTTGAAGTGGAATTCATTCGAGTGGGGATGCTAGTCTACTCATTGTGCTAGAATGGTGTGTCCTAGAAATCGTAAAGTGGTGTAAGGATTTGACCAAAATTTTCTATTACCAATGGGTATACATTGTTTGGGAAAGAATTATTTTACTAGTGGGAATCATCTATGGTGATTTCATGGCGGATTAAGATGTATTAATATCAAGAAAATCAACTACCTCATCATTAAGTTAGAGATAACTACGAGACCATTTTAGGATGATTCTCCCAAAATAGTAGTCAGTAAATATTTTACGATATTTCTCATATTCTCTCCATGCTTGTGGTAGTAGTGACATAGTTTTATAGCTTCAAACTCTTATAAAGTGAAGGTCCTTGTGGGAATGAATCGCCCTTTCTTTATTATACATACTATAGTGGTGATAACCCTCTACTAAATGTCCTTTGATGGAGAGGGGTGAGATTGTTCCTAGGGGCTTCGTAGAGGTATTGGTTTCATTAGGTGAATCATAATGTCTGAGAGTCTCATTTTTATATCTTTATCCCCCACGAATGTTGCATGATGGGGTATCCTACTATGCATTTTGGGTGGCTCATTTCTAATTAGAACATATAGAACCACCTTCTAGTGTAGTTCGGATGAAATAGATTCCCAATATGTATAATTTTAATCATTCTCTCCCATGTAATTTAGAATGGATTCACATATATAAGGTCTCAGACTAGAGATACAGAAAACCCAATATCTTCTCTCAATTACTAGAGATGATATTTATGACAACCCTGTTCTTTATTACATATCAATACATGATTTATTACATAATATTACACTTTATAAAACTCGAAAGATCGAGAAGACTAGCCTTTTTTGGGAATTATATAAATCACAAGATAACTTAAATAGATAAATACATCACATTTATTGGAAATTACCTTTATACTATCATACCTAAAACTATATTGGATAACTTAGGGAAATGCGTAATAATTGGGAGACCTATAATCCTCAATAATGGAATAAAAAAGAATAACATGAAGAAAAAATAAATGTTAGGAAATAAACATATCAATGGGCTATAAAATTAAACTAAATAATACATAATGATATAGTTTTATAATCATAACAAGGGAAATGTGGAAACAACATAAAAAATTTCATCATAAATATTGCACAATAATAAATTATATGAAATCCTAATAGAAAAAGTCTCTTAATGTAATCATGTTTAATAGATATACCAACATGACCAATAATGATACTATACATTAACCAATGCATTAGAGAATTATATATTTTTCTAGGCACACCCACCACATTCATTTCATACTCAAGCTTATGTGTTCCACATAGGTCATACATCATGGATTAATTTATCATAATAATTTATTCCATGATAATGGTGTATGGAATAAATTTATGTAAGTCACTAATAAAAAAGTATATGTGAACAAATATGAACACCATTAACAAAAAATTGATATGGTATTAACAACACAATTTGTTTGGCATTGAAAATAATGGTGATATTTTGGTAGCATAATGACCTCACATAAATATTCATAAAAATGAGTTGATGATGTGGAAAGGGATATCTCATAACATAGACATAAATGGGTTGTAATAAAGACATGAGAAAACATATCCCAATATTATAAATTGGAAATAAGAGGTATAAGGTGATGAAGAAACATGAAAAAAAGAAAATAATCCAAACTATAGTTTGACATGGTAAAGGGTGTACAAAAAGAATCATGGGAGGATTAATGAGAGCTAAAGGATTATCTCATCATTTATACATTAAATGTGATTTAAGGTGAATAAATAATTACATATCCCAACATAATTAAATTTAATTGAAGATATATATCACTAAAGATGTCCTTGAATGAATATGATAGGAGGGAAATCCCTTACATGAGAGTATTACCTCAAATGGTTGGGAGGGGATTTTTGAGAACACGGGGGAACCTTGGGGGGAATCCATATAGTGGAGGGATGAGTAAGTACATGCTACAAGGACTTTGAGAAAATACAAATGGTTCTTCGGTTGATTAATATAGGAAAGGAGAGGAATTTATTTATTATTTAGATTTTGGACACTACATAATAAAATAATAAAAACAAAAAAAACTTACCATGGGGTTTACCATGGATTCAGCCAAATGTTAGTGGTTTCCATTATTATTTGAGTCCACAGTCCTATACCATTATAATAATTCCCTTTTTTATGTGGAGGTGAGTCATACCCTTAAGGAATTTATTTTATAACAATAATATATATTAATATTTTTGGAGGATTCATAATGGCTTTGTAAAATAAATAAACAAACATAAAATCTAATTATTTTAAAGGTGAAACATAGAGTTTTCCATGGATACAATTTATAGTATTTATTACAACACAATTGAATCATTATTATGTCATAATACACACTGTATATTTATATGGTATTTAATTTTTTCTCGATATTTTACTACCTTGTAAAGTTATAGAAATTCACTATTAGATAATTTTTAAATTATAATTACAAAAAAATAATTTAATAAAAATAATTTTATAAATATATGTATTTTATCTTTTAATATAATAAACATTTTTTTTGAAATGATGGGTTTTTGTTACTTACAAATTTTAACCATTAAAAATTTACATTTGGCTTCATAAAAATTATTATATCATTTATAGTTAATAAAAATTATTTATTATTAATATTTTATTCAGAAATTATTTATTTTAAAACCTATTTAATTAATAAAAAGAATTCATTTATTGAATTTTAATATAACATAAAAATAATATTTTTATTGAAACAATGTTAGAATAATTTTTATGTTAATATAATAGCATGAAAGTAAATTCCTTGTAATATAAAAAATAATGTGCATACTCATGTTGTATAAGTTTTTGATACATATCCCTTTAATACACCAGTAAATTCACAAATTTTAAGGTTCATGATTGTGAGACTTTCACAGGATGGATCAACGTAAATGGTTTGGGTCGTGATGTTGATGAACAAAAACTTCTCTCATAAATTGTTTTGTTCATGCTTATGTTGTGCATATCATATTTGGATTGGTCAAGGTTAAAGCCCAATTATTCAATCTCCCATGAATGCACGGATAAATGGGATTCAAAGGGTAAGATCTTACATGTTGAGGACATCAATTACTTTGTCTATATCAATTTTGTTTAATAAATACCTATATATTTACTAATCATGTGATCATTAATCAATGGATATATTATCAACAATAATTATTATTGATGGTCTTAATATTCCACTTGTATTTAACAAAACCAATTAAGTTCATGTCCATTCTAGAGCCATATTACATAATAAGATATTTAAATAAATAAAATGTAGAATTTTTTTTATAACAGTTTGGTTCGTTACAATTTTCTCCCGATAAAAAATTTCACCATTTAAATTTTATGTCCCACGTTAAAAATATACTAAGTTATATATTCATCATCACTTCCTCCAATTCCAATATCGATTTTCCAAACTTGTCGTTTCTCCACAAAACATTCCTCAAGTGAATTGTCTTGTTTCTTATGACATTGTATCTATGATCTAAGAATATCACAGGCTATTGCTCATATGATAGATCATTATCCAATGGAACCACCTCTAGATTTAGTTCATGTGAGGGGTCTGGTATGTATATTCTCAAGAGGGATACATGGAATACATCATGTACTTGATATATATTAGGTGGGATTGTATATTAGTAGGCTGCCACTCCAATGAAATCAAGGATCTCAATGGTTTCGATGTATCTTGGAATAAGCTTACCTTAATCCAAAATTTCATCACATTATTACATGGAGATATTTGGAAAAATACCATGTCCCTAACATCAAAATCTAGGTCTCACTGATGATTGTCATCAAATCTATTTAGTTGACTCTGAGGAGGCATGATGTGCTGGTATATGGTATTAATTATTTCCAAAACTTCCTCAAACATTTAAGTTCATAGAAATTTAAATTCCCTAACATCATCCCCAAATGCAGTTTTTCTTCTCCTCTTCCCATAAAGGGCTTCATATGGATCCATTTAGAAGTTCAAGTGGAAATTTTTGTTGTCAGATAACTCGACTCCATGTATCCTTTCCATTTTGTGATATATATCTGTGCAAGTTGACCAGGATAGAAATCCTCTTGAATCTCAATAAAATGATCTAAATTTCCGAGATGATCCACAACAACCCATAAAGCATTTCATCAATGGATGTCTCCATAAGTATGGTAAAAAAGTCCATGGTGATGTTTTCCCTATTCAATGATGATATGGGTAATCATTACATCATACCCTTATACTTCTGGCATTGATCATTCAATTTCTGTAATATATGTAACAATGATGTATATTCAGTGATCTCCATATTCATATGGTCCAACTAATAGTTCTCAATGAGATCTCGATAGAGCGTTGTGCATCCTGGGTGAATGGAAAAATTCAAAAATCGTTCTTCATCCAACATTTCATTATTTAACTCACGATTTGAAGGAATACATAGTCATCAACCGTATCTCGCAATTCCTTCTTCATAGACATTAAACTCTAAGGATGTTCATGTCTATTTAGATTTCACATTTTTCTGAACTCCCACGTCATTTCTTTGAGAATTCTTTACCTTCTCCAGAATGGAAGATTGGGATATCATTTGTGAAAGTAATTATGACATTAATTTTAATATGATTCCCATTTCAATACCTTAAATTTATGTGAAGATAATATCCCTCTAAATTCCTATCAATGATACAATTTATGGATCCTTTTCTTTAATGATAATTTCCCCCTTTATTGGAATTACCTTGATGGTAGTGGATTGATAAGTGATAGTTCTTTATCATCTATAACCATCTTCATTGGAATATATTTATCTATTAATGTATGAATAAATAATTTCTGATTTTGTGATTAGAATATATTTCACACTTCTCCCTACTTATATAGTTCCTCCATATTTTCAATGTTAAGATCACTGCATCTAAATCTAGGCATGTTTAAGGTAGTTATGTTTATGAAAATTCCTCTTCTATAAAACATAGGCAATGAATTATTCATACTAAATTAACATATATTCCAATCCCTTCTTCAAAGAATCACTGATTACAACAAAAATATCTCCACTTGTACGTATTATTATGTCTTGTATTATGATAATCCTTCTTTTCAGCTTTGTGAATCTCTTTTCTCAATCATCATTACACACAAAATTGACTTCCTTATGAGATATCTTGGTAAGTGGTTTTTTCTAATCACATTTAATATCATATAAATTTGTGATAATACAAAAATAACCTACGAAATATAAAAATATCTATCACTGATGTTGGATTTATTCATCCGTCAAATACTTCTTAATTTTCTGGGTCCATATATATCTCATTACTAATGATGATGTTCCTAATCATTATGACCTATTTAAACTAAAACCCATGTTTTATTTATTTTTCATAAATCATCTCCTTTCTCAAGGAATTTATCATAGTACTCATATATTCCTCATTATCCTCCTTTATTTTACTGTATATTATAATATAATCTATATATACAACAAAAAATATGTCTAGGTAATCGATGAAGACTATATTCATCAAGTCTATGTAATTTTATGGATCATTAGGGACTCTGAATGAAAATAATATTGACACTTATTACCCATACCTTCTACAAAAAGACGTCTTGGTGATATCCACATAGTTCCACCAATCGTGGTAATATCCTAACAATAGATTCACCATCGACAAGGATCATGCTCCACATAAATGAACAAAAAAATCATCAGTCCATGGAATAGGAAACATCTATTCTATATTTTTACATAGATAATGGTAATGCACCATGTATACAGTTTATTAAAAATTAGGCCTCTCAACTCAAAGGATGACTAACCAATTCCTCAAAAAACACATCATCATATTCCCTAAAAATTAGTCAAGACACTCTAGATGGTTATTTCAATAAAATCAATCATTTGATCAAGATAAACATGATCATAAGGAAGTAATATCTATGCTTTATATTATTGTGTTTTTCAAGGTTCATCCCCCTCCATGCACTTGCATATAATCGGGGGTTGATTCGAAATATGGATAGGGAATTCCTTCTCACAGTAATCTATGTTGTCTCCACATAGGGAAAGCCAATCCATACTAAGAATAGCATAAATTTCTTCCAAAGGGAGTATGATAGTGTTTAAAATGAATTTCTACCAAAAAATTGTGACAAGGGAGGAATTATATACTGTGGATGAAAAAATTTCCCCTCTTCCATTTTCACTGTCATACCTACTTCCATACATTGTGGTTGTGTTCGAATAGTTATAATAAACTATCATGAAATGAATGAATTCATATAACCAAAACCAAAAATAATGTTCACTATTATTGAATTGATAACTATCATACCAGTCAACAATTCATTGTCATGATCCACCTAAATTATTGTGATAGAAAATGAAATCCCTTTCTACCCAAAATGTTGTTGGTTGTCTCAGAAAATCATTTGATTGGGTATTTATTAAAAAAGTCCCTAGCTCCTTGAATTTGAATAGATAAAAAATGTGTAGCGGGTTGACCAGATAATTCCTTTCATCCATCACGGTAGTGGGTTCTCATATCAATAATTTTTTTCTATGTTCCCATCCTTCCCCCGCATGAATAATTTTCTCATTACCATAGGAAATTTCCAGGTTTTTTTTCTGCACCATTGACACGTGGGATTTTAAATTTTATTGGCATAATTATATTTATAAATTTGATATCCAGAATTAATATCCACATGAAATTTTTATCCCCATGATACCATTGATATTCATTGATCTCTATTTCTACTTTAAGGGAACATTAGGCAGTTTCCTCATATCTACTAATGTATAGGGTTTCTAGGGATTTTCATAGACTTGATTTTAGCAACCCAAATAAGAGGTGAAAATTGAATTTGGGTTAGTGATAAAGATGGAGGCACATCAAGAAAGTCTTGTGATGTTTACTTCTCATGAGCCTGTAGTTCCTTCTTTTTTTCATGAGGGTGGGGAGATATGATTCATTTTTAAGTTATAGAGTGTGAGGAATATATATATATATATATATATATATATTTGTAATTTTATCCTCTATATTGCCCTGATCTCATCCACAATCTTCATATTCTTGATCAATTTCCACCACTAATTGGATTCTCCCACCATATGATAAATATCTGGTAGAACCTTCTCTTTTTCAGAACATTGATGTATGGAGAGGGCTTTCTCAATAGAGTTGTCCATTATTCTACAATTAAGGGATTTGATGAACCATTGATAGTAGAAGGCATTTATTTGATGAAGCTCCTGATTTTGGATTTTTTTCAAATTAGGGTGGTTTGGGTTTTCCTTCTAATTCAGTTTTATATTCCTAATGGAAATTAGTAGATAGAGTGTTGTTATAATGTTCGTGATTCCCGCTCCCATCGGGTTTGGAATTTCATTAGGGAAGTCATCAAATTATCCATCCCATTTAATGTTTTCTTTATTCACCTATTTTTAATCATTGGATAGAATAAAAAAATATGGATTATTATTCTTAAACAATTAAACACATAAAGTATAATACAATGAAACAAATGGAGTACACTATAGATTAAACGTTTTTTAATAAATTATTAATTTCTAGGTTTAATATATGTTATACATGGTATATTTTAGAGAATTTATTATTATGGGTAGTTATTTATTTCCTAAATAATTTTTCATAATGGCCTTATGAATTTACTAAAGCAGATCACTCATGTGTCTCAAACCAAGTGCACAGTAAGGATGGTTTTCATGTACCATGTTACACCATGTTAGGCCTGATACATATTATTAGAGTAGTTACCCCTAGGAAAATATGTTCTAGAATCACATATACTTGTAATATCTAGATATGTATGTATTTTCATGATATACTACAAAATATATTCTATCCAAAACATAGTGATATTCATTTATACATAGTATAATCCATATTTATTTTGGTATAGTTTTCTTTTCCTAATCACAAAATTAACTAAACATTTCCACTAATACTAACTACAACAACAATATTATTTTTTTAAAACTAATAAATGATTTTTTTAACAAAATTACATTTAATACAACCTATACGATCATGATTTTAAGATTATTTTGGAATTAGTTACATTAGATGAAAATTTAATGGAAAAATACTTCATCTTAATTGAAAACATCTGTAACATGCTCATAAATAAAACTGCATGGGATTACCGGAGGACATGTATAAGAAAGGGGTGATCTATAAGTACCTATAAGGTAAAAAAATCAAACAAATGAGAATGATAATACATGTTATTCAATAAGAAAATCAATGGGGAATTAAAGGAACATGAATAATAAGTATTCATCTAACTTGATAATCATAACGTGGTAAATGTGGAAGCAACATGAAACAATTCATCATGAATATTGTTCAAGGATAACTACCAAGATATCATAATAGAGAAATTACCATAATGGAATCTCTTTTGATACCTATCCTAGAAAGATGTATCATTGTAAAATATAAATGTTTTATGAAATATTTTGTTTAAATAAATTTTCTTTGTCAGTAGCCTTATTTTCACAAATTCTTGAGTTTAAATGAACTTTGATATTCCCTTATTATAAAAATATTGTTATAGACTAGTTGTTAATATGGTGAGAAAAATTATAAGTAACTTATGAAAAATCATTAAGAATTCATTGGCAGTTAATTATCTATGATAAATAAAAATCAATTAGATGTTTTAGTTTTTGGGTAAATTACATTTGGTAATGAAATTAATGATATATATGTGTTATATAATTAGTAAAATATTTTTGGTATTCATCTGCTGGATATTTCAGTCATAGGGTATAAATAAAAAACTATTTTATGTATAATAACCTATTTTTCAAAAGTAATATTTTACACATTTGAATGTAGAAACCATTTTAAATTAATAATTTGACACATTAATAATGTTTATATAACCAAATAAACATGTTATTTTGAATTTTTTTAAAAATATTTAATTTGGAAAAATTTCGTATATTTTTCTAATAACATTCATGTTTTGAAGAATAGTAAAAATATGCTAAATTTTATATAAGAGTAACTTTTTTCATTGAGATGATTTATATAGTAATATTAAAATATTAAATGTTTTAAAATTATTAATAGAATATATTTTTACAATTTAATATAATTTATTCCATTAGCATTAATTTTACATTGAATTTATAGGAAAAAACATTTCAATCTTTTGAAATGTTTTAACTTTTAAAACTCGTTTTCTCATTCCAACAATGAAATTAATTGTAAATTAATTACTGAAAATTCTATGTTTTTAATTTGGAAAAATGGATTCCATATTTCAAATTAGAATTTCAAAATATTCCAAATACGTAAATTTTATTTTTGATGTCTATGAAAAGTAACTTCAGTAATTATTTTATTTACCATGTTTAAAAGGTAAATATGGTAAATAATGGTAAAAACTAATAATTTACAATATAAAACTACCATAAAACCTCTCCTAATCCACTTGGATGTGATATTTAAGTCCATGGGTATAATTAGGTGTATTTGTGTACCATTTAGATTCAGATGGATGATAAAATGACATTTTATAAGAATTAATTTAATGTAAAGATAATTATAACCCAAAGACATATCTTTTTCATAATTGACTTAAATATAGAGTTATATAACAAATAATTGTGTCTATAAATAGTCATTATAAATATACAAGTATTTACTACATCATGTTATTTTATTTATAATTTTTAGACATTAGATAAATATATTTATTTATGATACAATTATGATGTAGTGATCACCTCATTAATGAATGATTCAAATAAATAAATTTATAAATATTAATAGAAAGTTAATTTGGTTATTTTAATGTCATCCAAAAATTTTATGAATGATAGTGAAATATTATATTTGAGCTAATGACTTTGTTTTGATGGAATTAGGTTGTTATGATTTTTTTTTTAAAAGTCAATTATAAATAGTTTCTAAAATTGACATAATTCATAACATCAAATATAAAATAGATTATTAACTAATATTAAATTCCAAAAAATCTATGATTCGGACTATTAGATAATATATGTATAAATATTTCATAATTTACTATTTTTGGGTATTTTTACATGATATGGTAATTACATTATCCAATAATGTGTAAATAACATGATATAATATTAAGATTAAAAAGTGAAAAATAATTGTTAAATAAAAAATATAAGGAAACAAAAAAATTCTAAACATGTCAAAAAAATAATTGATGATTGGTATTCGAACCAAAATCATCTTTTATTTCAATTATATATGTGTTGGACCATTTTTAGTTGAATTTGAATTTATAGTAAATTAGTATTTTGAGAGTTTCATAAAGTTCCCCTATCAACTTTTACAAACGGGCTCCTCCTCCCTCTCCTCTTCACTCCTTTTTGAGCTATCAATATTGGAAACCCCCTTCCAATTTCCCCTATAAACTCTCTTAGTTAAATTCTAGACGTTCTGTTATTCTCAAAAGACCAATTCTAGTTACCTTAGAAGATCATTAAAGGAGGCAGATCAGGGAAGAGGTAATGTCTTCTACCAATTCTTTCAAATTAATTTCTACTTCTATTTTCTATTCTTTATTTTCTTAATTATATAGTAATAACATAAGTATCAATAATATACTGATATGTTATTATAAATATTAAACAACCCTATTTCATCTTTTATCCATCCTATGAAAAATGAAATCACCGCACGTGCGTACGTACGACATACCGTCTCCATGACGTAGTGTATTATGTTTTTCACCACCACCTTACATGGATGGGTATAATGGTGGAAATAATAACTATATATGATTTTTATAAAAACATACTAATTCTGATATACTATACACCATCCACTTGAATACCATTCAATAATTATGAGAACGATATCGTTGCAAGTGCGTTCGTACGACTTACTGTCTATACAGTGTGATGTGATTCGTTCTATATAATATCCATTAAATCATGATTATATAAT
Organism: Viscum album; assembly: GCA_963277665.1. Taxonomy (NCBI): domain Eukaryota; kingdom Viridiplantae; phylum Streptophyta; class Magnoliopsida; order Santalales; family Viscaceae; genus Viscum; species Viscum album. The sequence continues at coordinate 601,849,582 of OY728125.1, forward strand.
TTAATATAATAAATAAATATTAAATTTATTATAGTAGTACCATTCTATAAATGATATAACTATAACCCAAAAATATTAATAAGAACTTATCTAACAAAACATACATAAGAACATAAAGCAGTTAATACCCAAATAACGAGTAACAATAAAATGTTACGAAAATGAATGAAAATATGATCATAAATGTTATCATAAAAATCATTATGATTATATAATGAATAATTAACATTATATAAATCATCATATAGGAGTTTCTGATATATATAAAGTATATCAGACCGAAGTTAAGGGATAATTATTCAATCTCAATTTTATCCAAGATTGTTTATATGTTAGTATTTACTATGGTAATATTTATCATCAATTTCCATGTTTTATATGAATATTATCTTAAATTTTTTTAATATTAATATATGTATGTTTAAATTAAATTTTACCCATTTGTTCCTTTAAAAAATGTTTTGGAAAGAATCATTCTTATGTTTACCATATGATGTACTTTGAGTACATTTCCTAAAAAAGAACAAGAAGAATGTTTTTTAACATGTACATCATGAATGAATTTTTTTTTCTTTCAGAATGATTTATTTTCTTGAAGATTCCACTAAAATCTTACAAGGTTATTTTAACATAAAATTATTTCTTATAAAATTGTGTGATATTATGAGGAATGAAAACATTTTTGAAAAAGAAATGATATTTTCCAAAGGAACAAAGCTCAACTATTTTATCAAAATTATTTTCCATATAAGATGGCATAGTTTTATATTTCTATCAATATTATTAATTTGTTTTCATTGTCTAAATGAGAAATTTATTTATAAAATTCTTTTATCGATAGTTTCATGATTGATTTATGTCTATAAAACACACCTAATTTCATTAGGTATACAATAGTTAATGTTTTAATAATTTTTTAGAACATGTAGGAATAGTTTAATTATGAGATGGGTGGGACCTATATCTATGTCCAATTCATTGAGTAATGATTTATATCTCAAGAGATATGTAACGACCCAAAAATTCATTAATGAAAATTCTTTTTGGTCTATTTAAATACATTCTTTTGTTTATATAAAATGTATGAACTTATTTGGTTTTATTTTATGGATTTTAAAATAACATTATGAATTGTAAAAATTTCAAATATAGCCATTGAATAGTGATCACACGATTAGTATAAATATAGGGCTTTAACAAATCCAATTTACAATGACAAAGGAAGCAATGGCCTCATCCAGTATACTTTCCAAGTACGAAGCCCATTTTTCAGAGCTCAGAAAGGAGGTGGAATCATTAGGAATCTCTCTTGACCAAGCACAAGAAGGTCTTGAAAACATTAATCTTGAGCAGAACATAATACAGGAGAAGTGTAAGTTAATAGAGATTACTACCCGAGAGATGTTATTCGGGCAACCCCAAGAGTTTTTCCCCATCACACACCTTACCCTTCCGTCTTATGATGGGGCTATAAGGGGTTATGTAATTAGGCCCTAGCACTATGAATATGTAAATTATTCTTCTATTGAGAATATTCATTCTTTTTATTGTTACTTTGTAAATAGTTTTTAAAGCACAAATAGTATTTTTAGTTAATATCCAACTAAAAAATATATTTGGATGAAATAATGAATTTTTGAATTAAATAATATTATAATAATTTAATATTATTATTATTATTATTTAATTAATTTTTATTAAATTTAAATTATTCTATAATTTTATGAAATCAATTGTAATTTTTATTAAGGTTTGAAAGCTGTTTTTGTCAAAATACATGAATTTTCGATAAATGTCAGTTTTTATACTAAAAGTAAAAATTCACATATTTAAAAAATTATTTAGATAAAATGAATATTATTTTTGGAATAATGATGTTGAAATTATCCAATGGTAATTTTTTCATAATTTTCTGAGACAATCAAATTTTTGGGTAAAAATTAAATACTGTTTAAATATAATGTGTTTTATGACATCATAATGACCAAATAGTGACGTAATAAAATACTATAAATATAAATTTCTGACAATATATTCATTACAATTAAAATAATACAATTTTTGGTTTTTCTGATTTATTTTACAAAGATTCAGTTGTCCCTTTAAAGATTATAAAACATTTAGTCTTTTTAAATTGTTTTCCTCGAGAGTGTGACTCACCTCCACATAAGAAACCCTATAATTTTAAGACGTTTGGAAATTGGCCTTATAAAATATTTTTTTCCAATCCCCTTTTTAAAGAACCATGGTAAAAACCATGGTGTAGTTTGTGGTTTTTATTAGTTTAATGTGAGATGTCCCAAACCTAAATAATAAAGAATTCCCTCTCCTTTCAAATTTAAACCCACCCAAGCTCCCACTTAATCTTCACTCAAATTTTTAGGATATATACCAACCCCTTAAATCCTCTATCTAGAATCCTCCCAAGGTTCCCCAAGCTTTCAATAATCCTACCTCGACCCTATCCCAAGCCTTTGAGTTCACACTTACAAGTAAGGGATTTATTCCTTTCACATTTTTGTCTAATATTCATTAAGATTTTATGCCCTTTTATTATCAATTATAAATTTTGGGGTATGCTTTCACACCTCCCCCATACTCACCTTTTTATGTTGGTTGGATGAGAGTCCCCTTTCTCTCTCATTAAAATCCTTCCATGTACACATGTTACTATGTCGAAAATCGAAATGAAATTTCTCTCTCTTAATTATCATACTAGTAATTGTTTTGTATCATGAATCAAAATTACATTAAATTTTTTGGGACATGTATCTATATTCCCCCCTTACTGTCCATTTCATGTACATATTATGTGACACCCCTTTCTGTCCCATCACAAAATTGTTTTTGAATTCTTATGTCCCGTTGTTATGCTGCCAAAATTGAACCACGTTTTTACAATCCAAAGTCATTGTGTAGTGAATACCATGCCAATTTATCTATCAAGGGTATTTACCTTTATGTACATTTAATTATTGATTATAGAGTTTCATGTATTAATTTCACATTTCTTTATCATGGAATAAATGATTATGTTTAATGAATCCATGTTTTATGATCTATGTGGCTCACTTATGCATGAAATGAAATGATTAAGAAAGGTTCCACCATGATAGAGATCCAATGCATTGGGTAAAGATTAGTATCTTGATACGTCAATTTCAATGAGGTTTTACCCATTCTAATTCAATTTCATTGAGTATTTACTCATTCTTCATATTCATTGAGCCTTAGCTCATGCTAAAATCATGTTAAATGTTGTTGCCACATTTCCATGTTTTGATTTTCACGCTTTATCATGCATTTTTGTTTATATTTCTCTTATTCTCCATTGATATGAATATTTTATAGCATGTATTGTATTTCTCATGTTATTCTATTTTTATTCCCTTAATGGGATTTATATTTTACCCTTTTCTTATAAATGTCCTCAGGTTATCCTATGCAATGCTATATATTAGGGAATGTAGTGGTTAGGTAAAGGATGTTTTCAATAAGATGTCGCATCCTATGTTTTATGTTGCTATGTAATGTTCTTAAGATGCAAAGAAACATGACCTCTTGATATTCTACATTTTATCACATGATGTTTTCTATGTAAAAAATCATGTTTATGAGTTTAATAAAATAGTTGGGTTGTCAGATATGGTATAATAGGATAAGTTTTATTATTTTTAGGATTAGGATTAGAAAAACCTAGTGAAGCCTTAAAGAAAATAGTAAGTATAATAAAAACATACCTATTTTTTGGTGGGTATTGAGTAAATTTTTTATCACGAAAATAAATCCATGTCTAGATACGAGCAGTTAGAGGTGGCTCTGGCACAGATGTTCCTTGGGGTAAAAAACCCAATAAAGAGTGTTAGGCTTAACCCGGGGTATCCTGGAACAAAATAACAGGCCGTGCTGGACTATTGGTTACCTCACTCATAGAGGATATGTATTGGTAAATTTATAGGCTTATTATGAACCATTATGAAGTGAATAAAAAAAGTACCCTAATAATATATGTTAGAAAGTAGACCATGGATAACATTTATTTAAGCCTATAGATTCATAAGTTATGGAAATAAAATATATTTATAAGTCATATGATTTTGGATTATCCTTTATGTGTTACCCCTAAATTTTCTTTCATTCTAGGCAAAGGCCGATAATAGGAGGATTCGAGAAAAGAACCGATGTGAAGGCCAATTTGATGACTGTTCTAATGAGATACCAAATCTGATGGGAGCGGGAATCACATACATTGTCATGATAGTGTCTCAGTCAACTCAATCATTAAATAGAAACATGGTTTAGGATGAATGTTCAACCCCCCCCCCCCAATAAAGAACAAATCGTTATCAAGATATTCATATGGAAAAGGCCTCCTAGTTTTAATGGATCCCTCAATCTCCAAACAATGGAAGAAATCCACTGAAAAGATCTTCTACATCCATAAATGTTCTGAACAAGAGAAGGTTATTATGACATCTTATCATATGGAGGGTTAATCCAATCAAGGGCGGACATTGATAAAAAATACGGAGCCTGAGGGGGATATAGAGTCATTTGAATGAAAGGATTTCCGGAAGATGTTTTTTGATAAATATTTTCCGCACACCCTCCATCTTAAGATGGAAAGGGACTTCTTTTCCATCAATAAAAAAGATGAAGAATATATCGATGTGTATGAGTAAATCTTCAGAAGTCTTGCACGATACATTTTTGGAGATGTCATCCCCCCCCCCCCGAATGAATGGTTGAATGCTTCATTTCTTGGATGAAACATAGCCAACGGAAGGCCCTGGTGATCTTTGACTTCAACCGCAATGGGGAAATTGTCTGATGTGCCTTCAAGGTTGAAATGGAGATTAGAGAATCTTAGGGGTATCAATGGGATAAAAAGTGTAATGTGGACTTCAATTCTAGTGGTCTGATGGATATATGCAATAGTGCGAAGAAAATATAGTACCCCAGTTTCCAATGGTTTGGAAAGATGCACCTTAGAAATTGCCTAAAGGGTGTGATGAAATGCTTTAGCTGTGGAAGATAAGGGTTATGTGCTATTAAATGTTGGCAAGAATAACCTGCAACTATGATAGAGGAGAGGAATTATCCGCTCGACCATCAACGCATTGTTTGTTTCTTCCACTACAATGAACCGAGGAACTTTCCAAACAAGTTCTGTAAGCCAAGGGTTTTCAGAGGCAACCAACAACCTCAAAGGTAGCAAGGGCGATATTTTTGGAATCACTACTACCAAAGTGAACCCCGAAAACGAAGTGGTGAAAGGTAATCTAATTATTCATTCAAGAATAGGAAACATAGTTTTTGATGAATGTTCTATGCATTATTTTATATCCCGAAAGATTAGTAGAATAATCCCAAAACCACAAAAAATCATCAAAGTAGTGATGTCGTTGATTACAGTAAATGGGGAAATCATTTCATCCCATGAATATAAATCATCACCTATCATAATCGGTGGATTGAACTTCCTGGTGAACCTCATAATACTCTCTCTGGTGGAATATGATGCAATTCTTGGCATGTATTGGATTTCCCTTCATAGAGCCAACATAAATGTTCATGAGGGGTAAATCACACTCCATGTGGAGAATCAACCCCCGATTATGTACAAGTGCAAGGAGTAAGATGAATATTCTTTAGCTACATCATCACAAGTGTGGATATTACTTCCCTATGACAATGCGTATCTAGCTCAAATGATTGAGTCTTAGGATGAAACAATCCTTGAAGACAATCTGATTGTGAGGGAATTTATGGAAGTGCTTTCTGGGGAGTTTCCTAGTATTCCTCCTAAAAGAGATGTTGAATTATCAATTGATCTTATACCTTTGGAATTTCAAATATCCAAGACTCTGTATAGAATGGCTATCGTGGAGCTTGAGGAGCAGTAAAAACAACTACAAGAGAATCTGGATAAAGGGTTTATACGCCCAAGTGCTTCACCATGGAGTGCACCAGCCTTCTTCATTAAGAAGAATGATTTGTTAATGCACCTTTGCATTGATTATCATGAGATTAAAAAAATCTCGATAATGAACAAGTATCCTTTCCCATGAATTTATGGCTTGTTCGATTAGCTGCGAGGAGCACAATACTTCTCCAAGGTAGATTTGAGGTCAGGATATTATCAAGTAAGGGTGAAGAAGGAAGATATCCTGAAAACTACTTTTCATACAAAATATAGGCACTATGGATTCATAGTAATGCCTTTCGGACTCACTAATGCTACGGAAATATTCATGGACCAGATGAATATAGTCATTAAATATTATGTTGACAAATTTTTTATAGTCTTTATAGATGATATTCTAATATATTCTAAGACCATGGAGGATCACAATGAGCATACAAGAACAGTACTAGAGACCTTGTGAAAGGAGACGCTCTATGAAAACTACAACAAGTGTGAGTTTTTGTTGTAATAGGTCTCATTCTTGGGTCGTACCATCACAAGAAATGGGATATCTGTGGATCCCTCCAAGGCAACTGCAATAGAGGGATAGCTGAGGCCATCATCGGTAACGGATATCCATAGCTTATTGATGTTAGCTGGATATTATTGATGATTTATGAGAAATTTCTCATGATTGTCCAACCATCTTACCAAGCTAACTCGGAAGGGATTAATGTTTTATTGGAGGAATGAATGTGAAGAATGCTTCAAGGAGATAGAAATGAGGCTTATCATTGTGCCAGTGCTCACTTTACCCACAAGTGGAGAAATTGTTTTGGTATTCAGTGATGCTTCAGAGAAGGGACGAGCCTGTGTGTTGTTGAAAAACTAAAAATTCATTTCCATGATTCAAGGAATTTGAATGTTCATGAGTAGAATTATCCAACACATGATCTGGAGTTGGCTGTAGTGATGTTCACTTTAAAATTTTGTGGTCATTATCTATTTGGGGAGAAGTATTAAATATATACGGGGCATAAAAGCCTCGGGTATATATTCACATAGAAAGAGTTGAACATATTCCAATGAATATGGTAAGATTTGATAAAAGACTATGACTGCTCAATCAATTACCACACTAGGAAAGCGAACAACGTGGAAAATTCCCTAATTAGAAAGGACCCAACGATTCAATAATTAATGATAATTGAGAAGGATCCAATATTCTTAGATATGATGAAGATGGACATGGTAATTATAAATATGGGAACATCATCAATCCTTTCACAAATGATTTCACAATTATCACTTTTGCAAAGGTTAAAGGATGATCAAAAGGATGATGTGAGAATTTAGAAAAAGGTGGAAGCTATCAAAAAATGGAAATCCTTGGAGTTAAATGTTAATGAAGATGGAATTATGAGATTTGGGGAAAGTCTATGTGTTCCATCAAGTCCATAGTTGAAGAATGAACTTTCAGATGATGCACATAGATCAAATTTCATTATTCACATGAAACACAAAGATGTATCGAGATCACAGAGAGCATTATTGGTGGGATTATATAAAGAAGGAGATCACTGAGCATACATCAATGTACCTGGTGTGTCAGCAAGTGAAGGCAGAGAGGTAGATGTCTAAGGGGATGATGCAACCATTCCACATACTAGCACGGAAATGGGATACCATCACCATGGATTTTTTCACCAGACTTCCGAACACATCCAAAGGCAACAATGCAATCTGGGTTGTTGTGGATTGTCTTACAAATACTGCACACTTCATTGAAATTCTAGAGGATTTCTCATTGGATCAATTGGAATAGATATATATCAGGGATGGGGTAAGTCTTTATGGGGTACCACAATCAAATGTATCTGATCGAGATCCAAGAATCACATCTATCTTTTGGATGATTCATCAACATGATCTGGATACTGAGCTGAACATTAGTACATCTTATCATCCTCAAACTGATAGGCAATAAAAACACACTATACAAACACATGAGGACATTTTTTGAGGGTGCTCAATGGAATTAAAAGGAGGATAAGATCAACATCTTCCTCTAGTTGATTTCTCCAACAATCATAGTTTCCACTCGAGCATCTGAATGACACCTTTTCAATCCCAATATGGGATGAGGTGAAGAACACCAACTTTTTGGGATGAAGTCAGTGAGCGTATGCTACTAGGACCAGAAATGGTCGAAGTAATAGAAGAGAAGGTGAAATCCATTCAAAAATATATCAAGGTAGCCCATAGTGAGTAGAAGAGTTATGCTGATAACCAACAATGAGACCTTGATTTTAATGTTGGAGACATGGTATTCCTATGCATATATCCATGGAAGAAGGTCACTAGGATTGGAAGGAAAGGGAAGTTAAGTCCTAGGTACATCGCCCCCTTTGAGATTATTGATTGTGTCAGGGATGTGGTCTATCTACTAGCACATCCACCTACAATGACCAAAGTAAATGATGTATTTCAAGTATCCCTATTAAGGATGTATATAATAGACCCTTCACATGTACTCTCTTCATAGGTAGAACATCTAGAGGATGATCTTTCTTACAAGGAGAAACTAGTGAAGATCTGAGATTATAGAGAAAAAGTTATACTAAATAAGACAATTCACCTTGTCAAGGTGTTGTGGAAAAACCAAATGTTTGAAGTAGTGATATGGGAATCAGAAGAAGTGATGAAGCAGAGTTATCGTCGTCTTTTTAGTGTGGGGAAAAGGAAATTTTGAGGTCAAAATTTCTTAAGGGGGAAGATTGTAACGTCCCAGAAATTATTTAATGAAAATTCTTCATGATCTATTTAAATGTCTTATTATGTTTATGTGAAAAGTATGCACTTATTTGGTTTTATGTTTTGGATTTTAAAATAACATTAAGAACTAGGACTATTTCTAATATTGTTGTTGAATAGTGATCAAATGATTAATATAATTATAGGGCTTTAACAAATCCAATTTACCCAGATAAAGGAAGTGATGGCCTCATCCAATAGACATGTCCCGTACGAAGCCCATTTGTCAGATCTTAGAAAGGAGGTGGTGTCATTGGGATTCACTCTTTACCAAGCCCATGCCGATCTTGAACACCTTAAGCTTGAGCGGAACTGACTACGGGTGAAGTAGATGTTAATAGGGATTACCACCCGAGCGATGTTATCTGAGCCTCCCCAAGAGTCTATCACCATCACACACCATTCCCATTAGTCTTATGCAGGTGTTATAAGGGGGTATTTAGTGATACCCTGGCACTATGACTACGTACATTATTCCTTTATTGATAATATACATTCTTTTTATTGTAACTTTTTAAATAGTTTTAAAGCACAAATAGTATTTTTAGTTAATATACAACTATGAAATCTATTTTGATGAATTTAAGGATTCTTGAATTAAATAAAATTTTAATAAAATATAATAATTTTTATTAAATTAATTATTATTAAATATAAATTATCTTATAATTTTATGAATGCAATTGTAATTATTATTATGGATTGAAATCTGTTTTGGTCAAAACCCAGGATTTTTTTATAAATGTCAGTTTTTATTTTAAAAGTAAAAATTCACATATTTAGAAAAATTATTTAGATAAATTTAATATTATTTTTGAAATCAGGATGTATAAATTATCCAATAGTGAACTTTTCATTATTTTTTGAGACAATCGAATGTTTGGGTAAAAATTAAATATTGATTAAATATATAATGTGTTTTATGACCTCATAATGACCCAATAGTGATGTAATAAAATACGATAAACTTAATTTTAAGAAAATATAGGTTTTGAAATTAAAATAACGTGATATTGGGTTTGTTTAATTTATGTTTAAATGATTTATTTGAACCTTTAAGACTTATAAAAAATGGTGTCTTTTTAAATTGGTTTCCATGAGAGTGTGACTCACCTCCACATATATAACCCTATTATTTTGAGAATTTTGGCTATTGGCCTCATAATATTTTTTCTACTCCCCATTGGGAAAACCATGGGAAAAACCATGGGCTGGTTTGTGGTTATGATAAGTTTAATGTGGGTTGTCCCCAACCTAAATAATAAAGAATTTCTTCTACTCTACTATATAAACCCACCCAAGATCCAACTTTCTCTTCACAAAAATATTTTTGTGTTAAAACAACCCATAACATCCTCTATATAGAATCCTCTCATGGATCCCCAAGCTCCCATGAAGCCTCTCTCAATCCTCTCCCAAGACTTTGGGATTACACATCCAAGTAAAGGATTTCTTCCTTTCTCATTTTTGACGAATTTTCTTTAAGCTGGTATGCCCTATTATTTTCAATTATAAATGTTGTGGTATAATTTTCACATCCCCCATGCTGCCCTCTTTATGCTTGAATAATGAGAGACTCCTTTATCTCTCATTAAATGCCTCCCATGTACACCCATTACTATGCTGAAATTCAAAAAGGTATTTATCCCTCTTCATTTACATTCAAACAATTCTTTTGTATCATGAATCCAAATTACTTTAAAATTGTTTGGACATGTATCTATATTCCCACTATACTATCAATTTAATTTATATATGATGTTACACCCCTTTCTCTCTCATCATCCATTTTTTATGGATTCTTATGTGACATCGTTATGCTGCAGAAATTTCCCCACAATTTTTCAAGCTAAAGACATTGTATAGTGAATACCATGACTATTTCTCCATTAAGGGTATTCCCCATTATTCACATTTACATAATGGTTAAATAGTTTCCTTTATTAATTACACATTCCTTTATTGTGAAATAAATGATGATGTCTAATGAATCCATGTTTTATGATGCATGTGGCACAGTTATGCATGAAATGAAATGTTTATGAATAGTTGTTCCCTGATAGCACTATAATGCATTGGGTAAAGATTATTATCATGATATGTCAAGTGAAATGAGGGTCTACTCATGCTATATCAAGTTCAATGTGGATTTACTCATTACCCATGTTCAATGTGTCTTTTCTCGTGCTGAAATCATGTTAAATGTTGTTTCCACATTTCCATGTTATGATTATCATTCTTTAACAAGACTTTTTGTTCATGTTTATATTGTGCTCCATTGATATACCTATTGTATAACATGTATTGTGTTCCCCATGTTATACCTTGTTTATTCATTTATTGGGATTTATAGCTCACCCTTTTCTTATGCATGTCCTCAGGTTATCCCATGCAATGCTGAGTACAAGGGAATGTATTTTTCATGTAAAGGATGTTTTCAATTAGATGAAGGTTCTTATGTTTTATGTTTTTTTGTAATGTTCATAATCCCCAAATAAACTAGAACTCTTTATCTTATATTTTGTATCAAGTGATGTTTTCTATGAAATAAATCATGTTTATGTGTGTAATAAAATGAAGTGTTGTTATAAGATAGACATGGCTCAAATGACATGTTAATTTGGTTCAGTGATATAGGGTTGTAACAAAGAGATAACTCGGTTCATTAATTGACTATTTCCACTACAATGGTCTTCACAATGATTCTTAGCTAATAAAAAATTATTTTCCATGATTAGGTGATTATGAATCAAAATTTCATGTCTTATGTTAAAACTATTGGGATTATATTTCCCATTTATGATTTATCCCATGATATGCTATTTTGATCTTTTATATGTAGGATAAGATTTTCAAATTTTATGTTCTTATGAATATGATATGATAGTTATTTCATTTTTTACCCTTAATGATCATTTGAGATCACCCTTTCAAATGTTTCTTTTCTTTAGAATGTGATGAAGGGTATTAAGTATGATATGCCAAAAATAATTCAAGTTATGATGAAATAAACTGGAGATAATGTAGATGTTTTATGAAACAGTAGTCTATGTTACCCAGTTTCTAAAGGCACTATACCTATATTGTCCCATAATGGTTTTGTTATATGTTTTAATGAACTTATATCAAATATTAACTAATATCATTGTATGTAATGTATGGGTCACTGTAATCATGATAATAAACATTACACAATTCATTGGAGTGTAATATAAATCCATAAACACCCCACCAATGAATTTCACTATCATGTTTAAAGATTCCTCATCGATAAAAAAACATGGATTAATTTATGATAAATGGGTTTGGAATTCCAACATGTAAGTATCCAATAAAACAATATATGTGTATTAAGGTTAACAGCCTTAATATGAAAGGGGTTTGTTATTCACTACCCAATTAGTTTGGCTATGAATATCATAGTGATATTTTGGTAAAATAATTTTGTGACATAAAGATTCATTAAATTTGTGGATTAAATATAAAAGTTAGATTCATTATATATAAAAAAATTATATTTTATTGGTAAAAGGAAATACATATCCCAACATTAGAAATTAGAAATATAAGGTATATGGGAATGAAGGATCTTGAATAAAGAAAATAATCCACACTATATTTTGGAATGGTAATAGGTGTACCTAAAGGATCATGAGAGGTTGAGTGCCCCTTGAATGGTCATATAGTAATTTATACATTGATGTAAATGTAATGGGATTATGTAAAAACAAATCCAAACGTAAGAAAATAAAATTTCAGATACATAATGTAAAAGAAGTGCTTGAATGGAAATGATAAGAGAGAAATCCTTTATTTGAGTGTGTGACTCCAAATGCTTGGGTGGGTTTATATAAGAAATGTTTGGGAAATCTTTATTATATATGTTTTGGACTCTATATAATAAAATAACCAAAACTAAAAACCTTACCATTGATTTTTCCCGTGATTTCTATGAAATGGGAATGATTTTCATTACTTTGTTTATGGATAAAATTTATTTTATTTAATACATCATATTTGGATCATTATGATGTCATAATACACAATATATATTTTTACATTATTTAATATTTACCAAAAAATTTGACTATCATAGAAAAGTAAAAAAAATTCACCATTGTAAAAAATTAAAATTATGATTCCAAATATAATATTCAAGTTAAAAAAATAATTTTATAAATATGTGTGTTTAAAAATTTAAAATAATAAAAAAATATTTTTTAATAAATACCAGGTCTTTTAAACAATAATTGTTTTTAATCCATTATTGAAAATACATTTCACATCATAAAAAAAATATGACCATATATATTTCAAAATAATATTTAATAATAAAATTTTAACAAAATATTGCTTTTATAAATAAATAATTTACTCATAAAAATAAATTCATTAATTGAATTTGAATATTACCCCAAAATAAAATTAATGATTTATTGTATCAAAATTAAAATCATTTAAAAAGATTCAATAATAGGATGAAGATAAATTCATTATAATATAAAAATATTTTACATACACATATTGGTAAGGGTATTGATACGTATCCCATTAATACACCAGAGAACTCATGAAGGGTACGGTGTGCGACTGTGACACCTTTATGGGGTGGTTTAGCATACATTATTTGTGTTGTGATATCAATGAGCATGAATGTCTCCAATAAACAATTTTTCCGTGCTTAAGTTATTGGATATCAGCTTGGGTTTCATCTTGGGTAAAACCCATTGATATTATCCACCTCTAAAACACTGATAAATGGTCTTCATAGGGTACGATCCTACCATTTTAGGCAATAGAATTTTTTTCTATGTTGAATGGAGTTTTTAAGGACCTATATTTATATTATTCACGTGATCTTTACGCAACTAGTATATTATCAATGGTAATGATTCTTAAATTTATATTAAAACCAAAAATATATAGTAAAACCAATTAAATGAATGTGTTTTACATAAACATATTCCATAATAAAACATTTAATTAAATCAAAAGGATAATTTTATTTATAATAGTTTGGGTTATTATAATATTTTCATGAGTCTTACCATTTAGTTTTTTGAAACTTTTCCTCGGGCTCCATATTCATGTAAAATCTATGTATGTGGAATCTTTATAATCCTCTTATAGTCTTTCTTTCATGATTTCAAATTGATAGTGTCCTTCACCACTAAGGATGATTTCTTTGGATCCTTGATGAGTCTGGGATGATTTTATTTATATTCTTCGTTATATGGGTTTCTACATGGAGTTTTCCTTCATGTATGGGTCTCCCTTACAAATCTAATACAAATTCATCAATGACATTCTTGAAAAAATCTTCTGGTGTACACTTGTTAATTAAAATTTTTTATTCTATGGTAGGGAATTTATATAAAATGTATAGCTGTCAAATTTTTAAATCATGAAGGTCATCTAATGAAATATTCATCATGTGATATAAGGGAATGTTTTTTCTCATTTCATATGGTGTTTTTGGCTCAAAACGAGAGGAATTCCTTGATCGTGATGAGGACAAATATACTCATTTGGTATCATATGGAAGGACATTCATCATAGGAATCTTATACATGGAACATAAGATAATTAACTATTTTTAAATGATGCATATAAAACACATAAAAATAGAAAATGTATGAGCATTATATGGTCCATCAAAGAATACTTACCTAGGGAATCTAATTCTCATCATATAACAATAATAATAGGCTCTTAAACCATGTGGATTGAAATCTAATACATAGCTCATCACATATGATTTTTATGATCATAAAATAATGAATTATATGCTCACCACATGTGTGAAAATATTATCCTATTCATCTTATTCGGGCGAGAATATATCATATTATCTTTCCATAATAATATTTTTATAAACCACTAAGGCACACAAGGCTCATCACCTAGGGTTGGGATTATTTTGCTTTATGTAAATCTCATATATTTATAGTAATATATAGAATGTCCCATATATAATCATAATGTATGGTTTAGAAACCTATTTAATATCTAGTGTAGAAGGTCCCACATACATTCATCACATATGATATGATCAAATATTAAATGGACAATGTTGATAGTCCCACTTACTGAGGTTACATAGCCCCACACATCTTGATTAGATGCTTAAAAAATGTTATTTAAATATAATTTGTGATACAATTTGAGTTGTCACAAGATAAAAATACATAGATTTCATATAATGATCTTAAAATAGACAATACCTCGCACTATATTATCAAAATATCATGAATGTAAGGTTTAATGACTTAGAGACATAACTTTAAAAGAAATAGATTCTATAATAGTTTTTAGAATTTCACTTTAGATTATAAAATCCATAGTGATGTTTCGATCTCTCACCTCTCTCTCTCGCCATCAAAGACATATGTCATGATCATGCGATGAATCCCCTCCCTATACATTCATGTCCTACGGGGAATAAGGGCCTACCCTCTACCACTTCGTCTCTTCACGATCCCTCATTTTTCCCTTTCACTAACATGGATACCCTCCATATATTTTCCCATATCTACGAATTTTTTATAGTCCAATCACTTTATCATGGAGATCGATTAGTATCATTTTCTTCCAGGGAGTTCACTTGAGATTCGAAGTTCTTGTATTTATATTTAGTGGCTCACTTCGAGAATAGTCTCTCCTCTGTGGATTCCTTCGTTAAATATGTAGCCTCTACATGGAAGTTGTAACAAAAAGTGATTGTAGGGACGATAGATTCAAGGGAAATTTTTTTCCTGTTTGTAAACACAGATGATCTTATCTATTCCTTTGATGATGCTCCCCATTTTCATCATGGTTTGATTATCTCTCTCTTTCGGTGGTCCTATGAGTATCATTTTTAGTGTGAGACTCCCAATATAGAACTTTGGATTTTTATTCCTTGTCCCCCATTTCATTTTAAAAATCTAGTAGTTCTTTGTTTGATCATAAATATGGTGGGGTCATTTCTTCACTCGGACGTCCACACTCACATTATATAACATCCAATTTCCCTAAGGATTTTCATTTATGTCGATTTACCCAAGATCCCATTGGATTTTGTATGCTTTGAGGTTGAATGATAATTTAATTTGTTACATTATCTTCATTTTTTTAGAAACATTGTCTTGAATTTGGTAGATGTCAGGGTCTTTTTCTCAGGAGGTTATTGCATCTTTGGTGGAGGATCAAGAATTTCGGGTCGTAGGGAAGGGAGTCTCTATGGAATTGATCATTGGTATAGCTTGTATTTCCCATGATGTGGATAATAGGGGCATTAGGGTGGTGAGGCTACCTAATACCACCATGAAAGAGGCTTGACTACAGATATTGGAGTTTAGGGTAGAGGAAATGTTTGGTCATCTAAGGTGGAATTTAGGTTTCAATACGTCCACAAGGTCTGTCAAAGGAGTCTAAAGAGAGTATGAGGGGTGAATGCATGCCTAAGGAACCCAACCATTTTCAAAAAAGCTATGAGATCCATTTTCAATTCTCCAAAAGAGGATATGTCCTAGAAATAAGGTAATTGTGACCCTTCTGGTTTAAAAAGATCTACAAGCCTTGGGGTTTCTGTATATCAGGGGCTGGTTTGAGTATATCTAATATCCTATGGTCATCTGTGGTCCTAGTGTGGTTAGAAAAATACTATGTGAGGTCACGAAGCCTCCCTCTCATGTTTTAATATGTATAGCTAGGTTTTCTAGTGGTTTTTAGAACCCTTTTTTGGTGTTGAGAGATGATGATCCTCTCCTATTTGAATAACTGACTCTTTAGGGGATATAAACGAAGAGATCCATCCATTTGAAGGAATTTCTGATGATAAAGTATAATATAATGAGTCTTACCCATAAATCTTGTCCCTAGAGACCATGTTTATAGAAATTGAGTAAGTGTACCTTTGGTCCTCTTCAATGATGGGAAGAACACCTTTGTGGATACAGATGGGATTACTATGTATAGTCGGATGCTAGAGAGAAAAAATGACTAATGATCCTTACATATTTATCCCATTAAAAGGTGTTATATTAAAGGAAAAATCCTTCAAATTTGTTTAGAAGATGCTGTTAACATCCTAAACACTATAGAACATGTTGAATGAGACGTCATCCCAAAGATTCTCATGTATTCTAATGAAGAAATGCTAAAAGAAACATCCATTGTCATGATTTAAGCGGAGGATTCACATAGTATGTTATAATGACCATTGTGTGCTGATTTTAATAAATGACATTCCTTTTGGATTGAAAAAAATATGATTTTTATACGTGGTTTTAGAAAGTGGAAAATAATCCTAGAGAAGCATGTGAAAACTAGGGATAAGATGGAATTCTACTTCGAGCATCTCATTAAGGGAAACCTGAATATAGAGTTCTCCTCCATCGAATGAAATTTCATCAACGTAAAGGATTATTACAATTTTTATTTGATTAGGAATGGCTTCTGATTTTATTTATAAGGATTGATTTTTCCCTATGATGAACCTAGTTTGTATACCACTTTTCCCATAAAAGTTGTTTATGAAATAAAAATAATTTTTTGGCTATATATGTGAAACACTAGACACCCTTTTTGAATTCCCATTATTTTTACCCATTTCATAACATAAGGAATGAAAGAAAAAGAAAGGTTTATGATCCAAAAAATTTAATGAAAAACCTCATCTAAATTTCCTCAAGGGTTTGATGATGAGTATTTGATACAAAATGATCATGGTTGAAATATGTTATTAAACATAACATATAAATATAATATTATTACATAAGTCATGACATCAGAACATTTTATATCAAATGAACATAAATATACTATGGCTTAAGTGTGAGAGATAAGTATAGAATCATGGAATAAGATAATGACGTAAAATAATGATGGAATCATAACAATTGTTAAAAATCATAATGTGTGGAATCATTAGAATAATAAAATGATCACTTACATAATAAAATAAAATAGTGTTATGGGATATTATTTCAAAAACTATATGTAGTATCTACAGAGATCAAAACATTACCCAATCCATTAGAGGGTTATATTATTTTAGGTACACATTTTTGATAATTAATATCAAACATATGTGAGGAACATGATTACAGTAATCATATCATAAAAACTCATGTATATTAAAATGGGGTTTATATCCTTTTAAAGTTGGATCCCATAAAAAATTTGAAAATTCACTAAAAAACACATGATAACCCATGGAAATTAAAAGTCTGTAAAACATTATAGTGTAAAATAGTAGGTTCAAAACCTTAAATTTAGAGAGATTATCAAATCGTTTTGAAAAACAAATTCTCTACTCAATCAACGTATGGGTATATAGGTGATCACAATTCTACCAAATAAGTGAAAACTAATACATTCCAAATGGAAATCCATTTGAATAAGAAACCATTTTTATAAAAAGTGGATGACTAGTTAAAAAAAGTGATGGATCATTTTTATTATAGATGTAAATAAATGTGATATCATGAGAATAGCATTCCTAGAAATAATTTTATAGAATATTTCTAATAATGTAATGGTTCTTGAGTCTCCTATCCAAAACATTTTTATATGAAGTTAAACAATGAAAATATTAAATTTTTACATTAAAATAAATTCCAATTAAATGATAATTAAGATAAATAAATCCTATGTGGATTAAAAAAGAAAATTATTAGTGGAAATGAAATTCACTTTGTAAATTATAAAATACGATTTTTGAAAATATAGTTATTAAAAAAAATAAAACATTTTTTTTGAAATTGGGTGAGGATATATATAAGGATCATATGATACAAATAATGTTTGGGTTAAAAAATAAGAATGTATAATTCTAGTGAGAATGTAAAATATATTCAGGGGGGCATCTATTATAAATGATAAGTATTAATGATAACATTGTCATAACATTGTGTATGAAATAACGAATGGAGAATATTTTTATTTATAAATTAATTTACCCTAATTGAAAAGAGGATAACCCATACAGAATAATGAAATGGTTTAAAAATGTAAAATACAAAACATTATCTAATAAATCTATATCGATACAAAAATGGGAAGAAAATTGTGTCAACAAATATATTAATGCTTAGTTATCTTTAGAATAAAATACCTATAGCAGTTGAACATGATATGGTTAGTAAAATACATTATATTTAAAGAACAATATGATAATATAATTCTAAGGGTAATATTAAAATCACAAAAAGGGAAAATAAATTTAGTGAAAATTATATCTCATTGGAGAAAATGTTAGATATAGAATCTCATTCCTTAGGTCTATAGTTTCACTGCATATGCTTCTAACTTCTTATAATTATTGTAAATATTTCAGTATATGTAACATGGTAAAAGGTTTTGTAAAATAGATTTATAATCTCTTAAAATATATATGTTTATGAAATTTAATATTCCCATATAAAAAAATTTAAACATTTCAATTTATTTTACAGAAAAAATTTAAATTAAGAATGGTTCATTGATATTTTTAATTTTTCATAGTTGAGTAAACAATGATGGTATTTTTTAAATATAAATTTTATATTTTCTTAATGAATGATTCAATTTTATTATGTGTCATAAATATCATTCTTATAAATTAATTACATTTTTAAATTCATCCATGTTAAAAGGTATTTGAATATTAAATACATCATTCTGTGGTGATGGAAATCTCTATATACACACACAAGAAATTTTCATTTTCCATAGAAAAATATAATAATTAACATTTCAAATTATTAATAATTTTAAAAATATTATATTTATCAAATAAATAGATCTTTTATATCGTTCATTTATATTTTTATGAAAATAAGAAATCCTTGTTCATATAGATGGTAGATTACAAATACGCAAAATTTCATCATCATTTTTTTGTTCTTTAATAGTATGGTTGGAAATAAATATTACCATTGAATAATAAAATTTTATAATAGTTAAATTACATAGTTTATCATAATTTTATGGATAATTCTTTTTCTAGTGGTAGATAGTGAATATAATTAAGATAGCTTTAGTGAGAACATTACTACTCCCTTTGGAATGTAGCCTTTAAAAACACATCAAGGATACATGGATTCTTATGTTTGAAAGAACATGGATGATAGTATGTTCTGATTGTAAAAATGAGACAAAAAAGAAAATTTTTTACGGAGGTAAATTATTAGAATGAGTAGATAATGTGGTGGAATTGATCTCCATTAATTGATGAAGGGAAATATATTTTTTAAATTTTAACATCATAATATAATGATAGAAAATTTTTCAACCAGAACGTGGAGAAAAATTATAAAATAATTTATTTGGGGATGATTTAATTTTAATAATCCATCATACATTATTTTTCATGTATTTTCTTAAATATAATTTTATGACATTTACTCTTAGGTTGTTTTTGCTTCTACCATTTTTTTTATAATGGTAATTAAATTTTACAAATGTAATTTAGTTTTAATGCCAAAAATGGGCCTTATTGTAGATATCATTCTACTATTTAAAAAATAAATATGAAATATATTTTATATTTGTATTAAAATTTTATTTTAACATTACAGAATAAAATACATTTTTTGAGAATGTGTATTTTTAAGATTACGTCTTATGTTTAAGAAGCAATTAATAATATGTAGGATTATAATGAAGTTATTTGGTTTACTGTTAAAAAAGGAGCATAGTGTGCCACTAAAATAAAATTGAACACTTATTTCAGTTAAGGAAAACATAATATAAAGTAGAATGACAAAAAAATTATTTAAAAATTACTTATTTTCTTAAAAAAGACAATTAAGAGTTTCAAAAATTAAATGTATAAAAAATAATTTAAATATTTAAGTTTATAAGTAAAATTTGGGTCATGAAAAATGTTTTTCTGTTTTTACTTTATTATTACTTCTTGATATCCTAATAAAAAGTTTGTATTTTTAGAGATGTATTTTTCACTATTAACATAAACATTAGTTATCTTAGAAAAAATACAAAAAATTATCCTATAATAATATTATTATCATAAATCAAAAAAAAAATTAATTTAGAAAAACATAAATTCTTAAATTTCAGTTATAAATAATAACATGAAAATGAAATGTTAATATTTTTATAGGAAAATATAATTTTTAATTTATTATTTTTTCCAACTCTTACTTCATATAAATACTAATTAGAGTTGTTTTAATTAATTATTAATAGTAATAATATACAATAATTTTATATTAATTAGATAATTTTTATTAAAATGATTTTTTTTCCAAAAATAAATTTATATGAATAAATAAATCTCATAAATTGTATAATTGAATTAGTAAAAACTTTATTATTCCATAAATGTAAAAATGAGATCTCTATAATATATTTGTGATAAATAAATTATTATATTAATAATTTCATGTGCATATGAAACTAATTTCTAGTTAGATATCCCTTAAAGATATATGTATAAGAGATATGAAAAACTTAATTCTCATGTGGATGTTTTAGGTAGTTACTCTAGTAACATTGATCATATAAATATTTTCATGATGTCAGAATTCTATTTCATATAATTTCATTCACTTTTTTTTGATTTTATCTTGGGATTTATCTTGCATAAACCGTATTCAAGATACCTCATTTCCATTTTTTCAAAAAAAAAATATTCATAAGGGAAAATTCAAATATCTAACGTGACTTCATTATTTTATCCGAATGGGTTTCGCAATATGGTTACTTCCTTTTATATAATCTAATTTAATAGATATGATATAATTCCCCAATTTATTTATTATATTTTAAGGATTAGAGTTTTTATTTTAGTTTGGAATTTCATATGAAATAATATATTTTTAAAAAAAAAATTAGAGTAAAAATTCATATGAAACTCATGAAAATTGCATTCTACCTCCTTAAATAAATAATTCCCTTTTAATTTTTTATAATACTCACAAAAAAATTGCAAATGAGATCCATGACTCATTTTTTAATATTTAATGAGGATTTATCCTCACTATAATTGTTAAAATTATTGAAGTCTTATCTTCCCTTGTAATGGACATCTCAATAATATTGAGTTACTCTCTTATAGTTTCATCTATGTACCCATATTGATTTAGTTATTAATCCAATAGATTGTGAGTTATTTTTTATGTGGACATTATATTCATCATTTTTTCCAAAAGAAAATCATGTAATGATTTAATATAGTAAATGGGATTTTACTATCAGTAAAATTTTCTTGGCCTACATGTATAGGGAGTTAATTCATGCCCAATACAATATCAAATTTGACATAATAATTTATAATATTATTTTAAAGACATCACGTTTAAATAAAAATCTATCATAAAAGAGTTATAGATTTAAAGAACAAAAATAAAATAACCTTATGATTGTTTTAATAAATTTCATCCTAATCACTAGGATAGTGATGTTATGTTCTTAACATTCATTAGAGGAGTATGTAGAATAATTATACAATAAAATAATCATACTTCATGAGTGGTTGATCAGTGATCCTCACTCCACATCATTTTCATAACTCTCATAAGTAGCTTGGATTAGATATTCTTTTCCTTATTACATTATCCATATAATTAGATAATGGATTTTACATAGTTAGTCCATATATTATATTATTTAAATAGATAAATCCCATGTTTCTCATATTTAAGACTTCAAACTTTTAGTTGAAACATATGATGAAATCATTTTTCTATTCATCGTGTCAACTAAACACTTCATTTTTTCTTTGAAATTAGTTTCAATATTCTATCATTTTCCACATAAAGAATAAATTTTAGTACTTTTTGAGAAATTAACCTAGGTTATTATTCCCACATTATTTACACGATGGATATTTATTTTTCTTCCTTAGTAATTTTATTCATCTAAGCTATAATAAGAATCCATCAATCTATTCATTGGAGTGTTTTTCAATAGAATTATTTTTAATTTTTAAATAATACTTAATGATATTACTATAGGTATAATCACATGATTTATCACACCAACACTTATCCCATTATATTTCTTATTGGTAAATTCTTTAAATTATTGTGGTATATATATTAAATATATTTCATTAATGCATTATATACTACTAAATAAAAAAAGGTTAACATGAATGATAATAATCAGACATAATAATATAATTATAATAAATTATATCATTGAAAATAAACTATGAAATGTGTTACTCTATTAAACCATCACATTTTAATTTTGTTCAACCTAACACACTATATATTTAATATAGGTTTCACTAGTATAGGTTTTCATATATTGTATATCAGAATTCCTTAAAAAATAAATCCTTCAAAATTTATCATAATGATAATTTTATTTACCAATGAATATCCCCTTGGTGTTTTTAGCAAAGTATGAATTTTAAGCACACTAATCACACATCTAGTGAGGATAGAGTTTAGACTAAACTATCTATATTTTGGGGGACTACCACTAGGTGAATTTGTGACATAGCCTCATGGATTTGTGTGTTTCCTTACCTAGATTAAATTTCATATAATCTATAACATAATTAAATTAAAAAAAATTATGATGATATCCAACACATAGAACCATCTATAGGATTTTAAATAAATATCTAAAATAGTACTCTCTAAAAATAATGTAAGTAATACTTAAACACAACTAAACTAGGTTATGATACAAATAATAGAGCCTCATAACTACACTTTTGGGTATGATGTTGAAACACTTTTTATAATATATTTGATTAAAATTGAGATAAAATAGGATTAAAATAAAAATAATTTACATTATTTTGATAACGTAAAAATTATAGGAAAAAATAAACTCAATATAACTTGAATTGATGTTTTAGTGAATTTGTGGAATAGATACCCACAGAAAATATTTTATAATACAAGGGAAAATTTATCCGAATTAGATTCATAATAAAATCCTACCATGACATCCCATAAGTTATACATGTATTCATAACCTATGGAATTTATTCTTATGAAAATGGATAGGTAAAATTACCCATATGGGGAAAACCCATTAAACGTTTTTCAATGATTAGGTCACAATATAATGAGAAAACATGATAATAGGATAATTATATTATTAAAATGGTCAAATAACAATAACAGTGGTGAACAGTTATTGATTGGGAATCCTGTTATATCAAATGAAAAAACATGTACCATGGAACATTATTGTGATATAAGCACTAAATTATTGGATATGGGAATGATATAATTTGTTCATGCAATGATAATTATTCAGAAAAAACATAATCTATGACATTATAAGAATAATACAAGGCCCACTCACAAGACAACATAATATAGTTTTCTACGATGACTACCCTTGTACCATATTTCATGTCATATTAGAAGAAAACATTTCCCAATTCACTAAAGGGACATATAATTACAATTCCACCCATTACATAGTGAAAATAATTAAAATTTGTTCCATATGATTTAAATAATCATATTATAAAACCCCTTTTAAATTAAAATGTGTTTCATGTCCTTTTAAAATGGAATCTAATAAGGAATCATTAAATTACTCAATTGTAATCACAATACGGTAAACCATGAAATTGAATGGGTATCTAATGATATAAGGTTTTATTCCTGGTAAATTCCCTTATATTTGTATTATAACGAGCATGGAATCTAATCCATATAAACAATGGGAATATTTTTTAGTGAATAATTTTCCCTAATCAATCGATATATGAGTATATAATAGATCACACTTCAATAATATAAATGAAATATAATTATTTCATAGAGGAAAAAAACATTTATAAGTTTACTATGTTTAAATATAGTGGTTTATTATGGACAAAAAACAAATATTTTATAATTTCTCTTATATAGAGGAAAATAGAAGTAAAATCATGAAAATTGTTTTCTTAGAAACTATTTCTGAAAATCATTGTAAAATGTAGGATTTTTATTTTCTTTCAAAAATAATTCCATTAGAATATTATTTTATAATTTCATACAAACTATTTTAAAAAAATTCATAATAAAAGTAAATTTAAATTAATAATTCCAAAGAACAAAATGGATTAGAGGATAAAAATACAAGTACAAATGAAATTATTTTTTTATATTTTCAAATACAATTATTGAAACCCAGATCACTAAAAAAGAAAATTTCATAAATATTTTTAAGGGGTTAAGTATAAATATGAGTGTCATAGGTGAAAAACATACATGTATTATCAAATATAAAGTAAAAACATTGGTGGGAAAAGAAATATGGATATGAAGGAGAAGAAACCATTAGAACAAAAGAGTATTAATAAATAAATGTTGAAACATTTAAGAGTTAAATGATAATTTCATATATAAATGATTTAAAGAATTAATTTACCCTAATAAAAAATTATGTGTCACCATATAGTATAGATAAATTTGAAAATAAAGGAATATATAAAATATTATTCAACAACGATAGGTCATGACCCACGTTTATTAAAAAATGATTCCAAAACCCACTTATGAGTTCATTATCATTCAAATAATAAACATGTATTGTTAGAACATGTGATTAATTTCTAAATACCTTAAATATAAATAACATTATGATGAAATACATCTATGGGAAATATTTATTCCAAAAAAAATGAAACAGGTGGTGAATATAAAGTATAACTCAATAAATAAAATTTGAGTTTTAGAACACCTTTATATAGATCCTGATTAAATATGTATAAGACCTTAACTTTTTAATTAATGAAATTATGTTGATTAAATTTTATTAGGATCATTTTTATCAATATATAACTAAATATGGTCTATTTACTGTTATATATTATTTATTTATAAAATGGTTTTTTGTTCTGTCGGTCTCATAAATTTGTTTGGTCCTTTTTTATAACTATTTTTATATGTCAATAATTATAAATGGGGTTGTAAAATAGCATAATAATCAAAAAAAAATTATGGTGAAGGTATTTTATTATTTAATTCGTAAAAAATTTATACATGATAATTTTCCTTTCATAATGGATTCAAATTATAAAAATGTTAATTTATATTTTATTTTTTTGTCTGGTTGACTTTACAATGATCATTCATTGCTTATAACACAAGTAAATTTCATTATATTATCATTCAATTATGTTAATAGTGTCATAAAAATAATTTTTATAGATTAAATACAAAATTATATTCATTTATATTATGTCATATGGGGATGTTAAATACATTGTTTTGTGGATGCGGTATTCTCCATGTACACATGGATTGATTTATTATTTTCTATAGAATGATTGGTGTTATAAAAATAAAAAAAAATCAACCATTTTGAATATATATTATTTTATAAATTCTATATTTTTCATTAAATATGTATTTTGAATGATAAATTTAATTCGGTTATTTAAAATTAATCACATAATTCATGGAGGCGGTAGTCCGCCTGTATGCTTGATGACATATTATTTTAAAAATAAAATTAAATGAATGATTACAATGACTGATATATAATAATTAAATTTCTTAACATTAATAATATATAAGTTATATATTCTTGGATAAAAAATATTTGAGAGTCAGTACGATAAATTAATTAAGAGTGCATGATTGAGAAAAATTCATATCTCTTTGGATGTTCTACCTTGGTTAACACATTAATGCTCATTAGCTTAGTATTTTGGGAAGAGTAAGGTTATGGTACGTTGGAAAATAATTGATTATTGACTAGGATAGTGTTTTTTCTCAATATAATTTTTTATAATGGGTGAATAACTAGGGTGCAGATGCACTGCTTTTTTTTGAAGGGAATGACATTGTTTTAACTATATCTCCCTAATATAAAGGTAGAACATTATTGACATTTATAATTGTCCAAAAAAATTTAAAAATGCATTGGGGGAATATTTTAGGTTTATAATACCATAACCATAAAATTTTAAATATATTTTTATTAATATTTTATGTATTTTACACTTATATTATGTTCACGTTTTAAAATGATTTACGTGGGTATATAGTTATAACCTAAGTAATTTAATTATAATGTAACCTCCCAGATAAATAATGAATATGACACTTTTTATATTTATTAATATTTGTTAATTAAATATTAATTTTTTATTAAATGGGATTCTATGTACGATAGCGTACCAGATACACAACAACATGTTTCTTGGAAATCTTACGTTAGACACTAAGAATATAATACTATTATTTTAAATGGTCGTTAACTCCTACCTGTTGTATTGGTGGGAATGAAAAAAATTAAATACAATATTATTATACATTTCTGTTAAATGTAATTATTTTATCCAATAAATTTTAGAGACTTAAAATAGTAATGAATCTAATTTTAAGCCTAATTTACATTAAAAGGTCAATGAAACAACTTTTAATGGAAAACCCTTATTAAATATAGATTTGGTCACATTAATAGATTCTATATGATCAAATAAAATACTTCTTTGGAATGGGGACATCAAAATTTACTTTGTGTAAATTTTTGGAATTTTTCGGATAAAGTTCATTTATTAATGAATAGTTAAAAATATTGTATTTTAATTTAAAAGTACCTTATAATATAATTTATTTATATGGTTATATTATCTTTTTAATTGGTTTTAATGGAAAATTAAAATATATTTTTACCATTTAATCCAATATTGGCCATTGGAATAAATTTCACTTTGAAATAGCACAAAAACAAGTATCAATCTTTTGATAGTTATTATTTCTTAAAAAACACTTTTTTATAACAGGAATTTATTTTAAAATTAATTAAATCCACTTCTATGTTTTGAATTTTTAAAAATAGACATCATTTTTGAATTCAGAATATAGAATATAGTTTAGGCTAAAGTTTTGGTATTTTTCTGAAAAACATCAATTTTTGTTGAATAGTGAAACCACTTAGTGGTAGTTAAAAAAACTGACATTTTCATTGAAATGGAATTTTACAACTTCTGTGAATTGAATTTCAAAAATTCGACATAAATGGTTTTTATCAAGAAGTAAATTGTGGTTTATTACGATGAAAGTTATTTTTTGTGAATTGTAGCTTTTGAATTTTATTTACCGCGGTTAAAGGTAAATAGGGTAATTAAAGGTAAAAAGAATATTATAATAATTCAAAATTACTTTAACACTTTTCCAAACCTTATTCTTTGAGTCATTAATGACCATGGAAATATTTTGGTCGATTTGGGACCCCATTGAACCACTTGGGAGTGAAAATGACAATCCAGATTAATTAATTTAATGTGAAGACAAAATTGACATTAACAAAAATCATTTAGTAATTACTTTTTATATGGTGTTATATAAGTCATATTTTCGACTAAAACAATTATTTGGAAAGAAAAAATTATATCCTTCATCATGGTATTTGTTTTATAATATTTAGACATCAAATAAATTAAATTATTTATGACACAATAATGATGTAGTATTTACCTCATTAATAAATGATTTAAATAAATAAGATTATAATGACTAAAGTATTATACAAAACATGTCCGATTTTGATTGGATGATTTTATTTCGAATATAAGTCATCTTAGCTTCGACCTGAATGATTTTCGTACCATTAGAAACCGAATATAATTATATTATAAAATAATATTTTCACACTTTCTTAAAGTGCCCCTCCTCTCCCTTATAAAAGGAGACCACAACTAATGAATTCTCACACCTCTAAAGCCATTTTGATCGTCCCAACTCTACCCAATTAATCTCCCTAAATCCATATCCTCCCCCTAGAAGTCTTAACTTAGGCATAAGGCACTTAAAGACGTCCTTTTGGTTAAAACTAAAGGAAGTTACCCAAATTAAAGATAACAATTTCTCTTAAATTGTTCTCTTTTATTTTACTTATCCATCCCCTAAAATATTTTTAGTCCATTATTTTTTAACAAAACTAGTATCCTAAATATACTATTATGTTTTTATGAGATGTATTTGAACTACACTTACACACAACTCCATCTAATGGATGAAGAACATAATGTTTCTGTGGATGGAAAACGGACGCCTCATGAAACGATGATTGTTCAAATATCTCCAACCGCCTCTCATTGTGTCCATTATGATGGAACTGTATTTATATATGATATATTTTATGTTTATTTTTTCTTTATGCTTCTGCATTTTCCATGTATATCATGCCTTTGTGGTTTCCATAGTGGGTAAACACGATAATCTCATTTGAGGAAGTGCGGACTACCGCCCACTAAAAGTGATTTGATTCGTTAATACCTTCTATGGGATATATAAAGGAAGGAGTTAATGATATTATATATGATATTATACTGGATTATAATATACCTATGTATCATCATGTTTTATTTCTATTAAAATAAGAAATAGAAGTGAAAGTAGCGTTCATGTGTACGTACGGCTTACCGACTCCATGAACGGTGCATTTCATTTCATACCTCTAAATGTTATATACTATTATAAATACATGTATATACTTGATATATATGATATATATTATATCCAAATCATGAATATAATTCTGGATATAATTAACCATTTACCACATGAACTACATGTGATTATAAGAAGTCCATTTTTGACTCCAGTACCAAATAGCGACAAAATGGACGTTATTAACTTAAATGATTACATAATGTTAATAACATGGTAATAAGTGATAGATAAGGAATAATAAACTTGAAAAAGGTTCTTAAGAAAGTATAAATTAACTTTATTTTATTATGCAGTAAATTACAGAAAGATCAAGTCATGTCGGACACGAGGTAAGGGATTTGACCGCTCTCTTTCTTTTCAAGTACTCTCTTTTATGTCATTTCTTTTATGCGCCATGTTATTATGTTGAAGGATGTTATTTTATATTCACCATAACGTAATTTTGTTTTCATTTGATGAGATACCCATCTTACTCTCATCAATTCATTTTATAAAAATTTAAGTGGTGTCGTTAGGATGCCGAATTTTTGTATGGATTTTCTTATCTCACTTTTAATTCTGTGATATTTCCATTGTTCACCACTTATTTATTGCATGTGGTGTTTGTACTTTCCCTGATTGTATTCATTGGGTAATATAATTTAATTTTTGGATATCTACATCATCATTGTATGATCGTTATTTCATGGGTGTATGTTTCATATGTTACCAAATCAATAATCAAATTTGAAATTTCAATTTCCATTAATTCGGTGTTACACATACTTCATTGATTATTTTACTCCAAAATTATGTGTGGAATCACTATTCATTTACTTATGTCAAAATTTCCACTCCCCTTTCTATGGATATACTTTTGGTACACATAATCACTATATTTATAATTTCTCAAGTCATCTATATGAACTTGATAAGAGTAATTTTAACTCAATCTCCATTTGTTGTGTTAAATGTCCCATTCATTGATGTTGTCATTACAAGAATATGTGTGAATGTCCTCTGATTTATTTACACTGAATATCAAATCATTTTGAGTGTATTTATATTTTTCACACATAATTATTCCATTTATTTATCCTTAACCTAAGGATACAGTCTTTATAAGATGTTTCATCTCAAATTACATTCCATTGAGACTCCTTTGTTGTTATACACAAAATCTCTTTTATATGGTGTATATAATATACTTTGACATATTATATCATGAATCCCTTTATTCTCATGATATTACAACGTTTTTACCTCAATTATTTGTATTCAAGTGTCTCTCTTTTGGTTAATAACTCTAACTAAAATATCATTTCAAAATATTTTAATGATTTATCATTATAAATCTTTATCGTTAATGTACATGTTTTAAAAATAGTTTTGAGTATTTATTTATATGAATATTAATGTTTTAAAATTTTAATTCAATTAAAATATTCAAAGTGGTATGGGACACTTTGATTCGAAAATCCTTTTTTAAATGGTTTTTGAAAATGGATAGATTATTTCAATATCTCAAAATTACATCATGTGATTGTAAATGAAATGTTATTGGTGAAATGTTTATATTTGAAATATTTTATGTGTTATGGTGGTACTTAGACATTTGACGGATGGTTATGTAATAAACTATATGATGGGTGGTGCCGTGAATACCAGGATGGGTGGTTACGTTATAACCTACAATGCATTGGGTATGGAATTCGGCTGTATGGCTATTCCATTTAGTGATATGTGTGGAAGTTGACAGTATAGTTATTCCAGTTAAGTATGTTTATATCCAAAGTTACCTTTATATGTTATGTGTTCATTATATGGGTTTTATAGTAATATTTTGGTTCCAAAAGGGTAAGTAATGATATTTTATTCAGTGAATAGTATTTACTAATTCATAATGGTGAAAATTATAACTTATGTTAAAGTATTCATGGTTTACTTGTTGTTTTGAAAAACAAAAAGGTTTACTTCCTTGTGTCTCCCTTACTGAGCTTTTTTGGATCATCCCATGTTATTGAAATTTTTTTACAGGACATAATGTGGAATAAGGTCAAGGATGGGTTCAATGAAAATTCATGTTGTCTTAAATATGGAACTAGACATGACTCTTTTTTTCAAGAGTCCATGTTTTGTAAAAAAATGGATACTGGGTGGAACTGTCTACTTTGTAATTTTTTTTAAATGTAATAGTTATGTCCTAATTCAAAAAAACATTAAACCTGAAAATCTCCTCAATGTGAATTATTCATTTAATTCAATATTATGTAATGATTAAGGTTGGGTTCTTATAGTTGGTATCAGAGGTCGATTTAGACAACTTTAGGGATTAGAAATTGTTTTAGACATATGGTTAGTCCCTATCTAATATTTCAGTAAAATAGTGGTTTTATAACTTTTACAGATCAAGGAAAGTCAGTTACAAATGGAAGTAGGAGGATCCCAAAAGACATTCTTATCTCTTCCTGATGACATGCTTGCAATAATTATTGCAAAGTCATGTTCAGATGATTGTGAAACTTTTTCTAGCATAAAATTCACTTGCAAGAAGTTGTTTGAGATGTCAAACACCTCCACTACACCTTGTTATTATCGTGGCTCATGGGTTGTATTTAGAAAAATCCATTTTTCTCAATATTCCCATATTTTCAAGAAAGGTAAATATTATAAAGGCATTTTCAAATATTTAACCTTATCACAAGATTTTGAAGCATATTATGATTTCAAAAATGGTGCTGAAGAAGGAGACACTTGCTCAACTTATTTATATTTGATTTTAAAATATATTATCTCATCAGATACATATGGTATTTTAAAAGTACCATTAATTGAAAGTTTCAACTCAAATTATGTTCGAATTTTTTTTAGAAATCATGTTTTATCTGATGTTTTGAAATTATATGTCATACAAGTTTATTTTCCAAAACTGTTTGTCTATGAACACCCATATGACCCATGTTGTACATGGTGTATTTAAATGGAGGAAGCAAATTATTTTGAAGGATCTCTAAACCATTGTTGCAATGCATGGACCTTCTACCTATGTGAGCAAGATGGCAATAAATCCAAATGGACACCATGGTCAAGGTCTTCTGTTCTTCATTTTGGGGATTGTTTTATTCTATCATATAGTGGTGAAATAAGACTTCAAGAATTAAGATGTTGTGATCATAATGAATTTGGATGAATATGAGAGGTATAAGGAAACCATTGAGGTTAAAACATGTTAGGGTTATTTTGAGTTTTATAAAAAATACAACACGTAGGATGGGTGACAACCCGTCACATCCGGCAAGGCTGCTGGAATTGAACCCACAACCGAAGGGAGACAATGGCGCATCTCCTACCACTAGCCTACTTTAAGTCCCTAGTTAGTATAACTTATTATTTTAGTAAAATGTTTTTATGGAACAAGAATAAGTTTGTTTTTGGAACTTCTATTTTATCAATTGGATATACTCAGTATTGAAAAATGATTTAGTGATTAAGTGATAAAAGGTTGTTGTGGAAGATGTTCTCTCTTTTAAGGAAACACTATATGCATAAGGATGATAGAATACTATGGGATTTCAATTGAGGAATAATGGTTGAAATTTTAGTTTGGAAGAATATATATTTTTATTATGGACACATAATGATTTGATTTATTTATGAAAATGACTAACCTATCATGGAGAATATGTGATTAGGTTAATTACTTTTCAATATGAGACTTTATGAGTAACTAGTGTTACTTGGAGATAAATGATAAGATATATCTTGGAAGTCTATGTAATTAAATCCTAATGATATTTGGGTTACAATAAAAGTTTGAAGTAATTTTGAAGAATTTTAGGGACAATTTTTTATTGAATGGTCTTTGTTGAACATTCGGTTTTGTTAAGAGAAATTTTGGAGATTAAGAGTAGTTTATCTTTATGTAACAGTTTATCCTTTTTGAGGATTATCTGATATTGTACGAAACATTTTGGTTTTAGTTAATATCTAAAGATAAGGGAAATATATAGTTCATCCTTTTTGGATTATTTGATTCTCTCAATGTTCATTATAGCACATTTAATGTAAAAAAAGTCATCCTGAATAGTCATCATATGGAGGAAATATGAGTTTGTGTTAGAAATATAGTGAAGGATAAAAGTCTACATGAAAAGTAATTGTGTTTCCTTATGTTTGTAGGTAAGCTCATAAATAAATTTCTCAATGAAAAGTAACTTAAATAAAACCTTGTCTGTTAAATTTTTCTACTGGGATTTCAAATAATATTTAACAAATCACATGTTTTTGATTTTCTGGTGGTTAACTTTCTCCTAAACATGTTTTTTATCACTCTCCATCAGAAAATGATGGTTTTTTTCTTCTATATCCATGCTTTCATGGAATCCTAGTATCTTTAGTCTTTTGTAACCTTCTTACATCTCTTCCTTTATTTTAAAGTGATAGTTTTATTGACACTTTTTTTTCTAATGTGGGGCCTTTCATGATGTTTCCAAGCCCAGTTTTAAAATTGTGAGGACTCATTTCCCAAAAGGGGGAAAGGATGTAACATCCCCGATAAATAAGGAATAAGAAACTTTTCATATTTATTAATATTTTTTAATTAAATATTAATTTTATATTAAAGGGTATTCTATGTTCGATAGCATACCCAATACACAACAACATGTTTCTTGGAAATCTTACGTTTCCCACTAATAATATAATATTATTATTTTAAATGGTCATTAACTCCAAGATGTTGTATTGGTGGGAATGATAAAAACTAAATACAATATGATTATACATGGATGTTAAATTTAATTACTTTTATCCAATAAATGTTAGAGGCTTAAAATTTAAATGAATCTAATTTTAAGCATAATTTACATTAAAAGGTCGATTTATCACCATTTAATGGAGAACCATTTTTATATATAGTATTGGTTAATTTAATTTATTATATATGACCAAATAAAATCATTCTTTAGAATGGGGACATCAAAATTTAGTTTGTGAAAATTTTTGGAATTTTTCGGAAAAAGTTAATTTTTTAATGAATGGTGAAAAATATTGTATTTTAATTCAAAAGTACCTTATAATATAATTTATTTATATGGTTAGATTATCTTTTTAATTTTTTTAAAAGTGAAATTGAAATATATTTTACCATTTAATCCAATTTTGGTCCTTGGAATAAATTTCACTGTGAAATTTAACATAAACAAGTTTCAATCTTTTGATAGTTATTGTTTCTTAAAAACACTCTATTTGTTTTGATAATAGGAATTAATTTTAAATGTAATTAATTCCACTTTAATTTTTTTAATTTTTAAAAATAGAAATCAGTTTTGAATTCATAATATCAAATATAGATTAGGCTGAATTTTTGGTATTTTTCTGAAAAAATTCAGTTTTTGATGAATAGTGAAACCACTTAGTAGTATTTAAAAAAACAGAATTATTCATTTAAATATAATTTTACCGCTTCTGTGAATTGAATTTCAAAAATCCGACATTCATGGTTGTTATCAAGAAGTAAAATTTGGTTCATTAAGATGAAAATAATTTTTTGTGAATAGAAACTTTTGAATTTTATTTACCACGGTTAAAGGTAAATAGGGTAATTAAAGGTAAAAAGAATATTATAATAAATCAAAATTACCATAACACTTGTCAAAACCTTATTTTTTGAGTCATTAATGACCATGGTCATCTTTGGGTCGATTCGGGGCCCCATTGAGCCACTTGGGAGTGAAAATGACAATCTAAATTAATTAATTTAATGTGAAGACAAAATTGGCATTAACAAAAATCTTTTCGTAATTAATATTTATATGGTGTTATATAAGTCCTATTTTGACTAAAAATATTATTTGGAAGTAAATAATTATATTCTACATCATTTTATTTGTTTTATAATTTTTAGACATCAAATAAATTAAATTATATATGACACAATAACGATGTAGTATTTACCTAGTTAATAAATGATTTAAATAAATAAGATTATAATGATTACATTATTATCCAAAACACGTCCAATTTTGATTGGAGGATTTTATTAAGAATATAATTCATCTTATCTTCGACCTTAAGGATTATTGGACAATTAGAAACCGAATATAATTATATTATAAAATAATATTTTCACACTTTCTTAAAGTTTCCCTCCTCTCCCTTATAAAAGGAGACTACTTATAATGAATTCCTCACACCTCTAAAGACATTTGGATCGTCCCACCTCTGCCCAATTAATCTCCCTACATCAATATCCTCCCCCTAGAAGTATTAACTTATGCATAAGGCACTTCAAGAAGTCTTTTTGGTTCAAACCAAAAGAAGTTACCCAAATTAAAGATAACAGTTTCTCTTAAATTGTTTTCTTTTATTTTACATATCCATCCCCTAAAATCATTTAGTCCTTTATTTTTTAATAACACCAGTATCATTAATATACTATTATGTTTTTATGAGATGTATTGGAACTACACTTACACACAATTCCATCTAATGGATGAAGAACATAATGTTTCTGTGGATGGAAAACTAACGCCTCATGAAACGATGATTGTTCAAATATCACCAACCGCCTCTCATGGTGCCCATTATGATGGAACTGTATCTATATATGATATATATGATATTTATTGTTTCTTTATGCTTCTTTATTTTCCATATATATCACGCCTTTATGGTTTCCATAGTGGTTAAATACGATAATCTCATTTGAGGAAGTGCGGACTACCGCCCCCTTAAAGTGATTTGATTTGTTAATACCTCATGTGGGATATATAAAGGAAAGAGTTATTGATATTATATAAGATATTATACTGGAATTATAATATAACTATTTATAATTATGTTTTATTTCCATAAAAATAAGAAATAAAAGTGAAAGTAGCATTCATGCGTACGTACGGCTTACCGTCTCCATGAACGGTGCATTTCATTTCTTTTCTCTAAATGTTATGTACTATTATAAGTACATGTATATACTTTATATATATTATATATATGATATAAAAATCATGAATATCAATCAAGATATAATTAACCATTGACCACATGAACAACATGTGATTATAAGAAGTCCATTTTTGACTCCAGTACCAAATATCGACAAAATGGACGTTGTTAACTTAAATGATTACATAATGTTTATAACAAGGTAAAAAGTGATATAAAAGGAATAATAAACTTGGAAAAGGTTCTTAAGAATGTATAAATTAACTTTAGTTTATTATTCAGGAGATTACAGAATGATCGAGTCATGTCGGACACGAGGTAAGGGATCTAACCTCTCTCTTTCTTTTCAAGTACTCTCTTTTATGTCATTTCATTTATGTGCCATGTTATTATGTTGAAGGATGTAATTTTATATTCCACATACATTAATTTTTATTTTCATAAGATTAGATACCCCCACTTACTCTAATCAATTTATTTTAATAATTTTTAAGTGGCGTTGTTTGGCTACCGAATTTTTGTACGGATTTTCTAATCTCACTTTTAATTCTACGATATTTCCATTGTTCACCACTTATTTATTGCATGTGGTGTGTGTACTGCCCGTGATTTTATTCATTGGATAATATAATTTAATTTTTGGATATCTACATCATAGTTGTATGATCCTTATTACATGGGTGTATGTTTCATATGTTACCAAATCGATAAGGGAATTTGAAATTTCAATTTCCATTAATTCGGTGTTACGCATACTTCATTGATTATTTTACTCCAAAATTATTTGTGAAATCACTACTTGTTTTCTTATGTCATAATTTCCACTCCCCTTTCTATGGATATACTTTTGATACACATAATCACTCCATTTATAATTTCTCAACTCATCTATAGGAACTTGATAAGAGTAATTTTAACTCAATCTCCATTTGTTGTGTTAAATGCCCAATTCATTGGTGCTGTCTTTATAAGAATATGTGTGAATGTCCTCTGATTTATTTACACTGAATATCAAATAATATTGAGTATATTTATATTTTTCACACATAAATATTCCATTGATTTGTCTTTAACCTAAGGATACAGTCTTTATAAGAAGTTTCATCTCAAATTACATTCCATTGAGACTCCTTTGTTGATATAGACCAAATCTCTTTTACATTGTGTATATAATGTACTTTGACATATTATATCACGAATCCCTTTATTCACATGATATTAAAATGTTTTTACATCAATTATTTGTATTCAAGTGTCTCTATTTTGGTTATGAACTCTAACTAAAATATCATTTCAAAATGTTTTAATTATTTATCCTTATAAATTTTTATCATTAATTTCCATCTTTTAAAAATGGTTTTGAGTATTTATTTATATGAACATTAATGTTTTAAAATTTTAATTACATTAAAATCTTCAAATTGGTATGGGAAACTTTGATTCAAAAATCCTTTTTTAAATGGTTTTTGAAAATGGATAGATTATTTCAATATCTCCAAATTAGTTCTTGTGATTGTAAATGAAATGTTATTGGTGAAATGTTAATATTTGAAATATTTTATGTGTTATGGTGGTACTTGGAAATTTTACGGGTGGTTACATAATAAACCATATGATGGGTGGTGCCGTGAATACAATGACGGGTGGTTATATTATAACCTCCAATGCATTGGGTATGGAATTTGGCCGTATGGCTATTCCATTTAGTGATATGTGTGGAAGTCGACTGTATGGTTATTCCATTTAAGTATGTTTATGTCTAAAGTTATCTTTATATGTTATGTGTTATTTATATGAGTTTTATGATAATATTTTGGTTACAATAGGGTAAGTAATGATATTTTATTCAGTGAATAGTATTTACTACTTCATAAAGGTGAAAAGTATTACTTATGTTAAAGTATTCATGGTTTACTTGTTGTTTTGAAAAACTAACAGTTTTACTTCTTTGTGTATCCCTGAGGTTTTTATGATTATCCCATGTTTTTGAAATTTGTTTCACATGACATAATGTGGAATAGGGTTAAGGATGGGATCAAGGATAATTCATGTTATCTTAAATATGGAACTGGACATGACTCATTTTTTTTAAGAGTCCATGTTTTGTAAAAAAAATTGGATACTGGGTAGAAGTGTCTAATTTGTAATTTTTTTGAAATGTAATAGTTATGGCCTAATTCTATAAAACTCTAAAACATAAAATATCCTCAATGTGGATTATTCATTTAATTCAATATTATGTAATGTTTAAGGTCGGGTTCTTATAGTTGGTATCAGAGGTCGGTTTAGACAACTTTAGGGATTTGGAATTTTTTTAGACATATTGTAAGTCCCTATCTAATATTTCAGTTAAATAGTGGTTTTATAACTTTTCTAGATCAATTAATATGAGTTACAAATGGAAGGAGGATGCTCTCAAATGACATTTCAATCTCTTCTTGATGACATTCTTGCAATAATTATTACAAAGTCATGTTCAGATAATTGTGAAACTTTTTCTAGCATAAAATTCACTTGCAAGAAGTTGTTTGAGATATCAAACAACTCCACTACACCTCGTTATGCTCATGGGTCGTGGGTTTCATGTAGAAAAATCCAATTTTCACAATATTCCCATATTTTCAAGAAAGGTAAATATTATCAAGGCATTTTTAAATATTTTACCTTATCATAAGATTTTGAAGAATATTATGATTTTAAAAAAGGTGTTAAAGAAATAGACCCTTGATCAACTTATTTATATTGGATTTTAAAATATAGTCTCTCATCACATACTTATGGTATTTTAAAAGGACCGTTAATTGAATGTTTCAACTCAAATTCTGTTCGACTGTTTTATAGAAATCGTTTTTTGTGAGATTTTTTTAAATTATATGTCATACATGATTATTTTCCAAAAATGTTTGTCTATGAACACCCATATGACCCATGTTGTACATGGTGTATTTGGATGGAGGAAGAAAATGATTTTGAAGGATCTCTAAATCATTGTTTCAATGCATGGACCTTCTACCTACATGAGCAAGATGACAATGAAACCAAATGGATAACATGATCAAGGTATGATGTTCTTCATTTTGGGGATTGTTTTATTTTATCATATGGTGGTGAAATAAGACCTCAAGAATTAAGATGTTGTGATCATAATGAATTTGGATGAAAATGAGAGGCATAAAAAAACTATTGAGGTTAAAACATGTTAGGGTTATTTTTGAGTTTTATAAAAAGGACAACCCGTAGGATAGTTGACAACTCGTCACATCCGGCAAGGCTGCAGGAATTGAACCCACAACTGAAGGGCGACAACAGCGCATCACCTACCACTGGCTTACTTGAAGTACCTGGTTAGTATAAATTATTATATTATTAAAATGTTTTATGGAATAATAATAAGTTTATTTTTGGAACTTTTGTTTTATCAAATGGATATACAAAGTATTGAAAAATGATTTAGTGATTAAGTGATAAAAGGTTGTTGTGGAAGACGTTCTCTCTTTTGAGGAAACACTATATGCCTACAGAAGATAGAATACTATGGGATTTCAATTGTGGAATAATTGTTGAAATTTTTGTTTGGAAGAATATATGTTTTTATTATGGACACATAATTATTTGATTTATTTATGAAAATGATTAACCTATCATGGAGAATATGTGATTAGGTTAACTACTTTTCAATATGAGACTTTAGGAGTAACTGGTGCTACTTGGAGATAAATGATAAGATATATCTTGGAAGTCTATGAAATTAAATCCTTATGATATTTGGGTTACAATAATGTTTTGATTTATTTTTCAAGAATTTTAGGAAAATTGTTTATTGAATGGTTTTTGATGAACTTTTGGTTTTGTTAAGACAAATTTTGGAGATTAAGAGTAGTTTCTCTTTATGTAATAGTTTATCCTTTTGGGGGATTATCTAATCTTGTATAAACCATTTTGGTTTTAGTTAATATCAAAAGATAAGGGAAATATATAGTTCATCCTTTTTGGATTATTTGATTCTCTCAAAGTTGATTATAGCACCTTTAATATAAACAAGTCATCCTGAATATTAATCATATGGAGGAAATATGAGTTTGTGTTTGAAATATAGTGAAGAATAAAAGTATACATTAAAAGTAATTTTGTTTCCTTATGTTTTTAGAGAAGCTCATAAATAAATTTCTCAATGAAAAGTAACTTAAAAAAAACATTGTCTGTTAACTTTTCCTACTGGGATTTCAAATACTGTTTAACCAATCACATGTTTTTGATTTTTGGGTGGTTAACTTTCTCCTAAACATGTTTTCTATCACTCTCCATCAGAACATGATGGTTTGTTTTTCCTCCATATCCATGAGTTTATGGAATCCTAGTATCTTTTTTCTTGGGTAACCTTCTTACATCGGTTCCTTTATTTTAAAGTGATAGTTTTATTGACTCTTTTTTTCTGATGTGGGGCTTTTAATGAAGTTTCCAAGCCCAGTTTTAAAATTGGGAGGATGCATTTCCCAAAAGGGGGAAGGATGTAAAATCCCAGATAAATAAAGAATAAGAAAATTTTAATATTTTTTAATATTTTTTAATTAAATAATAATTTTATATTAAAGGGGAAGCTATGTTCGATAGCGTACCTGATACAAAACAACATGTTTCTTGGAAATCATATGTTTCACACTAATAATAAAATATTATTATTTTAAATGGTCGTTAACTCCAAGACATTGTATTGGTGGGAATGAACAAAACTAAATAAAATATTATTATACATGTTTGTTAAATGTAATTACTTTTATCCAATAAATGTTAGGGGCTTAAAATGTGAATGAATCTAATTTTAAGCATAATTTACATTAAAAGGTCGATTTACTGCCTTTTAAGGGAGAACCCTTTTTATATATAGTTTTGGTCACTTTAATACATTATATATGACTGACTAAAATACTTCATTATAATTGGGACATCAAAATTTACTTTGTGTAAATTTTTTGGAATTTTTCGGATGAAGGTCATTTTTTAATGAATAGTGAAAAATATTGTATTTAATTTCAAAAGTACCTTTTAATATAATTTATTTATATGGTTAGATTATATTTTTAATTGGTTTTAAAGTGAATTTAAAATATATTTTTACCATTTAATCCAATGGTGGTCATTAGAATAAATTTCACTTTGAAATTGGACATAAACAGGTATCAATCTTTTGATTGTTATTGTTTCTTAAAAACACGCTAATTGTTTTGATAATGGGAATTAATTTTAAAATTAATTAATTCCACTTCTATGGTTTTAATATTTAAAAATAGAAATAATTTCTGAATTCATATTATCAAATATAGCTTACGCTGAATTTTTGGTATTTTTCTGAAAAACTTCAATTTTGATGAATAGTGAAACCACTTAGTGGTAGTTAAAAAACTGATTTTTTGATTTAAATAAAATTTTACCACTTCTCTAAATTGAATTTCAAAAATCCTACATACTTGGTTGTTATCAAGAAGTAAAATTTTGTTCATTAAGATGAAAATAATTTTTTTTTGAATAGTCACTTTTGAATTTTTTTACCGCAGTTGAAGGTAAATAGGGTAATTCAAGGTAAAAAGAATATTTTAATAATTCAAAATTACCTTTACACTTGTCCAAACATTATTGGTTGAGTCATTAACGACTATAGGCATCTTTGGTTTGATTTTGGGACCCCGTTGAGCCACTAGGGAGTGAAAATGACAATCTTGATTAATTAATTTAATGTGAAGACAAAAATGACATTAACAGACATATTTTTGTAATTCATTTTAATATGTTGGTATATAAGTCCTATTTTCAACTAAAAATATTATTTGGAAATGTAAAACGATATCCTAAATCATGGTATTTTTTTAATAATTTTTAGACATCATATATATTAAATTATATATGATACAATAATGATGCACTATTTACCTCATTAATAAATGATTTAAATAAATAAGAATAAAATAATTAAATTATTATCCAAAACATGTCTAATTCTTATGGGATGATTTTATTTCGAATATGAGTCATCTTATCTTCGACCATAATGATTTTTGGACCATTAGAAACTGAATAGAATTATATTATAAAATAATATTTTCACACTTTCTTTAAGAGACCCTCCTCTCCCTTATAACAAGAGACCACTTATAATGAATTCCTCACACCTCTAAAGCCATTTGGCTCGTCCAACCTCTAGAAAATTAATCTTCCTAAATCCCTCTTCGCCCCCTAGAAGACTCACCTTAGGAAGAAGGCACTTTAATAAGTCTTCTTGGATCAAAACAAAGGATGTTACCCAAATTAAAGGTAACAGTTTCTCTTAAATTGTTTTCATTTATTTTACTTCTACAACCCCTAAATTTTTTTATTATTTTATTTTTTAACGACACCAGTATCCTAAATATACTATTATGTTTTTATGAGATGTATTCTAACTACACTTACACAAAACTCCATCTAATGGATGAAGAACATAATGTTTTTGTGGATGGAAAACTAACGCCTCACGAAACGATGATTGTTCAAATGTCTCCAACAGTCTCTCATGTTGTCCATTATTATGGAATTGAATTTATATATGATATATATTATTTTTATGTTTTCTTTATGCTTCTGTATTTTCCATTTATATCCTGCCTTTATGGTTTCCATAGTGGTTAAATATGATAATCTCGTTTGAGGAAGTGCGGACTACTGCCCCCCTAAAAGTGATTTGATTTGTTAATACCTTATGTGGGATGTATAAATGAGGGAGTTAATGATATTATAAATGATATTATACTGAAATAATAATATACCTATGTATCATTATGTTTTATTTCCATTAAAATAAGAAATAAAAGTGAAAGTGGCATTCATGCGTACGTATAGCTTACCGTCTCCATGAACGGTGCATTTCATTTCTTACCTCTAAATGTTATGTAATATTATAAATACATAGATATACTGGATATATATTATATATATATGATATCCAAATCATGAATCTAAATTTGGATATAATGAACCATTGACCACATGAACAACTTATGATTATAAGAAGTCCATTTTTGACTCCAGTACCAAATATCGACAAAATGGACGTTATTAAATTAAATGATTACATAATGTTTATAAAATGTTAATAAGTAATAAAAAAGGACGAATAAAATTTAAAAAAGTTATCCATCAAGTATAAATTAATATTACTTTATTATTCAGCAGATTAT
Source organism: Viscum album (assembly GCA_963277665.1). Taxonomy (NCBI): domain Eukaryota; kingdom Viridiplantae; phylum Streptophyta; class Magnoliopsida; order Santalales; family Viscaceae; genus Viscum; species Viscum album. The sequence continues at coordinate 601,892,790 of OY728125.1, forward strand.
CGAATGATCGAGTCATGTCTGACACGAGGTATGGGATCTGACCTCTCTCTTTCTTTTCAAGTACTATCTTTTATGTCATTTATTTTATGCTCCATGTTCTTATGTTGAAGGATGTTATTTTATATTCACCATACTGTAATATTTATTTTAATAAGATGAGAGACCCCCTCTTACTCTCATCAATTCATTTGAATTATTTTTAAGTGGCGCCGTTAAGCTGTCGAATTTTTGTAAGGGATTTGTCACACATAATTATTCCATTGATTTATCTTTAACCTAAGGATACAATATTAATAAGAAGTTTCATCTCAAATTACATTCCATTGAGACTTTTTTGTTGTTATACACCAAATCTCTTTTTCATGGTGTATATAATGTACTTTGACATATTATATCATGAATCCCTTTATTCTCATGATATTAAAAACTTTTTCCCTCAATTATTTGTATTCAAGTGTCTCTCTTTTGGTTAGGAACTCTATCTAAAATATCATTTCAAAATGTTTTAAAGATTTATCATTCTAAATCTTTATCTTTAATGTCCATGTTTTAAAAATGGTTTTGAATATTTATTTATATGAATATTAATGTTTTAAAATTTTAATTCCATTAAAAGCATCAAAGTGGTATGGGACAATGTGATTTGAAAATCCTTTTTTAAATGGTTTTTGAAGATGGATAGATTATTTAAATATCTCAAAATTACTTCTTGTGATTGTAAATAAAATGTTATTGGTGAAATTTGTTTATTTGACATATTTTATGTGTTATGGTGGTACTTGGACATTTGACGGGTGGTTACGTAATAAACCATATGATGGGTGGTGTCGTGAATACTAGGAAGGGTGGTTACGTTATAACCTCCAATGCATTGGGTATGGAATTTGGCCGTATGACTATTCGATTAAGTAATATGTGTGGAAGTGGACTGTATGGTTATTCCATTTAAGTATGTTTATGTCCAAAGTTACCTTTATATGTTATGTGTTCTTTATATGTGTTTTATGCTAATATTTTGGTTACAAAAGGGTAAGAAATGATATTCTATTCAGTTAATAGTATTTACTACTTCATAAATGTGAAATGTATTACTTATGTTAAAGTATTGATGGTTTACTTGTTGTTTTGAAAAACTAATAGTTTTACTTCTTTGTGTATCCCTGAGCATTTTATGATCATCCCATGTTTTTTAAATTTTTTTGACAGGACATAATGTGGAATAGGTTCAAGGATGGGATCAATGAAAATTCATGTTTTCTTAAATATGGAACAAGACATGACTCATTTTTTTCAAGAGTCCATGTTTTGTAAAAAAAATGGATTTTGGGTAGAAGTTTCTACTTTGTAATTTTTATTGAAATATAATAGTTATGGCCTAATTCTCTAAAACTCTAAACCTGAAAAGATCCTCAATGTGAATTATTCATTTAATTCAATATTATGTAATGTTTAAGGTGGGGTTCTTATAGTTGGTATCAGAGGTCGGTTTAGACAACTTTAGGGATTATGAATTTTTGTTAGACATATGGTTAGTCCCTATCTAATATTTTTGTTAAATAGTGGTTCTATAACTTTTCCATATCAAGTAATGTTAGTTACAAATGGAAGGAGGAGGATCTCAAATGACATTCATATCTCAACCTGATGACATGCATGCAATAATTATTGAAAAGTCATGTTCAGATGATTCTGAAACTTTTTCTAGCATAAAATTCACTTCCAAGCAGTTGTTTGAGATATCAAACACCTCCACTATACCTTGTTATCATTGTGGGTCATGGGTTGTGTTTAGAAAAATCCAATTTTCAAAATATTCACATATTTTCATAAATGGTTAATATTATCAAGGCATTTTCAAATATTTTACCTTATCAGAAGATTTTGAAGCATATTATGATTTCAAAAATGGTGTTGAAGAAGGAGACCGTTTCTCAACTTATTTATATTTGATTTTAAAATATAGTCTCTCATCACATACTAATCGTATTTTAAAAAGATCATTAATTGAATGTTTCAACTCAAATTCTGTTCGACTATTTCATAGAAAACGTGTTTTATCAGATGTTTTGAAATTATATGTCATACATGATCATTTTACAAAAATGTTTGTCTATGAAGACACATATGACCCATGTTGTACATGGTGTATTTGGATGGAGGAAGTAAATGATTTTGAAGGATCTCTAAATCACTGTTGCAATGCATGGACCTTCTACCTATGTGAGCAAGATGACGATTAACACCCCTAATGCTACTTCCCCATTATTCAATCAAATGTTGGGGGATATCTCTATATTGATCACCAATTAAACCCCCTTTGATCCCCATTATATAGGTTTTATAATACGGTTTCATCAAAACAATTGAAGGAATGAAATATCTTCTTCACTCATATGTTCTTTTTCTTTTATTTTTAGAAATTTTTAATTTTATGACTTGGGTTTTCGAGAGATGATTCCAACAGACCATAAAGGAATTATCCCCATTAATGGGGATTTTATGTTTAGTTTATCTAGAAGGAACAATGAATGGGTTGCATGATATTTTACATCATAATTCATGAGTTATATTGAACTATGAGATTATATACATTTATTTATAATTTTTTTAATTAACCATTTATTCTAGAATAAAAAATTTATATTTTTTTACTTTGGTTTAGTAGTTCGTTTAGAGTTGACCTCACCTTGTTACATTTGGTTTTCATACTGTGATGCTTCCATATGAATTTATTCTCAATTATTTCATGTTGGATCTTATATTAAAATTTTAATGGATGACGTTTATGGAATTCATTGATGTGATACATAAACATGGACATGGTGTATGTTTTTACCAGATTGGGGAAGATCAATAGGACACTGATTATTGTATGTGGACATTATATTACTGTTTCTATTAGTTAAATGTGTGTTTTTTTCTTCTGTCACTAATTTAATTTTTTTTCCTATTTTCAAGAATATTATGATCCTTACACTTGAACTTGGATGGGTATTGATCCACCTAATAGTCAGTAAATAGAATATAACATTCCAAATAGTTTCTTGGTGGATCCTTAATCGAATGAGTATCAATTTCCTTCTTCACGGACTTTTGGGTGGTGAGATGGTTTTTCAAGGATAATTGTTTATTTGTGAAAAATGTATTTCCAAGGGAAAAATAGTAAATTAAATGTCAAGGTGAATTTTATGATCTTGGATAGATTCATTAAAATGAATTATTTAAATGAATATGATATTTTCTAAAGAATACATTTATTTGAAATTTAATTAAATGACCCATCATGAGTGATAAAAAAGTCCATTCCTTGGAAAAAAGGGTTTTAAATATTATTTTAAGATGTATGAGATGGGAAAAATGGATGGGATCTTGTTGAGATTATTTTTGGTTCATTTATACTTAAGTGGTAAATTTATTATTTTCTTGATCCTTCATTTCTCTTGTATATAGTACATAAATTTTATTTTCCTATATATATTTTTTTGAATGATGATAAATTATCATATATAGTTCCCTTACCATACATTTTTTTATATTTGTTTATTTTGAATATCATGCATATGGTTATATGAGATGGGAAAGTAATATTTTTCATTTGGAATAAATGTAAAAGGGTTTATCAAAGTTATGTTAATTTACCACTAAGAGGGTAGAGATTTGTAAAATGGAATTGTCTCGATGAAACTATTCTATGTTCCATAAGGTATGATAGTATATATATTTGGATGGTAGGGTATTTAATTTTCTGGTATCATTTTAGTTAATTATTTTTTAGCCTAGTGGTATAGAATATGCATTTCAAAGATGAATATTAAATTATGAATAAGTCAGCTGCATGATCATGGTATGTGTGAGTAATTTTAAATATATATAAAATGAAAACCCTGTGGACTATCATGCGGTACTCTTATGCTTAGGATGTTTCATTGGGATTGTGTTGTGTTTTTATGCTCCTTTGAAAAAATATTATTAATTATTAGGTTGTATTTTGAGATTTATGGTTGTGATAATGTCCTTAGTGAAAGGATAATGGTTTAATATGTGATATGTTTCATGTATGTATTTTTTTCATAGCCTCGCATTGAGTGAGAATCGGTTATAGGTGAATGCATTGAGTTAGAATGTATTTTTGTTGTTGTTATTCCATACATGATTTAATATATGTTATCACACTGTGTGATAAGGAAATAGAAGTGATTTATCAAATGGATTGTGTATTTATACCGGTTTTACTTATGGTATCCACCATATGTGACATGAGTCGTATGTTGGATGTGATGGGTAATGTGACTAAATTTATAGCCTCACCTTGAATGAGATGATCAAATAAGGGACTATCCTATGGGATAGGGGAATAGTCTAGGATGTGTTTTTTTATGTGGTATAATGGGTGGCTAATCGTTAGAGCGAGAACATGTTTAATGATTGATATGGGATGTGATATTTGAGAAATCTGGAGTGAGTGGTTGTGATAAGATATTGGTGTGAGATATAGTGTGAGAACAATATATATTGATAGCATGTGGTTTTAGATTGATGTGGGATATGATGTGTTACCAAAACTATATAAAAGGGTGTGGTTAAAAACTTGTTAATGGTTTATTTAGTGTCCTCCCTTGAATTAAAATGGTGTGATATGATAAATAATATTGAATATGATTCCATATTGGTCACACTATTGGATGAATTTGTGAGTATTAACGTCATATTACAAATTTTGGTTTAAAAATATGAGGTCCTCTGTTAGGTGGATTAGATTTCATATGATGAAAAGAAATAATTTCTTGATTTAGTGTTGTTTTGTTTCATTTACAAGTGGGTTTGTTTTATGAGAACATCATTCACTATTATATTAAATAGATATGCATTAATGTTATCATTGTTAAATACATATTCCTAAAATAATTGAGAGTTTCACATGGTAATTGGATCGGCCCCTACCGTTGATATGTGATTTGATGTGCATATATAGAAAATTATTTTTTAAATTTAATAATAGGAATGTCTAGAATATAGAAATATGATGTCAGTTGAGTAGTTTTGGAGGTCCATGACTTAGTTGGGTGATTATGTGAGTTGGTATAGAAACAAGTATAGGTTACTTTATATTATTGTCCAACATTTATACAAACCAATCATATGATATATTATTTATATGGATATGTATGATATATATTTTCTATCCAATGGCCCGATGGGATTATATTTTTATTCAATTTTGTTAATCCCATTTTTAAGGATTTAACGGGAACCCTTACTTGCCATGTAAGATTCGTGACATTAAATGAAATGTAGATCTTAGAGGAATTAATCTATACTAATAATACTTGGAACTGACCCTCCCAAGAGTATACCTCATTATTTCACCTCTCCACTATCACATAGATATTCAGATAGGATTCCCATGCATGGATAGGATAGTCTGGATGACAATTCCCAAACCCTCTCATTCTTCCGACTCTGATTTTTCAAATCTAGTGAATGCACCTACTCTAAATCCTTATTTGGATTCAGTTCCTTATAGTGTCTTATTGGTCTATTAAATCACAATAGAATGTGGAATGAAGGCCTTGAGGTGCCCCGAAGGCATTGAGGTCAACAGAACGCCTTAAAGGACTCGAGGACCATACCGGTGGCCTAAAATCCCAAATGAATGAGAAGTTTCGACTCATATTGTACCAAACAATACCTACTAGAGTGACTGATATAATTCATACTATAATACTTCTATTGTATCCCATAAATTAGAATCAAACTAGATTTGATATCAGGTCTCTTGGATACACTTACTGAGTCCTCACCAACTGGGATGAGGCTCTTGTGCTGGTATATATGTTTATTTTTAGCAACAACTCTATTATGTTGTGTGATACCATGTAACTATTTTCTTATTTCTATTCATTACAGCTAGAGACCTCTTAACTCCCTATTTACATATATATGTTTGGGGTTTTTCCATCACATCTTTTTTTTATTCCAAATTTTTGGAAAATGTTTGCACAACCTTGGACCTTTATAATGAGCGAATTGTCACCCCATGACTATTTTAGGACCTCACAACTAATCAATATCCTCTGTTGTGTCGGTAGGATTGTTTAAATATATGTGATGTGTAGAGACCCAAAACATGACTTACATAAACATTACATTACTTTTGAGGAATACTTAATACATAACAAAAACAGACACACAAGGACTCTAATAGTTTAGAGTCTTTGGAAACTTGGAACGTAATCTTCTAATCATGGTGAAAGATCTTCAACATCTCCCATAAAGATCTTCCCTTTTTTCTTCTTACCTAAAACCTTTCTTTATATCCTGGTGAAAAGAAAACATAAAAAGGGTGAGCTCAAATGCTCAGTAAGGGTATGCATGGACAAAATAAAACATACCATATTCATTTAAACTTAAAAACATGAAAATAATGTTTAAACATCAAAAGATTGAGCAATGACATAAAACAAGGAAGTTTGTATGGTATAGATCATAAAGAAAAATTAAGAATGATAAAATATCATGGGATTAAACATGTAATTGTGGCAACCATTAATCACATGATATGATTTCCATAGTAGCCAAGGAATTTTTGTCAAGACCATCTTAGTGGACAAAGTCCCTTTCGGAATTGAGTTCACTCCTCGTTCCAATCCTATATTACTGAACCGGTTTAACTTACCATTCCAGCCATGTCTATCTCATGAGATATAAATCTTTACCCAATGCATTGGAGGGAGATATAGGTCCCACCCATCTCATAGTGAAATAATTCTTACTTGTGCCACAAAATAAACATAAAACATTCATCATAACCCAAGGAATAAAATGGGTTTCATAAACATCATTCCATCATAACTTAATCCATATAAAACAAATGGATATCATTTCATCATAAGAAAAATGAAACCATGTAAATCATAGATACATTATACTTGAAACATACACATATGAAATAATGTCATATTAGATGGGAAATTGATTTGATAAACACTTGAAATGAATTCTTGAGGAAAATATCCTTTCTTCTTCAAAACCATTCTCCTTTTACAAAATGTCATGAAATTTTAAAATAAAATGATTTTGTTGAAAATAGTCATGAAATATGTTGGATGATGCTTCATAAAAATAAGGATTTATAAAACCGTATAAATCCATTCGTGTCGTATAAGTTAAAAAAACATTCTTCTCATACTTTTACCGGAAAAGAAAAAAACTACCTCGTAACATAAACAAAAGAAATATTCCTTACATAACAAGTAGTAAAAGTAAAAATGGGTAAAAAGGACATTAAACATACATAAAATAACTTTTATAAAACATATACATGGATGATAACAATAACCCCAATAAATACTTACGTATAAGAAATATCGAATAAAAAAATGAGATTTGCAAAATTATCCCTTACCTTAGGTCCGATATGATTCGTATGTATCCAAACCTCCTATATAATGATTTAAATAATGTCATTGAGTTATTAAATAATCATATTAATTGTTTTTATATCATATATGGTTCACTTATGACTTTATATTACCCATTCTTTTGTAAATTCCATGTTAAATAGTGTTTTGGGTAAAATCGCTTCATTTTTCGTCCGTGTTTTGACGTGTAATTATTCATATGATTACTTAGATAATGATTAATTAATTCCAAAATATAAAACATGATTTATATATAATATATATTCATAATATACATATATATAATAGATCGATAAATGGAAAGAAATACATCGTTCATGGAGACGGTAGACCGTACGTACGCATGAACACTGTTTTCGTTTCCATATTGAATTGAATGGAATTAAGTAGATGAAATAAATATATATATACATAAATCCAGTAGAATTATTATGTCATATATTTTATGATTATTTATTATATATACTTTATAATCATTCTTGAATGGTTATCATGGAGAGTGAATCTCATCGCGTCATGGAGACGGCATTCCGTACGTACGTACGAGCGATGATATCATTCCCATGATCGTCGAATTGTATTAAAGTTTATGTATAATATTACATAATAAATATCACTTTACAATAATAATATATATTCATTAATTTCACCATTATACCCATCCATGTAAGGTGGTGGTGGAAAATAGATTACACCACGGCGTGGAGACGATATTACGTACGTACGCACGCGTGGTGATTTCATTTTCCATAGGATGGATAGATGGTGAAACATGGTTGTTTAATAATTATAATAAAGTATCAGTATATTAGTGATACTTAATTTATTACTTCATAATGAAACATATAATTAAGAAGAAGTTGAAGGAGAATGAAAATTGAAAGAATCAGTAACGGATATTAACTCTTCTTTGACATGCCACTTTGAATCCTCCTCTTAGGGTAATAAAATTGGTCTTTGAAGAAGGCCAAGACCTCTAGTATGTTTCTAGGGAAGTTGGTAAGAGAAATGGGCAGGGTTTTTCCGAGCTTAAAGGAACAAATTTGTGTGAGGAAGAGAGGGAGGTGGTTCCCTTTTATAAGGGAGGAGAGGGGAACCTTTGGAAATCTTCAAAATATCAATTTATAATAAATCTAACCCCACTTAATAACCTCCAAAAATGACTCATATTCAAATATAATATGAGATATGGTTGTAATATCATTAACCAATAAAATTTAGACATGTTAAGAAATTATTTTAAACATTATCAACTTGATTTATCCTTACTTAATCAATTTAATTTTATTTGTTGTAATAATATTCTAAATTTGAAATTAAAACAAAAAATTACTTATTTGTTGTTAATTGTCCATAATTGGATACTTTATAACATTTTAGACAATATAAATTTAAATTTATAATTTTTAAATATTTTTGTTATTTTTAAAAGAATTTATAATATGTTATTTTTATAAAATGACAATAGTGTCAATTTTGACACTATTCATTTATATGAATTTAAATTAAATATATACAGAAGATATGTTCAAAATAAAAGCTTTAATAGATTAATAAAAGGCCATATGTATCTATAAAAGTAGTGGAGAACATTACATAGTTCATATAATATTTATTTTGTTATTTTTAAAACCATTTATTTGGTTTATCTCTTAATAAAATAATTTCTACAACATTTTTGTATAATTATTTAATATACTTATTTGTTGCATAAAAATTACAAATAAAATCCTATGATGAAGATAAATATATTACCTTTCCAAATAACACTTTTACTCGAATTTATCATCTTAAAATCACAATATTCAAATTGTTATATTTATTAACTTACGAAGGTGAAAACTTTGGCATCATTTAAAATAATATAATATATGTGTCATAATCACTTTTATAAGACTCAAAACGGTTATATATTAGGTATTTAGATTATTATGGTATAGATATACACTAAAAATTATTTTTGGTCAGGTTTGTGGGCCTTTTAATGGGTATTATTATTTCAATAAAAACTATATTAATGATTTTTCACTTAATAAATAATTTCTGCATCATTAATGTATCACCATTAATGATATATATTTAATCCCTAAAAAATATAAATAAATTATCATGATGTAGATACTTTTATTATATTTATGGAGACTATTCGTGTTCGAAGTTTTATGTTGTTTATCACTAAATTAAAATTATTATACTTATAATATTTAAGAGAGTGACATGTTGTCACTTTCATTGGTTTTAATAATAATTAAATTATTTTCATGGTCAAAAGTCCATAAAATGCAACTAATCCGACCCTTAGATAAAATGGGTCGACTTTTAGTCATCCAATAGAATTTTGGAATGTGTTAGGGTAATTTTATAATATTATATTCACCCTAAATTACCTGATTTACCTTTAACTATGGTAAATAAAATTTACCGTAGTTACTATTCATAATTCCCAAAAATAGAACGTAGCCTATTAACATAATTTAGACCCACTGATTCCAAATATGGAATCAATTTTTTCAAATTTAATACACAGAAGTTGCAGAAATTAAATTAATATTAATCCCGTTGTCAAATGAAAACGGGTTTTTGTTTAAAACATTGTAAAAGATTGAATTGATTTAACCTACGAATTCAATGTAAAATCAATGATAATGACATACATTATATTAAATTGTAAAAATATATTCTATTTATACTTTAAAAATATTCAATATTATAATTTAATCACATAATTTATTACGATGAAAAAAGTTTTTTTTAATTAAAATATAGTGTGTTTTTACTATTCATTAAAATATGAAAGTTATCAGAATAATATGAAACATTTATCCAAGGTAAAATTTTATATCTTGATTCCAAATAATAATTTTAGTTTTTAAAATTGAACTTATAAACATGTCAAAAACTAGATTTAAAGTGGGTGATCCATCAAAAGGCGGCAAAACTGCATTTTTTTAAAAATACTTATTTTACCCAAAAAAATTATTTTGTTCTTATACCATGTTCTAGAAAATTTTTAAGATGAATAATAATGTTATAAAATTAAAAATTTAGTTAATAATATTAATAACATCTAGTTCATAATAATATTATAATAATATATCATTGTTTAGTAAAACATGGTATTGCGTACAACACACGCTCTCGAGGAAGGTCGTGATTGCATGTAATGCAAGACAAGTTAGGGTTGCGTGTAGTGCATGACTCCTTTGTTGTTGCGTATAACAAAATAAATTGAATATATATATACACAATGTTTCGTAGAATAACTACTATCAAACAAACATGAAATTGTGTGTAACACGATCCAGGATTATTGTTGCGTATACTGCAAGCTAATACGGTGTTGTGTATATCGCAAGATAATATTGGTGTATCGTACAATAGAAGATATGAACGAATTTAAAAACAATATATCTTATAAAATCTTGGGTTATTACATGATGTCTCTCGCTCAGGTCTCATTTAGGTGATCCAAGATAATGTGATACAATTATGGTAGTGGTGATGATGATGTTGGGGATGTTGTCCGTGTTGTTCGATATGTGGAATTTGGTATAGCATGAAATTCAGATGATGAATATGAAATATATGAGTTGGGTGGAGATGGAAGTGTTGATAATGATTACATTTCTTGAAACTTTTATGGATGTAATATTATGCATTAGGAGGTATCATTATTTATATATCATTTCATTTAATATTAAATTTTAATTAGAACATATATAAATAGTTTTTAACTATTTTATTCTCTTCTAATTTTTTAATAATTTTCTGTTTATTACATAATTACTTTGTTAGGATACACTACTATTGTATTCGGGTAAAAAAAATTGAATATAATAACTAAATTTTTCAATATTTTTAATAGCAACACTAAAAAATTGTAGTTATTTATTACATATTTTAATTGAATGTATTATTTAATGGCAATTATATATTATTAATGAAAGTGAGAGGTAGTTGATGATAGATAAAATAAATGTATGTTTTAAGTAGTAAATAAATTTTGGATATGTTTAATTATTAATGGAATATTATATTTTCTATATCATATTTTAGAATATATTATTTTTAAAATTTAAATTATATAATGAATAATTTCAATTATTTAATTTATCTAGTGGAACAGTAAATAAATAATTCGATATCTTATTGATTCTAAACCATAACGGAATAATAAATATGGTATGAAATTTTTTTATTGTATGAAAAAATATATTTAAATTAAAATTAAATTTCCATCATGTATTTTTGATAATGAATTTTCAATTCAATTTATGGATGATATATTTTCATTTTTTATTTCTTTTTGGAGGTGTTGAAAGTGATTGATAAATAACACACGAAAACATCATCTTCTATGAAATAAAACTATCATTATTAATCTATAATAATTTTGGTTCGATTATTTTTATATTTTTTCCAACATAGTTATACAAAATATAAATCTAAATAGATACATGATTCTCAATATAGTATCTTTAATCATTTATTTAGTAGTCTTTGATTTTTTAATAATTTATGTATGCCTTCATTGAGGTGTATAAAGTTGTTTTGGAGAGTTATAATTATAAATTACATGTTTTCAGTATTAGGTGGTTTTAAATTTTCAATATTTTGACATTTATATTTTATTATAGTTCTACAAATTAATTTAAATTTGTTTAATTTTGATTCCAATCATTAAAAATTTGTTTAATATTTTAAAACTGTTTTTATAATTTATAATGTATTGAATTTGGTATTTTTTTATTGAAGATGTGTTACATGAACGTTTTGGTTTTTAATTATAACTAGGAAACTTTTATATATAGGGTTGTTTGAGTTTCATATGAACTGAAAATTTGTAATTCAATCTTTAACCATTTAAAATATAATAAAATAATTATATTGAGATATGGTTTAAAAGTTTCTAATTTTAAATTATGAATTTGGAATGTTTAGTTCATTAATATGGATGTCATTGTTATTTTTATTTGTATTAATTGATGAGTATTTATATTATTCTTTTCATAGAAATTGAACCAAGGATGAATCCAAATGGAAATCTAATCCCCCTTATAAACTCAATACTCATCGGTATGATAATTGATTACTTGTTTTACTATAAAATTTAAATGCCTATGAGATGTATAATATTGATTGATTGAGTTTTCATTCCAATAGAAGATGTTTTCATTGTTATGTGATTTTGAAATATCATCATTTGGAACTTGTATATTAATTCATAAATTCTAATTTTATTGAAATTAATTTTTTTTTGTTTATTTATATATTTAGAAATGTGATAGAATAGTGATAGTGGTTTTGATTTTTTATAATTAATCATTTAAATAGGAATGAAATTTTATTGAATAAGTATTACACAAATGTGTATATTCTATATATTATTCAAGAAATGTTTTCTGTCATTTCAGTTTTAGTTTTATATAGATTGATTCATTTAAATAAATTTTGATAAAATTTTTCATATAGCTATATAGAAATATTGGGGGTAGTTTTATCATTGTGAATTATTATTTTCACATTTTAATTTATTTAATATATGGCCATTAGTATAGTTATATTTTGGGTTTTTGATAATTTTTTTAATTTTTTAAAATCAATTTGAAAAAATATGAATTAATATGGTTATATGATCCTTAATATCAACACTTTAGGCAATTCTGTGATAACTGATAAAAATTTCATGATTTTTGGGAGGTTTATTTCATTTTTTGTTTATGTTTAATGTTATAAAAATGATTTCTCCATGGTTCAATATTTTTGAAATGAAAATATTTTGAACATTAATATTCATTTGAAAAATATTTTTTAAAAATAAATGTATTTTTTTCTAATTTCCATCATTAAAAATTTGATTGAATAATGGTAATGGTTTCGATTGTTTGTGATAATTTATTTTGAAAAGAATGTTTTTTTATTTAAGGATTCTTACATAATAGTGTTTATTAGTAATAGATTTCATTACATCTGTGGGGATAGATTGATTTTAGTTTTATATGGATTGAAAACCTATAATTCAATAATCAAACATATTTAATAATAACAATTAGGGATATTCGGATATGGTTTTATGGTTTTTGGTTTCCAATTATAATTTTGGGATATTTTTTTAATTAATTTCCATTTCATTACTATTAATAACAATTTTATGAATTTATGTGGTTTCATAAAAAAATAAAACATTTCATTTTCCAATTTCATATAATCTTTATAGAATAATTAAATAGATAGTGTCCTTTTTCTAATCATTTAATCAATCATGGATAGGTTTTCCTATTTTTTAAGTTATGTGGATTTTTTAATTTTCAATCATTCTTTAGAAAAATGAATAGATTTTTAATATTAATTAACATTTAGTATATAACGTCAATATTTATTCTTTTTTGAAAAATTGTAATGATAACTATTTTATAGTTACATTTTTTATAATAGTGATAGTACATCTTTTATCGATTCATAATCTATCTATTTTTTTCAACTATTACTATTGGTTAATATAGTGAAATTTTATGTTTATGTCGTTATTTGAGACATATCCTAATTTTGATAATTGTTTTGATTTAGATAACAATATCTATAACATAAAACATTTGATTTAGAATCAAATTTCATTGTTTTTAGACGTGAAAACATGATTAATATATATATTTATTACAATATTATTTACTCTTGTAGAAATGTTTCTCTAACAATATGGGTGAATAAAAATCCCACATCCTAAGATTATAATTCTCCCTAGGAATAGAAGTCACTCAACAGAATGTAAATTATAACATATAATTGGTTCCCAAAAAAATCAATGGAGCATATTAAAACAATAAAGAATAATTTATAATCAATCTACAATACAAGTGAGAATTTATGACAACATATCCCTTGAAACAATTATATTCTCATATCTCACATGCTCTGGTAGATGAATTGCATAGATTTTCTATTTCACACTAATGAGGGTGTTTATTCCCATAATTTCAAAAGTGATATAAGAAAAATAAGTCATTTAGTTTATCTAAAATTTTCTAAGTCCCCTAATCTTTTAATAGTTGAATTTTTATAGTCATTGTATAATTATAAAATGTACATCTAGTCACACTATATATATAAGATCCATTTAAGAGACGTGTGAATCAGAGATATTCAATTCAAAAGATGATATTCTTTGAGGATGAATAATTGAAATTGTTATTGATACTATCCTATGATATCTATAGGCCATTATCTTATATAATGTATATAGTTTTAAATAGAATGATGAACGTAATGGTTATAATAAAAAATTATAAAAAAATTTCTACCATGAGAGTAGTAGTATGGAATAAGTTTGGAATTTTTAAGATAAAATATCATGAATCAAATGTAATATTTAAGAATAATTCCTCAAGCATAGATGAAAAACATAAGCTTTATTCCCTTTTCTATTTTAGTATATGATTAACATCCCAACACAAAACAAAATAGTTAGAATTAAATTTTTCAAATGAAAAATGTAGAGGATCATCATTGGAGTAGTAAATTCATATTGTATTACAATTGGATTTATAACTAATATGATATGATTAAAAAATATTATATTTTGAATATAATATCTATAATATTAAATATTATAGGAGAATATTAGTGGAAGAATAATTTCAATGGTTCCCTTTCCATGGATTATTTTCACACTATGGTTCATAAAGACTAAGAGTTGGTAGGGTTCATAACTTGTAGCATATGTCCACAATGTTTTTATGAATGGAATAAGGCTATATCACATAACATGATTAAAAAATACTTTTAGTCATAACATAAATATAGTGAAACATGAATAAAGAAATTTATGTATTTTGGGTAATGATAACGACTATGGGAATTGAGGAATGTACTAAATAATATGAATAAAATAAAATTAGGAATTCATAGTGATAATTTTTTTAGTTTATAATAATAAAATATTAAAAATATCAATTTTAACAATGGTGTCGAAAAAATAATAAGAAGATTATTATAAGTTGATTATTTTTGTGGTTATCAGATGAAATCAGTGAATAATAACTACATAGTGAGTCTATATAAAAGTATAGGAGAGATACTGGTATTAGAATACACATTTCATATGATTAATTGGAGAAGAAAGAAAATCATTATAAAAATACCATTGTCATACTGGTGTTTTTTTGTTGGGATGAAACATTTTAATGCCTTGGGTGGATATTTTTTCATTGTCTTAAAGCAGTGTGGTGGTTGATAAGATAATAGATTGATACTGGGATCAAAATTGGGTCAATGTATTTTGTACCAAATATAATGGATAGTGTTTCCTCATAGTATGTTCACATAGTATCAGAATGACCTCCAATGATTTTTCCTTTATAGTGAACTATGTAAAATAATCATCCCCTTCATTTACATTGAATATATGGAATGTTTTTTTAAATATTGATAGGATAAAATTGTTCTTTCATAGACGATATAAAGATATATTTAAGAATAATAATATTAGTTATACCTAATACACTCCCCTATTTGGGTTATTTAATTTTATGGTCATAACAATTTGCATTAGAGGCATGGGATTTGAGAAACTGATCTATCATCTAGAGTGATTTAATCTTGATAAAATAATGAATGAAGGAGTACCCTTTTTAGATAGTATTAATGAATAATATCATAAATAATATAATGACATCATATTTGGGGAATTTTGAGATTGACATTTTTTATTATACTCTGCATGGGATACATTTGAGTATTGTTTCAAAACAATATATTATTAAATTGATAGAATGTTACATGATATTGATTCCAAACATTTCAATTCCTTAAATGTATAATTACGAAATCAAATCAATATAAAAGTTATGAGATGAATTATTTTCAATGTCCTGGGGTATAATTTTTTCAATATATTAAAGGATGATAATAAATTAATGGAGTATAGGCCTCTAGTACTACATAATAATATTTGTGGTCAAAAAACCATAATAGAAGAAAATATTGATAGATTCATGAATTAAATGATTGAGGGTGTTCTATCCATTTAGGTACATAGTGAATAAATAATTATTCATGATATTATAAGGAATATCCTAAAATTATTTTCACCTATTTAAAACAAAACATTATCATTTCTTAAAGATATTGATTTTTTAGAAATTTCATTAGAAGATTTACAGAAAAAGTCTGTTTCATATAAGATATGTGTAAATATAAAAGGAATTCCAGAATAGAAAAATAAAAAGATATATTCAAAATATATATAGATTTCTATGATTTGTGTAGTTGGTGAATATGAGGGATAATGAAGTGATGATATTTTATTGACTGTGTTAGGGAAATTCAAGATAAGAAAGCATAGTTTTACAATCTTTCTTCCCTTGTAATATATTTAGAATTGTAATGTTTTGGACAATATTTCATGTTTTAAAATAAATTTTAATGAAGTTGGTGGTATTATATACCAAGCCATGTACTCTTGGATCTTGTGTAAGAATAATTTTTTTTACATTTCTAGCTTCGAAACAAAAAAAATGTGACCCCATTTAAACATTCAAAATTTTCAATATAAAAAAGAAATATGGGATCAATTACATGACATAAAATCTTTTAGGATTATAATTTTTTGTAATTTTGAGGAACTTTTACCTTTTCATACTCATGACTTTAATTGATTATTATTCCTAGTATACATAGATTTTCATTTCCCATATTACTTCTTCTGAATTTTTTATAATCATTGTCAAACACTATGAAAAACAAATTAAAATTTATGTATGATGAATGAATATTTGTATGGTACATAATAAAGAAATATATTATTCCATTGAAATTTTTTTACAACAATTATGTCCATCCCTTTATTGTAATTATTCATTGAACATGTGAAATAATTCATTTCCACAAGGAAAACACATACTCTTTCCTTAAATATGACATTATAACTTATATCATGGAAGTATAAATCCATTTTAGGTGACTTGGAGGATCGTATCCATAACCCATTTTAAAATCATTTTTGAAATCACTAGATGATAGTTAAATCCATACGGGAAACAAAACTAGTTTACTTCCTCTATAATTCCTTGGATTTGAGAAACATTACCCAATTCATTAGATAGCTATAACAGGGCTCCCTATATTCATGACTTATAATGGGGATCAACCCATAAAATAATAAATAGAAGAAAAACTAGTTTCTCATAAAAAATATTCAACTAACATATCATGAAGAAAACATTTTACAATTATTAATTTTCCTTATAAAACCATTGAAAAAATATTTTAAACCCATATTATAAACAATTTTAGATTTTATAATACATTGTACTATTAAAAAACATATTCCAAAAAAGAATTAAAATGTATATAGGGAATTAGATTTTTTATTTGTATGAAACACGAAATAATTAATGGAATCCACACATAAAATAGTGGTTATAAGGGAATGAAAGTCCATTTATCCAATATATGTTAAAATTTTACATTCCTTGTTCCCTTTTTATTGAATGTCAAAATGTTTGGAATAAAATACGTAAATATATTTTTTCTAAAAAACATATAATGAAAGTTATAATTGGAATAAAATATGGATTTTAATTAATTTATTTCTATGTAAGTACATCTTACAAATAATTTTAATTATATGGACAAGAATGAAAAATAAAAATAAATTAAAATTTTAAAACATTTAAAATGGTGTTTTTTAATATATATTGTCCCTTATGTAAAACCATAAAAATAATAACATTAAATAAGTCATTAAATAATTTATATATTTTAAATATTACCATTAACATCCCATAATCATGGAAGAATGTTTTTGAAGCATTTATAAGAACATAGACAAGGATGAAAATGAGTTGGAAGAGAATACATAGAAGTGAATTTTCAAAATAAAGTCTCGTACCTTGAGTCCAAACAATATTTTACATACATTATATTGATAAGTAACTAAGTAATTTAAAATTTTACATTATTAATAATATTTTTCATGATAATTACCCAATTTACCCTGTTGTATTCAGTAAAGTTCATGTTGGACATTTTGATGATATTTTTTTGATATGCCTAAAATTACTTTCATAGGTTGACTTTGGTCAAATAGGTCATTATTAAATCCTATAGAAGAAAAATAATAATAAAATTATCATATTTATACAACAATTAAAATTTAAAAACAAACTATTCTATGTTTCAATTAAACATCAACTATGTTACAATCATATATACAGTATGTCGTACATACACTTTAGTAACATTTCAAAATTTCAATGATCATGAAGTATTGAAGGTAAAAGTTATTTTATCACTAAAGAATTATTAAATTATCATAAATATTATATTTATTATTAAATATGACTTATATATATATCATATATATATATGATGTGATGATGAAAAAAATCACATCACTTCGTGGTGGTGGTAGTCCGCATGTTCAGACTAACAACATTATAATATTTAAATAAATGGAAAGAAAATAAATAATTTGATATGTTATATTTAAATAATAATAAATATGAATTCAATATCATATACATATATAATATATAATTCCCTATATCTAGATGTGAGAGGCGGTGATGATAAATGAATTACATCAGTTTGCGAGGCAGTAGTCTTCCATAAAAATGAAAAATGGCTTCATTTCCCATTTGAGGATATAGGAATAAGGATATAGGATATTACATGAAAATAATAACATAAAATAATATGAGAACCCGGAGCTTCGTTTCAGGTATCTTTTTCCTTTTCTGGCCGTTTTTGAGAAAAACAGGGAAATGTGGAAATTTTCAAAGTACACGTCGTGTACTTCGATTCCTCATAAGGTCGTGTGTTGGCCATGTCTAGGCCATACACACGGTTTGTAGGGGAAATGTGGCGGCCTCTTAAAGTGGAGTACGGAAAATAATAGTACATGATGTGTACCCCATAATTACATGCAGTGTACAATATTTTTTTCATTAAACGGACCGGGGTCACGCCTAATCGAGAGAATCATCTTCTTCTCTAGGTTCTTTGACCGAGAGAGACCATTATAGCCGCAAACATCCTCTGAGACCCCGAGCCTCCACCTATTTTCTGAATTGACCATTGTCGATTGTGTTGGAACCGCAGTAGTGAGCTCTTCCTTCTTCTTGAATTTCATTCCATGATTTTCTCTCTTTCTTAAGATTTATTGGGTTAAACATTCTGTGTGTTTTCATAGATCTACGACGTTCTAAGGAGAATAAATCCTTTTGGTTCAAGTATATTGATCTCCTAGAATTATGGTAGGTTTTTTGTGCCTTACCTTTCAATGTCTTTGGGTTTTATATGAAAATTCCACCAATACATGTGAACGGGCTATTGTGTGTTCACCTTTTTGACCTTGTGGTTTTCTTTCCTTTATTATATGCTTGTGTGGAGGTAATTTGATCATGTTTCAGGAAAATTTCTGGGCTTGCATGTTTTTACACTACCTTATCCTTGTTACGACCTTTGGGTTGTGTTAGTATTTGGCCGTTATACTTGTTTTCCATGCCTTGTGACTGTATGATGGAATGTTTTTCTTGACAAGCTTGTTATTCTGTAGACTAGTTGTCCAAGTAGCTATATAGGTGTACATTGGCCTTATAGCATTATTATGAACTGATTGGAATGAGATCGTGAGAACTTGGTGCTATAGACTATAAAGGATAGACTGAGTGAGCTTTCCAGAGAGTCTTAGTCATTATATAATACAGGGGAAAGACCAAGTGAGCTTCCTAGACAACCTTGGATATTATAGACTACATGACGGTAGACTAAATGATCTTCCTCAAAGAGTCTTCACTTGTTTCAATTTCCTTAATCCATTCCAGGATAGAGGAGGAATTTACGGACCAAGCTTCCTCAGAGAGTATGTGATATACCTAAGACAATAGGAGGATTGACTGAGTGAGCATCCTCATAGGGTTTCTAGACCTTGGGGCTATAAGTGGGTTAGACAACATGATCATCCTTAAATATTCCCAGTCTACCCTAGACTATATGGGTAATTGTCCAAGAGAGATTCCCTAGAGCGTCTTATAATTTTGTATGACCAAAACAGAGGGTTTAAAGTGACTGCACTGCTGAGAGGGTTGTTGGTACTTCTTGGATGAACCAGAGGGGTTGGCTGTGAGTACTTCCTAGAGGGGATCCTGTTGTGGTAAGCTGTTTGCTTCACTGCTACTTATTGTTCTGTGGATTGATTACTATTGTATATCATCCTGTTACTTCTTATTGATTACTGGATGTTGTTTACTGTTCTTTTTTACTGATTACTGTACTATTACCTACCATATACTCACTGACTATTTGGCATAGTTCTTCGGGTGGTTGCCTACTTTGATTTAGCCTCACATCCTATTTGCGCTATGCTTTTGAGCCCAAACAGACTATGTTGTTGCAGGTATATACATGGGCAAGCTTCCTTCTAATTTGGGGTCTTGATTTCTTTAGAGCAGGAGAGCATGGGACCAAGCTTAGGATTGCAATGCTACGGAGCTGTTTATCTTTTCTTTTGTACTTGTTTTTGGTACTGTTTGTATTCTCATCATTGTGACTTGTTTGGCTGTTTTCCTAGTTATGTATCATGCATCATTTCATATATACATATGTGCTCCAGATCATTATTCTTTTAGTCTTCCGTTGTGCATTGTGGTTGGATATTTACTACTTCCTCAATTGTATGCTTTTTTAACTTTTGTTGTGTACTCTACCAATGTGGGAATTGCTTCCCCACTATCACACCCAAGGCCATCGCTGCTAGTCAGCAGCCTCTGGCTTTTGTGGAAATTCTCTTGAGGTCGTGGGACGAACCGGGTACGGGGCGCCTCTGGGTGGCTTTTGGAACCGGGATGTTACAAAGTGGTATCAAAGGAATTAATTTTTCTTGATTTACTCTTTGGACACTTTATCCAGGGATAGGATGGATTCGGTACTTGGAAATAAGTTGTGCCTAGGAGTAGCTAACCCGTGTATTGGGAAAAGGAAATCTACCTCATTTATTTCAGTTTTCGGGTTTTGAGATTTTACGTTTGATATCATTTCACCTTGAGTGATTCACATTCCATGTGTTGTTATTGTTCTGCTATTGTGGTTCTATTTCTATCACAACCTGATGAGATGAGGGTATCCCATCTCATGCATCATATTAGCACTAGTTATAAATCACATGCCATGCATTATTTCCATGCCATCTACGGTGCATTAGGGATTTCATGTTGTTGTGATAGATGTTTTGTAGATTATTCATGATGTTGTGATAGATGCTTTGATAGAATCCCTGCAGTTTGATAGAGAAATTGTTTGTTTTGTACCTTTCTTAAATGAACACTATATTTTGGTTCTTGAGGTGTTTTTGGACCTTATGATTCGGAATGTTCAATATCTTTGACTTGTTTCTCATGTATATGACTTGTATAGGATTCCAGGTTTTGATTCGTGGGGAGTATGGGCGCTCATGGATAAGAATTTGTCACCTCCATGTTTGTTTTTCAGTGTTTTCTAGGCTTTGGTGCAGTTTCTAAGCTAGTGCCCGAAAAAACCCAGAATACACGGCATGCACTCTATGACTACATGCCATGTAGTTTTAAACCGTTTCACTGACTGGGTGAGCAGAAACATGGGGTTATGTAAGGTCTTTAGGAACACACCATGTACGGTAGGTACACATTGTGTAGTAGTGAGCCATGTACCCGGCTGTGTCACTAACAACACGGGTCAGGGAAGCTCGCGTAGTACACATTGTGTTTGTTATGAACACACCGTATAGCCTTGTTCTAGGTACCCAACCATTCCACAAACAACACAGGTCTGTGTTATCTTCTCTTATACATGCCATGTTTTTTCAGAACATGTTGTGTAAGGTTCAGCCGTCTAACTGACCGTGTAACTATCAACATGGGTCACTGAAACTTTTCAAGTACATGACGTGTCCTTAGTGAACACACCGTGTGAGTTAGCTTTGTAAAGAGACTCGGGAAGGGGAATGGATTTCAAGTACATGTTGTGTGTGGGAACAACATGTTGTGTAGTCTGGGGTGTTACACGACCTACTGTTGAAGAAGTACACACCCATGTGAATGGCCTTAAGGAACACAGCGTTTAGTTTTTATACATGTCGTGTAGTCTTGTTTGGTAAAACATAAATGTTTCTCTATCATGTTCTCATCTTTTAATCTTGTGTTCTCAGTCTTTGATAATCCTGATCTAAGGTGTGTTTTTGATCTTTCTGTGCTATGCCTCCGAGACGTCCTCCGGTTGTACGGCGGCTGCCAGTTGGTGATCAGACAGCAGATAGGGCCGACCAGGGACCTCTTGCAGATCCTCCTACTGTTCCAGCCTTAGAACCAGCAGTTATACCTGTTGCAGGTGCCAATGCATAGTTCAGGGAGGAATTCTTAAGGATGATGCAGACCTTTCAGGGAGCGCCACCTCTTTCCCCCTCGATTGCAGAGTTGACGCGGGTTTTTTAGCAGTAGCATCCTCTTACTTTCTCAGGGGATGGGGGACCCTGGGATACAGAGTCGTGGTTAGAGGCCACGCTGACGATCTTCCAGAATCTATAGATACCACCAGAGAAAAGGGTAAAGCTGGATACTTATATGCTCCGAGACACCACCAAGAGGGCGTGGGAGGTGATTTCATAGTCATGGTGCTAGCAGAGTACGACTTGGGATGAGTTTTGGAACATCTTCTCCAATTACTTCTATCTGAAGACCTTGAGGGCCGACCGAGCCGGGGAGTTTATGAATCTGGAGTAGGGTACTCTTTCTATTATGGAGTACTCGTCTTGCTTTACCGAGCTGTAGCACTTCACGACGATTCCAGCAGGTGATGAGTTGTTCTTTCCTAGGAAGTTTGAGGATGGTCTCAAGCAGGAGATATGTTCCCAGGTGAATATCATTATGTTGACTTTTATATCCTCTATCTTCAATCAGGATCTGATCACTGAGCTCAATCTGAGAGATTTTGGAGCAGTGGGCCAGGGCGGTTCGACATCCAGAGTCGGTGTTCCTTCTACTGATAGCAGGAAGCGCCGCAGAGAGTCTGCTCAACGAGATCAGAGTATGTGGGATGTATCTTCGAGTTGCTATGTTAAATGATACCTATGTTTTAGAAATGGTCATACTAGGTCTCAGTGCCAGAGAGACCGGATGGAGTGCCAATCTTGTGGAAAGATGGGCTATCTTCAGTATTTTTTCAGATCATCTCACCTGAAGCTGGTGGTAGAGGTTCTTCTATGACCCAACGTTTAGGGAATGCATCGCCAATGTCTCACCATTCTAGGAAATTGATTTATTCTGGCCATTTGTGCTAAAGTGGAGGTCTCGGTCGTGGTGGTTAGTCACCAGCTTACCAGCGACAATAGAGTGGATCAGCTCAGAGTGGTGAGCCAGGGGAGCATGGCCACGGTACTGGCCAGAATTTCACCATGGAGAAGACCTATCAGGAGAAGGATCCCGACCCTTCCGTAGTTCGAGGTATGATCTTTCTGGACTTAGTTTTATCTTAAGGCCTTTTTGATACTGGTGTTTCGCATAGAATTATCTCTGTTGCTATTGTGGAGATCCATGGGCTCTGTATCTTTTAATCTGCTGACATGATGACTCTTGACACATCGTTTTGAGGGAGGACGTCTAGAGTACGTCAGTGCAGAGAGTTCCCTCTTGAGGTTGAAAGGTGTCACTTCTTATGGGACTTCTATGTTCTAGAGATGATAGGCTATGATGTCATTCTCGTTATGGACTGGTTAGTTCCCTTCCATGCAGTCGTTGATTACTATCACCATAGGGTGAGTTTCGTATCACGAGAGGGCAGATCGTTTCTTCATAGATGTGAGTGGGATGTCCAAGCGGGTATAGTTGGACCATAGCATCATGGGCTTGGAGGAGTTACAGCCCATATTTCCAGTCATTATCTGGATAACCAGGAGACTTCACAGTTAGACTTTTCTCCAGTGGTGGATGGTTTCGGGGATGTCTTTATAGATGTCTTTTTATGTTTTTCTCCAGAGCATGAGGCAGACTTTTCTATTGAGATCATTCTAGGAACGACACTGGAGTCCATTCCTCTTTATAAGATCACTACACCTAAGTTGTAGGATCTCAAGAAGCAGTTGGAGGAGTTTTAGGGAAAGGGTTTCATTCAACCCAGTACTTCACCTTGGGGTACACCTATCATGTTTGCAAACAAGTAAGACAGCACCCATAGGATTTGTGTGGATTATCATAAGATGAACTAGTTGACAATCAAGAACCGATATCCCTTACGGAGGATTGATGACCTCTTTGATCAGTTTTGAGGAGCCCGGGTGTTCTCAAAGATCAATTTGAGGTCCGGTTATCATCATTTTCATGTTAGACCATCGGATATACCTATTACAGCCTTTAGGAGTAGGTATGGTCTATAAGAGTATACGGTCATTCCATTCGATCTCACGAATGCACCAACAGCTTTTATGACACCGATGAACCGATTGTTCCATCCATACATGGATTACTTCTTGGTGGTTTTCATGGATGACATCTTGCTGTACTATCACACTCGACATGACTATGCTACCAATCATGAGATCATTCTGACTACACTGAGAGAGAATCATTTATATGCTAAGATCTCAAAATGCCACTTTTGGATGGATCATATTAACTTCTTGGGTCACGTTATTACATTCATGGAGAGCACATTGTGGTGTCTACTGACCACAAGAGTCTCAAGTACATATTCACTAAGCGTGATATGAATCTGAGACAGTGGAGGTGGGTCGAGTATCTTTAGTCCTTATACTTTGAACTTTCTTATATGCCAGGAAAGGGAAACGTATTGTCTAATTTGATGATCAGAAGAACTAAGATTCAAGTAGTTTAGGATGCCAGAAGTGAGTGGAAGCTTATGGATCTAGTCTCTGAGATGCATTTGGAGGTGCACAACCAATAGCGGTAGACTATTCTATCTTTTGTGGCTATTACCTCTACCCTTCTTGATCGGGTAGAGATGATGAAACTATCAGACTCAAGAAGGCCTAGTATTGTGGGAGAGTCTGTCAGGAGAGGAACCCCTTCCTAGATGGACAGTGGCAAAGGATGAGGTCTTACGTTTCCATGGATGTGTTTCGGTGCCAGTAGACATACTAGAGGAATTGATGCGGGATTTTCATTCTACAGTATGGGTAGTTCATCCTGGCGTCACCAATATGTATCGTGATATACACCGCCATTACTGGAGGACATGTATGAAGAGAGATGTTGTAGGGTTCGTCATAAGATGTTCTACTTGTCAACAGGTGAAAGCGGAGCATCAGTGACCATCATGGATTTTATAGAATTTACCCATTCCCGAGTGGAAGTGGAACGATGTCACGATAGACTTCATGATGGGTTACTGAGGTCACCTCAAGAGAGTGATGTTGTTTGGGTTGTCGTCGATAGGCTTGTGAAGGTTGCTCACTTCTTTTCGTTCAAGGAGACCTTCGGTGTTGATGAGCTGGGGTGGTTGTACATCCGAGAGATTGTACGTGTGCATGGAGTTCCACTCTCCATTGTTTCAGACACGGATGTGCGTTTTACTTTGTGGTTCTGATAGGGGTTTCAGAAGGCATTGGGTACATAGGTACTATTGAGTACAGCATATTATCCCAAGATAGATGGCCAGTCCGAGCGTACAATCCAGGTGCATGGGGATATGCTCCGAGCATGCATTCTAGACGTTGACGGTTCTTGGGAGAAGCATATTCCTCTTGTGGAGTTTTCTTATAACAACAGTTTTTAGGTGACTATTCTGATGGAACCTTACGAGGCTTTGTCTGGTAGTCCATGCCGATCACCTCTGTGTTGGCTAGAGTTAGGAGAGGCAGCGTTGCTGGGACCCCATCTTGTTCTGGAGACCATAACAAAGAGATGGTTTATTCGGAAGAGGATGGATACAACACAGTCTAGATAGATGTATTATGCTGATCGGTAGAGAAGACCTTTGGAGTTCGTGGTCAAGGATATGGTTTTCCTGCGTGTCGCACTGAGGTTGGGACATAAGAGGATTCAGAGACAGGGTAAGAATTCACCACAGTACGTCGGTCTGTTTGAGTTGTTGGAGAGATTTAGGTATGTTGCCTATCAGATGCAGTTATCTCAGAGGTACTGGGATATGAACGACTTCTTCCACATGCCTCAGCTCCGACATAACTTTTCAGACACGTATCATGTCTTTCAACCCGAGGAGGTTGAGCTCGAAGTGGATGCGTCATTTGAGGAGCATCCTATCCATATTTTTGATCACAGTAATAAGGTTATCCATGGCCAGTCTATTCCTCTGGTACGAGTTCTATGGAAGCACGAGCGAGTACAGGACAAGACCTGGGAGAGGGAGGTCGATGTACGAACGCAGTGGCTGGAGCTATTCAGGGTTTCTTCTACTATGCCTTGCTAGGGAAATTCAGGGACAAATTTCATTAAGGGGGAATGTTTTTAAAAGCTTGTATCATTGTTTTAGGTATTTTTTTCCTTTTCTCGACATTTTTGGTGAAAAAGAGGCAAATCTGGAAATTTTCAAAGTACACGCCGTGTACTTGGATGCTGCACAAGGCAGTGTGCGGGCTGTGTCCGTGCCACACACATGGTGTGTAGGGGCGATGTGGAGGCCACTTAAATCAGAGTACATAAAAGCATAGTACACACCATGTACCCCTCAAGTACATGCCATGTACATTTTTTCACTAAATGGACAGGTGTCATGCCAAATTGACAGAATCGTCTTCTTCTCCAGGTTCTTCAATAGAGAGCGACCCATAAGGCCACGAACATCCTCCGAGCTTTTGAGCCTTTGTCTGTTTTCCAAATTGACCATCGTCAATTGAGTTGGAACCGTAGCAGTGAGATCTTCCTTCTTCTTGAGTTTCATTCCATGATTTTCCCTCTTTCTCAGGATATCATGGGTTGAACTTTTTGTGGGTTTTAATATATATACAATGTTATAAGGAGAATCAAGCCTTGTGGTTCATCTATATTGATCACATAGCATCAAGGTAGGTGTTTTGTGCCTTTCCATTCGAAGTTGTTGAGTTTTATGTGTAAATTCAACCAATACCCCTGAATGGGTTATTGCGTGTTCACCTTTCGGACCATGTGGTTTTCTTTCCTTTCTTGTAAGCTTGTGTAGAGGTAATTTGATCATGATTGAGGATAATTACTGGGCTCGAATATTTTTCCCATGCATTTTTCCTGTTACAAACATTGGGTCTTTTCAGCCTTTGGCCGTTATACTTGTATTCCATGCCTTTTGACCGTAGGATGGAATGTTTTTCTTGACATGCCTGTTATTCTGTAGACTGGTTAGCCAAGTAGCTCTATAGGTGAATATTGTCCTTAGAACATTATTATGCACTAACTGGCACGAGACCATGAGGTCCTGGTGCTATACACTATAATGGATAGACTGAGTGAGCTTCCCAGAGAGTCTTAGACATTATAGACTACATGGGAAAGACTGAGTGAGCTTCCCAGAGAGTCATAGAGATTATAGACTACAAGAGGGTGGATGGAGTGAGCTTCCTCATAGAGTATTCACTTGATTTAATTTCATTATACAATTCTAGTTTACAGGAGGAGTTGACCGAGCGAGCTTCCTCTGAGATTCTATGATAGACCTGAGACCATAGGAGGATTGACTGAGTGAGATTCTTTAGAGAGTTTCTATATCTTGGGTCTATATGTGGGTTAGACCATGTGATCTTCCTCGGAGAGTCCCTTATTACCCTGACCAATAAGGGGAATTGACCGAGTGAGCTTCACCAGAGAGTCTTATAATTTTGTATCACCAAACCAGAGGGGTTAGGTTGAGTGCACTTCCCAGAGGGTTGTTAGTACTTCGTGGATTGGAACATAGGGGTTGGCTATGAGTACTTCCCAGAGGGGTACCTGTTGTGGTTAGCTATTTGCTTCACTGTTGCTTGTTGTTCTATGGATTGATTTCTGTCGTATATCATCCTGTTACTTCTTATTGAATACTACCTACTGTTTACTATTACTGTTTACTACTCACTGTATTATTACCTACCATATACTCAATAACTGTTAGGCACAGATCTTCAGGTCTGTTGGTTGGAGCGGATACTCAAGAGGGGGTGAATTGAGTTCCAATTAAAATTTCTGTTAAAGACTTTTAGGATTAAAATCCCCCAAATTAAAACAGCCCAGTTAATTAAGGGAGTAGAGATATAAGTGATTTATTGTTCAACAAGTTTCTCAAAGGTTGATTAATCCTTAGTTGAATCAGTGTGAGTACTAATTCAACTTTTGAAACATGTTTACTAAAAGAATCACATATACACACTAACCAGAAATAACTATTAGAATGAATGTAAAAACAGATTCATTTCTTTGAAAATATAAGCAGCAGATAAATGTAAAACAATGTACTTGAAGTTTGAATACAACATTTTAAACAAGTGGTTCAATCATAAGCCAAGACCTAATCCTCTTCACTTGGTGATCACCTGCCACAAAGCTGTTATATTAAAATTGATACACAGAATGTATCGGGCATTACAATAATTTTCACAAACTGTCCATGATTAGTAACCTATACCACAGTTCAACATGGGAAAATAAACTACCAACCCACACCAGGCTTCTTCCATAGTTATGTGTGGGAAACAAATGTAAAGAGAGTTTGGTAATAGGCTTTTCAGTATCCCACAGTTTAAGCACAAGATTCAGTGTGTGTAAGACAGACACACTTCTCACAAATGTAAAATACTTAAACAAAATAGAGATAAAAATATTATGAAGAATTTTATAATTCTCTATGTGTTGGATGATTAGCTATGGACTCCTGGAAATGAAGGAAATGAAGTTTTGGTCATTATCTACAAGTTACCTCTAAAATAGAGTGTCGCAACTTCCATGTTCTTACTTCTAGGTGTAGAGATGATCAGCTTATTGGGTCAGAATCTTTTGGTAGCACACCACCACAACTTTGAAAATGTTCTTCCTACAGATCTTTATGATGCTCAGGGATCTTCTGAATGAGTTCTCAAGTGATCTTCTTCTTGCTTCATATTTCAGGTACTATATATGTCTCCCTTGCATGTGTGTTTCAATATCTTGATGTTTGTCTTTTTATCCTTGTTCCAGTTCACCTTTTTCTCATTTGATTCAGTAGGGGCTGAAAAGAGACATGATTCAACTACGTGTGGTCTTCCACGTACCTCGTACTATTTCCTAATATGCCTGCAAATATCATTAAACAATGTCTGGTTCATTAAAATGTCCAAACATGACTGTTATGATAGTATTAAGAAAATTGGTAAAGTAAAGAATAGGTTATCATTAGACTGGTAGCAGATACTTGTCACACGGTAGACATCAATAGTAGGCTCTTCAATAGTGGACATCACCAGTAAGATCAATAGTAGACTCTTCAACAATGGACTTCTTCTATAAGCTTGATCTGCGGTAGACTTCAATCAGTATGCTTCTAAAAATAGCAATGTAACAGCGGACTACTTCAAAAGTGAACTTTTCCATCTATAAACTATCCCAACAGTTGACTTCATCAACGGTGTAGTTTTTCTATCACTAGACTTCCACTAATGGTAGACTTGAACAACAGTGGACTACATCGACAGTAGGAGTGGTCTATCGGAATCCTTCTACTAAAGGTAGATAATTCTAGTGGTATACTTTAACTATGAAGATCTTAACAGAAGACTTGAGAAAGAGTCTGATAGTGGACTTATAACAGAGGCCTTGTCACTACATAAACATGAAACAGTGACTGTTTGTCTATAAGCATTGATAAGAATATCAATAGTAGACTTGTCACAGTGACCTTGTACCGGATGTGTAGACCCCAGAAAACACATCCCCAAAATTTTCCAAATGCCTCCATACATGATCCAAGATCGTATCCCATTTTGAATGCTTCGATTTGGTAGGTCGTAGGGCCCGAACGGAGTTACAGATTAGGAGTTATGGACGTTTGAAGTTGGGCTGGAAATCTGGTTCACGAAGCCCATTCGCGAAGCCCATTCGCGAAGCCCCCCTCTGTGATCACGGAGCGCCACCACGAAGAAATAAGGCGAGAGGATCCGCGAACCCGTTTGACATTCGCGATGCGCCGCGAAGACCCCTCACAAAGCACTGATGCGAAGCAACGATGAGAAGCACCCGAGCAGCGCGGTCCCACGAAGCTTCGGAGGCGGTAACTCTCCGCAAACGAATTTGACGTTCGCGAGAGCGTCGCGAAGCACCGGAGGTGGCGAGGGAGTTCTGTTTCGCGGTGTCCCTTGCCTATAAATACCCAGCTCACCACCCTTCTTGGGGGATCTCCACGGCCACTTACCCCTTGGGTGGCCGAGCGAAGCTCCGCATTGCGGCTCCGCGAAGCCATGCTCCGCGAGCAGCTTCCTTCGCGTTACTGCTCCGCGAGCCGAGGCTCCGTGAGTCCATGCTCCGCGAGCCCATGCTCTGTGATGCTGCTCCGCGAGACCATACTCTGCGAGTCCATGCTCTGTGAGTCTATGATCCGCGATGCTGCTCCGCGATGCTACTCCGCGAAACCAAGCTCTGCGAGACCCCTTTGCTCCGCGAGAGCCCGTTGCTCCGCGAGGCCATCCTCCGCGAAGCTACTTCGCGAAGACCTATCCTTCGTGAGGATCCTACCTTCTCTACCATCACAGACCACCATGAAAAATGGAGAGTCGCACGACGAACTTTTCGGGCCGGGATGCTGGGATTTTCTATTGCGCTCCCACCTTCCACCTATGGGACACAATGATTTGAGATACTCCTCCACACACCATGAAACACCTTGAGTTGACATATTCCTCTTGGTTTCATTCCATGTCGTGAGTTGAGATTCTTATCATCAATTCCCCGGGTACCTTGAGTCAAACCATTTCTCAGGTAACTCGTCCAAACCTAATCACTTGGCTCCTATGCCAGGTTAAACCAGAAAGGGCTTCCCTTGCATAAGTCCCAACACCAACCATTTCTAGGCACCTTCTGCCAGTAGTCCTATCTACATGACTATAAACTGTAGTACTCCCTATCTAACAAACATAGGATGCCTCTCGCTTCTAACGAGAGATGTCTTATGCTCCAAGCATGAGATGCCAGTATTCCTCTCTACATGACTCTAAACTGAAGTACACCTTATCTAACAAACAGTAGGATGCCTCTCGCCCAATACGAGAGATGCCTCATGCTCCAAGCATGAGATGCCAATATTCCCCTCTAAATGACTCTAAACTGTAGTACTCTCTATCTAACAAATGATAGGATTCCTCTTTCCCTATACGAGAGATGCCTTATGCTCCAAGCATGAGATGCCAGTAGTCCTATCTACATGACTATAAACTGTAGTAATCCCTATGTGCCAAACATAGGATGCCTCTTGTTCCAAATAAGATATTCCTTATGCTCTATGCATAAGATTCATTATGCAATGATCACAGTGGCGTAATATCAAGATCGTTGGAATCCATTCAAACATTCCATCACTCCACCTCACGCTTTGCGTGTCCTTCATTCGAATCGTCACTCACTTCCAAGTCTGGAGGGACCCCCTAACAGTATGGATGCTCGGCCTATGGTCTGCCTGCTATCCTGGTCCAACGCCCCGGAAGACTTTGGGCAACACTTTGAGTCAGGTCCTGTGTTTCGAACACGGTCAGGAGTCGACCCTCATTTGTCTGTCCTCATTTCTGGCTAACGTGATATGGACGCTGCGTTTCCGCCATGGTCAACAGTTATCCTCCATCACCACACCAATGTCACGACGTTCTGAATATTGGGCATGTGATTCACACTTTTTATCTCCCTTTGTTGGGATAGATTCCAATGTCCTTGGCATTATCCCGCTTGTGCACTAGTGAATAGGTGATTACCTCGATCCGCTAGTGAGTTGGGATGCCCTCATGGCCAGACATGAGGAAGAAATTACGGGCAACTTCCTAGCGTAAGACCCATTCACCATTGCTGCTCCTTAGCGGCACCGGGGCAGCTTCCTTGCGTAAGCCCCATTCACCATTGCTGCTCCATAGCGGCACCCAGGCAGCTTCCTAGCATAAGCCCCATTCACCAGTGCCGCTCCTTAGGGGCACCCAGGCAGCTTCCTTGCATAAGCCCCATTTACCATTGTCGCTCCATAGCAGCACCCTGGCAGCATCCTACCGTAAGCCCCATTCACCAGTTCCGCTCCTTAGCGGCACCCAGGAAGCTTCCTAGCGTAATCCCCATACACTAGTGTCGCTCCTTAGCGGCACCCGGGTAGCTTCCTTGCATAAGCCCCATTCACCAGTGCCGCTCCTTAGCAGCACCCGGGAAGCTTCCTAGCATAAACCCCATTCACCAGTGCCGCTCCTTAGCGGCACCCGGGCAACTTCCTTGCGTAAGCCCCATTCACCATTGTCGCTCCATAGCAGCACCCGGGCAGCTTCCTAGCTTAAGCCCCATTCACCAGTGCCGCTCCTTAGTGGCACCTGGGAAGCTTCCTAGCGTAATCCCCATACACCAGTGCCGCTCCTTAGTGGCACCTAGGTATCTTCCTAGCATAAGCCCCATTCACCAGTGCCGCTCCATAGCGGCACCCGGGCAGCTTCCTAGCGTAAGCCGCAATCACCAGTGCCGCTCCTTAGCGGCACCTGGGCAGCTTCCTAGTGTAATCCCCATCCACTATTGTCGCTCCATAGTGGCACCCGGGCAGCTTCCTAGCGTAAGCCCCATTCACTATTGCCGCCCCATGGCGGCACTCGGGCAGCTTCCTAGCGTAAGCCCCATCCACTATTGTCACTCCATTTAATGGTAGGACATTCACACCCAATCCAGTGGTAGGCTGTTGTGACCCAATCCAGCGGTAAGCCGTTGCGACCCCGTTTAATGGTAATCTGTTCACACCCAATCCAGCGGTAAGCCATTGTGACCCAATCCAGCGGTAAGCCGTTGTGACCCCATTTAGCGGTAAGCCGTTCACATCCTTATCCAGCAGTAATCCATTCACACTCAATCCAATGGTAAGCCGTTGAAACCCCCAATTGGTGGTAAGCCGTCATTAGAAGAACTACGTGGTCTTTGATCCATGTAAGGCATGGTACGTAGGAAACCTCTTCAAGGATCAAGCCTGAAACCATCATCATCCTTTTTCTTTGGGCCTCCATCCTGGAGTAAGTCCCAGCACCATGGGCCGCCTAACGCGTAAGCCCCTCTTCGCTTCTCACGGACACACCCTTCGCGACGTGATCGTCAGGTCCTTGCAACCTCTTGTTTCTCACACCGAGCATGACTGACGTGGGCTTAGAGTGAGCACCGACCCTGACCCCCACCCCTATCAAACTATGAGGACTTTCATCCATGTCAAGGCATGGTACGTAGGAAGCCTCCATGAGGTTCATGCCACATTGCTCGGTCGTTCATTCACGTCGAGTTTCGCCCTCGTCCAGCATGACGTTAAACTGTATTCCCCTTGTCCTGCATGACATTAAACTACACACCCATTCCCACCTAAACTACGAGGACTTTGATCCATGTCAAGGCATGGAACGTAGGAAACCTCCCCGAGGTTCAAGCCCACCACTCATTGGACCAAGGTCCGCCTTCACGTCGGTTCTCCAACAAAGCCCCATTTGAACTACGAGGACTTTGATCTATGTCAAGGAATGGTACGTAGGAAGCCTCTACGAGGTTCAATCCCACCCATCATTCATTCACGCCGGGTCCCATCCCTGTCTAGCATAACGTTAAACTGCATCCCGGTCCGACGGCAAGCCGTTGTGACTCATCAATTTGAACTACGAGGACTTTGATCCATGTCAAGGCATGGTACGTAGGAAGCCTTCATGAGGTTCAAGACCACCACAAGTGGACCCCCGTGTCCACCTTCATGTCGGTTCGCCAACGAAGCCCCTTTTGAACTACGAGGACTTTGATCCATGTCAAGGCATGGTATGTAGGAAGCCTCCACGAGGTTCAAGCCCACCAGTCATCTCATTCACGTCGGTTCACCCCCGTCCCGCATGACATTAAACTGTATTCCATCAATCCTTGAACTATGAGTACTTTGATCCATGTCAAGGCATGGTACGTAGGAATCCTTCCCAAGGTTCATGTACACCACTATTGGACCCACGGGTCTACTTTCACGTCAGTTCACCGATGAAACCCTTTGAAGTATGAGGTCTTTGATCCAAGTCAAGGCATGGTACGTAGGAAGTCTCCCAGAGGTTCAAGCCCATATCCCATCGGACCAAGGTCCACCTTCACGTCGGTTTGCTGACGATGTCCATCGGTCCAAGGTCCACCTTCACGTCGGTTCGCTGACAATGTCCATCGGGCCAAGGTCTACCTTCACGTCGGTTCGCTGACGCATCGGACCAAGGTCTACCTTTACGTCGGTTCGCTGACGACATCCATCGGGCCAAGGTCCACCTTCATGTCGGTTCACCAACACCATCCTGAACTACGCTTAAATTGATTCCCTGCCACAGGGATACGTAGGAAGCCTCTTCAACGTTCAAGCCCAATTTCAACATCGCCCCTGTGATGGTCCCATTTCACTCCCCCTCCACTCCATTCATACATCCTTCAACCATCCTGATTATCACCCAGGCCGCCACATCCTGGTGGGATCATGCCATCCACCTCCTTGCTGCTCCTAGTGGCGCATGGGCTGCTTTCCATGTGTAAGCCCCAGCATATCTCCGGGTCGTTGTCCTCTGTGTACACCCCGATTCATCACCCTTTTGAACTACGTGGGTTTTGATCCCTATCCTCTACACAGGGTACGTAGGAAACCTCCAAGAGGTTCAATACCAACCAATGGTAATGTACACCATCCTGGGGTGCACTTCCCCTGATCCGCCCTCAGTGGTGTTCAGATCAGCCATTACGGTGTGACATCTCCCCTCTACGGGGCACACCACCATCGATCCGTCTCTATGGGACGTTCTGATCACCCTTATTTTGTCTCCGCAAGACGTTAAACTCGCGGACTACCTCGTGATAAACATGAGATTCCTGAGGAAAACCTCAGACGAAACGCCATTGGTGTAACCGTCTTCGCAAGACATTAAACATGATGCATACCCTGTGTTAAACACGGGAAGCTGAGGAAAACCTTAGATACATGCCTCGGGTTATGCACCCTTGAGATGCCCTCTCATGAAGATGAATACAGGTTCACCAATGTCCATGCACCCAGAGATGCCCTGACATGCCTGATGTTGTCATCTACTCTGATCGAAGGTCGCTACCATGTCAAGACCCCATGGAATGTCTTGAAGGAAGTAGTGTAATTAACCGGCGTCCATGAAGATATGGCACCGGGAATGAGATTCACGAACAACGTATTAAATCTATGAGGGAGACACGGACAAGGTGATGACTTCTGAGGAGGAATCCACGGAAGGAAGAACCGACATCCCATCATCCTATTTCGATCAAGGAGCAGACGACGTACCTGAAAAAGGAACAAATGTCGCCCGCCTTTGGAAAGAGAGAATGCGGGGAAACAGAAGCGCGTCCTCCACAGACGGATACGCGCGCCCCGGCGAAAGCGTCGGAAACAGGATGCTTCAAACACTGACTGTAGATATCATCAGTGAGCTATAACAGTGACCTTGAATAGAAGGTTCATACCCGTAGCCTTTAACAGTGAACATATACTTAGAGAATTGTAAACTGTAATGTGATGCAACAAAGTCTTGAAACTAAAAAATATAGATTGTTTCAGGATAAATAATATAAATATAGATTAAAAATGATTAGAAAATGACTTAATATATCATGAAAAGTATTTAAACATGATTTGGGATTATCAAAACAGGTGAGTCCAAAAATCTCCCCCATTTTGTTAATAAAAAATTATTCTAGTATGTATTAATTATAGGTATCACAGATAAACATAGAATATTGTTACTAAACAGAGATCAAGAGGGAACCTTAGTATTAGCACAACATGTCTCCCCCTTTCTGATTAGAAAAAAGAAACACAAATAGAGAAACATAGAATGCTTGTATTAATGGAAGTAAATTACATGACCCAAAAATATTACACATTCCCTATCAAAAGACAAAAAAAATCAATCCACATCATCCTCAGGAATGTGTTCTTTCCCTTTGGAAGAAGATGATGGAGGATGAGATGGTGGATCAGTAGGTTTAGTAATTGCTGTATGAATGAATGGAGGGGTGGAAACAGAAGATCATGTGTGTATATAGTGGGTAGCTCTCCAAGGTATCAGTAGAGTAAGGCTTCTGATGGCCTTAGCAGGAGACATCATGGAAGAACCACTAGGTTTGGATGCAGGCAAGGCAGGAGGGATTATGATAGGAGTATATTCTACCTGAAGAAATGGTAGAAGAAGGTTTCTGAAGTCCATAATAATGATTCCCCCTCTTTCCATAGCCGAGATTAAATCATCCTTGTTCTCCATAAATTTCTCTAATTCTGGAGTCAATTGAACCAGTTGAATGAATTGTTCCTTGAAGGCTCTGGAAA
The DNA here is from genome assembly GCA_963277665.1 of Viscum album. NCBI lineage: Eukaryota > Viridiplantae > Streptophyta > Magnoliopsida > Santalales > Viscaceae > Viscum > Viscum album. The sequence continues at coordinate 601,929,692 of OY728125.1, forward strand.
CTGGTGGAATCTTGAGGTTTTCCAACAAAATCTTGAAATGAGCATCCGTCTGATTCTTGGAGTAAATCATTTAATAATTGTAATTTATCTGTTCCTTTATATTCTTCTAGTCATGGGAATCCTCTCTCATGAAGTCACTAATTACCTTCTTAACATCTTTGGTAGTGGTGATAATATGAGTCATATATTGAGATTCAGGTTCACTGACACCAAAAATATTTGCTAACTCTTCACTTACCACTGACCTGAATGTTGATAAGTCCACAGGTGGTGTAGTGGAGGTTGAATCAGAGGAAGAGGAAACCAAAGGCGTTATAGTGAATACCTCAGTTTCTTTAAAAGACTTGGTCAACCCACTGATGAGCTTCTTCACATCATCATCATGGCCCTTCACACGAGCTTTCATGGATTCCTTAAAACAATAAAACACTACAACCATCTGTTGCACCACACTCTTGATATAGTGAAAGTCTTAGTCTGATTGGCCCCTAGAGTCCATTAGAGTAGTTAGGCTCACCACTGACCATCTTAGAAGTTCCACAGACTGAGACACATCCTTGAGTGGATTCGGGCCTTGTGTTACTTCTTGAGACAAACTGGATTTAATGGAAGATTGAAATCTATCTATCTCAGAGGCAGTCAGTTCTTTAATTAAGGCCATTTAATTTTCCATTTAAGAGGCCCTGTTATCAAAAATATGTTGTAGATCTATTTTCAGTGATCCCAGATCAAACATAGTGACAAGGTTCCCAGGAAAGACAACCACTGGAGGCACTAAAACATGTTCTAAAATAGCAGGTACATGTTTTATTTTTCTTGACATATCACAATCAGAATCATCATAATCAAGCCCAAGAGCAAAGTATCCAGGGTCTTCTGACAATTATTCAATGTCATGAAGAACAGATACAGAACCAATATGCTCCCCCTCAATTAGAGCATTCTCTTGTGTATTCTCCTCTACTGGTTATTCTCTAGGTAATTCTACAACCTCCTTTTCAACTCTAGCAGACTCAACCTCTCTCTGATCCATTGGTTCACCAGTTGGGTGAGTCACAGCCTCCACTGAGTCATCAATGACCTCTATTTCAATGACAGTAGATGCCACTTCTGCTTCTTGGTCAGACACTTTCCTGTTTGTAATACCAATTAGAGGGATCAAAATGAGCTCCTATTCTCCACTTTCCTTATCATCAGCTTCAGCAACAACAACCTCGTTTCCTTCAACTTTATCACCAGAATCCATTGCCTCATAATGAGAATAATCTAACTCAGTAGCCTCAACCTCTTTAGAGGTTCCTCTGAAAATATTCGGAGATACCTCTTCCTCTTAACTGGTCTCAGTATCACTGTCCCTTAGAACAATATCTCTTTATGTAAGTTCTTTTGGAGGGCTAGGTGCTCTGAAATCTATTGTCCTTACAATATTGTCTGGTAAATCAGGATCACTCCCATCATATGGTGGTGTTCTCACATTTAGATTCCACTACTCCTTCAATTTCCCCCTCATCATCTGGATAAGCTGGGTTTTTCTCATTAGGCTTCAGTCCTGGATCTCTCTTATCTTTTGGCCTAGACGGGTGAGTAGAGGGGTCAAACCTTTTATACAATTTTCCTTCATCATTTACCCATTCATTATTGCAGGGATTCCAGCTGATTTTCATGTACTTTAAAATAACCTTGGAGATACAAACATTGTTCTTATCCACTATCATCTCTTCTTTATTTCCAGCCACACCCTTTACCTTTAGCATTACTGATATTAGCATGTCATGGAATAGGTAATTGGACATTGAGATTGCCTTAATCATATCCTCCAATTATGCCATCAGTAACCTACATAGGTTGATCTTCTCCCCATGCTTCAGTAAGTACATCAGAAATGTGTCCTGATACATCAGCACTGCAAAATCCCCTCTTCTGGGACTAATCACATGCAGAATGAATTTAAACAATAGCATTTCTTCTCCATTCATCTCAATTGCAATGATCTTCCTTCATTTTCCATTCCCTGTGAGCTCTTCCAGGGATTTTTCATACCCAAAAATCTCACTGTCTAGAGGATCTACTCAAGAATAGTATTCATAAACTCTTTCATGAGGAACTCTCAAACATGCCGCCCAATTAGCAGATGAAAAACTGACTTCATTTCCACTGACTCTAGATACTAGCCTATACACATTATCTTCCTCTTCAAACTTCATGTACTCATAGAATTCCTTCACATGATTCAGGTAGTATGGCCCATTGTTGTTGGAAAAGAATTCGGTCCATACTTGGGCTTATAGTGCTTCTAGCACTAATGGCTTGCTTGACAAGAGCCATTATTCACTCAGCTCCTTCTCAACCACGATTTCTGTCATTGTCATATGCGGTTTGACATGTCCCATCGGGGTAATACTATTTCCACTGGACTCATCTTGAGTCCTTTTTGGCCATGGTGCATCCTCATTGACAATCATGGTTCGCTTGGTTCTAGCCACGGAGATTGAAAGAGGTTTGAGAGTTCAAACATAGAGTTAGGGTTTAGGGATTTCAAGAGTGAGGGTTTGATATTGAAGAAGAAAGTGGATTGAAATATGTTCGTAGCCTTTCATTTTATCATTTAGGGATTTAAAAAATAAAACAGAAATAATTAATAGGAATAAATCGGTTCGGATTCCTACATAAAATAAATGGTAAAATCAAAAAGTGAGGTATCCATCAGTGAGGTTCCTAACAGTGAGGTTTAAACGGTGAAGTATAACAATGAGGTCCAATGGTGAGGAGTAACAGTGAGGTCCAATGGTGAGGTGTAACAATGAGGACCAATGGTGAGGAGTAATAGTGAGGTTCAACGGTGAGGTGTAACACTGAGGTTTAATGGTGAGGTATAATAGTGAGGTCCAACAGTGAGGTAAAACAGTGAGGTCCAATGGTGAGGTATAATAGTGAGGTGCCAATTGTTGAGGTTTGACTGTGAGGAATCCTATACTAAAATTTATCATACCTAACTCATGATTGATGTAATTTAACCTCTCCGAATTCAATTTCTTTGTGAATATATCATCTAATTTATGTTCAGTTCCAATTAATTCAAGAGTGATATCACCCTTTTGATAATGATCCCTCAAAAAGTGATGTCTCACATCAATATTCTTCATCATAGCATGACTAACAGATTTTTGGAAATTTTAATAGCACTTGAATTGTCACACTTTATAGAGACATGTTTGAATTGATATCCATAGTCTAGTAAAGTGTGTTCCATCCTAAGAATTTGAGCACAACAACTACCAGCAGCTATGTATTCAGATTCCGTAGTAGATAATGCAACAGAATTCTGTTCCTTTCTACAACATGATACTAGTGACTTGATTAAAATGTGACATGTCCCAAAGGTGATTTTTCTATCTTACATGCAACCAGAAAAATCAGCATCAAAATAACTTAACAAATCAAACGATTTTCCTTTTGTATAAAATAATCCTAAGTTGGGAGTATATTTATGATATTTAAAAATCCTTTTTACAGTAATTAAATGAGACTATTTTGGATTGGCTTGAAAGTGAGCACACATACATACACTAAATAGAAAGTTAGGTCTGATAGTTGTAAGATAGAGTAGTCTCCCTATCTTACCCCTTGAATTGGTTTGATCCACTGGTTCTCCAGCTTCAACAGCATCCAACTTCCAAGTGGTACTCAAAGGTGTGTCACTGCCTCTACTACAATCCAAAGTAAAACGTTTTAAAATATCCTTAATATATTTAGTGTGATTAAAAAAATCCATTTTTATTTTGAAATATCTGAAATCCAAGGAAAAATTTTAGTTACACCATTAAAATCATTTCAAACTCATTTTGCATCATTTTTGAAAAATCAATACATAGCGAATTTTTAGAAGTTCCAAAAAAAATAAAATCCAAATAAATTTATACTATAAAAAAATATTTTCAAATCCTTTTAATAAAAAGAGTAGGATCATCTATCCCTTTGGAAAAACCTTTTGAAATAAGAAAAGATCTGACCCTATCATACCATGTTCTGGGAGCTTGTTTTAAACCATATAATGATATAGAAAGTTTAAAAACATGATTTCAAAAACGGGTATTTGTAAAACCATGGGGTTGTTCAAAAAAACTCATCCTCAACTACATACCCATTTAGAAAATCACTTTTAACATCTATTTGATAATATCTAAAATTAAGATGAGCTTCATAATCAAGTTGCATCTTAATGGATTCTAATCTAGTTACGGGTGAAAAGGTCTCGTTATAGTTTATTCCTTCCTCATGATGATATCCTTGTGCACCTAACCTAGCCTTATTTCTAACAATATTTACAGACTCATGAACTTTGTTCCAGAACAACCATTTAGTGCCTAATGTCAAAGTGTCCTTGGGTCTTTCCACTAATTCCCGGAATTTGTTCCTTTCAAACTGATTTAATTCTTCTTGCATAGCCATTACCCAAAATTCAGCATTGATAGCATCATTAATATTCTTGGGTTCAAACTATGAATGAAAATATGGATGTTCAACCTAGTTTCTTAGAGAATCTCTTGTTTGTGTTCCTCTATTTAAATCACCTACAACAACATCTAGAGGATGATTCTTAAGAGTCCTAATACCTCTATGAAGGGTTGAAGTATATTCGTCATTGTTTTCTGTTGGTTTAGAATCATTAGGTGAAAATTCAGGAAAGTTCCCAGAACTGGATATTTTTACAGGGGATTCACTATATTTATTATTAAGGTTCAAAATTTACATATATTCATCAAGTTGTTCAAGAGTGTTTTTAGGCTCATGTGGATCAGTCACATCAAATTTGAAATGAACTGATTCTTCCACAAATTTTGTTTTCTTATTGAACACTCTATAGGCTTTACTTGAGATATAAACACCCAGGAAAATACCTTCATCACTTTTTGGAGCAAATTGGTCAAGATTATCTTTACTATTATGAATAAACACTTTTCAACCAAAAACTCTAATGTAATTAACCTTAGGCTTCCTATTGTTCCAAAGATCATAAGGGGTCTTCTTTAGAACAAGTCTAATTAAAACCCTATTGATGATATAATAAGTTATATCTATAGCTTCATCCTAGAAATAAATAGGTATGTCATACTCATTAAGCATAGTTATAGAAATTTCTTGAAGGGTCATGTTCCTTATATTGACAACTCCATTTTAATGAGGTTTCCTAGGGGTAGAAAAGTTGTGACTATAGACGTTGTGTGAGCAATAAGATTCGAAATCATTATTTTCAAACTCACGGCCAAGATCAATTCTTAGTTTCTTGATTCTAAGTCCACTATGATTTTCTACAAACATGGAATATTTGATAAAATAGGAACAAGCTTCAATTTTGTGGGCTAGAAAGTATACCCAAGTATACCTATAAAAGTCATCTACAAGAACATAAACATCATTCTTTCGATTTAAACTTGAAACTATTTATGGTCCAAAAAAATCCATGTGAACCAACTCAAGTGGTTGAGAAGTTGAAACGTATTTCTTTGGTTTGAAAGAAACATTGTATTGTTTTCCCTTTTGATAGGGATTGAACACTTTTTTTAAGTGGGAATTCTAATTTAGGTAAGTCTCTGACTAATCTTTTCTTAGATAGCTTCATATGTGACTGCACATTGCATTGTACTAACCTTCTGTGCCACAACCAAGATTCTTTATGAAAAGAATTTATGCAGGAAACATTTTTTTGGATAAGGAATTTAGATCAACAACATATACATTCTCATTTCCACATGCAGTGAAAACTAAATCATTTTTTTAATTGAATACATCGGATGCATCATTTTCAAACATACCATTAATGTAATAATCAAATAACTGAGATATTCTAAGTAAATTGTACTTTAAACTGTCAACAAAAAGTACTATAGAAATTAATATTGTATTAGGGTTACCAATCTGGCCTAAGCCAACTATTTTTCCTTTTGCATTATCACCAAAGGTGACATGCCCACCATCAAATTTAATTAGACTCTTGAATAAATAATAGTATCTTGTCATATGTCTTTAATATCCAATATCCATGTACGATAAGGAATTATAGGAACTCTTTAAACAATTTTCCCCAAAACAGATTAAACGTGGGGTAATTTTGGTACCCAGATCTTCTTGGTTCCAGAGAGGTTAGAAAGTAAAACTTAGGGAACCCATATTTTCTTTATAGGTTTTATAAAATAAAAAAACACCTTTTGAGAAATAAATAATTTGTTAGGTCCTTTAGAAAATAGTTTCTCAAATGATAGTCCAAAACTAGAACTAGCAATGAACTGTCTAGATCATGAAACAAATTTGGCTTTGCTAATTTGTCTCTGTCTGAGAGGATATCCTAGACCATTAGTATAAATTGGAGCAATATGTTTTCCTAGAAACTATGTCAAGGTATCTCTAATAGTAGTGAACTTATCAAGAACCTTTCTTAATTGTTCATTAGATAATTTTATCTATGTATTTTCCTTTGGCAGCATAGCAAATTTATCTTTTTCTATATCAATATTTGACTTGTAATTTGAATTTAAAGCATTCTGTCTATTTAATGACTTATATTTATCCTTGAGTTCATTAAAAGGATCCTCAAGTATTTCGAAATATTAAAATAATTCTTCATAAGTAATATCATCATTATTGTGAGAGTCACTGTTATAATAAGTATTATGCACATGGGAATTAATTTTTACCTCAGATGTCTCTGTCATAAAGCATAGATTTGCATGTTTTTTCTGTTTTGAGTCCAAAGCATCAGATCCACTCTAACTATCTTTGGAATCACTCAAAGTTTCTTTTATAGCATTTTTAAATCCTTTTCCCTTTTCATCAAATTTTCGTTTGAATTTCAACTTGGGGAAATCAGCCTTCACGTGACCTTTTCGTTTATATTCATATCATACTATTTCACTTGTGTTTTTATTCCACTTCCTAAATTTCTTCCAATTTATTTTATGATCATAATTTCCTTTGATGTTTGAATTCCTAGAGAATTTATTCTTTTGGTAGAACATTTTGAATCTTATAGCAAGTTGTTCCATCTCTTCATCACTATCATAATTTGACTATTCACTTGTAGAACTGTCTACAGGTACTTGAACTTTTTCTTTGTCTTTGCTTTTTGAGGCAGAAGTATTGAATGCTCCGGAATTTTTTCTTGGTTATTTGTATATTTCTTGATTAACCTTAAGATCTTATTCAAATATCATTAGTTTTCAAATTAGCTCTGTTATAGGTAGCTTGCTGATGTCACATGATTCTCGAATTGATACAAATGTGCCTCTCCACCTATCAGGCAGGCATCTAAGCAGACTCATGATTTTTTATTTGTTTTCCATTGGTTTCCCAAATAGATTCATGGTGTTTACTATCTCATTAAACATGACATACATTTTAGAGATAGATTCAGAAGGCATCCTCTTAAATTATCATATTTAGTAGTATATGTATTTAATCTAATTTCTTTAACATTGGTTGTTCATTTATGGGATACAACCAAAGTATCCCACATTTCATAACCAATCTTACAGGCTGATATTCTAATAAATTCTTCATCACCCAAAACAAAGCATAAGGCATTCATTTCTTTAAAATTATTATTATAAGTAGTTTTAGTTACATGAGCCCATGTATCCCTAGCAGTAGTAGGTATTTCATGTTTTTCTTTAATTGTGTCCTAAATTTCAGGTCCTAAGACTTTAGGATACATTTTCATTTTCATTTTCCACTTACCATAATTATTACCATTAATGAAAGTTGGTCAGTTAGTAGCAGCACCCTCAACTCGGTTATCCATAGAAAATTAAATGGTTTAAAGAACAATTTTTTTTTTGATATAATAGAAATTTTGAAATCTTTTTAGATACAACTAAAATTACAGTTGAAAAGAAATTGAAAAGAATGAAAAACTGGTTTGATAGTATGAATAAATAAAACCTCTGATACCAAATGTTGGTTGGAGTGGATACTCAAGAGGGAGTTGAGTTGAGTTCCAATTAAAATTTCTGTAAAAATAATTTAGGATTAAAATCCCCCAAATTAAAATAGCACAATTAATTAAGGTTGTAGAGATATAAGTGATTTATAGTTCAACAGGTTTCTCAAAGATTGATTAATCCTTAGTTGAATCAGTGTGAGTACTAATTCATCTTTTGAAACATGTTTACTAAAAGGATCACCGATACATACTAACTAGAACTAACTATTAGAGTGAATGTAAAAAGATATTTCTGTCTATGAAATTATAAGCAGTGGATTATTGTAAAACATAGTACTTGAAGGTTGAACAAAACAATTTAAACAAGAGGTTCATTCTTAATCCAAGACCAAATCCTCTCCACTTGGTGATCACATGCCTCCAAGAAGTTATATTAATAATGCTACACAACCTATATCGGGCTTAACAATAGTTTTCAAAAACTGTCTAGGTTTGGAAACCACTTCCACATTTCTAGGTTGGAAAATAAACTACCAAGCCACACTAGGCTTCTTCCACAGTTATGCATGGGAAACAAATGTAAAGAGAGTTTTGTTAGGTTATTTTCAGTATCTCTCAGTTTAAGCACAATATTCAGTGTGTGTAATACAGACACACTGTTCACAAATGTAAAATACATAAACACAATAGACATAAAGATATTAGGAAGATGATTACAATGCTCTATGTGTTGGCAGATCTGCTCTAGACTCCTTGAAATGAAGGAAATGAGGTTTTGGTCCTTCTCTACAAGTTTCCTCTAAAATATAGTGTCGTGTGTTCGAGGTTCTGACTTCCAGATGTAGAGATGATCAACTTCTTGGGTCAGAATCTATTTGTAGCACACCACCACAGCTTTGAAAATGTTCTTCCTATGTATCTTTGTGAAGCTACGAGATCTTGTGAATGAGTTCTCAAGTGATCTTCTTCATGCATCATATTTCAGGTACTGTATATGTCTCCCTTATGTGTGTGTTTCAATATCTTGATTTCTGTATTTTTACCCTTTTTTCAATTTCACCTTTTTCTCATTTGATTCAGCAGGGGCTGATAAGAGAAATGATTGAACCACGTGTGGTCTTCCTCATACCTCGTACTGTTTCCTGCTATGCCTGCAAATATCATTAAATAATGTTAGGTGCATTAAATTGTCTAGATATGACTGTTATGATAGTATTAAAAAAATTTGTAAAGTAAAGAATAGTTTATCATTAGACTGGTAGCAGATGCATGACATACGGTAGACTTATACCGTAGGCTCTTCAATAGTGGACTTCATCGGTAAGCTCAACAGTAGACTCTTCAACAATGAGCTTCATCTATAAGCTTTATCAGTTGTAGACATCAATTAGAAAGCTTTTAATAGTAGCTCTATAACATCGGACTACTTCAACAGTTACCTTTACCATCAGTTGACTGTCCCAACAGTTGACATCATCAACGGTGGTGTTTTTGTATCAATAGACTTCCACTAACGGTTGACATGAATAACTGTGGACTACATCGATAGTAGGAGTTGTCTAGAGGTATCCTTCTACTAACATTAGACATATCCTACGGTATAATTGAATTGTGAATCTCTTAACCAAAGACTTGAGAATGAGTCTAACAGTGGAAATCTAATAGACGCCCTTTCATAGCAGTGAACTATAACGATGACTATTTATCTGTAAGCTTAGATAAGTAGATCAACAGTAGAAGTGTGACAGTGACCTTGTACAGGTTTCTTCTAACACTAACTGTAGATCTTCAATAGTGAGCTATAATGGTGACCTTGAACAGAAGGCTCTTACAATTAGCCTTTAACAGTGAACTTTTACTCAGAGAAATGTAAACTGTAACGCGATGCAATAAAGTAATGAGACTAAAAAATATAGATTTCTTCAGGATAAATAATATAAATACATATTAAAAAGAAATATAAAATGACTTAATATATCATGATCAGTATTTAAACTTGATTTGGGATAATCAAAATAGGTGAGTCCAACAGGGTGGTTGCCTACTGGGATTTAGTCTCACACCCATTTTGGGCCATGATTTTTGGCCCAAACAGACTATGTTATGGTAGACATAGACAAGGGAAAGCACCCTTCGACTTCAGGTACATGATTGCTTTAGAGCAGGAGAGCATGGGACCAAGCTTAGGCATGCGATGCTGCGAAGCTGTTTATCTTTTCTTTTTTACTTGTTTTTGGTACTGTTTGTATTTCCAGCATTGTGACCTATTTGGCTATTTTCCTAGATATGTATCATGCATCATTTCATATATACATGTGTTCTCTAGTTTTTTATTGTTTTAGTCTTCTGTTGTGCATTATTGTTGGATATTTACTACTTCCGCTATTGTATGATTTTTTTACTTCCACTGTGTACTCGTACAATGAGGGCATAGTTTCCCCACTATCAAACTCAAGGCCCTTGCTGCTAGTCTACATCCTCTGGCATTTGGGGAAATGCGCTTGAGGCCATGTGACCATCCGGGTACGGGGCGTCTCAGGGTGTCTTCTGGAACTGGGAAGTTACAAATAATAGATGAGATAATTATTATATTTTATAATGATGTTTGAATAATATTTTATGGATGTGGAAGGGGAAATAAAACTAATGCATTAAGTTAAGATCTATACCACTTCTTCAGACAATATCCTTTCATTTAGACATTAATTTCACTAAGGTTGGTATTTTGACTAAAGAATGAATCCATTAATAAAGGTATGGATTATGGAAATGTGTTTTCAAATTCATGGATAAACTAAAAGTTTTTTGATTTGTGAATAAAAGGGGTGAGGAGGTCACATTTTTTAAGATATTGGATGGAAACTCATGGAATTAATTAATGTATGAAAGTAATATAAATTAAATATAAAATTCAAATCACACCAAATAGATATTATTAAAGGATAATATAATTATGTTTCTATATCTCCTTTTTTAATAAAAATAGGTCATCTTTAAATTATTTTTTCACACTTATTGTTTTATTTTAACCCGTGTTAACCCTTTTCAATAATTACCACGATAACACTATTTTTTTATTTTTCATTTCATGATATTTATTATAAAATAAATATTGGTCCATAAATGGAAAATATTTAATATTTTGAACAATTTTACATTTTAATTCCCAAATAAATATTTTTTTAAATTTTAAATCATTTAATAAAACATCTTATATTAGAAAATCACATTTATGTAATTTTTTATATAACATGAATTATTATAATTTAATTTTTTTCTAACTAATTTCAAACGGTTTGAATATTGATATTTTTATTAAAAAAATAATTTAAAATTTTAATATAATAATACAATCAAATATTGATAGGTTTTTACATCATTTTCCAAATTACCTTTTAGATTAAAACCATGATCATCTAATTTTATCCTTAATATTAGTAAGAAAATTTTAATATTAATGGGATGAAATTTTACATATAATGTTGAAATTTGATCATAAATTGCTAGGGGATGATATTTAAAAACATACGTTATACCAAATTTCATCATTTATTTTTTATATAATTTTAAATAATTTAATAAACTATTATTTAACATAATATATTGTTAAAAGCATTTTAAGAAGAAATAAAAAACATTTACATTGAAAAAATAATTTCCATAATGGGATTGAGACATATTTCTTCCAAAAAAATATAATAATATATATTTGACTTCAAATTTTTATTTTGGATATTTTAACTCGCCCAAAATTTAATGTTTTCATTATTTTTTAAATAAATTACATAATTTGCCTACTGTTTTGAGAAGCATATTATTTATGTTTCATAAGCATCATTGATATAAATATCATCAGTAAAAAGTAAATGTAAATTTCAATGATAAATAACATGTCCTCCTAGAGCTCAAGGTAAACCTATGACAAAGTCCATCGATATGTTATCCCACTTCCACTGAGGAATCTCTAATGGCTGGAGAAGACCACTAGGAACATGGTGTTCAGCCTTCACCTTATGGAAGACTAAACATCAAGGCACAGACTCCGTAACTGCATGCTTCATCCCAGGCCACCAATACTTACCCCTCAAGGATCCGTACATCTTTGTCATGCTAGGATGTACAGTTAAAGGCGAAATATGGAACTCTCGGATAATAATCTCGTGCATCGTTAAGTGAACAAAAATCCTTCCATGATACAACACTCGGTGTTGTTCTCCCTCCGACCAACCATTAAGGGCCTCACCACAAACAACTCGGTTTCTCCTAACCTCCACCTCAATATCCCTCAACTGGGACTCTTCCACCTCCTGCATCAGGGATGACTGTACCATCATCTTAAAAAGACAACCTCTACCCCCAAATTATTCCATATCAAGATGCAATGATGACAGTTCTTCAATTACTCTATAGGAATCATCGGATTCATGCACAGCATCACTATGTGACTTTCGGCTCAGTGCATCAGCTACAACATTCCCTTTTCCAGGTGTATATGATATTTCAAAGTCGTATTCCTGCAACAACTCCATCCACCGATGATGTGGTAAGTTCAAGTCATGGTGGGAGAAAACATACATCAAACTGTAATGATATATGAAAACCACAATTCGCTCACCAATGAGGTAATGTATCCACAAATTCAGAGCAAACACCACAGCTACCAACTCAAGATCATTGGTGGCATAGTTGTGTTTATGGGGACGCAACTTCAGAGACCCATAAGAAACAACTGACCTCTGTTGTACAAGAACACAGCCTAACCCCTAATGTGAAGCATCGTAGAAAATATCAAACTGAACCCCCTCAGCTGGAAACAAAGGACTGGAGCACTTACTAACGTCTCATTTAGATACTCGAAAGCTGGCAGACACTGATCAGTCCATATGAATGCCTGAACCTTCTTGGTCAAAGCTGTTAGAGGGGTTGCAACCCATGAGTAATCGAAAATGAACCTCCTGTTGTAACATCCAAGGTAAATAAATAATATTACATTCTAATGTTTATCAATATTTGTGAATAAAATTTTAATATTACTTTAAATGGAATGCTATGATCGATGGATTACCCGATACGCAACAATGAGTTCCTTTGAAATCTTACATTGCACTCTAATAATAAAATAATTTTATTTTAAATGGTGGTTAACACCTAGTCGTTGTAATGACGGCAATGAACACAACTAAATAGAAAATTATTATATATGTTTGTCAAATATATTTACTTTTTACAATAAATGTTAGAGGATTAAAAATGCGAATGAATCCAATTTTAAGTGTAAACATTCTAATATTCTTTAAAAGGTCGATTAACCGCCTTTTGATGGAGAACCTATTTTAAATACACTTTTTGACAATTTTATGAGTTATATTTGAAAAAATAAAATTCTTTTTTAGAATCGGGACATCCAAATTTACTTTGTGTAAATTTTTGGTATTTTTCCAATAAAGTTCAATTTTTAATGAATAGTGAAAAATGTTGTATTTTAATTCAAAACATCTTTTTAATATAATTTATTTATATGTTTTGATTATATTTTGAATTGGTTTTAAAGTTAAATTAGAATATATTTTTACCATTTAATCCAATAGTGGTCATTGGAATTAATTTCACTTTGAAATTGGACTTAAACTATTGTCAATCTTTTGATTTATATTGTTTCATAAAAACACGCTATTTGTTTTGACAGTGGGAATTAATTATTAATTTAATTAATAAAACTTATATGTTTTGAATTTTGAAAAAATAGACATCATATTTTAATTCGGAGTATCAAATATAGCTTAGGGTGAATTTTTTGTATTTTTCTGAAAAACTTCAATTTTTGATGAATAGTGAAACCACTAAGTGGTAGTTAAAGAAATTGTTTTTTCATTTAAATGAAACTTTCCCACTTCTGTGATTTGATTTTAAAAAATCATACATACATGGATGTCATTAGGAAGTAAAATTTTGTTCAATGAGATTAAAATAATTATTGGTGAATAGTAACTTTTATGTTTTAATAATCGCGATTAAAGGTAATTAGTGTGCTTTAAGGTAAAAATGATATTATACTAAAATGAAAATATCTTTACACTTGTCCTAACCCTATTGGATGAGTCATGGCCGACCAAGACAACCCATGGGTCGTTTTCTGTGACCCCATGGAGCCACTTGGGTACGATAATGGCATTAATGCCTTTTATTTAATGTAAAAGTAAAAATGACACAAACATGTATTGTTTTACTAAAACAATTTTTACATGGGGTTATACAAGACATATTTTTGAATATAAATAGTCATTGGAAATATAAAAATATTTCCTACATCATAGTAGTTTTTTTATATTTTTTTATAAATTAATAAATTAAATTATCTATGACATAATGATGATGCAGTGATTACCTCATTGTTTAATGATATAAATAAAATGAAATGATAATGTAAAATATAAGACCTAAACATGTCAAAAACCTATTGGATGTGTGTATTTAGAACCCTTATCACATTGTCCTCGAAATATATCAATTTGGTACCTTTAAAATCTGAAACTAATTTGAAAATAATGTACCCTTTTTTGACTTTCCAAGAGTGCCCCTCCTCTCCCCTTATAAAAGGCCCCCACCTCTACCTCTTTACCCACACCTCTCAAGCCTTTGACTCTGCCAAAACTTTCCCATTTCGTCTCTAAACATATCTCTCTTCATCATTGAAGCCTCACCTTTTGGAAGAATCCTTTCCAAGGAATCCTTTGTGCTCAAATCAAAAAATGTCACCAGATTTAAAGGTAATGTCTTTTCTTGTGTTCTTTTGTTTTATTTTGCTTCTCCAACCCTGAAAACTCTTTTTATTCCTTTATTTGGTAACAAAAAAAGTATATTCAATATACTAGTATGTTTTTATTTGAAGGATTCGAGCTACACTTACACACACCTTCGTGTAATGGTTAAGGAACATACTGTTTCTGGGGATGGTGAATTTCTGCCTCACGAAACGATGATTGTTCAATATTCTCTTAACACCTTTCATGGTGGCCATTATTATGTCACTATATTTTATATATGATATATACGGTATTTATGTTCTCTATATGATTCTATATTTTATATTTAAAACATGCCTTTATGATTTTCAATTTGTGCAAATGAGATAATTTCATACGAGGAAGTGTGGACTACCGCCCCCTCAAGTGATGTGATTAGTTCATGCAATACATTTAATGTATAAATAATTAAATTAATGAAAATATGTGACCTATATAACATATATAAAATACTGGAATTATAATATATATATCTCTCAATTATTTTTAATTCCATTAATATGAAAAAGAAATGAAAGTAGCGTTCATGCGTACGTACGACCTACCGTCTTCATGAATGGTGCATTTCATTTATTTTTATATTCAAATGATATGGAATAGTATAAAATGAATATTTAATGGATATATATGATATTTAAATCATTAATACTATTCTTCATATTATTTACTTATAACTACATGGACAATCATTTTCAAACAAGTTTATTTTTGACTCATGTACCAAACATCGACAAAAACGTTTGATATG
The DNA here is from genome assembly GCA_963277665.1 of Viscum album. Lineage (NCBI taxonomy): Eukaryota > Viridiplantae > Streptophyta > Magnoliopsida > Santalales > Viscaceae > Viscum > Viscum album. The sequence continues at coordinate 601,945,179 of OY728125.1, forward strand.
AGCTCACATTATTAACCAATAATTATAAGATTATAATATGTGATATGAAATGAATAATAATATTTAGAGGAGGACCTTAAGAAATTATTAATTGAAAAAAGTTTATTATTCAGGAATATAAAGAAACGAACAAGACAAGTCGACCTTGACATAAGGGATCCTACCTTTGCCTTTATTTTTAAGTACTCTTTTTAGGTAACTTACTTTAAGATCCTATTTCATATGCTGGGGGAAGTTATTTTATATTAATCTTGCTGTAAATCTTATTTTAATATTATTAGAAACCCTATTTTATCTCATAAATCCATTTTTGGAAGTTTTATGTGTCGTCGTTAGGCTGCTGAATTTTCATAAGGAGATTTTTATCTCACTTTTAATTCCTATGAGATTCTTGCTCCATTGGCCACTATTTCCTCTTGTGTGGTGTATGTAATGCCCATTATTTTACTATTTTTATAATATAATCTCATTTATGGGTAGTTACATCTTCATTTTATGACCCTTATTTCATGGGGTGTATGTTTCGAATGTTGCCCAAATCAGTAAGGAATCTTTCACCCTACTCTTTTTAAAAGACATATTTTGTTATGTGTTTTAATTTAAATATTTTTATATTGGGATATGTTGTTCTATATCATTATAGATGTAAATTTAATGTCCAAGTGATGAGATAAAATTTTCCCTCTCATCAACTAATTTTATGAATTCTAAAGAGACGCCATTAGGCTGTCGAATTTTACCAAAGGAACTTCTTAACCCAATTTCGATTTCTTTGGGTTCAACATGTAGTTATTGAATATGTCATCCTTTTAATATGTTTGAATGACCGTTGATTGTTTTACACTTAATATCAAATTATATTGGCTGTATTTATATATTTCATACATAATTATGAGATTGATTTATCTTTAATTTAAGGATACATTCTTTATAAGGGATTTCATCAAATTTTACATTTCTATTGAGACTTCATTGTTGTTATGCACCAATTCACTCTTATATGGTGTATATACTGTCCCTTGGAATATTATATCATTAATCCATTTATTCTCAAGATATTATAAAGTTTTTATTAAATGTTATTCCTCAATTATGGTATTCAAGTGTCTCTCATTTTGTTAGAAACCCTTTAACTAAAATATCATTTTAAATGTTTTAATGATTTTTTCTTATAAATATTTCAAATTAATATCCATGTTTTCAAAATGGTTTTAATGATTTAATTTTATGGATATTAATGGTATAAAATGTAAAAAAATTCAAAGTGGTATGGGACACATTGATTCGAAAATAAATTTATTAAATGTTTTAAATGGTTTTGAAAATGGTTTTTGGAATGGATTCATTATCTTAAAATTTAATATTGTTATTGCAATATGGGAATGGTATCTTTCATTTATTCTTAAGTTTTGTGCTATGAATATGTAATGGTTCTTGGGCATTGGTTATAAAGACAGTAGTTTCCGTGATAAACTAAGGGCGGGTGAGCCCGATATAGCTCTCCAATGCATTGGGTAACGCGAAGGGGTTAAACATTAAGGTTTTTCTGAAGAGATTTAGAGAATATACTCTGATTGGTATTTCAAACATAATCAAGAGGGTTACTCCCTACGTAATAATGTTATGAATTCCTCAAGTTACCTTTATGTCTTATTATTTCTATGATTTATTCATGATTTGATGAGGTATGTTAAAGTGATTATGTTTAATGAGTAAAGTATGCTTTCATACATGGACTAATGTTTTCATTTCGTACTTTTATATCCCTTGCTGAGATTTTTATTCTCATCCCAAGTTTTTGAAATGATCCTCACAGATCATGGGAAAGGTACATGATGTGATGATAGGGTTAAGGAAGTGTCATGCAACAATCCATGTTTTGTTTTAAATATGTTTTCGTTGATGGGAAAAAAAGAATACTATCTTTTATGTAACAACTTTGTTTAAATATGGAATGTAATGCATGATTTAGGATCTAATTCTCTACAACTCTAAACCTGAAAAGATCGTCAACATGTATTCTTGAAATAACTCAAGATTAAGTAATGTTTAAGGCTGGGGCCTTATAGTTGGTATCAGAGGTCGGTTTAGATAACTTTAGAGGTTAGGGTATTCTCTAAGCATAAGTGACATTACCATAATGGATAGGATTTCAGAAAGCGTTCTAGTTTTAGATAAATTGAATGAGTATGTATATCTTAGTGTTTATCTTCCTCATTAGTACATGATGGTTTTGTTGATATACTCACACTGACATTTTTGTTTTTAGTAAATGGGTGGATCTAGTAGGCACCAAAGTGACAATTGATTTAAAGGAAACTATGGTGGTTCTATGATTAAGAGACTGGATGAAATGGGGGATTCAATGAGGAATCTCGTGGTTGTTCTAAACCAACTATCAAGGGGTCATGATAAACCACTTGAACCATGGTGAGTTCTATAATGCATCATGTACGAGATGACCAACTCTATGTGGAAGTTCAGGTAATAATTATAAAGGTAACCATTAGGGTTTATATGATCCTTACTTTTGAGGTAATTATGGGTTTATATATGTTATGATGGAATATGAACGACATGAGATAAGCTTGAGGTTAAATTATTTTATGGTTATTTTTGAAGATTTTATCATTTTTTGGGTAATGTTATAAGAATTATATAGTTTTGGATAAAGGACAACACGCAGACTGTGTGACAACCTGTCGCGTTGGACAAAGCTTTAGGAATCGAACCCACAACCAAAGTGCGACTGGTATTTATCTCCTACCACTGGACTACGTGACGTCCCTGGTTAGTTTGACTAATTCTTTTTAGTAGCTGATTTTAGGAATCAATAGTAAGTTTATTTTGGGTTATCTATGGAAATGATTAACCTATCATGGAAGATATGTGATTAGGTTATTTACTTTTAAATATGGGACTTTAAGATAAACTAATGTTATTTGGAGATAAATGTTAATTTTTACCTAGGAACACTATGTGATTAAATCCTTCAAATATTTGGGTTTCAATCTTATTTTGGTTTACTTTGAATAATTTTATGGACAAATTGTTTATTGAATGGTCTTTGTTTAACTTTGGGTATTTTTTGACAAATTTTGGAGATTAAGAATAGATTTTTTTAATATAAAGGATTATCCTTTTTGGGTGTTATCTGACCTTATACTAACCTTTTTGGTTTTAGTTTTGGTTAAGGTCTAAAAAGGTTGGAAGTATATAGTTCTCTTTTTTGGATTAGGTGATTCTCTATAAGTTGATTATAGCTCTCTTAATTTAAACAAGTCATCATAAATACTCATCTTTTGGAGAAAATAAGAGTTCGTGTAAGAAATCTATTAAAATTTGAAAGTCAACATGACAAATAAGTTTGTTTCCTTATGTTTTAGTTAATCTAAAAAATAAATTCCTCAATGAAACGTAACTTAAAAAAAATGTTGTCCGTTAACTTTTCCTACTGGGGAATCCAATACCATTTAACCCATCACAAGTTTGTGATTTTCTTGTGGTTAACTTTCTCCTAGACATGTTTACTACCACTCTCCATCAGAACATGACCCTTTGTTTTTTCCTCCATATCCATATTTTCATACATGGAATCCTAGTATGGTTTAACTCGGGTGACCTTTGTACTTCTCTCCCATTCTCTTTAAGTGATAGTTTTACTGACTCTTGTTCCGATGTGGGACATTCAGTGGAGTTTCCAAGCCCAATTTTGAAATTGCGAGGACGCAATTCCGAAAAGGGTGAAAGGATGTAACATCCCAAGTAAATAGATAATATTACATTATAATTTTTAACAATATTTGTGAATAAAATGTTGATATTACATTAAATGGAACGCTATGCTCGATGGCTTACCTGATACACAACAACGAGTTCCTTTGAAATCTTACGTTGCACTCTAATAATAAAATAATTTTATATTAAATGGTGGTTAACACCTAGTCGTTGTAATGACGGGAATGAACAGAACAAACTACAAAATGATTATATATGTTTGCCAAAATATTTTTAATTTGTACAATAAATGTTAGAGTATTAAAAATGCGAATGAATCCAATTTTAATCGTAAACATTCTAATGTTATTTAACAGGTCGATTAACTGTCTTTTGATTGCAAACATCTTTTAATCCACTTTTTGACAATTTTATGTGTTATATTTGAGAAAATAAAATTCTTCTTTAGAATCAGGACATTAAAATTTACTTTGTGTAAATTTTTGGTATTTTTCCGATAAAATTCATTTTTTAATGAATAGTGAATAATGTTGTATTTTAATTCAAAATATCTTTTTATTATAATTTATTTATATGATTAGATTATCTTTTGAATTGGTTTTAAATTGAAATTATAATATACTTTTTCCATTTAATCCAATAGTGGTCATTGGAATTAATTTCACTTTTAAATTACACTTAAACTGGTGTCAATCTTTTGATATATATTGTTTCATAAAAACACGCTATTTGTTTTGATAGCGGGAATTAATTATTAAATTAATTAATGAAACAAATATATTTTTAATTTTTTATAATAGAAATAATTTTTGAATTCGGAGTATCAAATATAGCTTAGGGTGAATTTTTGGTATTTTTCTGAAAAACATCAATTTTTGATGAATAGTGAAACCACTAAGTGGTAGTTAAAAAAACTGATTTTTCGTTTAAATGAAAATTTACCACTTCTGTGATTTAATGTTCAAAAATCCGAAATACATGGTTTTCATTAGGAAGTAAAATTTGGTTCAATGAGATTAAAATAATTTTTGTTGAATAGTAACTTTTATGTTTTATTAATCATGATTAAAGGTAATTAGTGTGATTTAAGGAAAAAATGACACAACAATAAAATGAAAATATATTGAAAAATTTCCTAACCCTAATGTATGAGTCATGGCCGACCAAGACAATGCATGGGTCAATTTTTGGGACCCCATGGAGCCATATGGGTAAGATAATGACATTAATGCCTTTTATTTAATGTAAAAGTAAAAATGACACAAACATGTATTATTTTACTAAAATAATTGTTACCTGGGGTTATACAAGTCTGATTTTGTACTATAAATAGTCATAGAAAAGATAAAAGTATTTCCTACATCATAGTAGTTTTTTATATTTTTTAGACATTATATAAATTAAATTATTTATGGCATAGTGATGATGCATCGATTAACTCATTATTTAATGATTTAAATAAAATGAAAAGATAATGTAAAATCTAAGACCTACACATGTCAAAAACCTATTGTATGGATGGAGTTAGAACCCTTATCACCATATCCTCGAACTATATTAATTTGGGACCTTTAAAATCTGAAACTAATTTGAAAATAATGTAATCTTTTTTGACTTTCCAAGAGTGCCCCTCCTCTCCTTTTATAAAAGGCCCCCACCCCTACCTCCTTACCCACACATCTCAAGCCGTTGGCTCGGACAAACCCTGCCTATTTAATCTCTCCACATCCCTCTATTCATAATTTAAGCCTCAAAGTTTGGTAGAATCCTTTCCAAGGAAGCCTTTGAGCTCAAATCAAAAAGAGTTACCCGATTTAAAGGTAATGTCTTCCCTTGTGTTCTTTTGTTTTATTTTTCTTCTCCAACCCTCTAAACTCTTTTTATTACTTTATTTTGTATAAAAACCAGTATCGTAAATATACTAGGATTCTATTATGTGAAGTATTCAAGCTACAATTACCCACACCTACATCTAATGGTTAAAGAACATACTATTTCTGTGGATGGAAAATTTCTGCCTCACGAAACGATGATTGTTCAATCTTCTCTTAAAACCTTTCATGGTGGCCATTATGATGTCACTATATTTATATATGATATATATGGTGTTTATTTTTTCTATATTCTTCTGAATTTTATATTAAAAACATGACTTTATGCTTTTCATGTTGTGTAAATGCGATAATTTCATACGAGGAAGTGTGGACTACCGCCCCCTCAAGTGATGTGATTTGTTCATGAAATACATGGAATGTATAAAGAATGAAATTAATGAACATATGTGACCTATATAACATATATATTATGTTGTATTTATAATATATATATCTCTCAATTAATTTTATTTCCATTAATATGAAAAAGAAATGAAAGTAGCGTTCATGCATACGTACGACCTACCGTCTCCATGAACGGTGCATTTCATTTATTTTTATCTAAAAATGTTATGGAATAGTATAAAATGAATATATACTGGATATATATGATATTTAAATCATTAATACTATTCTGGAGATTATTTACTTATAACTACATGGACAATCATTTTCAAACAAGTTCATTTTTGATTCATCTACCAAACATCGACAAAAACGTCTGATATGAGCTCACATTATTAACCAATTATTATAAAATTATAATATGTATTATGAACTGAATAATAATATTTAAAGGAGTACCTCAAGAAATTATAAATTAACCAATGTTTATTATTAAGGAATATAAAGAAATGAACAAGACAAGTTGGACTTGAGGTAAGGGATCCTACCTCTCTCTTTATTTTTAAGTACTCTTTTTATGAAACTTACTTTATGCTCCTCTTTCTTATGTTGGGGAAAGTTATTTTATATTCCTTCTGTGGTAAATTTTATATTAATATGATTAGATATCCTATTTTATCTCATAAATCCATTTTTTGAAGTTTCATGTGGCGCCGTTAGGCTGCCGAATTTTCATAAGGGGATTTTTATCTAACTTTTTATTCCTGTGAGATTCATGCTACATTGGCCACTATTTCCTTTTGTGTGGTGTATGTAATGCCTGTTATTTTACTATTTGTATAATATACTCTCATTTATGGGTAGTTACATCTTCATTGTATGACCCTTATTTCATGGGGTGTACGTTCCGAAAGCTGCCCAAATCAGTAAGGGAACCTTTCACCCTCCTCTTTTTAAAAGACTTCTTTTGTTATGTCTTTTAATTTACATCTTTTTATGTTGTTATATGTTCTTATATATCCTTATAGATTTAAATTTTATTTCCAAGTGATGAGATACCATTTTATCTCTCATCAACTAATTTTATGAATTTTAAAGTGACGCCGTTAGGCTATCGAATTTTACCAAGGGAACTTCTTAACCAAATTTCGATTTCTTTGGGTTCAACATGTAGTTATTGAATATGTAATCCTTTGAATATGTGTGAATAAACTTTTATTGTTTTACACTTAATATCCACTTATATTGGGTGTATTTATATTTGACACACATAATTATGAGATTGATTTATCTTTAATTTAAGCATACATTCTTTAAAAGGGATTTCATCTCATTTTACATTTCTATTGAGGCTTCATTGTTGTTATGCACCAATTCACTCTAATATGGTGTATATACTGTCCCTTGGAATATTATATCATGAATCCATTTATTCTCAGGATGTTATAATGTTTTTATTAAATGTTATTCCTCAATTATGATATTCAAGTGTCTCTCATTTTGTTAAAACCCCTTTAACTAAAATATTGTTTTAAATGTTTTATTGATTTATTCTTATAAATATTTCTCATTAATATCCATGTTTTCAAAATGGTTTTAAGGGTTTTATAATATGGATATTAATTTTTTAAAATGTAAAAAACTTCAAAGTGGTATGGGAAACTTTGATTCAAAAATCACTTTCTTAAATTTTTTAAACTATTTTGAAAATGGTTTTTAGAATGGATTTATTATCTTAAAATGTTATATTGTTATTGAAATATGGTAATGTTATCTTTCCTTTATGATTAAGTTATGTTCTATGATTATGTTATGGTTCTTGGGAATTGTTTATGAAGACGGTTAGTTATGTGATAAACTAAGGGCGGGTGAGCCTGATATAGCTCTCCAATGCATTAGGTAACGTGAAGGGGTTAAAAGTTAAGGTTTCTCCGAAGACATTTAGGGAATATACTGTGATGGGTATTCCAAACATAACCAAGATGGTTAACCCCTACGTAAGAATGTTATGAAAGCCTCATGTTACCTTTATGTCTTATGATTTCTGTGATTTATTCATGATTTGATGAGGTATGTTAAAGTGGTTATGTTTAGTGAGTAAAGTATGATTTCATACAAGGACAAATGTTTTCATTTCATACTTTTATATCCATTAATGAGCTTTTTATGCTCATCCCAAGTTTTTGAAAAAAAAATTCACAGGTCAAGGGAAAGGTACATGATGTGATTATTGGGTCAAGGAAGTGTCATGAAAGAATCGATGTTTTGTTTTAAATTTGTTTCCGTTGATGGGGAAAAAATAATACTATCTTTTATGTAACCACTTTGTTTATATGTGGAATGTAATGCATGGATTTATGATCTAATTATCTAAAAATCTAAACATGAAAATATCCTCAACGTGTATTCTTGAAATAAATCAAGATTAATTAATGTTTAAGGCTGGGGCCTTATACCTATAGTAGCATGTGAGACCAAGGAAACTTTGTACCTCTAACACTGTCTTGGGGGATGCCCAGGACACAACGGCTTCTATATTCAATGGATCCATAGCTACTATCTATTGATACGTAACATGCCCCATGAAACGGACTTCTCGAGCCCAAAACACACACTTCGAAAACTTTCCAAACAACAGATGATAATGAAGAGCTCCCAAAATGGATTTTAAATTCTCTGCATGATCCTCTTCAGATGTAGAGTATACAAGGATGTCATCGATGAAAACTACCACGAACTTGTCCATGATCTCACGAAACACATATTTCATCAATTCCATGAATATATATAGAGCATTAATCACACCAAATTCCATTACAACAAACTCATAATGACCATGATGACAAAGAAAATCAGCCTTTGGGATATCCTCATCAATCACACACATATGATGATATCCTGACCGCAAGTCGATCTTTTAGAACCAACTTACACCTTTCAGTTGATCAAATAAGTCATCAATCCATGGAAGAGGATACCAATTATTTGTTGTCACTCTGTTTAAGCGACGATAATATAAACACAACCGAAAAATACCATCAGCCTTCTTCACAAACAAAACGGGTGCACCACATGGTGACACACTTGGCTGAACAAAACCGCACTGCAACAGACCATCAATCTATATATGTATCTCTCTCAACATAGAAGGGGCCATCCTATATGGAGACATAGATATAGGAGACCCTTCTGGATGTAGCTCGATCCCAAACTTGATCTCTCGTCGAGGGGGTAATGCTACAACCTCTTCTGGAAAAGACATCAGGGTATTCCTCTACGACCATAGGAAACGTCAACTGCTGAACCTCTGAAGAACTCAGCATCATATCATCCATCATGGATGATAAGGATGGAACACACCTATGACCCATCCGAGGATCTCGCTCACCAACAAACACCACTTGATCTCCATCCGAACCAATGAAGACGACATTATTCTTGATGCAATCCACAATATCTTGCACCGAATACAACCAATCCATGCCGAGGATGACATCATATGGTTGAATTTGTAAACATAGGAAATCTCCCCAAGAGCGGTGTTGCCCCAACACTAGCTCACAGTCTCCACATATTTCAAACAAGTCAGCTCGACCTCCAACTAGCATAGTCATCACCAATGGCACTGGAAGGCTCTCTACCTCAAGTCCCAAAGCATGGACAAGGGTAGGTGATATGAATGAATGTGTTGCTCTTGAATCAAACAAGCCATACACCAATGTAAAAAACAAGCAAAGGGTACCTCGAAGGATGTCTGGCTCGCCTAGAGCAGGCAATGCTAGAGCAAGAAGTTGACCACGACCTTCTCCACGACCTCTCTGACCCTAATGACAACCAGCACCATGGCCGCACTCTGCTCTCTGAGGACGGGGAGCATCATGGGTTTGTCCTCTGCCTGCCCCATCTAGCCTATGCTGATCTAAAGCTGGTGCAACTAGCTGCTGCTATCTCGGTTGGAACTACATCAATAGAGGAACCGGGAGCACAACGCCTGGTACACGATGACTGCTCTAAAAGTCTGGGCACTCTTGCTGCTGATGGCCACGACCACCATAAGAAAAACAAGCGCCTGATCCCTTCGCACAATCCTGATAGTTTCTACCTCTGTAGAAATGATATGTGAAGGGTTGGGACCTACCCCCATCTGAATGGAAACTCTTCTTCCCTGAAAACCAGGAACCCCAGACCACAGCTCTACTTCATTAGTAATCATGCAGATTACCCTCTCATGAAGATCCGGTCTGGGTCAAAGTCCTCTCCAAAAACTCTGCCCTCGCGAGTACCTCAAGATATGTTTTAAGCATAAATGGGGTGACCTGCTGCAGGATCTCTAGATGCAAAGCCTCCTCGAAATGCCTCTCCCTGGCCTCATCATCTGGCAGTAGGTATGAAGCATATCGTAAAAGTTTCCTGAAACAGATTCCAAAACTATCTAACAATAGAGCTCCCACGTTGAAGGGTAATAAGTTACTAGCGACTAGACACCTTCGTAGTTGAAGAAAGAAACTCGACTCTAAACCTGTCTTAGAACTCCTCCCATTAGATTGCTGACTCCTCACGATCCCCGAGGAACAAGAACCACAACTACCTTGCTGCTCCACATAACATCATCACAACCAAGGCCACCCAGTGCTCATTATGAGCACGAATCAAACTGAAGTCGATCTCGACCACCTCTAACAAGTCTTTCGTGAGTGCATCTGAAACAGAGTCCTCATACTTTTTCAGACTCTGGCACTACTGGAAAAACGGCCTATACCCACGGTTCAAAACCGTGGGTATAGCCCCCAAAACCGTGGGTATAGCCTATACCCACGGTTTTGGGAACCGTGGGCTGGAACGCCGTCGGTATAGGTCCCCAGCCTATACCCACGGTTTTGGAAAACCGTGGGTATAGGTGTCCTGCCACCGTGTCACCGAAACATAGACAATTTCCACGGTGTCAACGGCTTTTACCCACGGTTTCAAAACCGTGGGTATAGGTCCTAAAAAAATGCAGGCGCCGAGTTTTGATCCCGCAACCTCTTCGCTGCAAACACTGCGTCTAACCACTACCCTAACTTCACATATATGTATATATATATATTTAGTTAAATATAGTTATAAAAACCGTGGGTATAGAGGGAAGAACCGTGGGTATAGGGTTCCCGCCAAAAAAAAATTCCTTCCCGCGGAAAAAAAAATTTCCCGCGCACACAAAATTGACCTATACCCACGGTTTTTCATAACCGTGGGTATAGGTATTTTATCCCAGACCTATCCCCACGTTTTTCACCAAAACCGTGGGGATAGACCCCCCCTATACCCACGGTTTTGGGAAACCGTGGGTATAGGTGACTTTTCAAGACCTATCCCTACGTTTTTCCAAAACCGTGGGGATAGAGCCCCCTATACCCACGGTTTTGGCAAACCGTGGGTATAGGTCATGAAAATTCACCTATACCCACGGTTTTCCAAAACCGTGGGTATAGGGGGGGTATATCCCCACGGTTTTGGTGAAAACCGTGGGGATAGGTACATTTTCCAGTAGTGTGGTGTTGAAACTCTAGGAGTGTCATCCTCTAATTGTCGTCGTTGTCAACCTCTACCCATCAGTGATATACTAGAACAGCCTGTTGGAAATTTTCTGTGCAAACCTGCCGAGGACGTCGACCTGGATCTATAACTTTAAAATAAAAAACATTTTGAGATCCTAAACATGGAATATGGAAGACTCAACATTAATTAATTAATTTTTTTCTTTCATTGATTTTTAGTTTATCCTATCCCAAGGTATACCAATTAAAACATAGGCAAAAAGAAGAATGATTCATGATCCTTTCCAAGGTCTCTACCCTGAAACTAATATCACATTGTTTAGTATCCATTGTAAACTTAAAGGTATGTACATCAGATCATAGGTGTTCCTAAACGCCTATGTCTCAGCATGTCTCCAGTATTTACCTCACTTTCTAAACATAAATGACATTGTTGCCCTACCAACCCATGCAACCTCACCTGTGACTGACTCCAAACTCCATCCTATCCCTCAACCAGAGCTCTAATACCACTCGGTCATGACCCTCTCTCCACAAAGTGTACCCCTCCTGGGACGATAATGCGATAAGGGAGATAATGACCCCCAAGTCCCACCTCCAGTAGGCCACGGGATGGCTACTAGCACCAAGGGTATAGTAACACACAAAATGGGAGGCATTACCCTCTAAGAGAACACATGCATAAGATAGAGATAATATAGATACCAATCAACTCCAACTCAGACTGTAATATAAACGAAAACCCAAGTACACATATGAAATGCTATGAAAATGTACTACAACTGAAAGGGAAAAAATTACAAGTACCCAAAAGAAAGTAAAAACTGCAGCAACCACAAGCCCAAACAGCTCCTGCAACCACAAGATAGTAACCACTAGCCCGATCTCCAACCTTCTCCAAGTGACATGAATAACAGTTTATATATATATTGGGTGAGTATAACAGTATACTCAGTAGGATCCTTCCCGAAGCCTCTCGTGAAATGTATAGAATGCATGTTAAAGCACAGTGAACAACAAGTGAAACTAACTCTTCACCAAAACAGGTATACTAAGTTCCCAACCTCACCATGGCTACTCTCACTAAGTAATGCATAAAATAATATATCATATAATAAAGAATATCAAGGGTACCCCGCTACTACTTCCCCACTGGTTTTCTACTTTTCCCCAATGTCACACGTCCTGAGCATCTCTCTCCAAAAAGGTTTCCCACAAACACCTGGGCGAAGCACCACAATATGAACCTCATGCAACAAAACCACCATGTTCACACATCAAACTAACCAGGTAGTATCTGGGAGCCACCACAGCTCGCATAATATATATCATACGTCAGGTATTATACCTCATGCCATCGCATCCCAAACACTGAGTAAGGATCCTCAAGCCATCACAACCTATACATGTTACACCTATAGTAATCCATAGAAAAATATATCCAGAATATATGTGTCTTTACAACCACAAGAAATTACAGCCCTCTACACACATATACGGGGAAAACTATCCAATGTGCCTGCCAGCACAAGTAACTACCAAGAGAAGAGAGCGGGGCCAAAGGGGGTAGTCATCCATCCGTCCTCCCACCAGAATGTTGGAGAAAACACCCCCAAGGCTCAGAATCCCCGGTGTTTCTGTTTCCCTTACCGACTGGGTGGAGTATCGTATTGAGACACAAAAAGTACATGATATATTATATTTCACAACCACACTATGGGCATTACCTAGTATTAGACACAACTGTAGCTAACGTCTCTCAGACTTCGGGATTCTACTTCCAAGAATAGGTATCCTATAAGCACAAAACCATTTAAAGATATTTATTAGATTACTTCATTCCCTTTTTATCAGTTTTATTGTACGTTAATTAATTATTTAAACATTAATTATCCATGAATAATTCCACATTAAATTTCATTAGCATCAAACCCAAATTCAACTGTTCCTTCAAAAAATTATAACCTCATCATTATGTTCCATAATCTCCATCCCCATGGGTTAACACCATTTATTGAATTATTCATTATAGAAATACTTTCCCACATTCCCAGGCACTCTAAAAACATTATATTCTACTAAACACAAGGGGGATAAACACAGTGAGTAGATCTACTACCCATCGAATCTTTGCCGCTTATAGAAAGGGAATATACCCATCCTTCCTTGAGAAGCTAAACATGGAAAGCACGTGGAAAACCCCAGTGTCTTCACCTATTTTAGAAGAATGCTAAGTAAGATTAGGTGCCTTGAGCAGTGGGGATATGTAAAGCAGATAAACAACCAATCAAAATTACCAAGCATCCAACCATCATATCCACCCAATTCCACAAACAATGGTGTCCTCCCCAACAGCCACATGCATAAACTGATGCATCTCACCACACTAGGCTTCATCTGGTACCACAAACAAAATCCTCCATGCCTGGACATATCACAACAGGCATCCAGGATGACATCACAGCACAAGCAGCAGAAAAACAAACACCACGTTAATTGGGCTCTTGCCCCTTTAACAATCAAGAGGGTAACTCAGAACCCCTTAAGGAATTACCAAACATTCAGTTCTTTAATCCATATTGAATTAACAGATTTGTTGTTCATAGGTCCCAAATTCATGAAACCTAATTAGTAAGCTATCAAAAATAATTATACATGCTAACTATGCCAATTTGATTAACATAAAATTACATCTAGAACCAGATTCGTTTACATGCAACTTTATCTTTATCCAAACAATTATTAATTAATCCCGGTTCAAATATTTATTATGTCCATTCATTTGTTATCTAGTGGGATTAAACATGATAACAATACAATTTCCCATTATTTAAAGAGAAGAAATGAATCCCATACCTCAAACAGTTCCTCACGTTCTTTATCCACACAATGGGTGACGATCCTCCTCTCGCGACAACTGCATCCACCAGAGGATTCCACGGGACGACATCACCAACCAAATTCCACGAAAAACCCCATTAGAAGCATGTAGATTACAAGATATAACATGGAAAGGTGAATAATGAGGAGATGATCCCAAAACAAATGACTATAAAACATACTTATATCAAAGATTGACCGATATAGCACGGTTACATCAAAATAGAGCATAACCAATCCCAAGAGTAAATTTTGATTGTGAAACTCCTATGGGAAGTATTGAAAGGTTCTAGCGTCTTATAGCCATGAACAAAGAGGAAGAACAAGGGAGGAAGATATCTTGTCCCTTTTTAAGATTTAATGGGGCGACGGTTTAAGATACACTTAATTAACTATTAAAAGCGGATCGCATTATCCCACACGGTTTGTCCAATTAAAAACAACCCGAACTATAGGAATAATTAATATATGATTTATGGCCTTTGATTCGGCCTTATAAACCTTATCATGAGGCTTTAAAATGCATTTTATGTCAAAGGAATCATTAAAGGGCAAAACTATAGGAAGATGGAAACACTTTTCACATACTCAAAATTTAGAAGAGGAAAGAAAAGGTCACCATTAGACCTCCTCATTAGAGGTTACCGATAGACCTCACCATTAGAGGTTACCGATAGACCTCGCCGTTAGAGGTTACTGATAGAACTCACCGTTAGAGGTTATCGATAGACCTCACCATTCTGGAAACATTGTACACCTACCATTCTGGAAACACTGTTCATCGAACCTCACCGATATATCACTGTTCACTAAACCTCACTGATAGAACATTGTTCACTTAATCCTCACTGATAGAACATTGTTCACTAAATCTTCACTGATAGAACACTATTCACTAATTACTCACAGATAGAACACTATTCACTAAATCTTCACTAATAGAACACTATTCACTAAACCTCACTGATAGAACACTGTTCACTAAATCCCCACTAACAGAACATTGTTCACTAAATCCTCACTGATAGAACACTACTCAGTGAACCTCACTGATAGAACATTGTTCACTAAATCCGCACTGATAGAACATTGTTCACTAAATCCTCACTGATAGAACACTTTTCACTAAATCCTCACTGATAGAACATTGTTCACTGAATCCTCCCTGATAGAACACTTTTCACTGAATCCTCACTGATAGAACACTCTTCACTAGATCCTCACTAACAGAACTCTGTTCACTGGAACCTCACTGATAGAACACTGTTCACTATACCTCACTGATAGAACAATATTCACTGAATTCTCACTAATAAAACACTGTTCAATGAACCTCACAGATAGAATATTGTTCACCTACTGTTATAGGTTACCAATAGATCTTTTCACGGATGAAACTATCCACAGAATTTGAAATTTGGAAAAGTGTTGGGGATATGTGTTACACCCCAGGTAAATAAAGAATATGACATTTTCACATTTATCCATATTTGTGAAAAAAATATTAATATTACCTTAAAGGGGAGGCTATGCTCGATGGCATACCCAATACGCAACAACGAGTTTCTTGGGAATCTTACGTTGCACTCTAATAATAAAATAATATTATTTTAAATGGTAGTTAACGCCTAGCTATTGTAATGGCGGGAATGAACAGAACTAACTAAAAAATTATTATATATGTTTGTCAAATATTTTTACTCTTTACAATAAATGATAGAGGATTAAAAATGCGAATGAATCCATTTTTAAGCGTAAACATTCTAATATTCTTTAAAAGGTCGATCAACTACCTTTTGATGGAGAACCTCTTTTAAATCAACTTTTTGAAAATTTTATGTGTTATATTTGACAAAATAAAATTCTTCTTTTGAATCGGGACATCAAAATTTTACTTTTAGTAAATGTTTTCTATTTTTCCGATAAAGTTCATTTTTTAAGAAATAGTGAAAAATGTTGCATTTTAATTCAAAACCACTTTTTCATATAATTTATTTATATGATTTTATTATCTTTTGAATTGGTTTTAAAGTGAAATTAGAATATATTTTTATCATTTAATCCAATAGTGGTCGTTGGAATTAATTTCACTTTGAAATTGGACTTAAACTAGTGTCAATCTTTTGATATATACTATTTTAGAAAAACACTCTATTTGTCATGACAGCGGGAATTAATTATTAAATTAATTAATGTAAATTATATGATTTTAATTTTTTAAAATAGACATCATTTTTGAATTCTGAATATCAAATATAGCTTAGGGCGAAGTTTTGGTATTATTCTGAAAAACATCAATTTTTGATGAATAGTGAAACCACTAAGTGGTACTTAAAAACCCGATTTTTCGTTTAAATGAAAATTTACCACTTCTGTGTTTTGAATTCCAAAAATCCAACATACATGGTTGTCATTAGGAAGTAAAATGTGGTTCAATGGGATTAAAATACTTTTTTTGGTGAATAGTAACATTTATGTTTTTAATCGCGATTAGAGGTAATTAGTGTAATTTAAGGTAAAATAAATGTTTTAATAATATGAAATGCACTTGAAACATGTACTACCCTCATTGTATGTGTCATGGCCGACCACGACAATCCATGGGTCAACTTGGGGACCCCATGGTGCCACTTTGATTGGAAAATGACATAAATAACTTTTTATTTTAAGTTAAAATTAAAATGTCACAAACATGTGTTGTTTTACTAAACAAAGTTTTAAATGGGGTTATACAAGTCATATTTTTGACTATAAATATTATTTAGATATCTAAACAGATCTCCTAAATCATTAATTTTTTTTTATAATTTTTAGACATTAAATAAATTAAATTATTTATGACATCATGATGATGCAGCAATTACCTCATTAATAAGGGATTTAAATAAAATGAAAATATAATGTTAAAACTATAACTTACACTTATCACAAAACTATTGGATGGGTGTATTTAGAACCCTTATCACCTTATCCTACAAATATATCCTTTTGGGACCTTTTAAATCCGAAAATAATTTTATAATAAAGTAATATTTTATAACTTTCCAAGAGTTCCCCTCCTCTCCACTTATAAAAGACCCCCACATCTACCACCTTAAACACACCTCTAAAGCATTTGGATTGGCAAAACCCTACCCATTTCATCTCTCTACATACCTCTCTTCATCATTGAAGCCTCACTTTGGGAAAAATCCTTTCCAAGGAATCCATTGAGCTCAAATCAAAGAGAGTTACCTGAGTTAAAGGTAATGTATTCCCTTGTGTTCTTTTGTTTTATTTTGCTTCTCCAACCCCCTAAAATATTTTTATTATTATTTTTTAACAACAAAAGTATCTTCAATATACTAGGATGTTTTTATTTGAATTATTCTAGCTACACTTACATACACCTTTGTCTAGTGGTTAAAGAACATACTGTTTCTGTGGATGGTGAATTACTGCCTCACAAAACGATGATTGTTCAATATTCTTTTAACACCTTCAAAGGTGGCCATTAAGATGTCACTATATTTAAATATGATATATAATAAGTTTATGTTTTCCTTAAGCTTCTGTATTTTTCTTTTATGGAATACCTTTATGGTTTCCATTATGGGTAAACGCGATATCTTCATCTTAGGAAGTGCGGACTACCGCCCCCTCAAAGTGATTGGATTCGTTAATGCCATATGTGGGATGTATAAAGGATGAAATTAATGGTATTACATATTATAACCTAATTGAATTATAATATACCTTTATATCATTATTATTTCATCCCATTTAATCCAAAAAAAAAAAGAAATCAAAGTAGCGTGCATGCGTACGTACGACTCACCGTCTCCATGAACGCTACATTTCATTTCTTATCTCCAAATGTTATGTACTATTATAAGTACATATATATAATGGATATATATGTAATATATTACATCTAAATGATGGATATAATTCTGTAATTATAATATATATATCTATCACTTTGTTTTAATTCCATTAATATGACAAAAAATGAAAGTTGCGTTCGTGCGTACGTACGTCCTATCGTCTCCATGAACGGTGCTTTAAATTTTTTATCTCAAAATGCTATGGAATAGTATAAAATGAATATATACTGGATATATATGATATTTAAAACATCAATACTATTCTGGAGATGATGTACCTATAACTACATGGAAAATTCTTTTCCAACAAGTTCAATTTTTACTCATATACTGAACATCGACAAAAACGTCTGATATGAACTCACTTTATTCGCCAATTATTATTACATTATAATATGTGATATGAACTGGATAATAATATTTAAATTAGGTCCTTAATAAATTATAAATTGACCAAATTTTATTATTCATAAGATTAAAGAATGATCGAGTCATGTCGGACACGAGGTAAGGTATCCTACTCCTCTCTTTCTTTTTAAGTACACTCATTTATGCAATTACTTTTAAGCTCATATTTCTTATGATTGGGATGTTATTTTATATTACTCCTACTGTAAGTTTTATGTTAATATGATTAGAGACCCTATTTTCTCTCATCAATCCATTTTGGATGTTTTGAGTGGCGTTGTTAGGCTACCGAATTTTCGTAAGAGATCTCACCACTCTCTTTCTTTTTAAGTACTCTCCATTATGTCACTTTTTTTAAGCTCCTATTTGTTATTATGGGGGATGTTATTTTATATTCCTCTTGAAGTATATTTTATTTTAATATGATGAGATAACCTATTTGATCTCATCAGTACATTTTTGGAAGTTTTAAGTGGTGCCGATAGGCTGCCGAGTTTTCGTAAGGGATTTTTCATCTAACTTTTTGTCCCGAGAGATTTGTGCTACATTTTCCACTATTTTATTTGAGTGGTGTATGTACTTACCATTATTAAACTCTTTGTGTAATATAATTTCATTTATGGGTATTTACATATTCATTGTATGACCCTTCTTCAATGGAGTGTATGTTTCGAAAGTTACCCAAGTCGATAAGGGAACCTTTCACCCTCCCCTTTTTAAAAGACTTCTTTTGATATGTATTTTAATTCACATAATATTATGTTGGGATATGTTCTTATATATTCTTATTGATGTAAATTTTATGTCCAAGTGATGAGATAACCTTTTTATCTCTCATCAACTCTTTTTGTGAATTTTGAAGTGACACCGTTAGGGTGTCGAATTTTTCCAAGGGAACTTCTTAACCCAATTTTGATTCTTTGGGATAAACTTGTACTTCTTGAATAAGTCATTATATGAATATTTGTGAATGTCCTCTTATTTTTTTACACTTAATATCCACTTATATTTGGTGTATTCGTTTGTCACACATAATTATGTAATTGATTTATCCTTAATCCAAGGATATCGTCTTTGTATGGGACTTCATCTCAATCTCCTTTCATTGAGGCATATTTTGTTTTATACACATCCTACTTTTATACGGTGTATAAACCCCTTTGACTTTTATGTTTATCCAAAAGGAATCTTTTTATAGGAAGAGTTTTACTAAACGACAAAAGGGAATTTTTTTGTCGTACGTATGCGGAGACAATGACTTCTCTGTCGTCGTGACCATTATTTGAGTTTTGGTTTCCTCTACAAGCCATAACTTTTTTTTAAATGAAAAATAAATTCCATGTTTTACTTTTATTTTATTTTGGTATTGAAAATGGTTTTCATAATTTTTTTATATCAACGTGTTGTATTGATATCTTGTGATTGAAAATTGGAAATGTTATGTTTCCTTTATGAATGTTTTATTTGATACGATTATGTTATGGTTCTTGGGCATTATTATGAAGATGGGTGGTTCCGTGATAAACTAAGGGTGGGTGAGCCCGATATAGCTCTCCAATGCATTGGGTAACGTGAAGGGGTAAAATGTTCAGGTTTCTCCGAAGAGATTTAGGGAATATACTGTGATGGGTATTCCAAACGTATCCAAGGGGGTTACTCCCTACGTAAGAATGTTATGAATGCCTCAAGTTACCTTTATGTCTTATGATTTATATGATTTATTCATCATTTGATGAGGTATGTTAAAATGCTTATGTTTTATGAGTAAATTATGTTTTCGTACATGGACTAATGTTTTCCTTTCATACTTTTATATCCCTTACTGATCATTTTATGTTCATCCCATGTTTTTGAAATGTTTTTCACAGGTCAAGGGAAAGGTGCATGATATGATGATTATGTCAAGGATGTGTCAAGAAAGAATCCATGTTTTATTTTAAATGAAAATTTACCACTTCTGTGTTTTGAATTCCAAAAATCCAACTTACATGGTTGTCATTAGGATGTAAAATGTGGTTCAATGGGATTAAAATACTTTTTTGGTGAATAGTAACATTTATGTTTTTAATCGCGATTAGAGGTAATTAGTGTAATTTAAGGTAAAATAAATGTTTTAATAATATGAAATGAACTTGGCACATGTACTACCCTCATTGGATGTGTCATGGCCGACCAAGACAATCCATGGGTCAACTTGGGGACCCCATGGGGCCACTTTCATTGGAAAATGACATAAATACCTTTTTATTTAAAGTTAAAATTAAAATGTCACAAACATGTGTTGTTTTACTAAACAAAGTTTTAAATGGGGTTATAAAAGTCATATTTTTGACTATAAATATTATATAGATATCTAAACAGATTTCCTAAATCATGAATTTTTTTTATAATTTTTAGACATTAAATAAATTAAATTATTTATGACATCAAGATGATGCAACAATTACCTCATTAATAAGGGATTTAAATAAAATGAAAATATAATGTTAAAACTATAACTTACACTTATCACAAAACTATTTGATGGGTTTATTTCGAACTCTTATCACCTTATCCTATAAATATATCCTTTTGGGACCTTTTAAATCCGAAAATAATTTTATAATAAAGTAATATTTTATAACTTTCCAAGAGTTCCCCACCTCTCCACTTATAAAAGACCCCCACCTCTACCACCTTAAACACACCTCTCAAGCATTTGGATTGGAAAAACCCTACCCATTTCATCTCTCTACATACCTCTCTTCATCATTGAAGCCTCACTTTGGGAAAAATCCTTTCCAAGGAAGCCTTTGAGCTCAAATCAAAGAGAGTTACCCGAGTTTAAGGTAATGTATTCCCTTGTGTTCTTTTGTTTTATTTTGCTTCTCCAACCCCCTAAAATATTTTTATTATTATTTTTTTAAAACAACAGTATCTTCAATATACTAGGATGTTTTTATGTGAATGATTCGAGCTACACTTACATACACCTTTGTCTACTGTTTAAAGAACATACTGTTTCTGTGGATGGTGAATTACTGCCTCACAAAACGATGATTGTTCAATATTCTTTTAACACCTTCAAAGGTGGCCATTAAGATGTCACTATATTTAAATATGATATATAATAAGTTTATGTTTTCCTTAAGCTTCTGTATTTTTCCTTTATGGAATACCTTTATGGTTTCCATTATGGGTAAACGCGATATCTTCATCTTAGGAAGTGCGGACTACCGCCCCCTCAAAGTGATTGGATTCGTTAATGCCATATGTGGGATGTATAAAGGATGGAATTAATGGTATTACATATTATAACCTAATTTAATTATAATATACCTTTATATCATTATTATTTCATCCCATTTAATCCAAAAAAAAGAAATCAAAGTAGCGTGCATGCGTACGTACGACTTACCGTCTCCATGAACGCTACATTTCATTTCTTATCTCCAAATGTTATGTAGTATTATAAGTACATATATATAATGGATATATATGTAATATATTACATCTAAATGATGGATATAATTCTGGAATTATAATATATCTATCTATCACTTTGTTTTAATTCCATTAATATGACAAAAAATGAAAGTTGCGTTCATGCGTACGTACGTCCTATCGTCTCCATGAACGGTGCTTTAAATTTTTTATCTCAAAATGCTATGGAATAGTGTAAAATGAATATATAATGGATATATATGATATTTAAAACATCAATACTATTCTGGAGATGATGTACCTATAACTACATGGAATATTCTTTTCCAACAAGTTCATGTTTTACTCATGTACTGAACATCGACAAAAACGTCTGATATGAACTCACTTTATTGACCAATTATTATAACATTATAATATGTGATATGAACTGAATAATAATATTTAAAGGAGTTCCTTATGAAATTATAAATTGACCAAATTATATTATTCATGAGATTAAAGAACGATCGAGTCCTGTCGGACACGAGGTAAGGGATCATACTCCTCTCTTTCTTTTTAAGTACACTCTTTTATGTCATTACTTTTAAGCTCATATTTCTTATGATTCGAATGTTATTTTATATTAATCCTTCTCTAATATTTATTTTCATATGATTAGAGACCCTATTTTCTCTCATCAATCCATTTCGGAAGTTTTGAGTGGCGCTGTTAGGCTGCCGAATTTTCGTAAGAGATCTAACCACTCTCTTTCTTTTTAAGTACTCTCCTATATGTCACTTATTTTAAAATTTTATTTGTTATGATGGGGGATGTTCTTTTATATTACTATTTCTGTAAATATTATTTTAATATGATGAGAGACCCTATTTTATCTCATAAATACATTTTAGGATGTTTTAAGTGTCACTGATAGGCTGCCATGTTTTCGTAAGGGATTTTTCATCTCACTTTTAGTCCCGTGAGATTTATGCTACATTTTCCACCATTTCCTTTGAGTGGTGTATGTACTTCCCATTATTATACTCTTTGTGTAATATAATTTCATTTATGTGTATTTATATATTCATTGTTTGACCCTTCTTCAATGGGGTGTACATTTTGAAAGTTACCTAAGTCGGTAAGAGAACCTTTCACCCTCCTCTTTTTAAAAGACTTCTTTTGTTATGTATTTTAATTCACATACTATTATGTTGGGATATGTTATTATATATCCTTATTGATTTAAATTTTATGTTCAAGTGATGAGATACCCTTTTTATCTCTCATCAACTCTTTTTCTAAATTTTGAAGTGACGCCATTAGGCTGTCAAATTTTTGCAAGGGAACATCTTAACCCAATTTTGATTCTTTGGGATAAACTTATACTCCTTTAATATGTCATTCTATGAATATGTGTGAATGTCCCATGATTTGTTTACAGTTAATATCCACTTATATTTGGTATATTCATTTTTCACACATAATTATATAATTGATTTATCCTTAATCCAAGGATATCATCTTTGTATGGGACTTCGTCTCAATCTCCATTCATTGAGGCATATTTTGTTTTATACACATCATACTTTTATACGGTGTATAAAACCCTTTGACGTTTACGTTTATCCAAAAATATTATTTTTATACGAAGAGTTTTACTAAATGACAAAATGGAATGTTTTTGTCGTACGTATGCGGCGACAACGACTTCTCTGCCGCCGTGACCATTATTTGAGTTTTGGGTTCCTCTACAAGAAATACCTTTTTTAAAATGAAAAATAAATACCATGTTTTACTTTTATTTTATTTTGGTATTTAAAATGGTTTTCATAATGTTTTTATATAAATGTGTTGTAATGATATCTTGTGATTGAAAAGTGGAAATGTTATGTTTCCTTTATGCATGTTTTGTGTGATACGATTATGTTATGGTTCTTGGGAATTATTATTAAGACAAGTGGTTCCATGATAAACTAAGGGAGGGTGAGCCCGATATATCTCTCCAATTCATTGGGTAACGCGAAGGGGTTAAACTTTGAGTTTTCTCCGAAGAGATTTAGGGAATATACTATGATGGGTATTACAAACGTAACCAAGAGGGTTACTCCCTACGTAAGAATGTTATGATTGCCTCAAGTTAACTTTATGTCTTATGATTTCTATGAATTATTCATGATTTGATGAGGTATGTTAAAATTCTTATGTTTTATGAGTAAAGTATGTTTTCATACATGGACTAATGTTTTCTTTTCATACTTTTATATCCCTTACTGAGATTTTTATGATCATCCCATGTTTTTTAAATGATTTTCATAGGTCAAGGGAAAGGTGCATGATATGATGATTATGTCAAGGAAGTGTCAAGAAAGAATCCATGTTTTATTTTATATATGTTTCTGTTGATGGGAAAAAATGAATACTATCTTTTATGTAACCACTTCACATAAATGTGGAATGTAATTCATGATTTATGATCTAATTCTCTGAAACTCTAAACCTGAAAAGATTCTCAATGTGAATTATTCATTTAATTCAATATTAAGTAAGTTTTATGGTCGGGGCCTTATAATATGTCACCTTTACCTCCCGTAACACCTCAAACACCATATTTTCACAAAGTAATGGAACTGAGAGTTCTGGGCCATTAAATTATATATTATATTCCATTCTGTAGGGGATCGTGTAATTTCTTTTGTGTGTACCACGGACAGCTACATCACGACCTGATGTGATTAGTTTGTCAATAAATATTTTCATGGAAGGTAATAAGGACAATCATAATGATTATATGTTATAAAAATTAAGTAATTATTATATTCCTTAACTATTTATCGTTATTAATATATAATATAAAATTTTATTTCATACGGCTTCACTACTATAATGAAGATAACATTGTTTTTGTAAATATTTTCTATTACATTCACGAAGCGATGTGACTATATTTTTAACAAAAAAATTATTTTTGATAAATATATATCTATAATATAATATTATTTTTATTATAGAAAATAAATATATTATGTTCCTTATTTCAATAATGATGGTTTTAAAATGGAAATGTTACTCAGAAGTACATATGGCTTACCATCTCCACGATCGTATAATGCTTCATTAATCAAAACCATAATTAATTATTAGTCTTGAAAGTATAATTGAGGTATAAATATGATAATTATATCAGGATTATTATGATATATATTTTGAAACTTCATAATATTAAAAATAACTTGACCATTCATAATGATCAACGGACGAGAAAAAAAGTAATCAACACCCAAAAATATGAAAATAATGAATGGTTATTAAGGAAATGGTGATAAAATATTATAAAAGGATCATGAATGATATTATAAATATTAATATATATCTTTAATAATATAATCTAATTTTAATAACTAATATATATTAGGTAAACATAAATTCAACCATAAAGAGTCATTTGGTAAAGGACTTCATCCTAGCTTCACATCATTAAGGTATATTGTAATTTTAGGAACATAATTTAGATTATACATCATATATACTGACCATATGAAATGTAATATAAATATTTATTAATAATGAAATGTATTTTATATTTTCATTTGAATTTTATTATCTAATGGAATTTGAAATAACTGTTACTAGGATGTATAGTAACTCATAACTGAATTTCATTTCATTGTAAAATATTACATTCTCAACATCTTGGATATTATATTAATATATGTGTATTGAATTTTAATTATAATATTCCTCATTTACAATTTTTATGTGTATATTAAATTATGATACTCAAAATCAATTTATTGATTAATTCTCACTTCAATATTTTGATCACTATAAGGGTTTATTCCCCAATCACTTTCAAATTGATGTAGGTAGTCATTAATTATCTACGGTACTATGAATTAACATATTTTAAAAACCCACAATACACTTCTCAATTAATTAAATTATTTATAAAGAAAGTTCAGGATTTAACCCACAGAGATAGGGAAATTAGTTTGACTGGAATTTTAAAATATTAGTTTTACTAAATTTTGGAATATGATGAAAAAAGAGTTGGATTCTTCTATTTTTTGAAAATTAATGACTAATAAAGAATAATAGAATGATTGGTTGTGATAATATTTTGAATGTGTGCTTGGGTTATTGTAATTCTAGGGTTCTGGTGCAATTATATTTTAGAAAATAATTTGATTAATTCTTACATTGTGTTAGAGTTGAGATGAGGATGATCCAATTATCATGGTTTCTAACCCTTTATGAATAAATAACTAATTTCCCTTGGTCTTTAACTTATGATGTTTCCAAATAATGTTTTTCATGATACCATATTTAAACCTAATTTCCCCTAAATTCAATAATGATCATTCCTTATTTAGAGTTGTTAGATGGGTAATTCAAATGTTCCTTTTTAATTAATGTATCAATGGCCATGATAAATAAAAATAAAGCTATTGGAAGTTGAAATTAAATTGAAAAAATTAAATACATTTATAAATAAATCCATTCCACCTTCCCCCTTCCATTAAATTACCATAGTATAAGGAAGGTTTACCCCCTCATTATAGTGGTGAATGGTGTAGAGGGATGGAGAATAGAATTAATAAATAAATGAAAAGTAAGGCATCAGGGAGGGTGAAATAGCTTATTTATCCATTCATTATCTCCCAATCCAAATTAGAAAATGTAGTTGTAGGGAGGCCATCAATATATAGGCAATAGATGAGATCTTCCAAACCCATTACATGACCTATAATGTGGTCACATG
This sequence comes from Viscum album, assembly GCA_963277665.1. Lineage (NCBI taxonomy): Eukaryota > Viridiplantae > Streptophyta > Magnoliopsida > Santalales > Viscaceae > Viscum > Viscum album. The sequence goes on from OY728125.1 coordinate 601,971,991, forward strand.
TCATGTAATCATTATTCAATGTTGGATTCATGATTTCTGGATCTAACCTAATAATGCTCAAATATATTGACCATTTAATAATGTCACAATGTGTAACTGTGTCTCACAACATGTAATATCTTCATGACTTGGAATTTCAAAACCTGGATTCATGGATTGTGGTAGGTCATGAACTGATACTACACATCGTGTACTGATAATTCACAACATGTAATTTGTAACACTCTAAACATTTTAGGGTATGATTCTCTTAAATACATTCAATTTATAGCCTATATTTCCTGAATCATTGAGCCTCTATGGTACAAAACATCGGTATTGGTAAAAGATAGTCATAAGCTAGCCATTAAACTAAAATTTTCCAGTTTTTCATTTTGAATTTTGAAAATCTCACATACATTGTTGTGTTCAGTATGATATTTAGAGTCTGATAGAATAAAATAAATTTCTAGTGAAAATTATCTGACCCTTATGAATAGTAACCTATCCTTATAAATAAAAAATTACCCTTATGAATATTAATATGAATTTTATGACTGTTATCCATACCCGTGAATGTATAAAAAAATTTATGCACCCTAAAAAGGAAGATGAATACATTAAGTGTTTATATTTTTGGATTAAGTAATGATTTTAATTAAATATTTATTTAATCATATTTTCAAAATTATTTTGGAAAAATTGACTTCAGTTTTGGATTTTACACATTGAAAAATGGTTAGGGAGAATTTTTGGTATTATTCTGAAATACATGAATTTTTGGTGAATTGTAAAATACAGTAATTTAACGTATAAATACATTATAAATTAAATTAAATATTCCTTAGATCATGAGTGATGTAATAACCCAAATATTGAAATAACATGCTATTATTACTATTCTATGTCATGGAATACTCACTATTTCTTGTCTTGAGAAGAAATAATTAATTAATGATTATAATATTAAGAAAACTTTCCTCCCCGCCACTATATAGACCACCCCTCACCCGCTCTTCCTCTCACACCACTCATGTTTAAAACTATGCCTAAATTCTACTCAAATAGCTCCCTAACCTCCTACCCCACTTCCAATACCTAATAGACTCACCAAAAATCCAAAATCAATGGTCTTAATGAGTTTCTCAAAGACGAGTACTCAAGAGGAGAACCTCTTTTCCTTTTTCTTTCAATTCCTTTTACAAGTTCTATTATTTTGTTCTATCTCCTAAAAGAAACTCATCCAAATTCCATGATAATTCCAATACCATAAATTTACTGTATTTTCATTATTCTTATGGAATATATCATCATAATCATTCTTTTTTCCTTTCCTTCAACACAATAAATGCAAACACCGTCTGAGGTGTGTTAATTTATCACACTCAAGGAAGACGATTTTTCAATTTGTATTGTTATAATCAATACTAGTCCTGATACTTTTGAAATGGATGTAACATATCATAATATATGTACTTAATCTTTTTAATGTTCTGGATTCCTTACACATTCAAAATATGTAAGAATAATACAAAACAAGTTTATTGTGCACAAAACTGCCAAGCCAAATCCAAGCGCTTATTTTTAACTCATTGAATTAGTCATCCTCATGGTATATAAATAGAATCATTATAAGATAATTTATATATATTCAGGGTCACTAATAATTACATTAAAAATTATGTATGTTTAATCACATTTCAATCAAACATCCATTATTTAATACATGTAAACAGATCCTGAAAACCAATGAAGAAAATGCTACCATAACAATAAAATTAAATCTCCTAAACCCATAAAAAAGCCCATTAATGAACCAAATATGGTAAAATAATATCAATAAAATGTTGACTAGGTTTGAGACTTATTTATTAATGAAGATAAATATGATTATTTAGGTCATTAAGAACACACAAGAACACCTACGAGCGTATGTTAAGGGATCATCTATCTCGCTTTTGATGAAGAATTTCCACTATGTTGTGCCTTTTTATTTTTAATTCCTATTGATTAGTTATGTTTTAACAACTCCCCCATACTTCCATTTATGATATATAAATAATGGTATACCTCTTTACCTCTCATTATTCCCTCACAAGAACACCTTTTACCATTCCGAAATGTTTGTAATGGGTTTTCTCATCTCACTTTTAATTCTGTGGGATTTCCACTATTCACCTCTTATTTCTTATATGTGGTATAGTTGTACTGCCATTCTATATATATTATCATGATTATATTTATATTCATGGTATTATATGATTTATTCGGAGGTTATTAACGATTTTTTATATGAATCAATTAGTTACAGCGTGGTAATGAGCTATGTCTTAATTTTCACTTTGTGGTGACTGTCTTAGTATTGTGCACCTACTCATTATTATGTGGTGTACCTACTGACCATTTGAGATAACATTTAAATTAAAATTATATTACATTTATATTTCCATGTTCTCATATCATGTATATTATTATTTTCTAAGTCAAATAAATGTTTAAAAACGGTATTTATTCTTAATGTAGTTTTGACTGTGGAAATATTATGGAATATGTATCCTCTATTCTATAAGGATAATGCTATGGCATATTGATATTGTGTTAAATCAATGTATAAATAATTAATTGGACATGAAGTGGTGGGTGGGGCCTGCTATAGCCCCTCGATGCATTATAATGTTTCTTGAGTCAAATCAGTTGCTGAAAAACAATTCGAGTTTGTTTCAAAAAATTAGATGGGTTTTTACATAGATAACTAAACCATTTCTAATTGTATTATGGTATCATGTTCTAGATACATGAAATCAAATTAATATTAATTCCATTTATTCGTTATTAGTTCCTAGTATCCATGAGGTTTTCACAATGAAAAAAGCTATGGATGCAGTTTTATTATTAGTTTATTAATGGTGTTTTTTCATTTATTCACCATTCCATATTTTTTATTCCAAATTGTTTACAATTCAGTTATTATTGATTCATTATTCCACCATTTGAAACCCATACTGAATATTTGAGCTCACCCCGTTAATTTTTTACCTTAAATAGGTGATGAAAAGGAGATCATTTATTGATTTCTTGAAGATATCGTTTTTTGTTATTGTTATGTATTGTATTTTGTAACCTTTTCCAACGTAATTTGAGTTAAATTTATCTTACTAGTTTTGTAATGCCCTGACCCCAGTTACCCAGTTTCGATGCATTATTATGTATCAATGGAATCATCACAAAAGATTATGTCTCTAAAGAACAATTATTTTAATAGCTTTGGAAACACTTGATACATTCATAAGTCTTACATTACATGATAATGTGAAAAACTACAACAACATAGTCTCCATAGTCCACACTCATATCCCCTAATACAATCCCTGCAGGTTAGTCATAAAATACTTCTTCACATCCTAGAAAAAATAAAACATAGAAAGGGGTGAGCTCATATGCTTAGTAAGGATAACAATATAGAAGAAACTTTTATAAATATGAATAATGATTTAAGGAAATGTTTAACTAAAACAAAAGCCTTTTAAACATTAACTTTTGCATAATATGGAAAAAATAAAATGAAATAATTCCATTTACTTATTCACACAGATATTCTACTAGTCGAATAATCACATGAAATATTGATGTTGTTAATATTTTTATGTCTTATTATATACTCCCTTAACTGATTTTATATGAAATGTGCATAATTTGTGTGAAATATTAATGTTTTAATGTTATGTATCATTTTTTAAAAATTTTAGAAGTAGTCCAATTGAGTCAGTTTACTGTTTTAATAATACAATTCACTATTCTGATCCAAATGGTTTGGTTATTGTTTTGTAGGATTCTACATAAAATATAAAACATTTCATTAGAAGGGACCATGAGACAATTCAGCCATTTGAAGGGTCATATGGACAACACAAGAAGGCCCAATGAATCTGTGAACAAACTGGGCTATCCTTGAAAATTGATTTACTGGGATTAATCCATAAGTCCAAAAATATTTATTATCTTCCATAATTTGGGGGAAAATACATGTCATATTGGATAAAAATTTCAAGTCCCAAATCCAAGTAAAAGGGGCCGAAATGAAGCTTTGAAGTCCAGCCCACCATTCTGGCGGAGAAATAAAATCAGTATCGTATTCATGACATATCTCATGATTTATGTATCACATCGAGATGCGATTTTTCAGCGTGAAAGAGGATATATAGGAGGACGACTTTTTTTAATAAGTAATTCAGATTTGAAGGCATATTCCTATTCCAAAATCTTTTCAGATTTTGGACATCAAAAAAGCATGGATAGAAATGGACAGTTTACCTTTGTTTAATAAAACTTCCATAACATTTTCTCCACATGTCCAAATGCCTCCAAATTTTGACAGTAGTCATAAAACATTATTCTATAAAATGTTTAAGAAGGAGATATTTTGAGATTCGGCATTCTGAATATCCAACATGGCGATGCCAGTGGAGGGACAGATTGAGAATGAAAACAGTCTACTTCCTTGTGCTATAAATGTATCCCCCTCCTCTTCTTCAAGGGGGTTGGCATTTCAGAAGAGAGGATAACATATTGGCATGACCAAAGCTTTTCCAGAGGCTTGGGAGGACCTGTCATACTCACGTTTTTACTTGAGAGACCTTTCCTCCTCTCATTGTTTTCACTAACATTCATGTTCTTCGTTTTTTGTAATCTTGTAATTCTATTTCTTTGTAATTCTGTTTTAATGAAAGTTACTTCTTAAATATCTCTTATTCTCATCCACCATCTGTAGTTTAATATTTATATTCTTAAAATATTTTAAATTCATTTGAATCCCCTTCCCATATTCTTCTTCCTCATTCAATCAAAAATCCATTTTTAATTTTCTTCATCGTTTGTGTGTGTGTTCGGCGCACTACTCTTTTCTTATCCATTTCTTTTTCTTCTCTTTATAATTTATCACCATAATCATATATTACCAGATTGATATCCAACTTAATGGCTTAGTAAATATCTCATTGGGGTGTGTTTTAATTTCAGTATCTTAAGCGATTGAGAGCTTTCGCTCGATGAGTATTCGTTGAATTAACATTGTGTATGTTGGGCTTAGCATGTCATGGATTAATGACTTGTTTTGCTAAACATATGGTTTTGTTGGATTAATGGAACCATAAATACACTACCATTAACAAGATATGATCAATATTAGAACCCTATGTTAATTTAATGCTTGGATTAAAGCCTTAATACTTGGGAATTCAAATCAACGTCAACTTGTGACATGAGTGTTAATTTAAATGAAATATAAAGAAAAGCTCAAGGATATCACAAGATTAACTAACCTAATGATGAAATCAACACAATAATTATCAATTTGGTAAATCAATCATAATAAATTATTTAGTTCAATTAAGCTATGCAAAGAAACCCCCCCAATCAGGATACAGTCACCTAAAAACAAACGACTATTTCAAAGTATCATCGCCGAGGATTCGACCCGAGTGCTGATATACACATTAGAAGAGCACCAGAACCTTGACTGGTCGATAGGAGACAATATGCCATGCGTTTCAAATGGATTTGTTGCTGGGGATGGTGCATTAAGTAGTCATTAGTTTTTGGTTATTGTAAAAAACCCAAAAAATTAAAATAAAAATAAAAAATTGAAAAAAAAACCAAAAGAAAAACCCATCATCATCTTTCTTCAAAAATATATCCTAATGACCCATATCCTTCCAAAAAATCCATTGGATTTGTTTGATTCTAAAATTGAGTGGAAACCTCACTAACTTAGGAGGAACATAAGAGATAATCAAATAATTCAAGAACCATTCCTTGTCCAACCAATTGAAGTAGATATGGCCAATCCTTGGGAACAAACACTTAAAGAACTTGATGCCCCTGAAAGGAATTACCATTCTCTTGGTATTCAATATCCAAACATAGAGTATAACTTTGAAATCAAATTAGGTTTGATTCATCTTCTTCCTCATTTCCACGGGCTAGCTGATGAGGATCCACATCTCCACCTTAAAGATTTTCATGTAGTGTGCTCTACCATGAAGTCTCAAGGGGTTTCTAAAGAACAAATAAAGCTTCGAGCATTCCCTTTCTCCCTATATGACATTGCTAAGTCATGGATTTACTACCTACCTCCTGGTTCCATAACCACATGGAATGACATGAAGTGACTATTCTAAAAGAAATTATTTCCTTCTTCTCGTACTGCTTCTATCTAAAAAGAAATAAGTCGTATCAGTCAGTTCCCAAGTGAATCACTCCATGAATACTGGGAGAGGTTCAAAAAGCGTGTTGCGACCTGCCCACACCACCAAATACCTGACCAAATCTTGATCCAATACTTCTATGTGGGGTTATTGGCTATGGAGAGAACTCTCATTGATGTCGCAAGTGGCGGTGCTCTGGTTGATAAAACTCCTGCAGCAGCAAGAGATCTCATATGTAACATGGCTGCAAACACACAACAATTCCATACTCGGGCACATTCTCAAGTCAAGAATGCCCTAGATAATCAAAAAGATGATCCGAACAAGATGACCAGGTGGATGAGTGAACTTACAGGTCTTGTGAAACAACTAGCCGTGGAAACCAAATCCCCAGCCTCATCTTCTCCACAATCCATGTTTCATGGACCTGTCAAAAACTGTGGAATCTGCAACTCTCCATCTAATCTAACTGACACATGTCCACAACCTCAAGAGGATCAATCCGATTCATCTAGACCAATGGAGCTCAATGCAGTATATGCTCAGTAGAACACCAATCCTCAACTATCAGGTCAGTTTGTTAGAAACTTCAACCAACCTTACTCATAGCTCTTTTCTTCTTCCTATAACCAAGGCCTTAGGTATGGTAATCCCATATCACATCCCCCTAAATTCCCTCTTCCAAACCCAAACCAATTTCAATATGGTTAAGGTGGTGGTAACTTCCATCAGCCTTATCCTTTTGTTCCTCAACCTCAATGGAAAAATCCCCCTCCTGGATTCCATTATCCTAGTGAGCCTTCCCAATTCCAAAACCAATAAAACAATTTCTCAAGAACCAAAATCAAGGAAATCCCAATCTGGGTCAAGCCTCTTCTACCAAGAAACCATGGGAAAGTGCAGTGGAAGATCTTTCCTCCTTCACCCGTTCAAGCCATAAAAACATTGAAACTCAAATAGGTCAACTTGCATCCCACCTTAGTCAGTAGTAACCATCCAATTCTTCCTAACATCCAGCTCAACCATTACCCAACCCCAAGGGTAATGTAAGTTCAATTTCACATAGATAGGTAAAGAAAATTGCTATGACTGAAGATAAGTCCTCCAACCCTCCTTTGAATGTTGACCTAGAAAATGAAAAGAAAAAGAAACTTGAAAAGGAACCTGAATCCATTCCCTCACCACCTTCTATTCCACTTAAGAATCCAATTCTTTTCCACAAGCTTTCTCTAAGCCAAATAAGTCCTTTGAAGCTGATCCTAAAATGCTCGACTTGTTTAGACGTGTTGAATTCAACATTCCTATCTTAGATTCCATCAAAAAAATTCCTATGTATGCCATGTTTCTTAACAAATTGTGGACCCACAATAGGAAACTTAGGACCTTTGAAAATGTTCCCACCCAGCAGTCTATTCCCATAAAGTGTAAAGATCCAGGTACCTATATGGTTCCATGCCAAATTGGAAGTTCAAACTTTGATGATGCATTCATAGACCTAGGAGCCTCAATTAATGTCATTCCCAAATCTATATTCTCTAACCTTGGTCTAGGTCCCTTACATCCAACGGGTCTTGTAATTCAGTTATCCAATCAAAGCACAGCCATTCCTGAGGGAATAATTGTGGATTTCCTTGTCCGAGTCAATGATCTTATCTTCCCTGCTGATTTCTATGTCCTTGACATGTAAGGTGAGACAAACTCTTCTCGATATACCCTAATTCTATGAATACCATTCCTCATGACTGCGAGAACAAAGATTGATGTCCATTCAGGCATCTTATCCATGGAATTCGGTGACCAAGTGGTCAAGTTCAACATTTTCCAAGACATGAGATACCCATCTGAGGATCACTCTGCATTCTCAATCCATTCTTCTAGGGACACATATAAGATTCAATTGAACCCCATTCCATCATGTTCATCATGTTCTGAAGAGATAGGATCTTGTGAAATATGCACTAGGATTAACCAAGTCATAAATGGTGAAGATGATGTAGACCTCTCATTCATAGACTCCATCAATCTAGAGGAACGTGAAAACTCTCTTGAATACCACATCAACTCTGATCTCTACTGCTCCACCTTGGACAGTATTAAGGAGAATGAATATCAAGCAACTGAACTCCCTTCATCCATTCCATAGATGTCTAACCCACAAATAAAAGATGAGACTAATCTAAAACCTCTTCCTAAACACCTGAAATATGCATTCTGTTTCCATGATCACTCTTATCTTGTCATTATCTCTTCTTCACTTACTAAAATAGAGGAGTCCAAATTTGTTCAAGAGTTGGAGGAAAACAAAAAAGTTTAAGTTGGACCCTATATGACATACCAAGAATCAGCCCTGCCCTTTGCATGCATCACATCCATCTTGAGGAGTCATCCAACCAATTAGACAACCACAAAGAATACTCAATCCACTCATCCTTGAGGTAGTTAGGTAAGAGATCACCAAGATTCTTCAAGATGGTGTTATCTAAACAATTTCTGATAGTGAATGGGTCAGTCCAATTCAAGTTGTACCTAAGAAGGGTTGGATAACTGTTGTCACAAATCAACATGGGGAGGTAGTCACAACTTGAGTGATGAAAAAATGTTGTGTCTGCATCGACTATAGAAAATTGAATATTGAAACAAGAAAAGATCACTACCCTCTTCCATTCCTTGATAAAATGCTAGTATGATTAGCTGGAAAGTCACACTATTGCTTTCTTGATGGATAAACCGGCTATTTTCGAATCCCAATCTCACCTCAAGACCAAGAAAAGACTACTTTTACATTCCCCTTTGGAACATATGAATATAGAAGAATGCCTTTTAGACTATGTAATGCTCTTGTAAAATTCCAGAGGTGTATGATGAGTATCTTTTCTGAATTCACTAAACATTTCATGGAAGTCTTCATGGATTACTTCACTATTTATGGTTAGTCATTTGAGTCGTTCTTGCATTCACTCTCTCAAGTCCTTCAGAAGTGTGTCAACTATAACCTTGTGTTAAATTTTGAAAAATGTCACTTCATGGTTGCAAATGGGATTGTTCTAGGGCACATTGTTTAAAAAGATGGTATTGAAGTTGATCCTTCCAAAATTGCAGTGATCCAATCACTTCCTGAAAACTTCTCTTTGGGGCATCCATTCATTTCTTAGTCATGCTGGTTTCTGTCGGAGATTCATCCATAACTTTAGTAAAAATTTCCCTCACACTCCCTCGGTTTCTCCAAAATGATGTCACTTTCCATTTTGATGAGGTTTTCAAGAGAGCCTTCATTAAACTCCAAAATTCTCTAACATTTTCCACGATAATCCAACCCCCAGAATGGTCCATACCCTTTGAGTTAATGTGTGATTATTTTGATAAATCCGTTGGGGTTGTTCTTGGTAAAATAAGGGAAAAGATTCCTCATGTCATCTATTATGCCTCAAAAACATTGGATGAAACCCAATCTCACTACACTGTCAATGAAAAAGAACTTTTAGCAGTTTTTTTCCTTAGATAAATTCCATCCCTATCTCTTAGGTCCAAAATCATCATCTTCACAGACCATTCTACTATAAAGTTCTTAATCAATAAAAGTGATTCCAAACTGAGGCTAATAAGATGTATCTTAATGCTCCAAGAGTTTAACCTTAAAATCAACAATAGACATGGAAAAGAAAACCCTGTGGCTGATCACATGAGTAGAATTTCTAATTCTTCTCATTCTAAAATCATCAATCCTGAATTCCCCACTGAGCACCATTCATCTCTCACTCCAAAAATATTATGGTATGCCCCAATTTTAAATTTCTTGGTTTCTGGTGTTTTTCCTGAAATATTTTCAAATGAACAGAAAGTGAAGTTTAAAAGTGATTCAAAACACTATTTTTGGGAAGAAAATAATATTTGGAAAACTGGGGTAGACATGGTAATTAGGAGATGTGTTGATGAAGATGAACATTCCTCTATCATAAAATTCTGTCACTCAATGCCTGGTGGTGGCCATTTTGGACCACAAAGGACCTCCAGAATGGTCCTAGACTCTGCATTCTTCTGGCCTTCGCTCTTCAAGGACTCACATGAGTTCTGTCAATCATGTCCAACTTTCCAAAAGTTCGGCTCAATGTCCAAAAGAAATTAAATTCCCAAAAATCCCTTAATCTTTCATGAAATCTTCAATGTTTGGGGCATCGATTTCTTGGGACCATTTCCCCCTTCCTATGGATTCTCATACATTCTTCTTGCAGTCGATTATATTTCAAGATGGGTTGAGGCCAAACCCACTAGGAAGGATGATGCCCATACTATTACTGAGTTCCTCAAAACACACATCTTCCAAAGATTTGACATGCCTTGTTCCTTGATCAGTGACTTAGGAACCCATTTCTATAATAGAACCATGGAATCACTTTTGAAAAAGAATGGGGTTATAAATAAAACATCAATTGCACATCACCCCCCCAAAAATGGAATGACTGAACTTTCTAATAGAAAAGTGGAAAGAGTGCTTGAGAGAATTGTAAAACCCACCAGAAAAGGCTGGCCTGAAAGACTTGGTGAAGCACTTTGGGCTTATCAAACTACCTATAAAACACCCGTTGGGATGTCTCCTTTTAGGCTAGTTTTTTGTAAAGCATGTCATGTACCAGTTCAAATCCAACATAAGTCTTTTTGGGCTGTAAAAACCAGTAATTTTGATTTTCAAAAATCGGGTGAAGAAAGATTGTTGCAATTGGCTGAATTGGAGGAGCATCGACTTGAATCCTATGAGAATTCCAATCTGTACAAAGAGAAGGCTACGGTACTCCATGACAAACACATCCTGAGAAAGGTATTTCCGGAAGGTGAAAAGGTAATGCACTTCAATTCTAGATTTCGGATTCACCCAGGTAAGCTTAATTCTCATTGGGAAGGTCCTTTTGTTATTACTAATGTTTACCCATTTAGTGCAGTGAAATTCCAAGACCCCTCTTCAAAAAGGACATTCACGGCTAATGGACATCGGTTAAATTATCACCATGAGGGGACACACAATCATGGATCATCATCAACTTCCACTGGATCCCCAACTTCTCTAGTCGACCTACCACTAGATGGAGATGGAAACCCGCCAAATCCAAACCAGGGGCACCACTTTCCCTTTAACCCTCTCTCTATCTCTTTCTCTCTCTACCTCTTTCTTCTTCTTCCTCTCTCTTTCATTTTTTTACCACATTATTTATCAAAACCTTTATTTTTCACATTCTCTTTTGTGTGTGTGTATTTTTATAAAAAACATAAATAAAAACCTAAAAAACTAAAAAAACAATCACTTAAAAAAATACAAAAAAATCATGTGTCGTGCTTACTCACCATCGAGTTTTGAAATTTTGTCCAACCATTTTGGGGTGTTATCATACATGTTTTCATCTCAAAAATTTTGTGTTTTCATCATGTCTTTGGATAATGAATTTTGTGTCAAAATTAACAAATTTTGAATTCTCAATTTTTGATTTAGAAAGTTATTTTCCCAAACCGTGAGGAAAAACATTTTCTTTCATGCCAAGGAAACCTATGGCCATCTTTTCAAAATGTGTGTTTTCACCCCCATTTGTGAGTCTTGAGTTTGTAGACCATCGAGCTGAATTTCCTATCTTAGTGTGCATTAATATGATAGATGCATTTTCTGAACCACACGAGAATCACAATTTCCAAATAGCCTCTCATTTCCCTTAAATTAATCATCCATTTGAAATCCCCTTCAATCATATGAAAACCTTTTCTTTGATAGACAAATTACAAGACCAATACCATTTCCCACTCAATATGAAATGAATTTTCATTGCATATTTTTTTTTGAAATTTATGTGTGGGGGGAATGGATTTCATTGTTTGGGTACCCTATTTTTGATTTTCAACGAGTTATCATCTGCTTGAGGTCAAGAATCCATTTTAGTGTGGGGGATAGGTTGTCATTTAGTGTGTTTTGGGGAATGTAATGTACTCCCATTTATGTAATTTTGTAAATTTTATTGACAAGTGTTCAAAAGAAAAATAAAAAATGATGAAAAAAAATTGAAAAAAAAATGAAAATAAGAACGGGTTGTGTCTTGGGTAGGTCAAAAATTACTATTTCGCAGCATTTGATCATGTTATAACCATTAAAATTAGTGTCGTGAAGAGATCAAACATTGGTTGGGATATGACTGTGAGATCTGTTTCAAGTTCAACTTTTAAAAAAAAAAGAAAAAAAGAACACTTGCATTTTATTCTTATTGTGAGAGAAGTTTTCTATTTTATAAATATTACATCTTCTCATTACCTTCATATTTTCTTCCTCTATTGTGTCTTTCTTCACACAATAATTCCCTTGTAAATATGTGTTTTCATTTCCTTCCATGTTTTATTTCAAAAAAATGTGCATTGCTTATTCTATGTTGGTGTTTTACCCCTCTTCTAAGATCTCTTGAAAATTATTTTCCTACCGTCCCATTGCCATAGAGAAACCCCTTAATAAGACCTCTTGATTCTTGTTCACTTTTGATATGTATTGGAAGCTGAGAGCTCTTTTTAAACTCAAATATATTCAAATTTGGTTGGTGAAAGAGTGAACCTCCACAAATGAATTTTATCATCTTGAGAGGTGTGAGTTTTGAGAGTCCACATTTTCCATTTCTAAATTTGAGCATGAAAAAAATGAATTAGTTTTGGAACATTGTTTTTGTAACAACTTGTGGTGTAATACAAAATGGATGAGTGAAATAGTCTAAACTTCCCGTGATTGGAGAAAACAAAATTTTAATATCTGTTGGTGAGTGAAAATGAATTTGTTATGTTTTTATATTTGCAGAACATGAGGACATGAACAATACTGAGTGTTGGGGAGTTGATGTTGTTAATATTTTAATGTCTTATTATATAATCACTTTACTGATTTTAGATGAAATGTGCATAATTTGTGTGAAATATTAATGTTTTAATATTATGTATAATTTTTGAACATTTTTAGAAGTAATCCAATTGAGTCAGTTTACTATTTTAATGATTTCTATCACTATATTGATACAAATTGTGTGGTTAATTTTTTTTATGATTCTCCTATAAATATAAAACATTTAATTAGAAGGGATCATGAGACAATTCTTCCATTTGAAGGGTCATATGGACCACACAAGAAGGCCCAATGAATCTGTGAACAAACTGGACTGGCCTTGCAGATTGATTTACTGGGCTCAATCAAGAAGTCCAAAAACATTAATTCTCCACCATAATTTGGGAAACACTACATTTCATCTTGGATAAAAATTTAAAGGCCCAAAGCGAAGCACAAGGGGCCCAAATGAAGATTTTAAATCCAACCCACCATTCTGGTCGAGAAATAAAATCAGTATATTATTCATGACATGTATCATTATGTAACATCAATTCAAGATGATGTTTTTTGGTGTGAAATAGGGGATATATGTGGACAACTTTGATGAAAACGTCCTTCTGATGTGAAGGCATCTTCTGGTTCCAAAATCCATTCACATTTTGGACATCGAAAAATCATGGATAGAAATTGATAGTTTGACCTTTTTTAATAAAACTGCCATAACATTGGATCCACTCATCCAAATACCTTAACAATTTTCCAATAGTCAGAAAACTTTATTATCTACAACATTTAAGAAGGAGATATTTTTAGATTCGGCTGTCTTAATAGACAACATGACGATGCAATTGGGGGGACAGATTGTGAATGAAAACAGTCCACTTCCTTGGGCTATAAATTTATCCCCATCCTCTCATTCAAATGGGTTGGCATTTCAAAAGAGTGGATAACGTATTGGCACGACCAAAGCCTTGAAAAGGGATTGGGAGGACCTTCCATACTCATGTTATCACTTGAGATACATTTCCTCCTCTCTTTGTTTTAACTTACTTTCGTGTTCTTCGTTTTTGTAATCTTGTAATTCTATTTATTTGTAATTCTGTTTTAATGAAAGTTACTTCTTCAATATCACTTATTATAATCCACCTTCTCTAGTTTAATATTTATGTTCTTAAAATATTATAAATTTATTTGAATCCCTTTCCTTTCTTCTGCTTCCCCATTCAATCGAAAATCCATTTTTAATTTTCTTCATCATTTGTGTGTGTGTTCGGCGCACTAATCTTATCTTGTCCCTTTCTTTTTCTTCTCTTTATAATTCATCACCATAAAAATATATTACCAGATTAATAACCATCTTAATGGATGAGTAAATATCTCATTGGGGTGAGTTTTAATTTAGGTATGTTAAGCGATTGAGAGCTTTCGCTCGATGAGTATTCGTTGAATTAACATTGTGTATATTGGGCTTAGCATGTCATGGATTAATGACTTGTTTTGTTTAACGTGTGGTTTCCATGGATTAATGGAACCATAAATACACTAACATAAACAATATATGATCATTATTAGAACCTTATGTTAATTTATGGCTTGGATTAAATCCTTAATACTTGGGAATTCAAATCAACATCAACTTGTGACAGGGGTGTTAATTTAAATGTAATATAAAACAAAGCTCATGGATATCACAAGAATAACTAACCTAATGATGAAATCACCCCAATAATTACCAATTTGTTAAATAAATCATAATAAATTAGTCATTTCAATTATCCTCTCCAAGAAAACCCCCATAATTAGGATACAATCAAGTAAAAACAAATGACTATTTCAAAGTATCACCGCCGATGATTCGACCCGAGTGATGTTATACACATTAGCAGGGCACCGAAACATTGACCAGTCGATAGGCGACAATATCCCATGTGTTTCAAATATCAATAACCACTTTCATGATGATGGAATGCATAATTCTATACTATCATAACTACATAATCATGGACTTGTTCCAAGACTACAAATAAGATTTTCTCAAGGCCTTGTGCCAAGACACTAGTTTTTCTCATGAAACCTACTGATGCATCGAGGAGCTATAGCGGGCTCCACATGTCTCTTACTAAGACAAATGCAGTCCTCATATGGACAGGTTTAAACATAACATAAACATTCATATTAAAACTAGAAACTGAAATGACAATAATTTATCCATAAACCATGTATGGTATAAAAATAACACATCCACAATCAAACATATCACAAAACCATCAATACAATATGGATGTTTTGTATCATAAAATATCAACTTCAAATAAGCTTAAAATCCATCAAAGGATGTTGACATAGATTAAATCAAAACTATTTGAGAGAAATATCTCTTTTTTGAAATCATTTAAAAGTCACATAATTATAAAATAAAACATTTACTTTAAAAATATTCTTATAAGCTTGTAAGGGAAGATTTGAAAATTTTATAATGGTGGAAAATAGTTGCACCCTCTGTATAAGTTAAAAAAAAGATATTCTTACCTTAATACCGTCGAAAAGGTTAAATAGGACCTTGTTTGGAAAACGGCAGAAATATTCCTTTATAAACATATTATAAAAAGTCAAACAAGGATATAAATGACTTTAACCCATAGTGTATAAAGTTGTAAGAATGTTTTTAATACATTTTTAAGAAACATGGATGTTGATGTTAAAGAGGTCCTCGTAGATAATATAAACAACCTCAGATAATAGAGAGATTGTGAAATTAACCCTTACCATGAACTTTTCCTTGGTCGAGAGTAGGTTAACCTCCTGTATAATGGTAAAATAATTGTTATTAAATTATAAAAAATCAAATAAATTTATATGATATCATATATGATCTTTTAACATTGATTTGTTAATAATATCTTAGTATTATCGTCATTTTGGGTGTTAACGGAATTGTTTCCATTTATGTTATTTGTTATGTGAGTCAAATTTGTTATGGATGGGATGTATATTATTTATATCCAGAATTTTAAAAATTATTTAAAAATTATTTTTAATCATCAAATGAAAATTATTCTTGAATGGATACGATGGGGAATAAATATTAGCACGTACGTGGAGACGGTATTCCGTACGGATGCACGAGCGAAAATATAATTATTTTGATATTAAAATAATATATAATTGGATTTGATATCATATATATAGATTCATTATCATGGTATATATATCATTTACATAAATTACACAACATTATTGAAGTGCCCAGATCAGTGTGAATCACTGAGAGGGGGAGGGGGTGAATCAGTGATCCCTTAAAACTTTTTACTAATTGATTCTTAATCAATTAAACCTCTATGGCTGGTTAAAGCCTCGATCCACTCTTCTTGTATCTCTCAACCTTTCCCGGATAATGCAGTAATGAAAAGGCACAGGACACAAGGATTTACAAGGTTCGGCACCAAAGGCCTACATCCTTGCCATGCTCTCCAAGCATGGATTCTCCCATTATAATCGGTTAGTATTACAATGGTCGATACAGAGTCCCACTGTATCTCTCCTGAGTCCCACAGGAGGGTCTTTATACTGCGTCCCACAGTGTTACCAGAGTCCCACTGGCCTGCTCCAGAATCCCACTGAAGACTTCTTCTCCCTGAGTCCCACAGGGTCTTCTCCTGGCTCCTCGAGTAACACGAGTAGCTCTTCTTCTTGTTCAGCTCTTCAAGTATCTTCAGCAGTCTGGGATAAAGACTGCTGGCCTTGCTCTGTACCTCTGATCACTTGTGATGATCAGGGTCTTCTCAATCTACTGAAAACTCAGACAACCGATCTCTTTAACTTCAGTCTGGCTCAGTCTCAGATTACTTCAACTTCATGCACTGAATGCATGGCATCACAATATCTTCAAGACTTGGACAACTCAAATGCACACAAGCTGGTTTGGCTCTGTTCACGTGTGCACGTGCATGCATGCATGCATGCACTTCTCCTGTCCTCTTCTTGGTGCAGTAGACCCACAGAGGGTGTAATCAATTATAGCACACACCTTCTCCGAACTTCACACACTTTATCCAATTTGTTTACACACTTAGAGTGTGTTCTACTTTAGTGTGGATGTCCTCCTTTCAACTTCTTCTAAGTGTGTTCACTTTTAGTGCACACCTAGGTTCGGCCACTTCTTTAGTTTGCACACACAAATTCTTCACTTAGCATACACTTGTAGTGACCTTCCTCTTCTTGTTGCACACACACACTTTAGTGTTCTTTTTAGTTGTTCTTCAATAGTGTGCACACACAAGGGATACGGCCTTCACTTGTTCAATTTGCACACAAAGGCACTAAGCCTTGGCCTTCCTCTCTTTGCACACCCACTGCCCGTAGGGTGTAGTGGCCTTCTTGTTTTGTTTGCACACACACACTTCCTTTGATCAATTAGAAAACACAAGTCTTGGCCTTCTTCACTTGCACACACTTACTCTCGTCCTTCTTCACTTCACACACAAAGTGTGGCCTTCTTAGCACATGGCACACACATAAGTGGCCGTAGGGTGTTTCTTGTTCTTCACTTAGCATACACCCAATATGCTAGGTCTTCACTTGATGCTCACATAAGGCACTAAGCCTTGGCCTCCTTTATGTTGCACACCCACTGCCCGAATGTGGTTTTCTTCATTTGATCTCACACACAAGGCCTCGGGTTCTTCCACCTTCAAAGTAGGCGCGCAAGTGCTTGATGAGCCGCGGCCTCCTCTTCTTCAACAAAGCACAAGGCACACTTGGTGCACAAGGCAGTGTGCAAGTGCACAGGGCCTCTAGGGCGCGCAAGCCTCGGGTGCAAGGCACAGCGGGCGCGCAAGTGCTACCGCGCAGAGGGCACGGTGCACAGAGGGGGCGCACAACTTTGTGCTGCCCAAACTCCTTCCTGTCGCGCAAAGGATAGCGCACAGGGGACTCTTCCTCCTCCTTCTGCTTGTCGCGCAAAGATGTTGCGCGCAAGGAACTCAGCCACGCAAGTTTACTTGCGCGGGGCTTCAACTTCGCGAGGCAGAGGCTTCGCGGGACACAAATCTTCAACAAGAACTTCAGCAAGCAATTCAGAGGTCTCGGCCTCTCTTTATAGGCGAGGAGAGCCTCTGCCTTCTGCGTGGTATAAATCCCGAATCCCCGAAATCTTCGGATCTTCAAAGATATTTCAAATCTTTATTTTCTTTCCTCTGTTTCAACGCGGGTTCTTTTTCTTTCTGTTTCTCCTCGTGCATGCGATTCATAACGCATGCACAGCCTCGGTTTAAACCCAATCCATGAAAAACAATAATCCTCATGGCCTCGGCAACTTCGTTTTGCCTCGGCCTCGTTCGAAATCTCCCAAACATTGCATGCATACTTATTTTATAGCATGGTTAGGTTCGGTGTGGAGAGACGAGCTCAATGGAGCCTTCAGATCCTTCAAAGGTGGCCAGAATCTCAAAAACAGGTGCTCGGGAGGCCTCTGGTTTAGCGGCGTCGCGGGAGATGCCTCGGTCGAGCTCGAGGGAGGAGACGATGCGGCAGCCGTCGGATCAGGTGATCGAAAGACATCGGACGGCTGGATCACATCGCGGCGTCGCGGGATTAGATGAGCGGCTCGGATCGGCCGCGAGATCAGATGAGCGGCTGGGATTCGCTCCCGGTGGAATTTGCGCGTCCCACATCGAAACGCCGCGGGTTTTTTCCGCGGTTTATTACCCTGCCGCTGCCCGCAACTCCTCAGTTGCATCTTCTCCCTCCACGGTGCTGCCCTGCACCGTGTTCTCCCTGCGGGCGCGCTCTGCGCCCACTCTTGCTACTCGGGCGCGCCACTGGCGCCCACTATGCGTGCCTTCGGGCGCGCGCGCTGCGCGGACTTCACCACCGCGTAGCTCGGGGCTTATACACGGCCCCCTGCCTCTCGGGGGCTGGCCCCATGGGATCCCCTTGGGCGTGGTGACCTGGTCCCACATGTGCCTTGGGTTGAACCCTTAAGGCTGGCCTCCTTGGTGGCCTAATTTTTTGGCAAAGTAAATATAGGGTACTTTGTATAAAAACAAAGTAACCACATACATAATTTGAAATTCCAAGAGCCACTCCAAGCCTTCTCCTCTAAGCCATTTCATCTCTCTTCTTCTTAGGAATTCATCAATCCTCCTCTCATATGATCTTCACTTAGGATATCGAATTCCCGAAGGTTCTTCATCAACCGAGCTCTTGTTCAATTATTTCTTCTTCATTAGAATTCCTCCATTCTTCTTCAGCATTTAGTCATCACTTTTGTAATGGAATTCACGAAGGGTCTTCATCTTCAACTGAGCTCCTAAATCACTTAAATTCTTCAATGTGCTTCATTGATCTAATCAGAGATCAATTGGATCAACTTCAAATTCACATGCACTAAGAGTTAGTACATGGACTTCATTAAACCACTTCATCCACTTAGAAGTTTTGGATGGATCTCTTCAACTCCTCATGCATTGTCAGTACAATGCATGGTCTTCTAATCATGTTGTGACTTTGTATCCAGTTGATACAAGTTCTATGAACTTAAAGAACAGCTCCACAATCGTCTGATTTGACTAGAGAATGTTTCAACCATCATCTCCTATGTCACTTAGTGAATCTCCTAAGTGACATGCATCTTAGTACTATGGCCATTCTCTCTTCATCACCAACACCATCACAACCTTTGTCATTCACATCTTGACATTCCTTGACTTCCATTCATTCCAAGACAACTTCATGCCTCATTGACAACAAATGCAACACTATGCACTTCAATCTCCCCCTTTGTATTTGTTGTCAATACACTCCTTCAGCACATATGAATGGGTCAATATGTGTGCCAATCTTTTCTCCCCCTTATTGGCAATCAAATTCAAAGGTGTGGTGTGGTTCACTTTCACAAATCTCTTCCTCCCTTATAAAAGCATTTTCTTCAAAATCACTAAGAGAGGGATGATGTCACATGTTCATTTGAGCAATGAACCTTTAGTAAATCAGATCTAAGTCTACTTGGGCTAACCCGGTGTAGAAAACAAGAGTGATGTAACCAAGGTACTCAATGCTGTCTGACATTCACTATACATGTGAGATCATGCTTCAGGGGTTTGAAAATTTTTCAGATATAACAACGAATTGCTAAATCCTGCACATACTTCACAAAACTCATTAGAAAGTTCAGTGCAATGATAAAGCTCCCCCTTTCATCCATTTGTCTTCAATCCATACTCCCCCTTAATTGACAAGATAAACTCAATTAAGAAACAAGGGATGAAAGTATGATTGGAATACCTTCACTTTTCTCAATATGATATTAATTTTAGAACATCATCTTCTCCAGATTGGCTCCCCCTCAAGGGGTGCACTCCATTCCTTCCAAACCATCCTCCAGATGAGAATGATCATCATCTTCAATTCCCTACAATGTTAGCACATGTATACACCAAGAGTATAAGGGAATAAGATGGAACCTCCTTGGTTCATCAATGTGAACAACAAGGTTGAGAAGATTCTCTCAACCGAGATGTCCCATTTTCACCAGTCTTCACACTTGCACATTTGATCTTCAATGATGGTTGTGCTGGTGTGGATCTCAATACATCTTCATGTGAAATATTCTTCTTCCCTTTTGCCTTAGCAATTGCCAGAACTTCATCTTCAGCTCTTTGCAGATCTTTGGCAAGTTGCAACTGATT
The DNA here is from genome assembly GCA_963277665.1 of Viscum album. NCBI lineage: Eukaryota > Viridiplantae > Streptophyta > Magnoliopsida > Santalales > Viscaceae > Viscum > Viscum album. The sequence continues at coordinate 601,992,696 of OY728125.1, forward strand.
TGGCCATATGACTAGTAAATCATTTGGAAGTGTGGCCTCAGTTCTGGAAGTTCCACATGGTTCTTTGGATGCTGCTAAGCTACCTCTCTTAGGCAACTTATTTTCAATCAATCCCTTCTTCTTCTGGATTGATTGTCTTTTGGAGTTCAGTCTGCTTCTATTTAGTTTCATGGCTTTTTTACAAAGGTCCATGATGTGTCCTTTCTTTCCACAGTAGAAGCATTTCTTGGTGGTCCTTCTGGATGCATCACCCTTCTTGGATTTCAATTCCAAGGACTTCTCTTCATTCTTCAAACTCTTCTTTGGAGCATCTTCCACTTTCTTCTGCTTGCTTCCCAAGGAATCACTCTTAGCCAGGTTCAGTGATCTTTTCTTCTTTCCAGCTTTGGATACATTCGGAGATTGACATGTATCAAATTGTTGACCACTTTTGCAATCATCCCAGATGTTGTCAGGTAATCCAAATCTGTTTGCAGTAAATAGATGTCTCTGGACCTGTGGATGTTGCTTCCTTCCTACTGGCTTGCTCCCCCTAGGCATGGGCTTCCTCTGTGCTTTGGCATTCAGCGGATTGTACCAACAATCCTTTGCACAATGCCCATACTTGTTACAACACCAACATTGACCCACAAATCTTGACCTCATGATTCCTTATGATTGTAGGGTACCTGTCTTGAATTGTTGTGCTGCTTCAGGAGAGCTTTCTTTCTTCATTGTCTTCATCCATACTTGTTTGGAATCATTCTTCCATCCTGCACTTTTTGTGGAAACACATTTAGAAACATGAGTACAAGATGGTATGGATGGTACCTTCTTGTTAGAAGTTGTTGCACTTTCACTAGAGGATGTCTTTCTTTTAGAATCATCCTTCTCAAGGCATACTTGAGTAGCAACATGTCTTCTTCCAGTTGAATGGGAGGATTTGGCTTTGGGTGATTGCTGATTTGTCAATATCACCTCCAATTCTAAGCATTTCATGTTAAGGGAGTTCTTCTCATCCTCAACAGTTCTTAGCTTTCCTTCCCAACTTTCTTTCAGCTGATTCATCTGGTCATCATGCACTGTCTTCAATTCAAGCAATGAATTATCAAGCTCCTTCACCCTTTTTGCTTTGTCTATAAGTTGAGCATCTCTGACATTCATTGAAACTTTGTGCCTCTTTTCCAGTGCATGGAAAACTTCTTTGACCATTATCTTAAAGAATTCATTCTCATAAAGACTTCTTTGCAATTCTTCAGCAGTGTCTTCATATCTTTCATTGCAAAGAGATATTGTTTCATCTTTGGCATTTACCAGCTTTCTGAGAGTGTTGGTTATGCCAACCCTTTTAGCCAGCTGATCTTCCATAGCATTGGCTTCTTCTTCTAACTGTGATTTTTCTTCATGAAGATCATGGATGCCTGTAGCTATACACTTTGCCACTTCCATGGGAACTGTCTCCTGAAGATATTTGAGTGCACTCTGAAGATCATTCATTGTTTCAGCTTCATCACAGCTAGGACAGGCTTTCTTCATCTTCTTGGCCTGTTTCTCCTTTCTATTTTTCTGAGTCTTGGCAGATATCTCCATTTGAGGCTGGTTGCTCATTTCCTCAAATCTGCACTTCATGTAGACTCCCTTGGATCTTTTAGAGGTAACCTCCCTCTGATACCAATTGAAGTGCCCAGATCAGTGTGAATCACTGAGAGGGGGAGGGGGTGAATCAGTGATCCCTTAAAACTTTTTACTAATTGATTCTTAATCAATTAAACCTCTATGGCTGGTTAAAGCCTCGATCCACTCTTCTTGTATCTCTCAACCTTTCCCGGATAATGCAGTAATGAAAAGGCACAGGACACAAGGATTTACAAGGTTCGGCACCAAAGGCCTACATCCTTGCCATGCTCTCCAAGCATGGATTCTCCCATTATAATCGGTTAGTATTACAATGGTCGATACAGAGTCCCACTGTATCTCTCCTGAGTCCCACAGGAGGGTCTTTATACTGCGTCCCACAGTGTTACCAGAGTCCCACTGGCCTGCTCCAGAATCCCACTGAAGACTTCTTCTCCCTGAGTCCCACAGGGTCTTCTCCTGGCTCCTCGAGTAACACGAGTAGCTCTTCTTCTTGTTCAGCTCTTCAAGTATCTTCAGCAGTCTGGGATAAAGACTGTTGGCCTTGCTCTGTACCTCTGATCACTTGTGATGATCAGGGTCTTCTCAATCTACTGAAAACTCAGACAACCGATCTCTTTAACTTCAGTCTGGCTCAGTCTCAGATTACTTCAACTTCATGCACTGAATGCATGGCATCACAATATCTTCAAGACTTGGACAACTCAAATGCACACAAGCTGGTTTGGCTCTGTTCACGTGTGCACGTGCATGCATGCATGCATGCATGCACTTCTCCTGTCCTCTTCTTGGTGCAGTAGACCCACAGAGGGTGTAATCAATTATAGCACACACCTTCTCCGAACTTCACACACTTTATCCAATTTGTTTACACACTTAGAGTGTGTTCTACTTTAGTGTGGATGTCCTCCTTTCAACTTCTTCTAAGTGTGTTCACTTTTAGTGCACACCTAGGTTCGGCCACTTCTTTAGTTTGCACACACAAATTCTTCACTTAGCATACACTTGTAGTGACCTTCCTCTTCTTGTTGCACACACACACTTTAGTGTTCTTTTTAGTTGTTCTTCAATAGTGTGCACACACAAGGGATACGGCCTTCACTTGTTCAATTTGCACACAAAGGCACTAAGCCTTGGCCTTCCTCTCTTTGCACACCCACTGCCCGTAGGGTGTAGTGGCCTTCTTGTTTTGTTTGCACACACACACTTCCTTTGATCAATTAGCAAACACAAGTCTTGGCCTTCTTCACTTGCACACACTTACTCTCGTCCTTCTTCACTTCACACACAAAGTGTGGCCTTCTTAGCACATGGCACACACATAAGTGGCCGTAGGGTGTTTCTTGTTCTTCACTTAGCATACACCCAATATGCTAGGTCTTCACTTGATGCTCACATAAGGCACTAAGCCTTGGCCTCCTTTATGTTGCACACCCACTGCCCGAATGTGGTTTTCTTCATTTGATCTCACACACAAGGCCTCGGGTTCTTCCACCTTCAAAGTAGGCGCGCAAGTGCTTGATGAGCCGCGGCCTCCTCTTCTTCAACAAAGCACAAGGAACACTTGGTGCACAAGGCAGTGTGCAAGTGCACAGGGCCTCTAGGGCGCGCAAGCCTCGGGTGCAAGGCACAGCGGGCGCGCAAGTGCTACCGCGCAGAGGGCGCGGTGCACAGAGGGGGCGCACAACTTTGTGCTGCCCAAACTCCTTCTTGTCGCGCAAAGGATAGCGCACAGGGGACTCTTCCTCCTCCTTATTCTTGTCGCGCAAAGATGTTGCGCGCAAGGAACTCAGCCACGCAAGTTTACTTGCACGGGGCTTCAACTTCGCGAGGCAGAGGCTTCGCGGGACACAAATCTTCAACAAGAACTTCAGCAAGCAATTCAGAGGTCTCGGCCTCTCTTTATAGGAGAGGAGAGCCTCTGACTTCCGCGTGGGATAAATCCCGAATCCCCGAAATCTTCGGATCTTCAAAGATCTTTCAAATCTTTATTTTCTTTCCTCTGTTTCAACGCGGGTTCTTTTTCTTTCTGTTTCTCCTCGTGCATGCGATTCATAACGCATGCACAGCCTCGGTTTAAACCCAATCCATGCAAAACAATAATCCTCATGGCCTCGGCAACTTCGTTTTGCCTCGGCCTCGTTCGAAATCTCCCAAACATTGCATGCATGCTTATTTTATAGCATGGTTAGGTTCGGTGTGGAGAGACGAACTCAATGGAGCCTTCAGATCCTTCAAAGGTGGCCGGAATCTCAAAAACAGGTGCTCGGGAGGCCTCTGGTTTAGCGGCGTCGCGGGAGATGCCTCGGTCGAGCTCGAGGGAGGAGACGATGCGGCAGCCGTCGGATCAGGTGATCGAAAGACATCGGACGGCTGGATCACATCGCAGCGTCGCGGGATTAGATGAGCGGCTCGGATCGGCCGCGAGATCAGATGAGCGGCTGGGATTCGCTCCCGGTGGAATTTGCGCGTCCCACATCGAAACGCCGCGGGTTTTTTCCGCGGTTTATTACCCTGCCGCTGCCCGCAACTCCTCAGTTGCATCTTCTCCCTCCACGGTGCCGCCCCGCATCGTGTTCTCCCTGCGGGCGCGCTCTGCGCCCACTCTTGCTACTCGGGCGCGCCACTGGCGCCCACTATGCGTGCCTTCGGGCGCGCGCGCTGCGCGGACTTCACCACCGCGTAGCTCGGGGCTTATACACGGCCCCCCTGCCTCTCGGGGGCTGGCCCCATGGGATCCCCTTGGGCGTGGTGACCTGGTCCCACATGTGCCTTGGGTTGAACCCTTAAGGCTGGCCTCCTTGGTGGCCTAATTTTTTGGCAAAGTAAATATAGGGTACTTTGTATAAAAACAAAGTAACCACATACATAATTTGAAATGCCAAGAGCCACTCCAAGCCTTCTCCTCTAAGCCATTTCTTCTCTCTTCTTCTTAGGAATTCATCAATCCTCCTCTCATATGATCTTCACTTAGGATATCGAATTCCCGAAGGTTCTTCATCAACCGAGCTCTTGTTCAATTATTTCTTCTTCATTAGAATTCCTCCATTCTTCTTCAGCATTTAGTCATCACTTTTGTAATGGAATTCACGAAGGGTCTTCATCTTCAACTGAGCTCCTAAATCACTTAAATTCTTCAATGTGCTTCATTGATCTAATCAGAGATCAATTGGATCAACTTCAAATTCACATGCACTAAGAGTTAGTACATGGACTTCATTAAACCACTTCATCCACTTAGAAGTTGTGGATGGATCTCTTCAACTCCTCATGGTCTTCTAATCATGTTGTGAATTTGTATCCAGTTGATACAAGTTCTATGAACTTAAAGAACAGCTCCACAATCGTCTGATTTGACTAGAGAATGTTTCAACCATCATCTCCTATGTCACTTAGTGAATCTCCTAAGTGACATGCATCTTAGTACTATGGCCATTCTCTCTTCATCACCAACACCATCACAACCTTTGTCATTCACATCTTGACATTCCTTGACTTCCATTCATTCCAAGACAACTTCATGCCTCATTGACAACAAATGCAACACTATGCACTTCAATTATTATAACCATCCATATAATAATGTATTGAATAACAATTACACCACGACTTGGAGACGGTAAGTCGTACGTACACATGTATGGTGACGTGTCATTCAAAGGGTGGATAAAATAATGAATTTTGTTGTAACATGTTTATTATAACATCACAGTATATAGAATATACTAGAGTTATTATTTTATAATGGAAGGAACAAATAAAAAAGAAGTGGAAGAAGAAAGGAACTTGAAAGAGGTGGTGAGATATTTACCTCTTCTTCGGATTCTTTCTTTTGATTTGATCAAAAAAGATCTTTAGGTTGGATTTATGACTAAAGGAAGGCCTCTATTATGAAGGGAGGATAGTTTAGAAGGTATTTTGGCAGACTTTGGAGGAGCCAAATGGATTTGAAGGTGTGAATTAGAGTGAAGGGGGATTTCCCTTTTATAAGAGGGGTGAGGGGTACCTAAGTAAAAGCTAGAAATATTTTTTTATAATAAAATAATCTTAGATTTATAATGGCACAAAAAAGAATTATTTAAAGGATAATGTGGTTATGGGAAAAATACTCAAAAAATAGGTTTTAGATAGTTATGGGTCACTATATTAACTTTATCTTTTAGATTTAACTCTTAGTTAAATAGTTTGACATTTACCATTTGTCTTTTTATTTTATATTATATGGTTAATAAACTTACTATATAGTTCCAAGAGAACCCCAAATAGTTAATTAATGAACACGTATCATTATATAAGTATTTGGGCTAAACCTTATATTTTTAGGAATATAATATAAATTAATTATATAATATTTGTTTTAAAATCACTTTTATGAAAATTCTGACACTATAGGGTATTTTTTCTTTAAAATTCATAACCGAATTATTGGTTCACAAAAAGCTCATCTAACCAACCCTAATATGTCATATTAACCTATAAAATTAATGAAATTCATAAAAAGTATCAAATTACATTCATTTGGATATTTATAATATAAATTATTTTAATATTTCATTATTTATTTAATTATTTTATCATCATTGTGTCATAAATAAATTAAATTATTTAATTTCTAAAAAATATAAATAAAATTCCATTATGTATGAAATATTATTAGATTTCTAATGAATATTTATAATCTAATTTATCTTATGTGTAACCCATTATTAAAAATGTTTTAGTTTCTATACATTGATTTTAACCCTTTTCACTCTTCTTTAAATAAAATAATAATAAGTGTTATCATCTAATCAACGTGGACCAAAGAGGTTCATATTTTATTCCTAAGGTTGTTTTTGGTCGAATTATCCTTATCCAATATAATTAGGACATATTTTATGGTAATAATAATATCATTTTTACCCTTAATTACCCTATTTAATTTTAACTGTGGAAAATAAAACTAAAAAGTTACTATTCACTAGAAATTATTTTTATATTATTGAACCATATTTTACTCCTTCATATTAACCATGTCTCTCAGATTTTTTAAATTCAACTCACAAAAGCTGTAAAATTATGTTTTATGTGAATTTGCAAATTCTTCTAGGAGGTGGGTAAAAGACGGTGAAAAGTTCAATAAACATTTTATATATCTAAATTCATTTTAAACTGACTCCAATGAATTAAATTGAACATATATAGGTATTATATATATATTTTACCCTAAAATAATGTTAAATAAAATAAATAATTATTTAAATAAAATTTCAGTTTTTAACTATAACTCGGTGTTTATCACTATTCATAAAAACATTAAAGTACTCAGAAAAATACCAAAAATTCACCCTAAGCTAATTTAGATATTCCAAATCCAAAAATGAAGTCCATTTTTAATGTTAAAATTTATAAAATTTCAAAAAGAGGGTATTACAATTCATAACGGCTATTTTGATTGGTCGTTGTGTGTTAGAATCTCGAAATTGCTTACAATACATGCCATTGCATTATTCAAAAGGAAATGTACCATGGAATCATGGGGTGTTACATTCTCCCCTCATTCAAATAATTTCATCTTAAAAATTTTTAGGATACTACCGCATGAAAAGACTTTGGTGGTTCTTTATGATAAGTTCCTCGGGTTCCTACATTGCCACTTCATCTTATAGTTTTTCTATAGATATTTTACCAGATGAGTCGTTCGGTTTCTCAGCACTTGTTCTCTTGTATCAAGAATCTTTAAAGGCTCTTCGCAATAAGTCATATCAGGTTCCAGTTCTAATTCATCATAGGTGATTACCTGCATTGGGTTAGGCATGTATTCTTTCAACAGTGATACGTGGAACACATCGTGGACTTTGGAGAGACTTGGCCGAATTTCCAAACGGTAAGCTATAACCCCAATTAGTTCTAGAATTTCGAAAGGTCTGATGTACCTGGGAATAAATTTTCCCTTCTTACCAAAATGTATAACACCCTTCTATGGAGATACCTTCAAGAAAACATGATCTCCTACTGAAATTTCAAATCCTTCATTCGGTTATCGGCATAGATCTTCTGCCTACTTTGAGAAGTTTTGATGTGGTTTTGGATTACCTTCACCTTTTCCATCGTTTCCTCTAGAAGTACTGGGCCTACAAGTTTTCTTTCACCAACATCATCCCAACAGGTTGGTGTGAGAAATCTCTTTCTGTATAATGCTTCATATTGTGCCATCCGATTAATTGAATGAAAGCTATTGTTATAGGAAAATTCTACAAGAGGTAAATATTGATCCCAAATACCTTGAATGTCAACTGAGCATGATATCAACATGTATTCTAAGGTATGAATAGTCTGTTCTGATTTTCCATTAGTTTGTAGGTGGTACGAGGTGCTCAAACAAAGCTTAGTATCCCAATATTTTTGAATACTTTTCCAGAATTTTGAAGTAAAATGTGGACCACGATCAGAAACAATCGATAGGGGTACACCATTAAGTCTCACAACTTAATTAATATATAGTATTTCTACTATTTCTAGTGGTAAATCTTCCCTTATAGCATGAAAATGTGTTGACTTGGTAAGATGATAAAAAATGACCCATATTGCATCATTTCATCTAGGAGTCTTTGGTAGTCCAATGAAATAGACGATCATAATATAATCCCATTTCCACTATGGTATGGGAAGATATTTCATGACTCCTACAGGCTATCTCCATCCAGCTTCCATTTGTTGAAAACCCATACATCTTGACACAAAATCATAAATCTCTCTCTTCATGTTGTCCCACCAAAAATATTCCCTCAAATATCTATAAATTTTGGTTCTCCCATGGTGTATAGTAAAATTCGAACTGTGTGCATCATCCAACAATTCTATTTTTAGATCAGGTATATTGGGAACACGAAGCCTCTTCCCAAATTTCTAAATTCCATCTCCACACACAAAGTCACTCAATCACCCATCATTCACAGATTTAATCTTCTTTTGAAACTCTTCATCATTGGTCTGATAACTCTTTATCCTTTCTAGTAAATATTGTTTGTAAATCAGTTGAAAAATTATTTTTGTTTCACCTTCCAAGGTGATTCACATATCCATATATACTAGATCCATGAAAATAGAATCACTTTAAACTCTCATCTTGTTTGAAACTCTATGATATTTTCTTCTCAAAGCATCTTCCACCTTATTTTCCTTCCCTAGGTGGTAGTGTATCGTGCAATCATAATACTTGAGTAGTTCAAGCCATCTCCTTTGCCTCATGTTGAGTTCTTTCTGTGAGAAAATATACTTCAAACTCTTTTGATCATTATACATCTCACTTTTGTCATCATAGAGAGAGTGTCTCCAAATATTCAAAACCACGATTACATGTGCTAACTCAAGAACATGAGTAGGATAGTTTTGCTCACGAATTTTCAGCTATCTTGACTCAAAGGCAATAACCCTATCATTCTGCATAAGGACACAACCAAGTACTTTCTTTGATGCATAACTATAAATAAAGAACCCATCATTCGCCGATTGTAGGGTCAATATAGAAGCATTGAATAATCTTCTCTTCAGCTCTTCAAAAAATTATTCACACTCTTTTTTCCAAACAAATTTAACCGTTTTCATGTGGGCTTTGTTAATGGGTTAGCCAACCTGGAAAAATTTTGGACAAAACGTCAATAATAACCTTATAAACCAATAAAACTACATACCTCAGTTGTACATGTCGATGCTGGCCATTCTTGGATTTCTTTGGTCTTTGAAGGATCAATGAAAATTGCATCCTTAGAGACAATATGTCTATGAAAAGAAATCTCTTAAAGCCATTATTCAAACTTTCTAAACTTCCCATATAATTCCTGTCTTTTAAGAGTCTTTAGGATAATGCACAAGTGATTTTTATCTTCTTCATAGCTTTTGGAGTATACCATGATATCATCAATAAATACTACTACAAATCCATCAAGATATTCTTTAAAAACACTATTCATTAGATCCATGAAAACAGAGGGTTCATTAGTCAATCCAAAAGGCATTACTATAAAATGTAATTACCATAAGAAGTTCGAAATGTGGTCTTCTGAATATCTTCCTTCTTCACAGAGAATTGATTGTATCTAGATCGAAGTACTATCTTTCAAATTTATTGAGCTATGTCCAGTTGGTCAAATAAATCATCAATGTGAGGTAGGGGATACTTGTTCTTTATTGTTATATCATCCATCTCCTTGTAGTCGGTACATAACCTCATAGATCCATCTTTCTTCTTAAAAAAATGGTCAGGAGCTCCCCATGGAGAAACACTAGGGAGAATAAATCCTTTATTACTCAATTCCACTAGTTGTTTTTCTAATCCCACTAATTCCATAGTTTCCATTATATAAGGAGTTTTCGATATGGGCCTTGAACCAGAAATTAAGTCAACGGAAAACTCAATTTCTCATTCTGGAGGATATCCAAGTAAATCATCTGGAAACACATCAACATATTCATTCACAATAGGTACATCCTATATTTGAAAATTCCGTTCCTCACCCAAAATTAATTAATTCTATTCTTCCCAAATAATTGAATTTAGTTGAGCTACTGTGGGTGTATCTAGATAAGAATTATGTGGTGACGATTCTGCTCTAAAGATAAGTTGTTCTTTATCATCATCATAAAAAATCATAACCTCTTACTTCTTACAATAAATCATCACATCATGGTCTGAAAGTCAATCCATACCGAGGATGATATAAAATCCAATCATGGGTATGACAATGAGATCAGTAGATAAAGAACATGTATATGCTCTAATGGGACGGGATTCACAAAACATTGTTGCGCTATTACTTCCATTAGGAGTTTTAACATACTACTCCCTTGTTAAGTCAAATTGAAAATATATTATTTTCTTAGAAAACTAGGAAGATATGAAACAATGTGATGATCTAAAATCAAATAAAGAATTTTATAAACTTGAGGAAACCAATAAATCACATGCCACCATGTCTTTAAGAGCTTCTACCTCAGCATTAGTGATAACATAATTGTGGTCTTGATCCCTTGGCCTTTTCTGAGGTAAGTTCCCATGACTCTTAAGACATTCATTTTCATAATGTCCCATCTATCTGCAATTGTAGCATTAAACATCAGTAGCTTCTTTCTTCACCTTGCAATCACGATCTTGGTGGCCTTTTACACCACACATGTAACATACTCCCATTCCCTTCAAGAAATTACCAGGGTGTTTCTTACCATATTTGATGTAGGATGGAAATATAACTTTTCCCTTCTTCCCCTTATTTCCAGTTCCAGAGTGATCAACAGATCCCTTCTTCTTTTTATTTTCTTTAAAGTTGTAAGACTCAGAGAATTCTTTTTCTTTATTGATAGCACACGAGACAATATCTTCATACAATAAGAAGGATTTTGTGATTAATGCTTGATGGATAAATGATTTTAACCTATCAAAGAACTGATCAATCTTACTTCTTTGGTTACGTATATTATCTGTAGCATGCCTCGCTGTCCTTGTAAAGTTAGCCTCATACTTAGCGACATTCTCATCATCCATTTGCCTTAGACTCAGAAACTGCCTTTCCATATCTTCTTGATGGTCATGAGGAAATTATTTTCCTAAAAAAATCAATTTAAACTCCCACCATTTGATGTTTTATACTTCCTCATCTTCCTTTGTGTTTTTTATCAATGACCACCATTGGTAATCATCTCTAGTGATGCGTTAAACATCCAAGATAACTTTTTCTCTTTCACGACTCCCCAAGGCATGTAATATTTTCTCTTCGGAATTTAACCATTTCATAGCTACTAATGGATTTGGAATCCCATTGAATGTTGGTGGTTGTTAACTCATGAAGTGATCTAACATTGATCCTCCAGGTTGTGGATTAGGGTGCTCCATACGAGTATGGTTATTATTCATAACTTGTGTCAGTTGTCCCAGTATGGTGATAAGCTGATCATCACCAGTTGGATCACTAGATCCACTATAATTATCTTGAGTAGGAGGTCAATCCCTACATGCTGTGCACACATTGATACAGTTTCCATTCCTTCCACTTGGCTCCATTTCGAAACAATGGCATAAACTAGATTAGTTTATGAATCGAATTACATAATTCCAAACTTCTAGAACACTAAACATAAATTGAACAGTTTATGGATATAATCCATAATCATAAAAAAAATGTTATCGTTGAGGATTTGTATACTCATAAACCCTTCATATTGGTTTGTAAAGAAAATTAGAATTATCCTAAGCATATCCCCCAGAAGTGTCGTAACCAATAGTGCAGCAAGGCCCATTGTCATGCACCAGTTCCCGTTCGAGTCTATCTCAAAGAAGTGTTTTCAGGTTTTACCCTGAGGCACATCTGTGCTAGAGCCGCCTCTACCTTCTCGTATCCAGATAAGGATTTATTTCTTGGAAAACTCACAAAATCTCTATAATTCCAAAATTCGTAAATGTTCTTCTATACTAATCCTCAAAGTCTATCATAGGTTTATGTGCTCTAATCAGAGTTTATCTAAATCTAGCTTCCAATGTTTGTTCTAAACTTCCTATAATACCAACTGTAATGCCCTGACCCCAGTTACCTAGAGTCTATGCATTATTACGTATCAATGTCATGATCATAAGAGATCAAGTCTCGAAAGACCAATTAGTTTTGTAGCCTTAGAAGAAGCAGATACATTCATAAGTCTTACATTACATGATAATGTTAAAAAATACAACAACATAGTCTCCATTTTCCACACTCATATCCCACTGAAAATATCCATGTAGGTCAGTCTTAAAATACTTAGTCACATCCTAGGAAAACTAAAACATAGAAACGGGTGAGCTCAGATGCTCGGTAATGATAACAATATAGTGGAAACTTTTATAAATAAGTATAAAGATCTAAGGCAATGTATAACTAATACAAAATCCTTTTAAACTTGAACTTCAAAATAATATGGAAAAAATAAAATGAAATAATTCAAATTACTTATTCCATGGATATTCTACTAGTCGAATAATCACATGCAATATCAATAACCACTTTCATGATGATGGAATGCATAATGCCAGACTATCATAACCACATAGTCAAGGCCTTGTTCCAAGACTACAAATAAGATTTTATCAAGGCCTTATTCCAAGACACTATTTTGTCTCATCAGACCTACCAATGCATCGAGGATCTATAGCGGGCTCCCCCTGTCACTTACTAAGTCCAATTCATTCCTCATATGAACATGTTTGAACATAACATAAACATTCGTATTAAAACGATCATACAAAATGTCAATACTTTATCCATAAACCATAAATTGTAAAAAAAATTACACATCCACAATCAAACATATCACAAAACCATAAATACTATATGGAAGTTTTTTTCATAATAAATCAACTTCATATAAGCTTAAAATCCATCAAATGATGTTGACATAGATAAAATAAATACTTTTTGAGAGAAATATCTCTTTTTTGAAATCATTATCAAGTCACTTAATTATAAAATAAAACATTAACTTTGAAAATATACTTATAATATTGTAAGGGAAGCTTTGACGATTTTATAAAGGTGGGAAATTTTCGCACCCACTGTATAAGTAAAAAAAATACATTCTTACCTTAATTATGTCGAAAAGGTTAAAAGGGACTTTGTTTTAAAAATGACAAAAAGATTCCTTTATAAACATCATAAAAAGTCGAACATGGGTATAAATGACATTAACACATATTCAATAAAATAGTAGTAATTTTTTGTAATACAGTTTTAAGAAACATGGATGTGGATGATAAAGAGGTCCAAATAGATAATAAAAACAACCTCGGATAATGAAGAGATTGTGAAATTAACCCTTTCCTTGCAATTTTCCTTGGTATAGGGTAGGTTAACCTCCTATATATTGGTGAAACAATTGTTATTAAATTATATAAGAATCATATACATTAATATGATATCATATATGATCTTTTATCATTTCTTTGTTAATAATATCTTTGTATTATCGCCGTTTTGGGTGCTTAACAGATTTATTTTCCTTTATATTATTTATTATGTGAGTCAAATTTGTTATTGATGGGATGTATCTTATTCATGTCCATAATGATATCAAGTCTCTATACATTATTTTTAATAATAAACTAAAAATTAGTCTTGAATGGATACGGTGGAGATTGAATCTCATCGTGTTCATGGAGACTGTAATCCATACGTACGCACGAGCGACAATATCATTGTTTTGATATTAAGATAATCAATAAATGGAATTTATATCATATATAAAGAATACTTATCATGTTATATATATTATTTACATCAATAACACATCATTATTGTACGCATCCAAATAATAATGTATTGAATAACAATTACACCATGACGTGGAGACGGTAAGCCGTACGAACGCACGTATGATGACATGTCATTCAAAAGGTGGATATAATAATGAATTTGGTTGTAGCATATTTATAATATCATTGAAGTATATATACAATACCTGAGTTATTAATTTAGAATGGAAACAACAAAGAAAAAGGAAGTGGAAGAAGAAAGGAACTTGAAAGAGGTGGTGAGATATTTACCTCTTCTTCGGGTTCTTCCTTTTTATTTGATCAAAAGGGATCCTTAGGTTGGATTTATGACTAAAGTAAGGCCTCTAGGATGAAGGGAGGATATTTGAGAGGGAATTTTAAAGATTTGGGCGGTGAAAAATGGCTATGAAGGTGTGAATTAGAGAGAAGGGGGAGTGCCCTTTTATAAGAGGGGTGAGGGTCACCTTAGGAAATCATAGAAGTATTACATTATAATAAAATTCTTTTTGGTTTATAATGGCTCCAAAATGGATTATATAAAGGAAAAGGCGAGTATGGGTCGCAAACCACTCAACCAATAGGTTTTAGACATGTTTGGGTCACTATATTAACTTTATCTTTTAGATTTAACTCTTAGTTAAATAGTTTGACATTTACCATGTGTCTTTCTATTTTGATATTATATGGTAAATAAACATACTATATTCATTCAAGAGAACCAAAAATTGTCCATTAATGATACAAATATCATTATATAAGTCTTTTCTCCAAACCATAGATTTCAAGGAATAGAATTTCAATTAATAATATAATATTTGTTCTATAAACTCTTTTATGACAATTTTGACACTATTTGGTTTTTTTCTGAATTTATAACTGCATTATTTCTTCAAAACAATTCATCTAACCAACCCTGAGATGTCATATTAACCAATAAAATTAGTGTAATTCGTAAAAATTCTCAAATTACATTTATTTTGATATTTATAATATAATGTTTTTTAATATGTCATTAATTATGTAATTACTACATCATCATTGTGTCATAATTAAATTAAATTATTTAATGTCTAAAAAATTAAATAAAATTCCATTATGTAGAAAATATTTTTATATTTATAATTAATATTTATAGTCGAATTTATATTATGCTAACCCTATATTAAAAATGTTTCAGTTACTAATCTTTGATTTTATCACTTTTAACTCTTCTTTAAATAAATAATAATAAGTGTCCTAATCTAATCCAAGTGGACCAAAAAAGGTCATATTTTATTGATAAGGGTGTTTTTGGTAAAATTACATTTATCCAATAGAATTAGGACATGTTTTAGGGTAATAATAATATCATTTTTACCCTTAATTACCCGATTTACATTTAACCATGGATAATAAAAGTAAAAAAGTGACTATTCAAAAAATATTATTTTTTTCTTATTGAACCACATTTTACTCCTTGATGTTAACTGTGTATCTCGGATTATTGAAATTATACTCATAGAAGTAGTGAAATTATGATTTATGTGAATTTGCAAATTCTACTTGGAGGAGGGAAGAAGACAGTGAGAAGTTCAATAAAATTTTTATATATCTAAAATTACTATAAACTGATTCCAATGAATTACATTGAACATATATTGGTATTATGTATCTATGTTAACATAATATATATTTAAATAGAATAAATAAATATTTAAATAAAAATTCATTTTAAATTATAACTTAGTGATTTTCACTATTCATCAAAAATTGAAAGTTTCCAAAAAAATACAAAAAATTGACCCTAAGTTAATTTCGATATTCCAAATCCAAAAATGAAGTCCATTTTGAAGATAAAATTTATAAAATCTCAAAAATAGGTTATTACTATTCATAGCAGCTAATTTGATTGGTCATGGTGTTTTAGAATCTCGAAATTGCATACAATGCAAGCTATTGCATTATTCCAAGGGAAACGTACTGTGGAAGCTTGGGGTGTTACAAGTTTTTTCAAGAATACTAAACTGATAATTCCTTATGGATTTTCATTCCATCTAACCATGCCAATATAACATGTAATTCACCGACTCTGGTCTAGAGGGGTTGGGGTGTTATAGTTGGTATTAGAGGATGTTTAGTAGAAAACGTGGAAACTAGATTAAAAATTATAGATTAGGGAACAAATCCCTAAGGTAGTATTTGAGGACAAACATACAAGAATGTCTGGGTATTTTTATAAAGAATATATTATGTCGATATTCCAAGCAATACATCCATGTCTAGATACGAGCAGGTAGAGGTGGCTCTAGCACAGATGTACCTTGGAGTGAAAGGTCCGACAAAGAGTTTCAGGATTGAATCGGGGTATCTTGATACACGAAAATGGGCCTTGTTTCACATTTCGTTTCACCACTCCTGGGGGGTATGCTTAAGATAATTCATATTTTCTTTACAAACCATTATGATGGATTGAAATGTAATTTTTTTCCTTAGATAAACCATGTTTATGAGATTATCTCTGCATTGAATTTTAATATATTTTATGTTATTTTCTATTTTAGATTTATAAAGCAATCTATTGTATTCCATTATTTAGAAATGGATTATAATGGAAGAAGTGGAATCAATACTTATGGAAAATGTAGGGATTTCTCTACTGAGGAAGTCAACATAGTCAATGTCAGAGCAGATCTTATTATGACCATATTGGGACAACATACTCAGGCCGTGACAAATAACCATGTTACCCATGCGTTGGATCATTTCATGCTGCAGAAGCCCACATCTTTTAGTGTGACTACTAATTCGATGTTAGATGAGTAGTGGATCATGTCACATGAAAATATATTCATGGCATTAAGATGCATTGAAAATGAGAAGGTAGTGCTTGCAGTATATTTTCTCAAGGGTGACATATATCAGTGGTGCTATTTGATCTATAATACCATGGAGGAATAAGAAATAGAAGATATGGAATGAATGACTTTTAAGGATATATTAATCAAAAAATATTTCCCTTGTGAGAAACAAACTGAAATGAAGAGGAAATTTATTGGCTTAAAACAAAGGAAAAAATATTGTGTTGTAGAGAATGAGGATACCTTCACAAGGATAGCCAGGTATTCCTTAGATAATGTACACGAATTGGCCAACAAAATTGATTATTTATTTGATGTTCATAAGCAATGTATTTGATTGGAAATAGCTTCTCAAACATTTTCATCATATGAATAAATTGTATCTAGTGCAATCAAAACAGAGAAGGAATTTTCTAGATAATTTTTTTTCAAATTAAAACATGATAATAATTGGTACTCAGATAACCAATGGAAAATATAAGCACCAAATAAGAACAAGGGAATTAAGAAATTCCCATTATGCAAGAAATGTGGAAAGAGTCATCTACGGAAATTCTTAAAAGGCATGTTAGTCTGCTATAAGTGCGCAAGAAAGGGTCATCGATATGATGAATGCAAGAAGAAGAAACAATTTTATGATATTTATTGCTTTTATTGTATAGAGATGGGACACTATGAAATTGAGTGTTCTAAGCTATAGGAAATCATGCCTTAGAAAAGGCCACAAGAGAAAGGGAAATCTTATGCGATTTTAACTACGGATATTGAAGTTCCTAATGTTGTGGTTGAATGAACTTTAATTGTTTCCTCAAACATAGCCAACACTTTATCTGATTCTGGATCATTAAATTCATTTATATCTTCCCAATTTTACAAGATAATTAGCCATGTCCAATTTTATTTAATAAAGATGTTGTTAGTCAAAACTCTTAGGGGATGTACCATTGCAACAATGGAATGTCGATTAATCCCCCTCAGGACACACAAACGTTATTTAGTTGCTAACCGTATCATCATAGAAATGACTGAATTTGATATAATAATCGGTATGAATTTTATATCAAATTATGATGCGAAAATTTATTTCAAGAATATGGAATTTACAATTTTTGAAAACGGTGTATAATACCCTATCTTTAGAGGAGACACCTCACCATCTGATTCTTATATAGATCCACCCCCGTAGCACTACTGAATGCAATTCATGGAGAAGAGGAGGACCCAATATCTATGGGTGTGAAAATAAATATTCAAAATGAAGATGTGCATGTAGCGTAAGAGTAGATTGATGTATTTTCCAGAGTATTTACCCGGAAATCCTATAGAGTTGAACGTTGAGTTCTCTATATATTTAATTCCTGGGGAAAGACCTATATCAAAGACTCCCTATATAATTTCCACTGTGGAGTTAGTGGAGCTAAAGAAACAAGTAGAAGAATTTAGTGAAAAAATATTTATTTGACCTAGTGTTTCTTCATGAGGATCCCATGTATTGTTTGTCGAGAAGAAAGATGGATCCGTGAGGCTATAAGTTGATTACAGGGAAATGAATTCTATTAAAATACTGAATAAATATCATCTTACAATGATTTATTATTTATTTGATCAAATTCATTGAGCTCGATAATTTTTGAATATTGACCTTCGATCCAGATAACATCAACTATGTGTGATGAAGGAAGATATTTCTAAGACAACATTTTGAACCAGGAATGGGCATTACGAGTTTACAGTGATGCCTTTTGGACTGACTAATGCACCCTATTTTTTTATTGATTTAATTAATAAGGTTCTCAAGGAATATCTTGATAAATATTTTGTGGTATTAATCAATTATATCTCGGTATAATCAAAACATTATAAAGACAATGAGGATCACTCGCGGATTATTCTAAAAACTCTTAAAAGAAATGAATTATATGGGAAGTGTAGCAAGTGCGAATTTTGGATTCAATCGGTTTCTTTTATAGGACATATTGTCTCTAAGGATGGAATCCTAGTTGATCCTGCAAAGACAGAGGAAATCCATGATTGGCACATGCCATCAAACATAACCAATGTACACCGCTTTATTGGCATAAGAGATTACTACCAGCATTTCATACAGAATTTTTCCTGACTGGCTAAACCACTAACCAAGATCACACCTAAAGGGGTTATGTTTGTATGGAACAAAGAATGTATAGAATACCTTGATGAATTTAAAAAAATACTGGTCAATGCTCAAATTTTGACTCTTCCATTTGGAAATGAGGGATTTTTGATATACAGTGATGTATCAACGAATGGACTAGGTTGCGTTCTTATTCCAAATGATAAAGTAATTTCTTATGCATCAAGACAGTTGAAGGCTCATGAGAAAAATTATCCAACTCATGATCTTGAGTTATCAGTCGTAATCCATGCTCTGAAAATATGGATACATTATCTCTACAGAGAAATATGTGAGATTTATATGGACCAAAAGAGTTTGAAATACATTTTTACACAATATGGACTCAACATGAGGAAAAAGAGAATGCTCGAGTTACTCCAAGATTATGATTATTCAATACAATACCAATGAGGAAAGGAAAATAATTTGGTAGATGCGTTATGTAAGAAAGGTCACAGACTCCTAACCCAAAGAAAGATTGAAAGAGATCCTATATTCATGGATATACTGAACATGGATAAGAGAATTGTTAAGAAAGGGGAAACATATTTCCTATATCAAATTATTTATAAACCATATTTATTATAAAAGATAAAAATCTCTCAATCTGATGATGATAATCTGTATAAGAAAATTAATGTTGTCAAGGATGGGATTTTGGCAGATATTGTGTATGAAGAAGGAGTTCTAAAATTTTGGAAGAGGTTACATGTTCTATAAATTCCTGACCTAATAGGGGAACTATTTGATGATTATCATAGCTCAAATTTTTATATACATCTGGGTAGAACAAAGTTGTATAGATATTTTAATGAATGTTTTTGGTGGGATAATATGAATGGGGAAATTTCTGACTACATGCCAAGGTGTCTAGTTTGATAACAAGTTAAGGCAGAAAGACAACATCATAGAAGAGTGATGAAACCTTTACCTCTTCCTATGTGGAAGTGGGATAACATTATGATGGTTTTTTTTCATGAGAATAACGAGGAAACCTAGAAGTAATGATGTAATATGGGTAAATGTTTATCATCTTACCCAATCACTCATTTCCTTCCTATAATAGAGGATTTACCACTTGATCACATGGCAATACATTATATTAATGATGTATTAAGACTTAATGATGCTCCTATATCGATTGTGTCTGATCAAGATCCCTAGTTTACATCAAAATTTTGGAAAAGTATCCAGAAGGTTTTGAATACTGAGCCTCTTATGAGTACTACATATCATCTCCAAACCGACAGACAATCTGAAAGGGCTATTCAAACTCTAGAAGAAATGCTGAGAAAATGACCTCTTTACATCCAAGGTATGTGGGATAAATACATTACATTGGTGGAATATTCCTACAACAATAGTTTCCATTCATGTATTCAAATGGATCCATATGAAGCATTATATGGAAAGAGATTTCAAACTCCAAATTTTTGGGATGAAGTTAGTGAGAGGAAACTTATTGGCCCAGAACATATTGAGTAGACCATGACAAAGGTGAATAAAATCCTTTCCCATATTAAAGTATCCCAAAGTTGTTAGAAACGTTATTCTGAAAATCGGAGAAAGGATATGTAATTCCAAGTGGGAGATCATGTCTTTCTGAAAATTTATCCATGGAAGGGTGTCTTAAGATTGGGTAAAAAAGGGATGTTAAGACCTAGGTACAACAGACCGTTTCATATTATGGAAATAATCGGAGCTGTAGCATTCTGTTTAGAAATTCCTCCAAGTATCTCAAAAGTTCACGATGTGTAACATGTGTCATTTTTGACGAAATACATGCCAAACCCAATGCATGTACTCACCAATGAGGATATAGATCCTGAACCTGATTTTTCATACTGTGAAGAGCCTATTGGGATTCTTGAAACAAGGAAGAATGTATTGAAAAATTGGAAATCTTGTCTTGTAAAGGTTCTTTGGAGGATACATAATATGGAGAAATCAATGTGGTAACATGGGGATGTTATAAATAAGAACCACCAACATCTTTTTGAACGTGTTTGTAAATGAAAATTTTCTAGAATGAAATTTTTGGAGGGAATAATGTAACACGCCAAACAATTTATCGTATGTTTATCATAAATATATTATATTTATAGCTTATATTTCATGAATCCCTGAGCCTTTATGGAACAAAACATTGGTATATATAGTAGATAGTCATAACCTTTCCATTAAACTTAAATTATCCAGCTCTACGATTTGAATTTTGAAAATCTGAAATACATGGTTGTGTATAGGAAGATATTTAGAATATGATATAATTAACATAACTTTTGTTGAATAATAACCTACCCTTATGAATAGTAACCTAACCTAATGAATACTAACATTCCCTTATGAATAGTAATATGAATTTTATGGATTGTATCAATACACATGAATGTATAAATAAATTTAGACACACTAAAAACGAAGATGAATATTTAAAGTGTTTATTTTTTTCGATTAAATAATGATTATAATTAAATATATAATTAAACATAAATAGAGAATTAATTTTGAAAAATGGAATTTATTTTCGGATTCTATAGGTCAAAAAATGGTTAGGGTGATTTTTTTGTATTTTTCTGAAATACTTGACTTTTGGTGAATAATAAAATACATTAATTTACTATATAAATACATTATAAATTAAATTAACTATTTGTAGAATCATTAGAGATGTAAGAACAAAAATCTCAAACTCACAAGCTCTTATTACTATTCTAAGCCAAGTAATTTCCACAATTTATTGTCTTGAGAAGAAGTAATAAATTAATGATTATAATATTAAGAAAACTCTCCTCCTCTCCACTATATAAACCATCCATCACCCCCTCTTGCTCCCACACCACTCAAGATTCAATCCATTCCTATATTATTATAATATAGATCCTTAACCTACTCCCCCACATCCAATACCTTCTGGTCTCACAAAAAAGACAAAATCAATGGTCTTAAGGTGTTTCTCAAAGATGAGTACTCAAGAGGTGAACCTCTCTTCCTTTTACTTTCAATTCCTTTTACAAGTTCCATTATTTTGTTCTATCATCTTACCTCACCACATAAAAATTCCATGATAATTACCTTAACATAAATTTAATGTATTTTCATTATTCTAATGGAATATTTAATCATAATCTCTCTTTTTTCCTTTTTGTTTATACAATAAATGCAAATTCCGTCTGAGGTGTGTTAATTTATCACACTCAATGAAGACGGGTTTTAAATTTGCATTATTATCTTTAATACTGGCCATGAAACCTTTTAAATGGTTGAAATAGAGAATAATATATGTATTTTATCTTTTTTAATGTTCTATAATTCTTACACATTCATAATATGGAATAATAATTCAAAACAATTTTATTGTGCACAAAACTGCCAATCCAAATCCAAGAGCTTATTTTTAACACAACGAATGAGTCATCTTCATGGTTTATAACTAGAATCATGATAAGATACTTATATATATTTAATGTCACTAATAATTTATGTAAACAATTATGTTTGTTTAAACACATTTCAATCAATCATTTATTCATAAATACATGTAAACAGATCATGAAAACCAATGAAGAAAATGTTACCAAAACAATAAAATAAAATCTATTAAACCCATAAAAAAGTCCATTAATGAATATAATATGATTATAACATATAAATTATATGTTTATGTGGTTATGGAATTATTATTTAATGAATCTGAATTTTATTTTTCAGGTCGTCAAAAATAAACATGAACTCCTTCGAGCGTAAGGTAAGGGATCCTCTCTCATACTTTTGTTCAAGAATTTACACTATGTTTGTCCCTTTTAATTTTAATTCCTAATTAGAGGGAATTAATTAAAGACTACCCCATAATACCCATATGATATATAAATAATGGGATACCCTTTTATCTCTCATTGATCTATCACAAGAACACCAGTTACCATGATGAAATGTCTGTATGGGATTTTCTCATCTCACATTCAATTATGTGGGATTTCCATTGTTCGACTCTTATTTATTATAGGTTTTATTGGTGTACTAACATTTGATATATATTTTCATGATTATATTTATATTAATGTTATTCTATGATCCATTTTGTGGGTATTAACTTTAGGTCATACGACTCAATTTGTTAGAACATGGTAACGAACTTTGTCTCAATTTTCACTTCATTGTGACTTGCTTAGTATTGTGCACCTACTCTTTCTTATGTGGTGTACCAAATAACCATTTGATATAAATTGTAAATTGAAATTATATTCTATTTAAACTTCCATTTTCTCATATTATGGATATGATTATTTTCTAAGCCGTATACCTTTTTAAATATGGTATTTATTTTGAATGTTGTTTTGACTATGGAAATATTGATGAATCTGTAGCCTCTATTCTATATAGATAAGGTAAAGTCATATTGATATTGTGTTGAATCAATGTATAAAGAATTATTTGGATATGAATTTTTAGGTGGGTCCTGCTACATCCCCTCCATGCATATATAGGTCTCATGAGAAAATTCATTGGCAACAAACCCTTCGAGTTTGTTTCTAAAAATCAGACGGGTTTCTACCCACAAAACTAAACCATTTTTAATAGTATTGTGGTATCATGTGCTGGATACATGAGGTCATATTAATAAGAATTCCCTTTATTCACTAACAGTTGTTACTATCCCTGAGGTTTTCACTCTGACAAAATATATGGATGGAGTTTCATTCTCATATTATTAATGAGTGATTTTTTCATTTATTCACCATGCCATATTGATTATGTCAAATTGTATACAATTAATTTATTTTTGACTTAGGATTCCTCCATTTTTAACACTTAATTATCATTTGAGCTCACCTTTTTCATTTTTCGCCTTTAACATGTGCTGATGATGATATCATTTATTTAGTACATCTGGATGTTGTTTTTAGTTTTTGTTATGTGTTGTATTTTGTAATCTTTTCCAATGTAATTTGAGTTAAATTTATGTATCTTGTTTCTTCAAGACTACTAAACTAGTTGTTCCTTTAGTATTTTCATTCTTTATAACCATTCCAACATAACAAGTAATGCACTGACTCTAGTCTGTAGGGGTCGGGGTGTTTCATAATTCCTTTTGTTCAATTTTCTAGCTTCGCTTCCTTTTCAAAAATATAGAGTTGCGCCAATTCTCTCATGGAGTGAAGTGTGTTTTTTCTATAATTTCTTCCTCTTTTTGTTTTTTTTCTTTTGTTTATTATCTACAACCACAAAAAAAACAAAACAAGTTAATTTATCCAACATTTTTATTGAATATTAATTTCAATAGATAAAGTAATACATTAAAATACTATAATATGTTTGCTTGAATTACACTTATCAACCCACCTATACTTGAATTAAACCTTATCGTCAAAGGTGGAATCTCAACATACTAAAAATAAATCTTCCCATACTATCATTTAAATTCAATTTGAATAATAAAATTCCAATGGAGAATTAAATATTCAAGCTTCAGATAGGAGAATTCATCAACACATAATTTTTCAATGAAACAATCCAACCATGTATTTTAATTTTCCCCTTTTGAAATGGCCATGTTTCTTCAATCATACATCTTCATTTTCAATTCATTATCAGTAAACATTACATTTTCAATTTTTCTCAAATTAATTTTTCATCCCATCATCAAGGTACAAATGAAGATAGAATTTCATCACATAAATCCAGAACATGTTATTACCATAAGCTTCCAATGAATCTAAAAACTTCAATAAGTAAATATAGAGTTACAATTAATCATGAGGGCTTCACTGTTAAGGTTCAAATGGGACTGAGGCTTCTGGGTAGGTAGGTAGATGATTTAAAACGTAAATCTCAAAATGTTGGCTCAACTCTAAAGTAAATTTAATGATAATAAAATATAAGCTCGGGGATTATCTCCCATTATACATGTCATATCATTTTCCCACAAAAAGGTCAAAGTAGACTCATGTTACATGTCTGCACATTTAATGAATCAAAATCTGTTGATATTTAATTTTTAATTTTACAATTTTATAATTTTTTTAATTCTAAAATGATATGATTAAGAAAAATATCACATCCATCACCTGATATCATACAATTAATAATATTTGATTTGATAAGTGTTGATTTTTTATCTTCCAAAAAATCAACTGACATTTCCCTTTTTTTCCAATGTTTTTTAGTCAATAGAGTGGAATGAAAAAATATAATGTTGGATATATGGCCTTCCCTATATCAGAATGAAAACTTAACCAACATTCTATCCAAAATAAAGTATATCACTATTCACCCAATACTTTTCATCCCCCACACTTATTCTTTTAAATATCATAAAAAAATTTAGATGAAGACATGAATGGACAAAATCAGATCATAACATAAAACATTTTCTAACAAGGCAGTTCATGTCATATACTAGAATAAAATAGATTAATGAAACATAGGTATCAGGAAAAGGGAAAACAGAAAAATGCCTCAATCATTTTAGATGTTCTTTTGTTTATTCATATCTTCAAAAACATTCAAAGCATGTTCTAGAAGAAAACATGCCATAGTTAATAAATAAATACACTATAAAAATAATAGAAAATATTATCTCTATGGATGTATAATGAATGAGAATAATGGTTGGGTTAATTAATTATGGAAATGCATACCAAAAAATAAATCAATTAATGAAATCATTAGAAATTTGAAATAAGGAGAAATCTTAGAAATAGTTCTTCAATAATGATCTACAAGATCTTTAAGATATGATTTATCAACTGAAATAAAAGATTCTTATCTCTACTAATTATTTCTCTATTTTTTCACATTCATATTTATAGACAAAATAAATTTAAATTTCATAGAATTATAATTATCATTAATTGTATATATATCTTATTTCAGTTGATTAAGAGAAAGAATCAAGTATGAGAATGAAATTAGTAGTAAAAAACATCTAATTAAATGTGTGGAGTATAATGGAAAATTAAGAAATTGATACTCTCACTCCACTTTCATGTTGATGCTTCAAGCATGGATTGTACCAGTTTGGATCGAACCTTTAAATGATGTGTAACTGTCCATCATGACATGTAATGTTTCTACTTTATCTTCTTTTGATTCCCAATACATCTTGTTGGACTGGGTATTGACAGTCATAATCATTAAAAATAATCAAATGAAAAAACATGTAATTATGAATTAATTTTTATATATTTTAATTGAGATAATTCTTGCCACTAAAAATGGAAAATAAATAAATAAAATCAAAGAAAACATTTTTTCCTCCTGGATGTGCTTTTTTTAACTTAATTGGATCGACCATACATCTTACAGAACCAGCTCGTGTGAAAATTAATGATTTTTTTTCAAATTAGTGGTCTATGAATGTTCTCAGTTGTGTCCTAACCACATAGGATGTCCCCTATACTTCTTCTTTGAGTAGCTTAATTCTTCCAAATCGTAGTACATACTTGATATATGCCAAACCTACCCACCATATCTTTCTCAATCATGGTGAACTAAATTAATTTTCATGTACCATCTATACCTGTTTTCCTCTCTCAAATGTATTATATATAGTCTCTTCCTTGGTGTTTGGATTCTTGGACTTCAACTTCTCTTTTTTCTTTTGTTAAACATCTTCATGTACCACTTCAATTTCAGTGACATCCTCAACATATACTGTATCTCTTTCTCCAAACTCATTTTCCTCTTAAACATGGTAGTCCTTTATTCATTGGGGGATTTTGAGACATAATTTATCACTTCCAAATCTCAATCATAGTTATCCATTTTGAACATCGATGAGTGTAAGCCCTATGGCTAAAAATGGACTTCCCAGAATGAGTGGATTCCTTTCTTCTTCCAAATCGAGCACTATAAAGTTGACAGGGAAGTATATCATGTAAACTTTGACCAGGAATGCTTATATGCATCCTCTATGATGATTTATTTAAGTGTATTTCAATTAAATTTAATCTCTTATAAGATATAGGCCTTCCATTTCCAATCTTTTGAAGTCATATACAATAGGATATTGAGCTTCACACTAAAGTCACACAAATATTTCAAACATTTGTTAGCTCCAATATATATTGGAATTTAAAATATATCTATATCTCTTTGCATATTAGGTATGTCATTCTAAATGACTATCAAACACTCTCTTTGAGTGGAATGGTTCCAATATCTTCTAGGTTTCTCATGTTGGTTACCAGTTCTTTCAAAAAAAATCATATTGTGGATTTTTTTAAAGATCCTATATAAAAAGAATATAAATATTAATTATTTTATGTGTTCTAGAAAAAACAAATTCTACATGTTATTCTTCTCTTGTTCCATTCTTTTTGGAAAAGGCATCCTTAGCTTGTACTGAGGTTGTTCTTTTTCTTCTTCAGTTACTGTATCCTTACTTTCTTTTGGATCCTCTTTCCAATTTTCCACTAGAGGTAATCCTTAAATTCTATAACACACAATTTTGTTTTCTTCCAACTTATGAGCTCTATAGCCTTCATTTTATCACATGAGAATTACTCAGTAAATCATTTAAGTGTCCCTAGAGGTATCCCTCTAATATGATCATCAATTTTCCAACTTTTAACTCCAAATTAATTACTATGGCCTTCAATCATGATGCTTATTATTTTAGTTCCTTGATTGAAAAAATAGAAGTAGTGATTAATGTTTCCAATATCTCATTTAATGAAAAGACTTATCTCGTTTGTGTGTTCCCTTGAGGTGCTTGATTTTTCTACCCTTGGGGTCTTTGTTGATATCATTTTCCCTATTTATTTTTTTTGTTTTGTTCTGTAGACCTAAAATTGATTACCCTGATTGTAGTCAGCATAATTTTCATCATCATTGAACAAAACATGGGGGTTTCACTTCTATCCAATCATGATGTCCATATTCTTGGTCAAAAAATCCAATTGTGCTTTCATCCTATCATTATTATTAATTTCATGAATTTTTTTCTGTGATGTCTGTTATCATTTCCACTAAAAACTATTTATTTCCATATTATCTTTTATGTTGTCGCTCTCTTCAGGTGTATTCATAATCAACGATCCTCCATATTCAGTATCAATAATTGTCATATATCCGAAGGACAAACCATTATATAATGTTTGTATTAGAATACATAGCTCTATTCAAGGATGCGAGAATTTACGAGACATATCCTTATACGATTCCCATGAAGAGTACAATGATTCATCCTCGAATTGAGAAATGTTATAAATTTTGACACATATATCTGTTGATTTAGATTTAGGAAAGAAGATGTTGAGGATCTATCATGCTAACTCATCCAAGGTAGTTATGTAATTAGTAGGTATTCATTGAATCTAGTCCTGAGCTTGATCAAAAAAATAAAATCCAAAAAAAAACAGAGACTTACTACATCACTTGATACAATTTGGAATTGAAAATATCAAAGAGATTAAGAAAATATCTTAGATTCTTGTTAGGATATTCATGTTTATGTTTGGTGAATTGCACATAGATCGATATCATTGTGATATTCACAGGTTTTATCTCAAAGTGATTTGAAATGATGGGGGGTGCAAATTTTCTCGATTATATTCCAATGTTTGACGGACTCCCATAGTTATTGAGCGTCTAAAGACCCTAATATCCTTGAATAATATTATTTTATTATTTCCCTCCAAGGATTCAATTACATTGATTTTTGTGGATGGTTTAGAACTAAGGGTGGACTTAGATGTTCCATCTTTTTTGATTGGGTGTTGTAATTGGGAATTAATAATTTGAAATTCACAACACGAGCACACCAAGCATAAAAATTGAAATTGAAATAAAACCGTGAAATAAAAAAATTTAAATCCTTAAAACTAAAATGCTACTATCCCTAGAAAAGCAAAAGTTTGATTGGCCCATAGTGCATCATTAATTCCTAACTATAAAATAAAAAACTAATTTATAAAAGATAAACTATGTGAATCAATTAATTAATATTTAGTATATGTAAATGATGAGATAAAACCCACCGAGATAGTAAAATAAGTTTTATTGGAATGTTAAATTATTATTTTTCTAAATTTTATGAAAGTGATGAGTAAAGAGTTAGATTGTTAAATTTTTTAAAAAAATACAAAAAAAAAGTACATCATATTGATTGGTAGTGATCAAATATTAAAAGTGTACCATGATTTTTGTATTACTTAGGTTCATGTAAAATTAGATATTAGATTATAGGTTTATTGTTTCATACTTATTGTCAGAGTCAAGACAAGGAAGATCGAATGATCATGTTATCTCCTCTTTAACGCGGAATACCCTCTTTCCCTTGGCCGGGTAGTTTAGGGTGGTTCTGAAACATGTTTGTCTTGGATGTATGTTTAAACATGATTTCCCCTATTGAAAACAATGGTTATGCGTTCCTTATATTTTTGTGTTTCCCAATTAAAATGTGAATTTTAAATTAAATTATCAGTGGTCCTGATAAATAAAAAGAAAGGAATTACAATTTGAAATTAAATTTTATAAAACTAATAAATGAATAAATAAATATAATTAAAACCAACACACCTCACCCCTTAGGAAACTGTATCATACCACAAATCAGGTTTACCCCATATTCCAAGTTGTGAGTGGATTAAAGTGATGGTGAAAATAATGCATAAATAATAGAAATAAATTCTTCAGGGAGTTCTCAGAAGCTTCTCGCTGCAGGATTTCTCCCTTAATGTGAATAGGAAAATATAGTTATATGCATGCCTTCAATTTATAAGCACTAGATGGGATCTTCTCAACCCATTACATGATATGTAATGAGATTAAAAATAATGTAATCATGATCTGAAGTTGGTTCTATGAATTTTGGATATATGGGAATCACATTTGAAGACTTTGAATATTGACTCATGTCACCACATGTAATTGTTGGTCAAGACATTTAATAAATTCACGATTTTGAATTTCACAACATGGATTCACAGTTTACGACATGTCACAAATTAATAACAAATGCCTTGTATTGGTGATTCATGATATTTAATTCCTTTTTTTAGTTTTCTATCTTCACTTCCTCCTCAACAATCTGGTTTTGTGCTGCAAGCTAAGAAAAGCATTACGAAGTGTTTTTTCCCCAATTTCATCCTTATTTTGTTCCTTTTCATTTTTTCATTATCTCCTACCAAAAAACTCAAAAAAATATAATTAATCTACCATTTTCATATAATATTAATTTTATTAAACAAATATATACATTAAAATACTATAAAATGTATGCATGAATTACACTTATCATCCTTCTAGATTGTTTATTCTTGAATTTATGTTGATGGAATTAATTTTATAATTTTCATCAAAAACAAAATATTTTCTCCAAATATATTTATTCATGTAATCATTAAATAATAGAACCTTTTTCCTATAATTTGGTACCTAAAAAATTTGAAAACATGTTTTTAAGAAAATACTTAATCATTTATCTGTCTATTTGGAAGTCGATTTTCTACCAAAACATTATTTTTAAAAAACTGAAACATGTTTTTCACCATTTTAAAAATTATTTATTAGATATATTTTTAACAAGTTTTAACTTTTAATAAATATTTTTAAAGTTATATTCAAACCATTTTAAAAACAATTTATGTTTGGATTTTACCAAAAATATGAAAGGAATCATTGTTTTAACATGTTCGACATGAATAAAATTTCCAACCATCTTGATTATAAAATGTTTTAAATATTTTTTATTGATATGAATGGTTTTTTCAATGATTTTTTTTAAATATTTTTTTCATTTTTAGATTCAAATGTTTTTCTTCTCAAAGAAAATGATT